>OX451739.1:215123987-215828987 GCA_948472305.1 Vicia faba
TATATATATATATATATATATATATATATATATATATATAATGGACAACTTAGTTCTGTCAATATTTTAAAATTGAATTACATCTTAAATTTAAGGTGCATGTTATGAAATCATAGTATTGGATGACTTTTGTCTCACACCATTTAATTAGGCGCAATTTTGATGAAATTTAAAATGTTTTTCAAACCAATTAATATGTTGTTTTATCCAAACCTAATAATAAAATAAAATACTTTATGTGAGAATAAACTTATCCATTAGGACTTGTAGTACTAAAGCGATGTGCGTGCGCACACATACGCGCAAGAATTTCAAAATTCTCATATTTTAATTAATACTTCTTAAAACTAATCTAGTAAAGTAATTAATCAATTAATAAGATTTATATTCAATTAGAAAAGTAAAACTAAATTTCTATATTAAGGAGGACTTTTTTCACTTCTCAACACATAAATTTTCTAAATTATAAACTATTTTATCTTTATTTTTCTCATTTTGTTATGAGTTTTATTCACTAGTCATTGCCTTATTGGTAACAGTGTGAAAAGCTTCATCTGAGAGTTATGGGGTTCTAGTGTTGTGTTGACTTTGTTTATTCAAAGTATTGTTGTCTTGTGATATTGTAATGCATTTGAAGTTTGCTTGTTTGACTTCAAAGACATGAAACAATGACTAATATATATGATGTTTGAATTCAGTTTGCATATGACAATATTGTGCAATTTAAAAAACAAGTTTGCTTTATTGTTGAATTTGATTTGAACACGATATTCTGGAGATAGTTAAACTTAGATGTGCTTGAATTTTGTTACCGTTCACTATCGCATACTTCAAAAGATGTCATGGTCCACTATAGGTGATATGGGCCAATGACCTAACCTACACAAAACTTATGCTAATAGGTAAGTTAAAATATGTTGATTCTAACAAATTTTTATTCTCATTGGTCTATTAGTTTGTTAGTCTATTTAAATATTATTTGAATTGCTTATATACATACGTCTAAAATAAGTAGACTTTTATGTAGGCTAACAAGTTATACCGACTTTTGAAATGTCAGATTCAAACCCCAAAATAAACCTATGATAGTTTAAGGTCAAACTTAAACTTCGATTTTTTGAAAGAGCAAACTTAAACTTGGAAAAGTGTAACTCGGCCAACATATTTTCATTCATATGATCCATATTTTTTGCCACTATCTATATATTAGTTTTAGGTTTCTTATGTTATGTGCTTATTGTATTTATTTAAGCATGTAATTATGTGACTTGATTATTGTAGCTACATGGTGAAACATAATTCTTATAAATGTATAATAATATATCATTTTAAGAAAATAAAAATAAAAATTTAATCAATACTTTCAAAATTTAGATAGTAATAATAGTCACAATATGGAATTCTTTTAGGATCTAGAAGTCACTACCTAGACATGATAAGACCAATTAAAACAATCATAAGAACACAATGAATGGGAGAGAAGAGTTGTTTAAGACATGAAGTGTTTGAAAATTGTGTAACTATTATTAAGGTAGTAATAATAGTCTAAGTGTGGAATTCTTTTAGGATCTACAAGTTACTAAACGTTAGTTACTTTCATTCAAGTTATTTGTGATAGTGAATTTGAAAAAGATTATCATACTCAAATAAAAAAACATTTAACTTAACTATCTTTATTAATTATGAAAATCATTGATCATGTTGCATTTTTAGTAGTAAATTGATTTACAAAAACAGTTATATTTTTTATTTTTTATGTTGGAGTGAAAATGATTTAGGTATATGGAATATATTTTGGAGTCCGCCAATTTTGTATAAAAAAAGAATTTATATATATATATATATATATATATATATATATATATATATATATATATATATATATATATATATATATATATATATATATATATATATATATATATATATATATATATATATATATATATATATATATATATATATATATATATATATATATATATATATATATATATATATATATATATATATATATATATATATATATATATATATATATATATATATATATATATATATATATAAAATGGACAACTTAGTTCTGTCAATATTATAAAATTGAATTACATCTTAAATTTAAGGTGCATGTTATGAAATCATAGTATTGGATGACTTTTGTCTCACACCATTTAATTAGGCGCAATTTTGATGAAATTTAAAAATGTTTTTCAACCAATTAATATGTTGTTTTATCCAAACCTAATATTAAAATAAAATACTTTATGTGAGAATAAACTTATCCATTAAGACTTGTAGTACTAAAGCGATGTGCGTGCGCACACATACGCGCAAGAATTTCAAAATTCTCATATTTTATTAATACTTCTTAAAACTAATCTAGTAAAGTAATTAATCAATTAATAAGATTTATATTCAATTAGAAAAGTAAAACTAAAATTTCTATATTAAGGAGGACTTTTTTCACTTCTCAACACATAAATTTTCTAAATTATAAACTATTTTAACTTTTTTTTTCTCATTTTGTTATGAGATTTATTCACTAGTCATTGCCTTATTGGTAACAGTGTGAAAAGCTTCATCTGAGAGTTATGGGGTTCTAGTGTTGTGTTGACTTTGTTTATTCAAAGTATTGTTGTCTTGTGATATTGTAATGCATTTGAAGTTTGCATGTTTGACTTCAAAGAGATGAAAGAATGACTAATATATATGATGTTTGAATTAAGTTTGCATATGACAATATTGTGGAAGTTAAAAAACAAGTTTGCTTCATTGTTGAATTTGACTTGAAAACGATATTCTAGAGATAGTTAAACTTAGATGTGCTTGAATTTTGTTACCGTTCACTATCACAGACGTCAAAAGATGTCATGGTCCACTATAGGTGATAGGGGCCAATGACCTAACCTACACAAAACTTATGCTAATAGGTAAGTTAAAATATGTTGATTCAAACAAATTTTTATTCTCATTGGTCTATTAGTTTGTTAGTCTATTTAAATATTATTTGAATTGCTTATATACATACGTCTAAAATAAGTAGACTTTTATGTAGGCTAACAAGTTATACCGACTTTTGAAATGTCAGATTCAAACCCAAAAATAAACCTATGATAGTTTCAGGTCAAACTTAAACTTCAATTTTTTTGACAGACCAAACTTAAACTTGGAAAAGTGTAACTCGGCCAAACATATTTTCATTCATATGATCCATATTTTTTGCCACTATCTATATATTAGTTTTAGGTTTCTTATGTTATGTGCTTATTGTATTTATTTAAGCATGTAATTATGTGACTTGATTATTGTAGCTACATGGTGAAACATAATTTTTATAAATGTATAATAATATATCATTTTAAGAAAATAAAAATAAAAATTTAATCAATACTTTCAAAATTAAGATAGTAATAATAGTCACAATGTGGAACTCTTTTAGGATCTAGAAGACACTACCTAGACATGATAAAACCAATTAAAACAATCATAAGAACACAATTAATGGGAGAGAATAGTTGTTTAAGACATGAAGTGTTTGAAAATTGTGTAACTATTATTAAGGTAGTAATAATAGTCTAAGTGTGGAATTCTTTTAGGATCTACAAGTTACTAAACGTTAGTTACATTCATTCAAGTTATTTGTGATAGTGAATTTGAAAAAGATTATCATACTCAAATAAAAAAACATTTAACTTAACTATCTTTATTAATTATGAAAATCATTGATCATGTTGTATTTTTAGTAGTAAATTGATTTACAAAAACAGTTATATTTTATATTTTTTATGTTGGAGTGAAAATGATTTCAGTATATGGAATATAATTTTGGAGTCCGCTAATTTCTATAAAAAAAGAATTTATATATATATATATATATATATATATATATATATATATATATATATATATATATATATATATATATATATATATATATATATATATATATATATATATATATATATATATATATATATATATATATATATATATATATATATATAATGGACAACTTAGTTCTGTCAATATTTTAAAATTGAATTACATCTTAAATTTAAGGTGCATGTTATGAAATCATAGTATTGGATGACTTTTGTCTCACACCATTTAATTAGGCGCAATTTTGATGAAATTTAAAAATGTTTTTCAAACCAATTAATATGTTGTTTTATCCAAACCTAATAATAAAATAAAATACTTTATGTGAGAATAAACTTATCCATTAGGACTTGTAGTACTAAAGCGATGTGCGTGCGCACACATACGCGCAAGAATTTCAAATTCTCATATTTTAATTAATACTTCTTAAAACTAATCTAGTAAAGTAATTAATCAATTAATAAGATTTATATTCAATTAGAAAAGTAAAACTAAAATTTCTATATTAAGGAGGACTTTTTTCACTTCTCAACACATAAATTTTCTAAATTATAAACTATTTTATCTTTATTTTTCTCATTTTGTTATGAGTTTTATTCACTAGTCATTGCCTTATTGGTAACAGTGTGAAAAGCTTCATCTGAGAGTTATGGGGTTCTAGTGTTGTGTTGACTTTGTTTATTCAAAGTATTGTTGTCTTGTGATATTGTAATGCATTTGAAGTTTGCTTGGTTGACTTCAAAGACATGAAACAATGACTAATATATATGATGTTTGAATTCAGTTTGCATATGACAATATTGTGCAATTTAAAAAACAAGTTTGCTTTATTGTTGAATTTGATTTGAACACGATATTCTGGAGATAGTTAAACTTAGATGTGCTTGAATTTTGTTACCGTTCACTATCGCATACTTCAAAAGATGTCATGGTCCACTATAGGTGATATGGGCCAATGACCTAACCTACACAAAACTTATGCTAATAGGTAAGTTAAAATATGTTGATTCTAACAAATTTTTATTCTCATTGGTCTATTAGTTTGTTAGTCTATTTAAATATTATTTGAATTGCTTATATACATACGTCTAAAATAAGTAGACTTTTATGTAGGCTAACAAGTTATACCGACTTTTGAAAATGTCAGATTCAAACCCCAAATAAACCTATGATAGTTTAAGGTCAAACTTAAACTTCGATTTTTTTGAAAGAGCAAACTTAAACTTGGAAAAGTGTAACTCGGCCAACATATTTTCATTCATATGATCCATATTTTTTGCCACTATCTATATATTAGTTTTAGGTTTCTTATGTTATGTGCTTATTGTATTTATTTAAGCATGTAATTATGTGACTTGATTATTGTAGCTACATGGTGAAACATAATTCTTATAAATGTATAATAATATATCATTTTAAGAAAATAAAAATAAAAATTTAATCAATACTTTCAAAATTTAGATAGTAATAATAGTCACAATATGGAATTCTTTTAGGATCTAGAAGTCACTACCTAGACATGATAAGACCAATTAAAACAATCATAAGAACACAATGAATGGGAGAGAAGAGTTGTTTAAGACATGTAGTGTTTGAAAATTGTGTAACTATTATTAAGGTAGTAATAATAGTCTAAGTGTGAAATTCTATTAGGATCTACAAGTTACTAAACGTTAGTTACATTCATTCAAGTTATTTGTGATAGTGAATTTGAAAAAGATTATCATACTCAAATAAAAAAACATTTAACTTAACTATCTTTATTAATTATGAAAATCATTGATCATGTTGCATTTTTAGTAGTAAATTGATTTACAAAAACAGTTATATTTTTTATTTTTTATGTTGGAGTGAAAATGATTTAGGTATATGGAATATATTTTGGAGTCCGCCAATTTTGTATAAAAAAAGAATTTATATATATATATATATATATATATATATATATATATATATATATATATATATATATATATATATATATATATATATATATATATATATATATATATATATATATATATATATATATATATATATATATATATATATATATATATATATATATATATATATATATATATATATATATATATATATATATATATATATATATATATATATATATATATATATATATATATATATATATAAAATGGACAACTTAGTTCTGTCAATATTATAAAATTGAATTACATCTTAAATTTAAGGTGCATGTTATGAAATCATAGTATTGGATGACTTTTGTCTCACACCATTTAATTAGGCGCAATTTTGATGAAATTTAAAAATGTTTTTCAAACCAATTAATATGTTGTTTTATCCAAACCTAATATTAAAATAAAATACTTTATGTGAGAATAAACTTATCCATTAAGACTTGTAGTACTAAAGCGATGTGCAGTGCGCACACATACGCGCAAGAATTTCAAAATTCTCATATTTTTATTAATACTTCTTAAAACTAATCTAGTAAAGTAATTAATCAATTAATAAGATTTATATTCAATTAGAAAAGTAAAACTAAAATTTCTATATTAAGGAGGACTTTTTTCACTTCTCAACACATAAATTTTCTAAATTATAAACTATTTTAACTTTTTTTTTCTCATTTTGTTATGAGATTTATTCACTAGTCATTGCCTTATTGGTAACAGTGTGAAAAGCTTCATCTGAGAGTTATGGGGTTCTAGTGTTGTGTTGACTTTGTTTATTCAAAGTATTGTTGTCTTGTGATATTGTAATGCATTTGAAGTTTGCATGTTTGACTTCAAAGAGATGAAAGAATGACTAATATATATGATGTTTGAATTAAGTTTGCATATGACAATATTGTGGAAGTTAAAAAACAAGTTTGCTTCATTGTTGAATTTGACTTGAAAACGATATTCTAGAGATAGTTAAACTTAGATGTGCTTGAATTTTGTTACCGTTAACTATCACAGACGTCAAAAGATGTCATGGTCCACTATAGGTGATAGGGGCCAATGACCTAACCTACACAAAACTTATGCTAATAGGTAAGTTAAAATATGTTGATTCAAACAAATTTTTATTCTCATTGGTCTATTAGTTTGTTAGTCTATTTAAATATTATTTGAATTGCTTATATACATACGTCTAAAATAAGTAGACTTTTATGTAGGCTAACAAGTTATACCGACTTTTGAAAATGTCAGATTCAAACCCAAAAATAAACCTATGATAGTTTCAGGTCAAACTTAAACTTCAATTTTTTTGACAGACCAAACTTAAACTTGGAAAAGTGTAACTCGGCCAAACATATTTTCATTCATATGATCCATATTTTTTGCCACTATCTATATATTAGTTTTAGGTTTCTTATGTTATGTGCTTATTGTATTTATTTAAGCATGTAATTATGTGACTTGATTATTGTAGCTACATGGTGAAACATAATTTTTATAAATGTATAATAATATATCATTTTAAGAAAATAAAAATAAAAATTTAATCAATACTTTCAAAATTAAGATAGTAATAATAGTCACAATGTGGAACTCTTTTAGGATCTAGAAGACACTACCTAGACATGATAAAACCAATTAAAATAATCATAAGAACACAATGAATGGGAGAGAAGAGTTGTTTAAGACATGAAGTGTTTGAAAATTGTGTAACTATTATTAAGGTAGTAATAATAGTCTAAGTGTGGAATTCTTTTAGGATCTACAAGTTACTAAACGTTAGTTACATTCATTCAAGTTATTTGTGATAGTGAATTTGAAAAAGATTATCATACTCAAATAAAAAAATATTTAACTTAACTATCTATATTAATTATGAAAATCATTGATCATGTTGTATTTTTAGTAGTAAATTGATTTACAAAAACAGTTATATTTTATATTTTTTATGTTGGAGTGAAAATGATTTCAGTATATGGAATATAATTTTGGAGTCCGCTAATTTCTATAAAAAAAAGAATTTATATATATATATATATATATATATATATATATATATATATATATATATATATATATATATATATATATATATATATATATATATATATATATAATGGACAACTTAGTTCAGTCAATATTTTAAAATTGAATTACATCTTAAATTTAAGGTGCATGTTATGAAATCATAGTATTGGATGACTTTTGTCTCACACCATTTAATTAGGCGCAATTTTGATGAAATTTAAAAATGTTTTTCAAACCAATTAATATGTTGTTTTATCCAAACCTAATAATAAAATAAAATACTTTATGTGAGAATAAACTTATCCAGTAGGACTTGTAGTACTAAAGCGATGTGCGTGCGCACACATACGCGCAAGAATTTCAAAATTCTCATATTTTAATTAATACTTCTTAAAACTAATCTAGTAAAGTAATTAATCAATTAATAAGATTTATATTCAATTAGAAAAGTAAAACTAAAATTTCTATATTAAGGAGGACTTTTTTCACTTCTCAACACATAAATTTTCTAAATTATAAACTATTTTAACTTTTTTTTTCTCATTTTGTTATGAGTTTTATTCACTAGTCATTGCCTTATTGGTAACAGTGTGAAAAGCTTCATCTGAGAGTTATGGGGTTCTAGTGTTGTGTTGACTTTGTTTATTCAAAGTATTGTTGTCTTGTGATATTGTAATGCATTTGAAGTTTGCATGTTTGACTTCAAAGAGATGAAAGAATGACTAATATATATGATGTTTGAATTAAGTTTGCATATGACAATATTGTGCAAGTTAAAAAACAAGTTTGCTTCATTGTTGAATTTGACTTGAACACGATATTCTGGAAATAGTTAAACTTAGATGTGCTTGAATTTTGTTACCGTTCACTATCGCATACGTCAAAAGATGTCATGGTCCACTATAGGTGATAGGGGCCAATGACCTAACCTACACAAAACTTATGCTAATAGGTAAGTTAAAATATGTTGATTCAAACAAATTTTTATTCTCATTGGTCTATTAGTTTGTTTGTCTATTTATATATTATTTGAATTGCTTATATACATATGTCTAAAATAAGTAGACTTTTATGTAGGCTAACAAGTTATACCGACTTTTGAAAATGTCAGATTCAAACACAAAAATAAACCTATGATAGTTTCAGGTCAAACTTAAACTTTAATTTTTTTGACAGACCAAACTTAAACTTGGAAAAGTGTAACTCGGCCAATCATATTTTCATTCATATGATCCATATTTTTTGCCACTATCTATATATTAGTTTTAGGTTTCTTATGTTATGTGCTTATTGTATTTATTTAAGCATGTAATTATGTGACTTGATTATTGTAGCTACATGGTGAAACATAGTTTTTATAAATGTATAATAATATATCATTTTAAGAAAATAAAAATAAAAATTTAATCAAGACTTTCAAAATTTAGATAGTAATAATAGTCACAATGTGGAATTCTTTTAGGATCTAGAAGTCACTACCTAAACATGATAAAACCAATTAAAACAATCATAAGAACACAATGAATGGGAGAGAAGAGTTGTTTAAGACATGGAGTGTTTGAAAATTGTGTAACTATTATTAAGGTTGTAATAATAGTCTAAGTGTGGAATTCTTTTAGGATCTACAAGTTACTAAACGTTAGTTACATTCATTCAAGTTATTTGTGATAGTGAATTTGAAAAAGATTATGATACACAAATAAAAAAACATTTAACTTAACTATCTTTATTAATTATGAAAATCATTGATCATGTTGCATTTTTAGTAGTAAATTGATTTACAAAAACAGTTATATTTTTTATTTTTTATGTTGGAGTGAAAATGATTTCGGTATATGGAATATATTTTGGAGTCTGCTAATTTCTATAAAAAAAAGAATTTTTATATATATAAAATGGATAGCTTAGATCTGTCAATATTTTAAAATTGAATTACATCTTAAATTTAAGGTGCATGTTATGAAATCATAGTATTGGATGACTTTTGTCTCACACCATTTAATTAGGCGCAATTTTGATGAAATTTAAAAATGTTTTTCAAACCAATTAATATGTTGTTTTATCCAAACCTAATAATAAAGTAAAATACTTTATGTGAGAATAAACTTATCCATTAAGACTTGTAGTACTAAAGCGATGTGCGTGCGCACACATACGCGCAAGAATTTCAAAATTCTCATATTTTTATTAATACTTCTTAAAACTAATCTAGTAAAGTAATTAATCAATTAATAAGATTTATATTCAATTAGAAAAGTAAAACTAAAATTTCTATATTAAGGAGGACTTTTTTCACTTCTCAACACATAAATTTTCTAAATTATAAACTATTTTAACTTTTTTTTTCTCATTTTGTTATGAGTTTTATTCACTAGTCATTGCCTTATTGGTAACAGTGTGAAAAGCTTCATCTGAGAGTTATGGGGTTCTAGTGTTGTGTTGACTTTGTTTATTCAAAGTATTGTTGTCTTGTGATATTGTAATGCATTTGAAGTTTGCATGTTTGACTTCAAAGAGATGAAAGAATGACTAATATATATGATGTTTGAATTAAGTTTGCATATGACAATATTGTGCAAGTTAAAAAACAAGTTTGCTTCATTGTTGAATTTGACTTGAACACGATATTCTGGAGATAGTTAAACTTAGATGTGCTTGAATTTTGTTACCGTTCACTATCGCATACGTCAAAAGATGTCATGGTCCACTATAGGTGATAGGGGCCAATGACCTAACCTACACAAAACTTATGCTAATAGGTAAGTTAAAATATGTTGATTCAAACAAATTTTTATTCTCATTGGTCTATTAGTTTGTTAGTCTATTTATATATTATTTGAATTGCTTATATACATACGTCTAAAATAAGTAGACTTTTATGTAGGCTAACAAGTTATACCGACTTTTGAAAATGTCAGATTCAACCCAAAAATAAACAGATGATAGTTTCAGGTCAAACTTAAACTTCAATTTTTTTGACAGACCAAACTTAAACTTGGAAAAGTGTAACTCGGCCAAACATATTTTCATTCATATGACCCATATTTTTTGCCACTATCTATATATTAGTTTTAGGTTTCTTATGTTATGTGCTTATTGTATTTATTTAAGCATGTAATTATGTGACTTGATTATTGTAGCTACATGGTGAAACATAGTTTTTATAAATGTATAATAATATATCATTTTAAGAAAATAAAAATAAAAATTTAATCAAGACTTTCAAAATTTAGATAGTAATAATAGTCACAATGTGGAATTCTTTTAGGATCTAGAAGTCACTACCTAAACATGATAAAACCAATTAAAACAATCATAAGAACACAATGAATGGGAGAGAAGAGTTGTTTAAGACATGGAGTGTTTGAAAATTGTGTAACTATTATTAAGGTTGTAATAATAGTCTAAGTGTGGAATTCTTTTAGGATCTACAAGTTACTAAACGTTAGTTACATTCATTCAAGTTATTTGTGATAGTGAATTTGAAAAAGATTATCATACACAAATAAAAAAACATTTAACTTAACTATCTTTATTAATTATGAAAATCATTGATCATGTTGCATTTTTAGTAGTAAATTGATTTACAAAAACAGTTATATTTTTTATTTTTTATGTTGGAGTGAAAATGATTTCGGTATATGGAATATATTTTGGAGTCTGCTAATTTCTATAAAAAAAAGAATTTTTATATATATAAAATGGACAACTTAGATCTGTCAATATTTTAAAATTGAATTACATCTTAAATTTAAGGTGCATGTTATGAAATCATAGTATTGGATGACTTTTGTCTCACACCATTTAATTAGGCGCAATTTTGATGAAATTTAAAAATGTTTTTCAAACCAATTAATATGTTGTTTTATCCAAACCTAATAATAAAGTAAAATACTTTATGTGAGAATAAACTTATCCATTAAGACTTGTAGTACTAAAGCGATGTGCGTGCGCACACATACGCGCAAGAATTTCAAAATTCTCATATTTTTATTAATACTTCTTAAAACTAATCTAGTAAAGTAATTAATCAATTAATAAGATTTATATTCAATTAGAAAAGTAAAACTAAAATTTCTATATTAAGGAGGACTTTTTTCACTTCTCAACACATAAATTTTCTAAATTATAAACTATTTTAACTTTTTTTTTCTCATTTTGTTATGAGTTTTATTCACTAGTCATTGCCTTATTGGTAACAGTGTGAAAAGCTTCATCTGAGAGTTATGGGGTTCTAGTGTTGTGTTGACTTTGTTTATTCAAAGTATTGTTGTCTTGTGATATTGTAATGCATTTGAAGTTTGCATGTTTGACTTCAAAGAGATGAAAGAATGACTAATATATATGATGTTTGAATTAAGTTTGCATATGACAATATTGTGCAAGTTAAAAAACAAGTTTGCTTCATTGTTGAATTTGACTTGAACACGATATTCTGGAGATAGTTAAACTTAGATGTGCTTGAATTTTGTTACCGTTCACTATCGCATACGTCAAAAGATGTCATGGTCCACTATAGGTGATAGGGGCCAATGACCTAACCTACACAAAACTTATGCTAATAGGTAAGTTAAAATATGTTGATTCAAACAAATTTTTATTCTCATTGGTCTATTAGTTTGTTAGTCTATTTATATATTATTTGAATTGCTTATATACATACGTCTAAAATAAGTAGACTTTTATGTAGGCTAACAAGTTATACCGACTTTTGAAAATGTCAGATTCAACCCAAAAATAAACAGATGATAGTTTCAGGTCAAACTTAAACTTCAATTTTTTTGACAGACCAAACTTAAACTTGGAAAAGTGTAACTCGGCCAAACATATTTTCATTCATATGACCCATATTTTTTGCCACTATCTATATATTAGTTTTAGGTTTCTTATGTTATGTGCTTATTGTATTTATTTAAGCATGTAATTATGTGACTTGATTATTGTAGCTACATGGTGAAACATAGTTTTTATAAATGTATAATAATATATCATTTTAAGAAAATAAAAATAAAAATTTAATCAAGACTTTCAAAATTTAGATAGTAATAATAGTCACAATGTGGAATTCTTTTAGGATCTAGAAGTCACTACCTAAACATGATAAAACCAATTAAAACAATCATAAGAACACAATGAATGGGAGAGAAGAGTTGTTTAAGACATGGAGTGTTTGAAAATTGTGTAACTATTATTAAGGTTGTAATAATAGTCTAAGTGTGGAATTCTTTTAGGATCTACAAGTTACTAAACGTTAGTTACATTCATTCAAGTTATTTGTGATAGTGAATTTGAAAAAGATTATCATACACAAATAAAAAAACATTTAACTTAACTATCTTTATTAATTATGAAAATCATTGATCATGTTGCATTTTTAGTAGTAAATTGATTTACAAAAACAGTTATATTTTTTATTTTTTATGTTGGAGTGAAAATGATTTCGGTATATGGAATATATTTTGGAGTCTGCTAATTTCTATAAAAAAAAGAATTTTTATATATATAAAATGGACAACTTAGATCTGTCAATATTTTAAAATTGAATTACATCTTAAATTTAAGGTGCATGTTATGAAATCATAGTATTGGATGACTTTTGTCTCACACCATTTAATTAGGCGCAATTTTGATGAAATTTAAAAATGTTTTTCAAACCAATTAATATGTTGTTTTATCCAAACCTAATAATAAAGTAAAATACTTTATGTGAGAATAAACTTATCCATTAAGACTTGTAGTACTAAAGCGATGTGCGTGCGCACACATACGCGCAAGAATTTCAAAATTCTCATATTTTTATTAATACTTCTTAAAACTAATCTAGTAAAGTAATTAATCAATTAATAAGATTTATATTCAATTAGAAAAGTAAAACTAAAATTTCTATATTAAGGAGGACTTTTTTCACTTCTCAACACATAAATTTTCTAAATTATAAACTATTTTAACTTTTTTTTTCTCATTTTGTTATGAGTTTTATTCACTAGTCATTGCCTTATTGGTAACAGTGTGAAAAGCTTCATCTGAGAGTTATGGGGTTCTAGTGTTGTGTTGACTTTGTTTATTCAAAGTATTGTTGTCTTGTGATATTGTAATGCATTTGAAGTTTGCATGTTTGACTTCAAAGAGATGAAAGAATGACTAATATATATGATGTTTGAATTAAGTTTGCATATGACAATATTGTGCAAGTTAAAAAACAAGTTTGCTTCATTGTTGAATTTGACTTGAACACGATATTCTGGAGATAGTTAAACTTAGATGTGCTTGAATTTTGTTACCGTTCACTATCGCATACGTCAAAAGATGTCATGGTCCACTATAGGTGATAGGGGCCAATGACCTAACCTACACAAAACTTATGCTAATAGGTAAGTTAAAATATGTTGATTCAAACAAATTTTTATTCTCATTGGTATATTAGTTTGTTAGTCTATTTATATATTATTTGAATTGCTTATATACATACGTCTAAAATAAGTAGACTTTTATGTAGGCTAACAAGTTATACCGACTTTTGAAAATGTCAGATTCAACCCAAAAATAAACCTATGATAGTTTCAGGTCAAACTTAAACTTCAATTTTTTTGACAGACCAAACTTAAACTTGGAAAAGTGTAACTCGGCCAAACATATTTTCATTCATATGACCCATATTTTTTGCCACTATCTATATATTAGTTTTAGGTTTCTTATGTTATGTGCTTATTGTATTTATTTAAGCATGTAATTATGTGACTTGATTATTGTAGCTACATGGTGAAACATAGTTTTTATAAATGTATAATAATATATCATTTTAAGAAAATAAAAATAAAAATTTAATCAAGACTTTCAAAATTTAGATAGTAATAATAGTCACAATGTGGAATTCTTTTAGGATCTAGAAGTCACTACCTAAACATGATAAAACCAATTAAAACAATCATAAGAACACAATGAATGGGAGAGAAGAGTTGTTTAAGACATGGAGTGTTTGAAAATTGTGTAACTATTATTAAGGTTGTAATAATAGTCTAAGTGTGGAATTCTTTTAGGATCTACAAGTTACTAAACGTTAGTTACATTCATTCAAGTTATTTGTGATAGTGAATTTGAAAAAGATTATCATACACAAATAAAAAAACATTTAACTTAACTATCTTTATTAATTATGAAAATCATTGATCATGTTGCATTTTTAGTAGTAAATTGATTTACAAAAACAGTTATATTTTTTATTTTTTATGTTGGAGTGAAAATGATTTCGGTATATGGAATATATTTTGGAGTCTGCTAATTTCTATAAAAAAAAGAATTTTTATATATATAAAATGGACAACTTAGATCTGTCAATATTTTAAAATTGAATTACATCTTAAATTTAAGGTGCATGTTATGAAATCATAGTATTGGATGACTTTTGTCTCACACCATTTAATTAGGCGCAATTTTGATGAAATTTAAAAATGTTTTTCAAACCAATTAATATGTTGTTTTATCCAAACCTAATAATAAAATAAAATACTTTATGTGAGAATAAACTTATCCATTAAGACTTGTAGTACTAAAGCGATGTGCGTGCGCACACATACACGCAAGAATTTCAAAATTCTCATATTTTTATTAATACTTCTTAAAACTAATCTAGTAAAGTAATTAATCAATTAATAAGATTTATATTCAATTAGAAAAGTAAAACTAAAATTTCTATATTAAGGAGGACTTTTTTCACTTCTCAACACATAAATTTTCTAAATTATAAACTAGTTTAACTTTTTTTTTCTCATTTTGTTATGAGTTTTATTCACTAGTCATTGCCTTATTGGTAACAGTGTGAAAAGCTTCATCTGAGAGTTATGGGGTTCTAGTGTTGTGTTGACTTTGTTTATTCAAAGTATTGTTGTCTTGTGATATTGTAATGCATTTGAAGTTTGCATGTTTGACTTCAAAGAGATGAAAGAATGACTAATATATATGATGTTTGAATTAAGTTTGCATATGACAATATTGTGCAAGTTAAAAAACAAGTTTGCTTCATTGTTGAATTTGACTTGAACACGATATTCTGGAGATAGTTAAACTTAGATGTGCTTGAATTTTGTTACCGTTCACTATCGCATACGTCAAAAGATGTCATGGTCCACTATAGGTGATAGGGGCCAATGACCTAACCTACACAAAACTTATGCTAATAGGTAAGTTAAAATATGTTGATTCAAACAAATTTTTATTCTCATTGGTATATTAGTTTGTTAGTCTATTTATATATTATTTGAATTGCTTATATACATACGTCTAAAATAAGTAGACTTTTATGTAGGCTAACAAGTTATACCGACTTTTGAAAATGTCAGATTCAACCCAAAAATAAACCTATGATAGTTTCAGGTCAAACTTAAACTTCAATTTTTTTGACAGACCAAACTTAAACTTGGAAAAGTGTAACTCGGCCAAACATATTTTCATTCATATGATCCATATTTTTTGCCACTATCTATATATTAGTTTTAGGTTTCTTATGTTATGTGCTTATTGTATTTATTTAAGCATGTAATTATGTGACTTGATTATTGTAGCTACATGGTGAAACATAGTTTTTATAAATGTATAATAATATATCATTTTAAGAAAATAAAAATAAAAATTTAATCAATACTTTCAAAATTTAGATAGTAATAATAGTCACAATGTGGAATTCTTTTAGGATCTAGAAGTCACTACCTAAACATGATAAAACCAATTAAAACAATCATAAGAACACAATGATTGGGAGAGAAGAGTTGTTTAAGACATGGAGTGTTTGAAAATTGTGTAACTATTATTAAGGTAGTAATAATAGTCTAAGTGTGGAATTCTTTTAGGATCTACAAGTTACTAAACGTTAGTTACATTCATTCAAGTTATTTGTGATAGTGAATTTGAAAAAGATTATCATACACAAATAAAAAAACATTTAACTTAACTATCTTTATTAATTATGAAAATCATTGATCATGTTGCATTTTTAGTAGTAAATTGATTTACAAAAACAGTTATATTTTTTATTTTTTATGTTGGAGTGAAAATGATTTCGGTATATGGAATATATTTTGGAGTCTGCTAATTTCTATAAAAAAAAGAATTTTTATATATATAAAATGGACAGCTTAGATCTGTCAATATTTTAAAATTGAATTACATCTTAAATTTAAGGTGCATGTTATGAAATCATAGTATTGGATGACTTTTGTCTCACACCATTTAATTAGGCGCAATTTTGATGAAATTTAAAAATGTTTTTCAAACCAATTAATATGTTGTTTTATCCAAACCTAATAATAAAATAAAATACTTTATGTGAGAATAAACTTATCCATTAAGACTTGTAGTACTAAAGCGATGTGCGTGCGCACACATACGCGCAAGAATTTCAAAATTCTCATATTTTTATTAATACTTCTTAAAACTAATCTAGTAAAGTAATTAATCAATTAATAAGATTTATATTCAATTAGAAAAGTAAAACTAAAATTTCTATATTAAGGAGGACTTTTTTCACTTCTCAACACATAAATTTTCTAAATTATAAACTATTTTAACCTTTTTTTTCTCATTTTGTTATGAGTTTTATTCACTAGTCATTGCCTTATTGGTAACAGTGTGAAAAGCTTCATCTGAGAGTTATGGGGTTCTAGTGTTGTGTTGACTTTGTTTATTCAAAGTATTGTTGTTTTGTGATATTGTAATGCATTTGAAGTTTGCATGTTTGACTTCAAAGAGATGAAAGAATGACTAATATATATGATGTTTGAATTAAGTTTGCATATGACAATATTGTGCAAGTTAAAAAACAAGTTTGCTTCATTGTTGAATTTGACTTGAACACGATATTCTGGAGATAGTTAAACTTAGATGTGCTTGAATTTTGTTACCATTCACTATCGCATACGTCAAAAGATGTCATGGTCCACTATACGTGATAGGGGCCAATGACCTAACCTACACAAAACTTATGCTAATAGGTAAGTTAAAATATGTTGATTCAAACAAATTTTTATTCTCATTGGTCTATTAGTTTGTTTGTCTATTTATATATTATTTGAATTGCTTATATACATATGTCTAAAATAAGTAGACTTTTATGTAGGCTAACAAGTTATACCGACTTTTGAAAATGTCAGATTCAAACCCAAAAATAAACCTATGATAGTTTCAGGTCAAACTTAAACTTTAATTTTTTTGACAGACCAAACTTAAACTTGGAAAAGTGTAACTCGGCCAATCATATTTTCATTCATATGATCCATATTTTTTGCCACTATCTATATATTAGTTTTAGGTTTCTTATGTTATGTGCTTATTGTATTTATTTAAGCATGTAATTATGTGACTTGATTATTGTAGCTACATGGTGAAACATAGTTTTTATAAATGTATAATAATATATCATTTTAAGAAAATAAAAATAAAAATTTAATCAAGACTTTCAAAATTTAGATAGTAATAATAGTCACAATGTGGAATTCTTTTAGGATCTAGAAGTCACTACCTAAACATGATAAAACCAATTAAAACAATCATAAGAACACAATGAATGGGAGAGAAGAGTTGTTTAAGACATGGAGTGTTTGAAAATTGTGTAACTATTATTAAGGTTGTAATAATAGTCTAAGTGTGGAATTCTTTTAGGATCTACAAGTTACTAAACGTTAGTTACATTCATTCAAGTTATTTGTGATAGTGAATTTGAAAAAGATTATCATACACAAATAAAAAAACATTTAACTTAACTATCTTTATTAATTATGAAAATCATTGATCATGTTGCATTTTTAGTAGTAAATTGATTTACAAAAACAGTTATATTTTTTATTTTTTATGTTGGAGTGAAAATGATTTCGGTATATGGAATATATTTTGGAGTCTGCTAATTTCTATAAAAAAAAGAATTTATATATATATAAAATGGATAGCTTAGATCTGTCAATATTTTAAAATTGAATTACATCTTAAATTTAAGGTGCATGTTATGAAATCATAGTATTGGATGACTTTTGTCTCACACCATTTAATTAGGCGCAATTTTGATGAAATTTAAAAATGTTTTTCAAACCAATTAATATGTTGTTTTATCCAAACCTAATAATAAAGTAAAATACTTTATGTGAGAATAAACTTATCCATTAAGACTTGTAGTACTAAAGCGATGTGCGTGCGCACACATACGCGCAAGAATTTCAAAATTCTCATATTTTTATTAATACTTCTTAAAACTAATCTAGTAAAGTAATTAATCAATTAATAAGATTTATATTCAATTAGAAAAGTAAAACTAAAATTTCTATATTAAGGAGGACTTTTTTCACTTCTCAACACATAAATTTTCTAAATTATAAACTATTTTAACTTTTTTTTTCTCATTTTGTTATGAGTTTTATTCACTAGTCATTGCCTTATTGGTAACAGTGTGAAAAGCTTCATCTGAGAGTTATGGGGTTCTAGTGTTGTGTTGACTTTGTTTATTCAAAGTATTGTTGTCTTGTGATATTGTAACGCATTTGAAGTTTGCATGTTTGACTTCAAAGAGATGAAAGAATGACTAATATATATGATGTTTGAATTAAGTTTGCATATGACAATATTGTGCAAGTTAAAAAACAAGTTTGCTTCATTGTTGAATTTGACTTGAACACGATATTCTGGAGATAGTTAAACTTAGATGTGCTTGAATTTTGTTACCGTTCACTATCGCATACGTCAAAAGATGTCATGGTCCACTATAGGTGATAGGGGCCAATGACCTAACCTACACAAAACTTATGCTAATAGGTAAGTTAAAATATGTTGATTCAAACAAATTTTTATTCTCATTGGTCTATTAGTTTGTTAGTCTATTTATATATTATTTGAATTGCTTATATACATACGTCTAAAATAAGTAGACTTTTATGTAGGCTAACAAGTTATACCGACTTTTGAAAATGTCAGATTCAACCCAAAAATAAACCTATGATATTTTCAGGTCAAACTTAAACTTCAATTTTTTTGACAGACCAAACTTAAACTTGGAAAAGTGTAACTCGGCCAAACATATTTTCATTCATATGACCCATATTTTTTGCCACTATCTATATATTAGTTTTAGGTTTCTTATGTTATGTGCTTATTGTATTTATTTAAGCATGTAATTATGTGACTTGATTATTGTAGCTACATGGTGAAACATAGTTTTTATAAATGTATAATAATATATCATTTTAAGAAAATAAAAATAAAAATTTAATCAAGACTTTCAAAATTTAGATAGTAATAATAGTCACAATGTGGAATTCTTTTAGGATCTAGAAGTCACTACCTAAACATGATAAAACCAATTAAAACAATCATAAGAACACAATGAATGGGAGAGAAGAGTTGTTTAAGACATGGAGTGTTTGAAAATTGTGTAACTATTATTAAGGTTGTAATAATAGTCTAAGTGTGGAATTCTTTTAGGATCTACAAGTTACTAAACGTTAGTTACATTCATTCAAGTTATTTGTGATAGTGAATTTGAAAAAGATTATCATACACAAATAAAAAAACATTTAACTTAACTATCTTTATTAATTATGAAAATCATTGATCATGTTTCATTTTTAGTAGTAAATTGATTTACAAAAACAGTTATATTTTTTATTTTTTATGTTGGAGTGAAAATGATTTCGGTATATGGAATATATTTTGGAGTCTGCTAATTTCTATAAAAAAAAGAATTTTTATATATATAAAATGGACAGCTTAGATCTGTCAATATTTTAAAATTGAATTACATCTTAAATTTAAGGTGCATGTTATGAAATCATAGTATTGGATGACTTTTGTCTCACACCATTTAATTAGGCGCAATTTTGATGAAATTTAAAAATGTTTTACAAACCAATTAATATGTTGTTTTATCCAAACCTAATAATAAAATAAAATACTTTATGTGAGAATAAACTTATCCATTAAGACTTGTAGTACTAAAGCGATGTGCGTGCGCACACATACACGCAAGAATTTCAAAATTCTCATATTTTTATTAATACTTCTTAAAACTAATCTAGTAAAGTAATTAATCAATTAATTAGATTTATATTCAATTAGAAAAGTAAAACTAAAATTTCTATATTAAGAAGGACTTTTTTCACTTCTCAACACATAAATTTTCTAAATTATAAACTATTTTAACTTTTTTTTTCTCATTTTGTTATGAGTTTTATTCACTAGTCATTGCCTTATTGGTAACAGTGTGAAAAGCTTCATCTGAGAGTTATGGGGTTCTAGTGTTGTGTTGACTTTGTTTATTCAAAGTATTGTTGTCTTGTGATATTGTAATGCATTTGAAGTTTGCATGTTTGACTTCAAAGAGATGAAAGAATGACTAATATATATGATGTTTGAATTAAGTTTGCATATGACAATATTGTGCAAGTTAAAAAACAAGTTTGCTTCATTGTTGAATTTGACTTGAACACGATATTCTGGAGATAGTTAAACTTAGATGTGCTTGAATTTTGTTACCGTTCACTATCGCATACGTCAAAAGATGTCATGGTCCACTATAGGTGATAGGGGCCAATGACCTAACCTACACAAAACTTATGCTAATAGGTAAGTTAAAATATGTTGATTCAAACAAATTTTTATTCTCATTGGTATATTAGTTTGTTAGTCTATTTATATATTATTTGAATTGCTTATATACATACGTCTAAAATAAGTAGACTTTTATGTAGGCTAACAAGTTATACCGACTTTTAAAAATGTCAGATTCAACCCAAAAATAAACCTATGATAGTTTCAGGTAAAACTTAAACTTCAATTTTTTTGACAGACCAAACTTAAACTTGGAAAAGTGTAACTCGGCCAAACATATTTTCATTCATATGATCCATATTTTTTGCCACTATCTATATATTAGTTTTAGGTTTCTTATGTTATGTGCTTATTGTATTTATTTAAGCATGTAATTATGTGACTTGATTATTGTAGCTACCTGGTGAAACATAATTCTTATAAATGTATAATAATATATCATTTTAAGAAAATAAAAATAAAAATTTAATCAATACTTTCAAATTTTAGATAGTAATAATAGTCACAATGTGGAATTCTTTTAGGATCTAGAAGTCACTACCTAGACATGATAAGACCAATTAAAACAATCATAAGAACACAATGAATGGGAGAGAAGAGTTGTTTAAGACATGGAGTGTTTGAAAATTGTGTAACTATTATTAAGGTAGTAATAATAGTCTAAGTGTGGAATTCTTTTAGGATCTACAAGTTACTAAACGTTAGTTACATTCATTCAAGTTATTTGTGATAGTGAATTTGAAAAAGATTATCATACACAAATAAAAAAACATTTAACTTAACTATCTTTATTAATTATGAAAATCATTGATCATGTTGCATTTTTAGTAGTAAATTGATTTACAAAAACAGTTATATTTTTTATTTTTTATGTTGGAGTGAAAATGATTTCGGTATATGGAATATATTATGGAGTCTGCTAATTTCTATAAAAAAAAGAATTTTTATATATATAAAATGGACAGCTTAGTTCTGTCAATATTTTAAAATTGAATTACATCTTAAATTTAAGGTGCATGTTACGAAATCATAGTATTGGATGACTTTTGTCTCACACCATTTAATTAGGCGCAATTTTGATGAAATTTAAAAATGTTTTTCAAACCAATTAATATGTTGTTTTATCCAAACCTAATAATAAAATAAAATACTTTATGTGAGAATAAACTTATCCATTAAGACTTGTAGTACTAAAGCGATGTGCGTGCGCACACATATGCGCAAGAATTTCAAAATTCTCATATTTTCATTAATACTTCTTAAAACTAATCTAGTAAAGTAATTAATCAATTGATAAGATTTATATTCAATTAGAAAAGTAAAACTAAAATTTCTATATTAAGGAGGACTTTTTTCACTTCTCAACACATAAATTTTCTAAATTATAAACTATTTTAACTTTTTTTTTCTCATTTTGTTATGAGTTTTATTCACTATTCATTGCCTTATTGGTAACAGTGTGAAAAGCTTCATCTGAGAGTTATGGGGTTCTAGTGTTGTGTTGACTTTGTTTATTCAAAGTATTGTTGTCTTGTGATATTGTAATGCATTTGAAGTTTGCATGTTTGACTTCAAAGAGATGAAAGAATGACTAATATATATGATGTTTGAATTAAGTTTGCATATGACAATATTGTGCAAGTTAAAAAATAAGTTTGCTTCATTGTTGAATTTGACTTGAACACGATATTCTGGAGATAGTTAAACTTAGATGTGCTTGAATTTTGTTACCGTTCACTATCGCATACGTCAAAAGATGTCATGGTCCACTATAGGTGATAGGGGCCAATGACCTAACCTACACAAAACTTATGCTAATAGGTAAGTTAAAATATGTTGATTCAAACAAATTTTTATTCTCATTGGTCTATTAGTTTGTTAGTCTATTTATATATTATTTGTATTGCTTATATACATACGTCTAAAATAAGTAGACTTTTATATAGGCTAACAAGTTATACCGACTTTTGAAAATGTCAGATTCAACCCAAAAATAAACCTATGATAGTTTCAGGTCAAACTTAAACTTCAATTTTTTTGACAGACCAAACTTAAACTTGGAAAAGTGTAACTCGGCCAAACATATTTTCATTCATATGATCCATATTTTTTGCCACTATCTGTATATTAGTTTTAGGTTTCTTATGTTATGTGCTTATTGTATTTATTTAAGCATGTAATTATGTGACTTGATTATTGTAGCTACCTGGTGAAACATAATTCTTATAAATGTATAATAATATATCATTTTAAGAAAATAAAAATAAAAATTTAATCAATACTTTCAAATTTTAGATAGTAATAATAGTCACAATGTGGAATTCTTTTAGGATCTAGAAGTCACTACCTAGACATGATAAGACCAATTAAAACAATCATAAGAACACAATGAATGGGAGAGAAGAGTTGTTTAAGACATGGAGTGTTTGAAAATTGTGTAACTATTATTAAGGTAGTAATAATAGTCTAAGTGTGGAATTCTTTTAGGATCTACAAGTTACTAAACGTTAGTTACATTCATTCAAGTTATTTGTGATAGTGAATTTGAAAAAGATTATCATACACAAATAAAAAAACATTTAACTTAACTATCTTTATTAATTATGAAAATCATTGATCATATTGCATTTTTAGTAGTAAATTGATTTACAAAAACAGTTATATTTTTTATTTTTTATGTTGGAGTGAAAATGATTTCGGTATATGGAATATATTTTGGAGTCTGCTAATTTCTATAAAAAAAAAGAATTTTTATATATATAAAATGGACAGCTTAGTTTTGTCAATATTTTAAAATTGAATTACATCTTAAATTTAAGGTGCATGTTATGAAATCATAGTATTGGATGACTTTTGTCTCACACCATTTAATTAGGCGCAATTTTGATAAAATTTAAAAATGTTTTTCAAACCAATTAATATGTTGTGTGATCCAAACCTAATATTAAAATAAAATACTTTATGTGAGAATAAACTTATCCATTAAGACTTGTAGTACTAAATCGATGTGCGTGCGCACACATACGCGCAAGAATTTCAAAATTCTCATATTTTTATTAATACTTCTTAAAAGTAATCTAGTAAAGTAATTAATCAATTAATAAGATTTATATTCAATTAGAAAAGTAAAACTAAAATTTCTATATTAAGGAGGACTTTTTTCACTTCTCAACACATAAATTTTCTAAATTATAAACTATTTTAACTTTTTTTTTCTCATTTTGTTATGAGTTTTATTCACTAGTCATTGCCTTATTGGTAACAGTGTGAAAAGCTTCATCTGAGAGTTATGGGGTTCTAGTGTTGTGTTGACTTTGTTTATTCAAAGTATTGTTGTCTTGTGATATTGTAATGCATTTGAAGTTTGCATGTTTGACTTCAAAGAGATGAAACAATGACTAATATATATGATGTTTGAATTAAGTTTGCATATGACAATATTGTGCAAGTTAAAAAACAAGTTTGCTTCATTGTTGAATTTGACTTGAACACGATATTCTGGAGATAGTTAAACTTAGATGTGCTTGAATTTTGTTACCGTTCACTATCGCATACGTCAAAAGATATCATGGTCCACTATAGGTGATAGGGGCCAATGATCTAACCTACACAAAACTTATGCTAATAGGTAAGTTAAAATATGTTGATTCAAACAAATTTTTATTCTCATTGGTCTATTAGTTTGTTAGTCTATTTAAATATTATTTGAATTGCTTATATACATACATCTAAAATAAGTAGACTTTTATGTAGGCTAACAAGTTATAACGACTTTTGAAAATGTCAGATTCAAACCCAAAAATAAACCTATGATAGTTTCAGGTCAAACTTAAACTTCAATTTTTTTGACAGACCAAACTTAAACTTGGAAAAGTGTAACTCGGCCAAACATATTTTCATTCATATGATCCATATTTTTTGCCACTATCTATATATTAGTTTTAGGTTTCTTATGTTATGTGCTTATTGTATTTATTTAAGCATGTAATTATGTGACTTGATTATTGTAGCTACATGGTGAAACATAATTTTTATAAATGTATAATATTATATCATTTTAAGAAAATAAAAATAAAAATTTAATCAATACTTTGAAAATTTAGATAGTAATAATAGTCACAATGTGGAATTCTTTTAAGATCTAGAAGTCACTACCTATACATGATAAGACCAATTAAAACAATCATAAGAACCCAATGAATGGGAGAGAAGAGTTGTTTAAGACATGGAGTGTTTGAAAATTGTGTAACTATTATTAAGGTAGTAATAATAGTCTAAGTGTGGAATTCTTTTAGGATCTACAAGTTACTAAACTTTAGTTACATTCATTCAAGTTATTTTTGATAGTGAATTTGAAAAATATTATCATACACAAATAAAAAAACAATTAACTTAACTACCTTTATTATTTATGAAAATCATTGATCATGTTGCATTTTTAGTAGTAAATTGATTTACAAAAATAGTTATATTTTTTATTTTTTATGTTGGAATGAAAATGATTTCGGTATATGGAATATATTTTGGAGTCTGCTAATTTCTATAAAAAAAAAGAATTTTTATATATATAAAATGGACAGCTTAGTTCTGTCAATATTTTAAAAATGAATTACATCTTAAATTTAAGGTGCATGTTATGAAATCATAGTATTGGATGACTTTTGTCTCACACAATTTAATTAGGCGCAATTTTGATAAAATTTAAAAATGTTTTTCAAACCAATTAATATGTTGTTTGATCCAAACCTAATATTAAAATAAAATACTTTATGTGAGAATAAACTTATCCATTAAGACTTGTAGTACTAAATCGATGTGCGTGCGCACACATACGCGCAAGAATTTCAAAATTCTCATATTTTTATTAATACTTCTTAAAAGTAATCTAGTAAAGTAATTAATCAATTAATAAGATTTATATTCAATTAGAAAAGTAAAACTAAAATTTCTATATTAAGGAGGACTTTTTTCACTTCTCAACACATAAATTTTCTAAATTATAAACTATTTTAACTTTTTTTTTCTCATTTTGTTATGAGTTTTATTCACTAGTCATTGCCTTATTGGTAACAGTGTGAAAAGCTTCATCTGAGAGTTATGGGGTTCTAGTGTTGTGTTGACTTTGTTTATTCAAAGTATTGTTGTCTTGTGATATTGTAATGCATTTGAAGTTTGCATGTTTGACTTCAAAGAGATGAAAGAATGACTAATATATATGATGTTTGACTTAAGTTTGCATATAACAATATTGTGCAAGTTAAAAAACAAGTTTGCTTCATTGTTGAATTTGACTTGAACACGATATTCTGGAGATAGTTAAACTTAGATGTGCTTGAATTTTGTTACCGTTCACTATCGCATACGTCAAAAGATGTCATGGTCCACTATAGGTGATAGGGGCCAATGACCTAACCTACACAAAACTTATGCTAATAGGTAAGTTAAAATATGTTGATTCAAACAAATTTTTATTCTCATTGGTATATTAGTTTGTTAGTCTATTTATATATTATTTGAATTGCTTATATACATACGTTTAAAATAAGTAGACTTTTATGTAGGCTAACAAGTTATACCGACTTTTGAAAATGTCAGATTCAACCCCAAAAATAAACCTATGATAGTTTCAGGTCAAACTTAAACTTCAATTTTTTTGACAGACCAAACTTAAACTTGGAAAAGTGTAACTCGGCCAAACATATTTTCATTCATATGATCCATATTTTTTGCCACTATCTATATATTAGTTTTAGGTTTCTTATGTTATGTGCTTATTGTATTTATTTAAGCATGTAATTATGTGACTTGATTATTGTAGCTACATGGTGAAACATAATTTTTATAAATGTATAATATTATATCATTTTAAGAAAATAAAAATAAAAATTTAATCAATACTTTGAAAATTTAGATAGTAATAATAGTCACAATGTGGAATTCTTTTAAGATCTAGAAGTCACTACCTATACATGATAAGACCAATTAAAACAATCATAAGAACCCAATGAATGGGAGAGAAGAGTTGTTTAAGACATGGAGTGTTTGAAAATTGTGTAACTATTATTAAGGTAGTAATAATAGTCTAAGTGTGGAATTCTTTTAGGATCTACAAGTTACTAAACTTTAGTTACATTCATTCAAGTTATTTTTGATAGTGAATTTGAAAAATATTATCATACACAAATAAAAAAACATTTAACTTAACTATCTTTATTATTTATGAAAATCATTGATCATGTTGCATTTTTAGTAGTAAATTGATTTACAAAAATAGTTATATTTTTTATTTTTTATGTTGGAATGAAAATGATTTCGGTATATGGAATATATTTTGGAGTCTGCTAATTTCTATAAAAAAAAAGAATTTTTATATATATAAAATGGACAGCTTAGTTCTGTCAATATTTTAAAAATGAATTACATCTTAAATTTAAGGTGCATGTTATGAAATCATAGTATTGGATGACTTTTGTCTCACACAATTTAATTAGGCGCAATTTTGATAAAATTTAAAAATGTTTTTCAAACCAATTAATATGTTGTGTGATCCAAACCTAATATTAAAATAAAATACTTTATGTGAGAATAAACTTATCCATTAAGACTTGTAGTACTAAATTGATGTGCGTGCGCACACATACACGCAAGAATTTCAAAATTCTCATATTTTTATTAATACTACTTAAAAGTAATCTAGTAAAGTAATTAATCAATTAATAAGATTTATATTCAATTAGAAAAGTAAAACTAAAATTTCTATATTAAGGAGGACTTTTTTCACTTCTCAACACATAAATTTTCTAAATTATAAACTATTTTAACTTTTTTTTTCTCATTTTGTTATGAGTTTTATTCACTAGTCATTGCCTTATTGGTAACAGTGTGAAAAGCTTCATCTGAGAGTTATGGGATTCTAGTGTTGTGTTGACTTTGTTTATTCAAAGTATTGTTGTCTTGTGATATTGTAATGCATTTGAAGTTTGCATGTTTGACTTCAAAGAGATGAAAGAATGACTAATATATATGATGTTTGAATTAAGTTTGCATATGACAATATTGTGCAAGTTAAAAAACAAGTTTGCTTCATTGTTGAATTTGACTTGAACACGATATTCTGGAGATAGTTAAACTTAGATGTGCTTGAATTTTGTTACCGTTCACTATCGCATACGTCAAAAGATGGCATGGTCCACTATAGGTGATAGGGGCCAATGACCTAACCTACACAAAACTTATGCTAATAGGTAAGTTAAAATATGTTGATTCAAACAAATTTTTATTCTCATTGGTCTATTAGTTTGTTAGTCTATTTATATATTATTTGAATTGCTTATATACATACGTCTAAAATAAGTAGACTTTTATGTAGGCTAACAAGTTATACCGACTTTTGAAAATGTCAGATTCAACCCAAAAATAAACCTATGATAGTTTCAGGTCAAACTTAAACTTCAATTTTTTTGACAGACCAAACTTAAACTTGGAAAAGTGTAACTCGGCCAAACATATTTTCATTCATATGATCCATATTTTTTGCCACTATCTATATATTAGTTTTAGGATTCTTATGTTATGTGCTTATTATATTTATTTAAGCATGTAATTATGTGACTTGATTATTGTAGCTACCTGGTGAAACATAATTCTTATAAATGTATAATAATATATCATTTTAAGAAAATAAAAATAAAAATTTAATCAATACTTTCAAATTTTAGATAGTAATAATAGTCACAATGTGGAATTCTTTTAGGATCTAGAAGTCACTACCTAGACATGATAAGACCAATTAAAACAATCATAAGAACACAATGAATGGGAGAGAAGAGTTGTTTAAGACATGGAGTGTTTGAAAATTGTGTAACTATTATTAAGGTAGTAATAATAGTCTAAGTGTGGAATTCTTTTAGGATCTACAAGTTACTAAATGTTAGTTACATTCATTCAAGTTATTTGTGATAGTGAATTTGAAAAAGATTATCATACACAAATAAAAAAACATTTAACTTAACTATCTTTATTAATTATGAAAATCATTGATCATGTTGCATTTTTAGTAGTAAATTGATTTACAAAAACAGTTATATTTTTTATTTTTTATGTTGGAGTGAAAATGATTTCGGTATATGGAATATATTTTGGAGTCTGCTAATTTCTATAAAAAAAAGAATTTTTATATATATAAAATGGACAGCTTAGTTCTGTCAATATTTTAAAATTGAATTACATCTTAAATTTAAGGTGCATGTTATGAAATCATAGTATTGGATGACTTTTGTCTCACACCATTTAATTAGGCGCAATTTTGATGAAATTTAAAAATGTTTTTCAAACCAATTAATATGTTGTTTTATCCAAACCTAATAATAAAATAAAATACTTTATGTGAGAATAAACTTATCCATTAAGACTTGTAGTACTAAAGCGATGTGCGTGCGCACACATATGCGCAAGAATTTCAAAATTCTCATATTTTTATTAATACTTCTTAAAACTAATCTAGTAAAGTAATTAATCAATTGATAAGATTTATATTCAATTAGAAAAGTAAAACTAAAATTTCTATATTAAGGAGGACTTTTTTCACTTCTCAACACATAAATTTTCTAAATTATAAACTATTTTAACTTTTTTTTTCTCATTTTGTTATGAGTTTTATTCACTAGTCATTTCCTTATTGGTAACAGTGTGAAAAGCTTCATCTGAGAGTTATGAGGTTCTAGGGTTGTGTTGACTTTGTTTATTCAAAGTATTGTTGTCTTGTGATATTGTAATGCATTTGAAGTTTGCATGTTTGACTTCAAAGAGATGAAAGAATGACTAATATATATGATGTTTGAATTAAGTTTGCATATGACAATATTGTGCAAGTTAAAAAACAAGTTTGCTTCATTGTTGAATTTGACTTGAACACGATATTCTAGAGATAGTTAAACTTAGATGTGCTTGAATTTTGTTACCGTTCACTATCGCATACGTCAAAAGATGTCATGGTCCACTATAGGTGATAGGGGCCAATGACCTAACCTACACAAAACTTATGCTAATAGGTAAGTTAAAATATGTTGATTCAAACAAATTTTTATTCTCATTGGTATATTAGTTTGTTAGTCTATTTATATATTATTTGAATTGCTTATATACATACGTCTAAAATAAGTAGACTTTTATGTAGGCTAACAAGTTATACCGACTTTTGAAAATGTCAGATTCAACCCAAAAATAAACCTATGATAGTTTCAGGTCAAACTTAAACATCAATTTTTTTGACAGACCAAACTTAAACTTGGAAAAGTGTAACTCGGCCAAACATATTTTCATTCAGATGATCCATATTTTTTGCCACTATCTATATATTAGTTTTAGGTTTCTTATGTTATATGCTTATTGTATTTATTTAAGCATGTAATTATGTGACTTGATTATTGTAGCTACCTGGTGAAACATAATTCTTATAAATGTATAATAATATATCATTTTAAGAAAATAAAAATAAAAATTTAATCAATACTTTCAAATTTTAGATAGTAATAATAGTCACAATGTGGAATTCTTTTAGGATCTAGAAGTCACTACCTAGACATGATAAGACCAATTAAAACAATCATAAGAACACAATGAATGGGAGAGAAGAGTTGTTTAAGACATGGAGTGTTTGAAAATTGTGTAACTATTATTAAGGTAGTAATAATAGTCTAAGTGTGGAATTCTTTTAGGATCTACAAGTTACTAAACGTTAGTTACATTCATTCAAGTTATCTGTGATAGTGAATTTGAAAAAGATTATCATACACAAATAAAAAAACATTTAACTTAACTATCTTTATTAATTATGAAAATCATTGATCATGTTGCATTTTTAGTAGTAAATTGATTTACAAAAACAGTTATATTTTTTATTTTTTATGTTGGAGTGAAAATGATTTCGGTATATGGAATATATTTTGGAGTCTGCTAATTTCTATAAAAAAAAGAATTTTTATATATATAAAATGGACAGCTTAGTTCTGTCAATATTTTAAAATTGAATTACATCTTAAATTTAAGGTGCATGTTATGAAATCATAGTATTGGATGACTTTTGTCTCACACCATTTAATTAGGCGCAATTTTGATGAAATTTAAAAATGTTTTTCAAACCAATTAATATGTTGTTTTATCCAAACCTAATAATAAAATTAAATACTTTATGTGAGAATAAACTTATGCATTAAGACTTGTAGTACTAAAGCGATGTGCGTGCGCACACATATGCGCAAGAATTTCAAAATTCTCATATTTTTATTAATACTTCTTAAAACTAATCTAGTAAAGTAATTAATCAATTGATAAGATTTATATTCAATTAGAAAAGTAAAACTAAAATTTCTATATTAAGGAGGACTTTTTTCACTTCTCAACACATAAATTTTCTAAATTATAAACTATTTTAACTTTTTTTTCTCATTTTGTTATGAGTTTTATTCACTAGTCATTGCCTTATTGGTAACAGTGTGAAAAGCTTCATCTGAGAGTTATGGGGTTCTAGTGTTGTGTTGACTTTGTTTATTCAAAGTATTGTTGTCTTGTGATATTGTAATGCATTTGAAGTTTGCATGTTTGACTTCAAAGAGATGAAAGAATGACTAATATATATGATGTTTGAATTAAGTTTGCATATGACAATATTGTGCAAGTTAAAAAATAAGTTTGCTTCATTGTTGAATTTGACTTGAACACGATATTCTGGAGATAGTTAAACTTAGATGTGCTTGAATTTTGTTACCGTTCACTATCGCATACGTCAAAAGATGTCATGGTCCACTATAGGTGATAGGGGCCAATGACCTAACCTACACAAAACTTATGCTAATAGGTAAGTTAAAATATGTTGATTCAAACAAATTTTTATTCTCATTGGTATATTAGTTTGTTAGTCTATTTATATATTATTTGAATTGCTTATATACATACGTCTAAAATAAGTAGACTTTTATGTAGGCTAACAAGTTATACCGACTTTTGAAAATGTCAGATTCAACCCAAAAATAAACCTATGATAGTTTCAGGTCAAACTTAAACTTCAATTTTTTTGACAGACCAAACTTAAACTTGGAAAAGTGTAACTCGGCCAAACATATTTTCATTCATATGATCCATATTTTTTGCCACTATCTATATATTAGTTTTAGGTTTCTTATGTTATGTGCTTATTGTATTTATTTAAGCATGTAATTATGTGACTTGATTATTGTAGCTACCTGGTGAAACATAATTCTTATAAATGTATAATAATATATCATTTTAAGAAAATAAAAATAAAAATTTAATCAATACTTTCAAATTTTAGATAGTAATAATAGTCACAATGTGGAATTCTTTTAGGATCTAGAAGTCACTACCTAGACATGATAAGACCAATTAAAACAATCATAAGAACCCAATGAATGGGAGAGAAGAGTTGTTTAAGACATGGAGTGTTTGAAAATTGTGTAACTATTATTAAGGTAGTAATAATAGTCTAAGTGTGGAATTCTTTTAGGATCTACAAGTTACTAAACGTTAGTTACATTCATTCAAGTTATCTGTGATAGTGAATTTGAAAAAGATTATCATACACAAATAAAAAAACATTTAACTTAACTATCTTTATTAATTATGAAAATCATTGATCATGTTGCATTTTTAGTAGTAAATTGATTTACAAAAACAGTTATATTTTTTATTTTTTATGTTGGAGTGAAAATGATTTCGGTATATGGAATATATTTTGGAGTCTGCTAATTTCTATAAAAAAAAGAATTTTTATATATATAAAATGGACAGCTTAGTTCTGTCAATATTTTAAAATTGAATTACATCTTAAATTTAAGGTGCATGTTATGAAATCATAGTATTGGATGACTTTTGTCTCACACCATTTAATTAGGCGCAATTTTGATGAAATTTAAAAATGTTTTTCAAACCAATTAATATGTTGTTTTATCCAAACCTAATAATAAAATAAAATACTTTATGTGAGAATAAACTTATCCATTAAGACTTGTAGTACTAAAGCGATGTGCGTGCGCACACATATGCGCAAGAATTTCAAAATTCTCATATTTTTATTAATACTTCTTAAAACTAATCTAGTAAAGTAATTAATCAATTGATAAGATTTATATTCAATTAGAAAAGTAAAACTAAAATTTCTATATTAAGGAGGACTTTTTTCACTTCTCAACACATAAATTTTCTAAATTATAAACTATTTTAACTTTTTTTTTTCTCATTTTGTTATGAGTTTTATTCACTAGTCATTTCCTTATTGGTAACAGTGTGAAAAGCTTCATCTGAGAGTTATGGGGTTCTAGTGTTGTGTTGACTTTGTTTATTCAAAGTATTGTTGTCTTGTGATATTGTAATGCATTTGAAGTTTGCATGTTTGACTTCAAAGAGATGAAAGAATGACTAATATATATGATGTTTGAATTAAGTTTGCATATGACAATATTGTGCAAGTTAAAAAACAAGTTTGCTTCATTGTTGAATTTGACTTGAACACGATATTCTGGAGATAGTTAAACTTAGATGTGCTTGAATTTTGTTACCGTTCACTATCGCAGACGTCAAAAGATGTCATGGTCCACTATAGGTGATAAGGGCCAATGATCTAACCTACACAAAACTTATGCTAATAGGTAAGTTAAAATATGTTGATTCAAACAAATTTTTATTCTCATTGGTCTATTAGTTTGTTAGTCTATTTAAATATTATTTGAATTGCTTATATACATACGTCTAAAATAAGTAGACTTTTATGTAGGCTAACAAGTTATACCGACTTTTAAAAATGTCAGATTCAAACCCAAAAATAAACCTATGATAGTTTCAGGTCAAACTTAAACTTCAATTTTTTTGACAGACCAAACTTAAACTTGGAAAAGTGTAACTCGTCCAAACATATTTTCATTCATATGATCCATATTTTTTGCCACTATCTATATATTAGTTTTAGGTTTCTTATGTTATGTGCTTATTGTATTTATTTAAGCATGTAATTATGTGACTTGATTATTGTAGCTACATGGTGAAACATAATTTTTATAAATGTATAATATTATATCATTTTAAGAAAATAAAAATAAAAATTTAATCAATACTTTGAAAATTTAGATAGTAATAATAGTCACAATGTGGAATTCTTTTAGGATCTAGAAGTCACTACCTAGACATGATAAGACCAATTAAAACAATCATAAGAACCCAATGAATGGGAGAGAAGAGTTGTTTAAGACATGGAGTGTTTGAAAATTGTGTAACTATTATTAAGGTAGTAATAATAGTCTAAGTGTGGAATTCTTTTAGGATCTACAAGTTACTAAACTTTAGTTACATTCATTCAAGTTATTTTTGATAGTGAATTTGAAAAATATTATCATACACAAATAAAAAAACATTTCACTTAACTATCTTTATTATTTATGAAAATCATTGATCATGTTGCATTTTTAGTAGTAAATTGATTTACAAAAATAGTTATATTTTTTATTTTTTATGTTGGAATAAAAATGATTTCGGTATATGGAATATATTTTGGAGTCCGCTAATTTCTATAAAAAAAAAAGAATTTTTATATATATAAAATGGACAGCTTAGTTCTGTCAATATTTTAAAAATGAATTACATCTTAAATTTAAGGTGCATGTTATGAAATCATAGTATTGGATGACTTTTGTCTCACACCATTTAATTAGGCGCAATTTTGATAAAATTTAAAAATGTTTTTCAAACCAATTAATATGTTGTGTGATCCAAACCTAATATTAAAATAAAATACTTTATGTGAGAATAAACTTATCCATTAAGACTTGTAGTACTAAATCGATGTGCGTGCGCACACATACGCGCAAGAATTTCAAAATTCTCATATTTTTATTAATACTTCTTAAAAGTAATCTAGTAAAGTAATTAATCAATTAATAAGATTTATATTCAATTAGAAAAGTAAAACTAAAATTTCTATATTAAGGAGGACTTTTTTCACTTCTCAACACATAAATTTTCTAAATTATAAACTATTTTAACTTTTTTTTCTCATTTTATTATGAGTTTTATTCACTAGTCATTGCCTTATTGGTAACAGTGTGAAAAGCTTCATCTGAGAGTTATGGGGTTCTAGTGTTGTGTTGACTTTGTTTATTCAAAGTATTGTTGTCTTGTGATATTGTAATGCATTTGAAGTTTGCATGTTTGACTTCAAAGAGATGAAACAATGACTAATATATATGATGTTTGAATTAAGTTTGCATATGACAATATTGTGCAAGTTAAAAAACAAGTTTGCTTCATTGTTGAATTTGACTTGAACACGATATTCTGGAGATAGTTAAACATAGATGTGCTTGAATTTTGTTACCGTTCACTATCGCAGACGTCAAAAGATGTCATGGTCCACTATAGGTGATAGGGGCCAATGACCTAACCTAGACAAAACATATACTAATAGGTAAGTTAAAATATGTTGATTCAAACAAATTTTTATTCTCATTGGTCTATTAGTTTGTTTGTCTATTTTAATATTACTTGAATTGCTTATATACATACGACTAAAATATGTACACTTTTATGTAGGCTAACAAGTTATACAGACTTTTGAAAATGTCATATTCAAACCCAAAAATAAACTTATGATAGTTTCAGGTCAAACTTAAACTTCGATTTTTTTGACAGACCAAACTTAAACTTGGAAAAGTGTAACTCGGCCAAACATATTTTCATTCATATGATCCATATTTTTTACCATTATCTATATAATAGTTTTAGGTTTCTTATGTTATGTGCTTATTGTATTCATTTAAGCATGTAATTATGTGACTTGATTATTGTAGCTACATGGTGAAACATATTTTTTATAAATGTATAATAATATATCATTTTAAGAAAATAAAAATAAAAATTTAATCAATACTTTCAAAATTTAGATAGTAATAATAGTCACAATGTGGAATTCTTTTAGGATCTAGAAGTCACTACCTAGACATGATAAGACCAATTAAAATAATCATAAGAACCCAATGAATGGGAGAGAAGATTTGTTTAAGACATGGAGTGTTTGAAAATTGTGTATCTATTATAATGTTAGTAATAATAGTCTAAGTGTGGAATTCTTTTAGGATCTACAAGTTACTAAACTTTAGTTACATTCATTCAAGTTATTTGTGATACTGAATTTGAAAAAGATTATCATACACAAATAAAAAAACATTTAACTTAACTATCTTTATTATTTATGAAAATCATTGATCATGTTGCATTTTTAGTAGTAAATTGATTTACAAAAACAGTTATATTTTTTATTTTTTATGTTGGAGTGAAAATGATTTCGGTATATGGAATATATTTTGGAGTCCGCTAATTTCTATAAAAAAAAGAATTTATATATATATATATATATATATATATATATATATATATATATATATATATATATATATATATATATATATATATATATATATATATATATATATATATATATATATATATATATATATATATATATATATATATATATATATATATATATATATATATATATATATATATATATATATATAAAATGGACAGCTTAGTTCTGTCAATATTTTAAAATTGAATTACATCTTAAATTTAAGGTGCATGTTATGAAATCATAGTATTGGATGACTTTTGTCTCACAACATTTAATTAGGCGCAATTTTGATAAAATTTAAAAATGTTTTTCAAACCAATTAATATGTTGTGTGATCCAAACCTAATATTAAAATAAAATACTTTATGTGAGAATAAACTTATCCTTTAAGACTTGTAGTACTAAAGCAATGTGCGTGCGCACACAAACGCGCAAGAATTTCAAAATTCACATATTTTTATTAATACTTCTTAAAACTAATCTAGTAAAGTAATTAATCAATTAATAAGCTTTATATTAAATTAGAAAAGTAAAACTAAAATTTCTATATTAAGGAGGACTTTTTTCACTTCTCAACACACAAATTTTCTAAATTATAAACTATTTTATCTTTATTTTTCTCATTTTGTTATGAGTTTTATTCACTAGCCATTGCCTTATTGTTAACAGTGTGAAAAGTTTCATCTGAGAGTTATGGGGTTCTAGTGTTGTGTTGACTTTGTTTATTCAAAGTATTGTTGTCTTGTGATATTGTAATGCATTTGAAGTTTGCATATTTGACTTCAAAGAGATGAAACAATGACTAATATATATGATGTTTGAATTTAGTTTGCATATGACAACATTGTGGAAGTTAAAAAACAAGTTTGCTTCATTGTTGAATTTGACTTGAACACGATATTCTGATGATAGTTAAACTTAGATGTGCTTGAATTTTGTAACAGTTCACTATCGCAGACGTCAAAAGATGTCATGGTCCACTATAGGTGACAGGGGCCAATGACCTAACCTACACAAAACTTATGCTAATAGGTAAGTTAAAATATGTTGATTCAAACAAATTTTTATTCTCATTGGTCTATTAGTTTTTTAGTCTATTTAAATATTATTTGAATTGCTTATATACATACGTCTAAAATAAGTAGACTTTTATGTAGGCTAACAAGTTATACAGACTTTTGAAAATGTCAGATTCAAACCCAAAAATAAACCTATGATAGTTTCAGGTCAAACTTAAACATCGATTTTTTTGACAGACCAAACTTAAACTTGGAAAAGAGTAACTCGGCTAAACATATTTTCATTCATATGATCCATATTTTTTGCCACTATCTATATATTAGTTTTAGGTTTCTTATGTTATGTGCTTATTGTATTTATTTAAGCATGTAATTATGTGACTTGATTATTGTAGCTACATGGTGAAATATAATTTTTATAAATGTATAATAATATATTATTTTAAGAAAATAAAAATAAAAATTTAATCAATACTTTCAAAATTCAGATAGTAATAATAGTCACAATATGGAATTCTTTTAGGATCTAGAAGTCACTACCTAGACATGATAAGACCAATTAAAACAATCATAAGAACCCAATGAATGGGAGAGAAGAGATGTTTAAGCCATGGAGTGTTTGAAAATTGTGTATCTATTATTAAGGTAGTAATAATAGTCTAAGTGTGGAATTCTTTTAGGATCTACAAGTTATTAAACTTTAGTTACATTCATTCAAGTTATTTGTGATACTGAATTTGAAAAAGATTATCATACACAAATAAAAAAAACATTTAGCTTAACTATCTTTATTAATTATGAAAATCATTTATCATGTTGCATTTTTAGTAGTAAATTGATTTACAAAAACAGTTATATTTTTTATTTTTTATGTTGGAGTGAAAATGATTTCGGTATATGGAATATATTTTGGAATCCGCTAATTTCTATAAAAAAAAGAATTTATATATATATATAAAATGGACAGCTTAGTTCTGTCAATATTTTAAAATTGAATTACATCTTAAATTTAAGGTGCATGTTATGAAATCATAGTATTGGATGACTTTTGACTCAAAACATTTAATTAGGCGCAATTTTGATAAAATTTATATAAAAAAAATTCAAACCAATTAATATGTTGTGTGATCCAAACCTAATATTAAAATAAAATACTTTATGTGAGAATAAACTTATCCATTAAGACTTGTAGTACTAAAGCGATGTGCGAGCGCACACATACGCGCAAGAATTTCAAAATTCACATATTTTGATTAATACTTCTTAAAACTAATCTAGTAAAGTAATTAATCAATTAATAAGCTTTATATTAAATTAGAAAAGTAAAACTAAAATTTCTATATTAAGGAGGACTTTTTTCACTTTTTAACACACAAATTTTCTAAATTATAAACTATTTTATCTTTATTTTTCTCATTTTGTTATGAGTTTTATTCACTAGCCATTGCCTTATTGGTAACAGTGTGAAAAGTTTCATCTGAGAGTTATGGAGTTCTAGTGTTGTGTTGACTTTGTTTATTCAAAGTATTGTTGTCTTGTGATATTGTAATGCATTTGAAGTTTGCATGTTTGACTTCAAAGAGATGAAACAATGACTAATATATATGATGTTTGAATTTAGTTTGCATATGACAACATTGTGGAAGTTAAAAAACAAGTTTGCTTCATTGTTGAATTTGACTTAAACACGATATTCTGGAGATAGTTAAACTTAGATGTGCTTGAATTTTGTTACAGTTCACTATCGCAGACGTCAAAAGATGTCATGGTCCACTATAGGTGATAGGGGCCAATGACCTAACCTACACAAAACTTAGGCTAATAGGTAAGTTAAAATATGTTGATTCAAACAAATTTTTATTCTCATTGGTCTATTAATTTGTTAGTCTATTTAAATATTATTATAATTGCTTATATACATACGTCTAAAATAAGTAGACTTTTATGTAGGCTAACAAGTTATACAGACTTTTGAAAATGTCAGATTCAAACCCAAAAATAAACCTATGATAGTTTCAGGTCAAACTTAAACATCGATTTTTTTGACAGACCAAACTTAAACTTGGAAAAGAGTAACTCGGCCAAACATATTTTCATTCATATGATCCATATTTTTTGCCACTATCTATATATTAGTTTTAGGTTTCTTATGTTATGTGCTTATTGTATTTATTTAAGCATGTAATTATGTGACTTGATTATTGTAGCTACATGGTGAAATATAATTTTTATAAATGTATAATAATATATCATTTTAAGAAAATAAAAATAAAAATTTAATCAATACTTTCAAAATTTAGATAGTAATAATAGTCACAATATGGAATTCTTTTAGGATCTAGAAGTCACTACCTAGACATGATAAGACCAATTAAAACAATCATAAGAACCCAATGAATGGGAGAGAAGAGATGTTTAAGACATGGAGTGTTTGAAAATTGTGTATCTATTATTAAGGTAGTAATAATAGTCTAAGTGTGGAATTCTTTTAGGATCTACAAGTTACTAAACTTTAGTTACATTCATTCAAGTTATTTGTGATACTGAATTTGAAAAAGATTATCATACACAAATAAAAAAAACATTTAGCTTAACTATCTTTATTAATTATGAAAATCATTGATCATGTTGCATTTTTAGTAGTAAATTGATTTACAAAAACAGTTATATTTTTTATTTTTTATGTTGGAGTGAAAATGATTTCGGTATATGGAATATTTTTTGGAATCCGCTAATTTCTATAAAAAAAAGTATTTATATATATATATATATATATATATATATATATATATATATATATATATATATATATATATATATATATATATATATATATATATATATATATATATATATATATATATATATATATATATATATATATATATATATATATATATATATATATATATATATATATATATATATATATATATATATATATATATATATATATATATATATATATATATATATATATATATATATATATATATATATATATATATATATATATATAAAATGGACAGCTTAGTTCTGTCAATATTTTAAAATTGAATTACATCTTAAATTTAAGGTGCATGTTATGAAATCATAGTATTGGATGACTTTTGTCTCAAAACATTTAATTAGGCGCAATTTTGATAAAATTTTTAAAAAAAATTCAAACCAATTAATATGTTGTTTGATCCAAACCTAATATTAAAATAAAATACTTTATGTGAGAATAAACTTATCCATTAAGACTTGTAGTACTAAAGCGATGTGCGAGCGCACACATACGCGCAAGAATTTCAAAATTCACATATTTTGATTAATACTTCTTAAAACTAATCTAGTAAAGTAATTAATCAATTAATAAGCTTTATATTAAATTAGAAAAGTAAAACTAAAATTTCTATATTAAGGAGGACTTTTTTCACTTCTCAACACACAAATTTTCTAAATTATAAACTATTTTATCTTTATTTTTCTCATTTTGTTATGAGTTTTATTCACTTGCCATTGCCTTATTGGTAACAGTGTGAAAAGTTTCATCTGAGAGTTATGGAGTTCTAGTGTTGTGTTGACTTTGTTTATTCAAAGTATTGTTGTCTTGTGATATTGTAATGCATTTGAAGTTTGCATGTTTGACTTCAAAGAGATGAAACAATGACTAATATATATGATGTTTGAATTTAGTTTGCATATGACAACATTGTGGAAGTTAAAAAACAAGTTTGCTTCATTGTTGAATTTGACTTAAACACGATATTCTGGAGATAGTTAAACTTAGATGTGCTTGAATTTTGTTACAGTTCACTATCGCAGACGTCAAAAGATGTCATGGTCCACTATAGGTGATAGGGGCCAATGACCTAACCTACACAAAACTTAGGCTAATAGGTAAGTTAAAATATGTTGATTCAAACAAATTTTTATTCTCATTGGTCTATTAGTTTGTTAGTCTATTTAAATATTATTTGAATTGCTTATATACATATGTCTAAAATAAGTAGACTTTTATGTAGGCTAACAAGTTACAAAGACTTTTGAAAATGTCAGATTCAAACCCAAAAATAAACCTATGATAGTTTCAGGTCAAACTTAAACTTCAATTTTTTTGACAGACCAAACATAAACTTGGAAAAGTGTAAAACGGCCAAACATATTTTCATTCATATGATCCATATTTTTTGTCACTATCTATATATTAGTTTTAGGTTTCTTATGTTAAGCATGTAATTATTTGACTTGATTATTGTAGCTACATGGTGAAACATAATTTTTATAAATGTATAATAATATATCATTTTAAGAAAATAAAAATAAAAATTTAATCAATACTTTCAAAATTTAGATAGTAATAATAGTCACAATATGGAATTCTTTTAGGATCTAGAAGTCACTACCTAGATATGATAAGACCAATTAAAACAATCATAAGAATCCAATGAATGGGAGAGAAGAGTTTTTTAAGACATGGAGTGTTTGAAAATTGTGTATCTATTATTAAGGTAGTAATAATAGTCTAAGTGTGCAATTCTTTTAGGATCTACAAGTTAATAAACTTTAGTTACATTCATTTAAGTTATTTGTGATACTGAATTTTAAAAAGATTATCATACACAAATAAAAAAACATTTAACTTAACTATCTTTATTATTTATGAAAATCATTGATCATGTTGCATTTTTAGTAGTAAATTGATTTACAAAAACAGTTATATTTTTTATTTTTTATGTTAGAGTGAAAATGATTTCGGTATATGGAATATATTTTGGAGTCCGCTAATTTCTATAAAAAAAAAAGAATTTGTATATATATAAAATGGACAGCTTAGTTCTGTCAATATTTTAAAATTGAATTACATCTTAAATTTGAGGTGCATGTTATGAAATCATAGTATTGGATGACTTTTGTCTCACAACATTTATTTAGGCGCAATTTTGATAAAATTTAAAAATGTTTTTCAAACCAATTAATATGTTGTGTGATCCAAACCTAATATTAAAATAAAATACTTTATGTGAGAAAAATCTTATCCATTAAGACTTGTAGTACTAAAGCGATGTGCGTGCGCACACATACGCGCAAGAATTTAAAAAATCTCATATTTTTATTAATACTTCTTAAAACTAATCTAGTAAAGTAATTAATAAATTAATAAGCTTTATATTCAATTAGAAAAGTAAAACTAAAATTTCTATATTAAGGAGGACTTTTTTCACTTCTCAACACACAAATTTTCTAAATTATAAACTATTTTATCATTTTTTTATGAGTTTTATTCACTAGTCATTGCCTTATTGGTAATAGTGTGAAAAGCTTCATCTGAGAGTTATGGAGTTCTACTGTTGTGTTGACTTTGTTTATTCAAAGTATTGTTGTCTTGTGATATTGTAATGCATTTGAAGTTTGCATGTTTGACTTCAAAGAGATGAAACAATGACTAATATATATGATGTGTGAATTCAGTTTGCATATGACAACATTGTGGAAGTTAAAAAATAAGTTTGCTTCATTGTTGAATTTGACTTAAACACGATATTCTGGAGATGATGTGCTTGAATTTTGTTATCGTTCACTATCGCAGACGTCAAAAGATGTCATGCTCCACTATAGGTGATACGGGCCAATGACCTAACCTACACAAAACTTATGCTAATAGGTAAGTTAAAATATGTGGATTCAAACAAATTTTTATTCTCATTGGTCTATTAGTTTGTTAGTCTATTTAAATATTATTTGAATTGCTTATATACATATGTCTAAAATAAGTAGACTTTTATGTAGGCTAACAAGTTACAAAGACTTTTGAAAATGTCAGATTCAAACCCAAAAATAAACCTATGATAGTTTCAGGTCAAACTTAAACTTCAATTTTTTTGACAGACCAAACATAAACTTGGAAAAGTGTAAAACGGCCAAACATATTTTCATTCATATGATCCATATTTTTTGTCACTATCTATATATTAGTTTTAGGTTTCTTATGTTAAGCATGTAATTATTTGACTTGATTATTGTAGCTACATGGTGAAACATAATTTTTATAAATGTATATTAATATATCATTTTAAGAAAATAAAAATAAAAATTTAATCAATACTTTCAAATTTTAGATAGTAATAATAGTCACAATTTGGAATTCTTTTAGGATCTAGAAGTCACTACCTAGACATGATAAGACCAATTAAAACAATCATAAGAACCCAATAAATGTGAGAGAAGAGTTGTTTAAGACATGGAGTGTTTGAAAATTGTGTAACTATTATTAAGGTAGTAATAATAGTCTAAGTGTGGAATTCTTTTAGAATCTAGAAGTTAATAAACCTTAGTTACATTCATTCAAGTTATTTGTGATAGTGAATTTGAAAAAGATTATCATACACAAATAAAAAAACATTTAACTTAACTATCTTTATTAATTATGAAAATCATTGATCATGTTGCATTTTTAGTAGTAAATTGATTTACAAAAATAGTTTTATTTTTTATTTTTTATGTTGGAGTGAAAATGATTTCGGTATATGGAATATATTTTGGAGTCCGCTAATTTCTATAAAAAAAAGAATTTCTATATATATATAATGGACAGCTTAGTTCTGTCAATATTTTTAAATTTAATTACATCTTAAATTTAAGGTGCATGTTATGAAATCATAGTATTGGACGACTTTTGTCTCACAAAATTTATTTAGGCGCAATTTTGATAAAATTTAAAAATGTTTTTCAAACCAATTCATATGTTGTTTGATCCAAACCTAATATTAAAATAAAATACTTTATGTGAGAAAAAATTTATCCATTAAGACTTGTAGTACTAAAGCGATGTGCGTGCGGACGCATACGCGCAAGAATTTCAAAATTCTCATATTATTATTAATATTTCTTAAAACTAATCTAGTAAAGTAATTAATCAATTAATAAGCTTTATATTCAATTAGAAAAGTAAAACTAAAATTTCTATATTAAGGAGGACTTTTTTCACTTCTCAACACACAAATTTTCTAAATTATAAACTATTTTATCATTTTTTTATGAGTTTTATTCACTAGTCATTGCCTTATTGGTAATAGTGTGAAAAGCTTCATCTGAGAGTTATGGGGTTCTAGTGTTGTGTTGACTTTGTTTATTCAAAGTATTGTTGTCTTGTGATATTGTAATGCATTTGAAGTTTGCATGTTTGACTTCAAAGAGATGAAACAATGACTAATATATATGATGTTTGAATTCAGTTTGCATATGACAACATTATGGAAGTTAAAAAACAAGTTTGCTTCATTGTTGAATTTGACTTGAACACGATATTCTGGAGATGATGTGCTTGAATTTTGTTACCGTTCACTATCGCAAACGTCAAAAGATGTCATGGTCCATTATAGGTGACAGGGGCTAATGACCTAACCTACACAAAACTTATGCTAATAGGTAAGTTAAAATATGTGGATTCAAACAAATTTTTATTCTCATTGGTCTATTAGTTTGTTAGTCTATTTAAATATTATTTGAATTTCTTAAATTCCTACGTCTAAAATAAGTAGACTTTTATGTAGGCTAACAAGTTATACAGACTTTTGAAAATGTCAGATTCAAACCCAAAAATAAACCTATGATAGTTTCAGGTCAAACTTAAACTTCGATTTTTTTGACAAACCAAACATAAACTTGGAAAAGTGTAACTCGGCCAAACATATTTTCATTCATATGATCCATATTTTTGTCACTATCTATATATTAGTTTTAGGTTTCTTATGTTGTGTGCTTATTGTATTTATTTAAGCATGTAATTATTTGACTTGATTATTGTAGCTACATGTGAAACATAATTTTTATAAATGTATATTAATATATCATTTTAAGAAAATAAAAATAAAAATTTAATCAATACTTTCAAAATTTAGATAGTAATAATAGTCACAATGTGGAATTCTTTTAGGATCTATAAGTCACTACCTAGACATGATAAGACCAATTAAAACAATCATAAGAACCCAATGAATGGGAGAGAAGAGTTGTTTAAGACATGGAGTGTTTGAAAATTGTGTAACTATTATTAAGGTAGTAATAATAGTCTAAGTGTGGAATTCTTTTAGAATCTAGAAGTTAATAAACCTTAGTTACATTCATTCAAGTTATTTGTGATAGTGAATTTGAAAAAGATTATCATACACAAATAAAAAAACATTTAACTTAACTATATTTATTAATTATGAAAATCATTGATCATGTTGCATTTTTAGTAGTAAATTGATTTACAAACATAGTTTTATTTTTTAATTTTTATGTTAGAGTGAAAATGATTTCGGTATATGGAATATATTTTGGAGTCCGCTAATTTCTAAAATAAAAGAATTTTTATATATATAAAATGGACAGCTTAGTTCTGTCAATATTTTAAAATTTAATTACTTCTTAAATTTAAGGTGCATGTTATGAAATCATAGTATTGGATGACTTTTGTCTTACAACATTTATTTAGGCGCAATTTTGATAAAATTTAAAAATGTTTTTCAAACCAATTCATATGTTGTTTGATCCAAACCTAATATTAAAATAAAATACTTTATGTGAGAAAAAATTTATCCATTAAGACTTGTAGTACTAAAGCGATGTGCGTGCGCACGCATACACGCAAGAATTTCAAAATTCTCATATTATTATTAATATTTCTTAAAACTAATCTAGTAAAGTAATTAATCAATTAATAAGCTTTATATTCAATTAGAAAAGTAAAACTAAAATTTCTATATTAAGGAGGACTTTTTTCACTTCTCAACACACAAATTTTCTAAATTATAAACTATTTTATCATTTTTTTATGAGTTTTATTCACTAGTCATTTCCTTATTGGTAATAGTGTGAAAAGCTTCATTTGAGAGTTATGGAGTTCTAGTGTTGTGTTGACTTTGTTTATTCAAAGTATTGTTGTCTTGTGATATTGTAATGCATTTGAAGTTTGCATGTTTGACTTCAAAGAGATGAAACAATGACTAATATATATGATGTTTGAATTCAGTTTGCATATGACAACATTGTGGAAGTTAAAAAATAAGTTTGCTTCATTGTTGAATTTGAGTTGAACACGATATTCTGAAGATAGTTAAACTTAGATGTGCTAGAATTTTGTTACCGTTCACTATCGCAAACGTCAAAAGATGTCATGGTCCATTATAGGTGATAGGGGCTAATGACCTAACCTACACAAAACTTATGCTAATAGGTAAGTTAAAATACGTGGATTCAAACAAATTTTTATTCTCATTGGTCTATTAGTATGTTAGTCTATTTAAATATTATTTGAATTGCTTATATACATATGTCTAAAATAAGTAGACTTTTATGTAGGCTAACAAGTTACAAAGACTTTTGAAAATGTCAGATTCAAACCCAAAAATAAACCTATGATAGTTTCAGGTCAAACTTAAACTTTCATTTTTTTGACAGACCAAACATAAACTTGGAAAAGTGTAAAACGGCCAAACATATTTTCATTCATATGATCCATATTTTTTGTCACTATCTATATATTAGTTTTAGGTTTCTTATGTTATGTGCTTATTGTATTTATTTAAGCATGTAATTATTTGACTTGATTATTGCAGCTACATGGTGAAACATAATTTTTATAAATGTATATTAATATATCATTTTAAGAAAATAAAAGTAAAAATTTAATCAATACTTTCAAAATTTAGATAGTAATAATAGTCACAATGTGGAATTCTTTTAGGATCTAGAAGTCACTACCTAGACATGATAAGAACAATTAAAACAATCATAAGAACCCAATGAATGGGAGAGAAGAGTTGTTTAAGACATGGAGTGTTTGAAAATTGTGTAACTATTATTAAGGTAGTAATAATAGTCTAAGTGTGGAATTCTTTTAGGATCTAGAAGTTAATAAACCTTAGTTACATTCATTCAAGTTATTTGTGATAGTGAATTTGAAAAAGATTATCATGCACAAATAAAAAAACATTTAACTTAACTATCTTTATTAATTATGAAAATCATTGATCATGTTGCATTTTTAGTAGTAAATTGATTTACAAAAATTGTTTTATTTTTTATTTTTTATGTTGGAGTGAAAATGATTTCGGTATATGGAATATATTTTGGAGTCCGCTAATTTCTATAAAAAAAAAGAATTTCTATATATATAAAATGGACAGCTTAGTTCTGTCAATATTTTAAAATTTAATTACATCTTAAATTTAAGGTGCATGTTATGAAATCATAGTATTGGATGACTTTTGTCTTACAACATTTATTTAGGCGCAATTTTGATAAAATTTAAAAATGTTTTTCAAACCAATTCATATGTTGTTTGATCCAAACCTAATATTAAAATAAAATACTTTATGTGAGAAAAAATTTATCCATTAAGACATGTAGTACTAAAGCGATGTGTGTGCGCACGCATACGCGCAAGAATTTCAAAATTCTCTTTTTATTATTAATATTTCTTAAAACTAATCTAGTAAAGTAATTAATCAATTAATAAGCTTTATATTCAATTAGAAAAGTAAAACTAAAATTTCTATATTAAGGAGGACTTTTTTCACTTCTCAACACACAAATTTTCTAAATTATAAACTATTTTATCATTTTTTTATGAGTTTTATTCACTAGTCATTGCCTTATTGGTAATAGTGTGAAAAGCTTCATCTGAGAGTTATGGAGTTCTAGTGTTGTGTTGACTTTGTTTATTCAAAGTATTGTTGTCTTGTGATATTGTAATGCATTTGAAGTTTGCATGTTTGACTTCAAAGAGATGAAACAATGACTAATATATATGATGTTTGAATTCAGTTTGCATATGACAACATTGTGGAAGTTAAAAAATAAGTTTGCTTCATTGTTGAATTTGAGTTGAACACGATATTCTGGAGATAGTTAAACTTAGATGTGCTTGAATTTTGTTATCGTTCACTATCGCGGACGTCAAAAGATGACATGGTCCATTATAGGTGATACGGGCCAATGACCTAACCTACACAAAACTTATGCTAATAGGTAAGTTAAAATATGTGGATTCAAACAAATTTTTATTCTCATTGGTCTATTAGTTTGTTAGTCTATTTAAATATTATTTGAATTGCTTATATACATATGTCTAAAATAAGTAGACTTTTATGTAGGCTAACAAGTTACAAAGACTTTTGAAAATGTCAGATTCAAACCCAAAAATAAAGCTATGATAGTTTCAGGTCAAACTTAAACTTCGATTTTTTTGACAGACCAAACATAAACTTGGAAAAATGTAAAACGGCCAAACATATTTTTATTCATATGATCCATATTTTTTGTCACTATCTATATATTAGTTTTAGGTTTCTTATGTTATGTGCTTATTGTATTTATTTAAGCATGTAATTATTTGACTTGATTATTGTAGCTACATGGTGAAACATAATTTTTATAAATGTATACTAATATATCATTTTAAGAAGAAAAAAAATTTTAATCAATACTTTCAAAATTTAGATAGTAATAATAGTCACATTGTGGAATTCTTTTAGGATCTAGAAGTCACTACCTAGACATGATAAGACCAATTAAAACAATCATAAGAACCCAATGAATGGGAGAGAAGAGTTGTTTAAGACATGGAGTGTTTGAAAATTGTGTAACTATTATTAAGGTAGTAATAATAGTCTAAGTGTGGAATTCTTTTAGGATCTAGAAGTTAATAAACCTTAGTTACATTCATTCAAGTTATTTGTGATAGTGAATTTGAAAAACTTTATCATACACAAATAAAAAAACTTTTAACTTAACTATCTTTATTAATCATGAAAATCATTGATCATGTTGCATTTTTAGTAGTAAATTGATTTACAAAGATGGTTTTATTTTTTATTTTTTATGTTGGAGTGAAAATGATTTCGGTATATGGAATATATTTTTGAGTCCGCTAATTTCTATAAAAAAAAAAGAATTTGTATATATATAAAATGGACAGCTTAGTTCTGTCAATATTTTAAAATTGAATTACATCTTAAATTTGAGGTGCATGTTATGAAATCATAGTATTGGATGACTTTTGTCTCACAACATTTATTTAGGCGCAATTTTGATAAAATTTAAAAATGTTTTTCAAACCAATTAATATGTTGTGTGATCCAAACCTAATATTAAAATAAAATACTTTATGTGAGAAAAACCTTATCCATTAAGACTTGTAGTACTAAAGCGATGTGCATGCGCACACATACGCGCAAGAATTTTAAAAATCTCATATTTTTATTAATACTTCTTAAAACTAATCTAGTAAAGTAATTAATCAATTAATAAGCTTTATATTCAATTAGAAAAGTAAAACTAAAATTTCTATATTAAGGAGGACTTTTTCACTTCTCAACACACAAATTTTATAAATTATAAACTATTTTATCATTTTTTATGAGTTTTATTCACTAGTCATTACCTTATTGGTAATAGTGTGAAAAGCTCCATCTGAGAGTTATGGGGTTCTAGTGTTGTGTTGACTTTGTTTATTCAAAGTATTGTTGTCTTGTGATATTGTAATGCATTTGAAGTTTGCATGTTTGACTTCAAAGAGATGAAACAATGACTAATATATATGATGTTTGAATTCAGTTTGCATATGACAACATTGTGGAAGTTAAAAAATAAGTTTGCTTCATTGTTGAATTTGACTTGAACACGATATTCTGGAGATAGTTAAACTTAGATGTGCTTGAATTTTATTATCGTTCACTATCGCAAACGTCAAAAGATGACATAGTCCATTATAGGTGATACGGGCCAATGACCTAACCTACACAAAACTTATGCTAATAGGTAAGTTAAAATATGTGGATTCAAACAAATTTTTATTCTCATTGGTCTATTAGTTTGTTAGTCTATTTAAATATTATTTGAATTTCTTATATACATACGTCTAAAATAAGTAGACTTTTATGTAGGCTAACAAGTTACAAAGACTTTTTAAAATGTCAGATTCAAACCCAAAAATAAACCTATGATAGTTTCGGGTCAAACTTAAACTTTGATTTTTTTGATAGACCAAACATAAACTTGGAAAAGTGTAACTCGGCCAAACATATTTTCATTCATATGATCCATATTTTTTGTCACTATCTATATATTAGTTTTAGGTTTCTTATGTTATGTGCTTATTGTATTTATTTAAGCATGTAATTATTTGACTTGATTATTGTAGCTACATGGTGAAACATAATTTTTATAAATGTATATTAATATATCATTTTAAGAAAATAAAAATAAAAATTTAATCAATACTTTCAAAATTTAGATAGTAATAATAGTCACAATGTGGAATTATTTTAGGATCTAGAAGTCACTACCTAGACATGATAAGACCAATTAAAACAATCGCAAGAACCCAATGAATGGGAGAGAAGAGTTGTTTAAGACATGGAGTATTTGAAAATTGTGTAACTATTATTAAGGTAGTAATAATAGTTTAAGTGTGGAATTCTTTTAGGATCTAGAAGTTAATAAACCTTAGTTACATTCATTCAAGTTATTTGTGATAGTGAATTTGAAAAAGATTATCATACACAAATAAAAAAACATTTAACTTAACTATCTTTATTAATTATGAAAATCATTGATCATGTTTTATTTTTATTAGTAAATTAATTTACAAAAATAGTTATATTTTTTATGTTGGAGTGAAAATGATTTCGGTATATGGAATATATTTTGGAGTCCGCTAATTTCTATAAAATAAAGAATTTCTATATATATAAAATGGACAGCTTAGTTCTGTCAATATTTTAAAATTGAATTACATCTTAAATTTAAGGTGCATGTTATGAAATCATAGTATTGGATGACTTTTGTCTCACAACATTTAATTAGGCGTAATTTTGATAAAATTTAAAAATGTTTTCCAAACCAATTCATATGTTGTTTGATCCAAACCTAATATTAAAATAAAATACTTTATGTGCGAAAAAATTTATCAATTAAGACTTGTAGTACTAAAGCGATGTGCGTGCGCACGCATACGCGCAAGAATTTCAAAATTCTCATATTATTATTAATAATTCTTAAAACTAATTTAGTAAAGTAATTAATCAATTAATAAGCTTTATATTCAATTAGAAAAGTAAAACTAAGATTTCTATATTAAGGATGACTTTTTTCACTTCTTAACACACAAATTTTCTAAATTATAAACTATTTTATCATTTTTTATGAGTTTTATTCACTAGTCATTACCTTATTGGTAATAGTGTGAAAAGCTTCATATCAGAGTTATGGGGTTCTAGTGTTGTGTTGACTTTGTTTATTCAAAGTATTGTTGTCTTGTGATATTGTAATGCATTTGAAGTTTGCAAGTTTGACTTCAAAGAGATGAAACAATGACTAATATATATGATGTTTGAATTAAGTTTGCATATGACAACATTGTGGAAGTTAAAAAATAAGTTTGCTTCATTGTTAAATTTGACTTGAACACGATATTCTGGAGATAGTTACACTTAGATGTGCTTGAATTTTGTTATCGTTCACTATCACAGACGTCAAAAGATGTCATGGTCCACTATAGGTGATACGGGTCAATGACCTAACCTACACAAAACTTATGCTAATAGGTAAGTTAAAATATGTGGATTCAAACAAATTTTTATTCCCATTGGTCTATTAGTTTGTTAGTCTATTTAAATATTATTTGAATTGCTTATATACATATGTCTAAAATAAGTAGACTTTTATGTAGGCTAACAAGTTACAAAGACTTTTGAAAATGTCAGATTCAAACCCAAAAATAAACCTATGATAGTTTCAGGTCAAACTTAAACTTCGATTTTTTTGACAGACCAAACATAAACTTGGAAAAGTGTAAAACGGCATAACATATTTTCATTCATATGATCCATATTTTTTTCACTGTCTATATATTAGTTTTAGGTTTCTTATGTTATGTGCTTATTGTATTTATTTAAGCATGTAATTATTTGACTTGATTATTGTAGCTACATGGTGAAACATAAATTTTATAAATGTATATTAATATATCATTTTAAGAAAATAAAAATAAAAATTTAATCAATACTTTCAAATTTTAGATAGTAATAATAGTCACAATGTAGAATTCTTTTAGGATCTAGAAGTCACTACCTAGACATGATAAGACCAATTAAAACAATCATAAGAACCCAATGAATGGGAGAGAAGAGTTGTTTAAGACATGGAGTGTTTGAAAATTGTGTAACTATTATTAAGGTAGTAATAATAGTCTAAGTGTGGAATTCTTTTAGAATGTAGAAGTTAATAAACCTTAGTTACATTCATTCAAGTTATTTGTGATAGTGAATTTGAAAAAGATTATCATACACAAATAGAAAAACATTTAACTTAACTATCTTTATTAATTATGAAAATCATTGATCATGTTGCATTTTTAGTAGTAAATTGATTTACAAAAATAGTTTTATTTTTTATTTTTTATGTTGGAGTGAAAATGTTTTCGGTATATGGAATATATTTTGGAGTCCGCTAATTTCTATAAAAAAAAAGAATTTCTATATATATAAAATGGACAGCTTAGTTCTGTCAATATTTTAAAATTTAATTACATCTTAAATTTAAGGTGCATGTTATGAAATCATAGTATTGGATGACTTTTGTCTGACAACATTTATTTAGGCGCAATTTTGATAAAATTTAAAAATGTTTTTCAAACCAATTCATATGTTGTTTGATCCAAACCTAATATTAAAATAAAATACTTTATGTGAGAAAAAATTTATCCATTAAGACTTGTAGTACTAAAGCGATGTGTGTGCGGACGCATACGCGCAAGAATTTCAAAATTCTTATATTATTATTAATATTTCTTAAAACTAATCTAGTAAAGTAATTAATCAATTAATAAGCTTTATATTCAATTAGAAAAGTAAAACTAAAATTTCTATATTAAGGATGACTTTTTTCACTTCTCAACACACAAATTTTCTAAATTATAAACTATTTTATCATTTTTTATGAGTTTTATTCACTAGTCATTGCCTTATTGGTAATAGTGTGAAAAGCTTCATCTGAGAGTTATGGGGTTCTAGTATTGTGTTGACTTTGTTTATTCAAAGTATTGTTGTCTTGTGATATTGTAATGCATTTGAAGTTTGCATGTTTGACTTCAAAGAGATGAAATAATGACTAATATATATGATGTTTGAATTCAGTTTGCATATGACAAGATTATGGAAGTTAAAAAACAAGTTTGCTTCATTGTTGAATTGGACTTGAACACGATATTCTGGAGATGATGTGCTTGAATTTTGTTACCGTTCACTATCGCAAACGTTAAAAGATGTCATGGTCCATTATAGGTGATAGGGGCTAATGACCTAACCTACACTAAACTTATGCTAATAGGTAAGTTAAAATATGTGGATTCAAACAAATTTTTATTCTCATTGGTCTATTAGTTTGTTAGTCTATTTAAATATTATTTGAATTTCTTATATTCCTACGTCTAAAATAAGTAGACTTTTATGTAGGCTAACAAGTTATACAGACTTTTGAAAATGTCAGATTCAAACCCAAAAATAAACCTATGATAGTTTCAGGTCAAACTTAAACTTCGATTTTTTTGACAGACCAAACATAAACTTGGAAAAGTGTAACTCGGCCAAACATATTTTCATTCATATGATCCATATTTTTGTCACTATCTATATATTAGTTTTAGGTTTCTTATGTTGTGTGCTTATTGTATTTATTTAAGCATGTAATTATTTGACTTGATTATTGTAGCTACATGGTGAAACATAATTTTTATAAATGTATATTAATATATCATTTTAAGAAAATAAAAATAAAAATTTAATCAATACTTTCAAAATTTAGATAGTAATAATAGTCACAATGTGGAATTCTTTTAGGATCTACAAGTCACTACCTAGACATGATAAGACCAATTAAAACAATCATAAGAACCCAATGAATGGGAGCGAAGAGTTGTTTAAGACATGGAGTGTTTGAAAATTGTGTAACCATTATTAAGGTAGTAATAATAGTCTAAGTGTGGAATTCTTTTAGAATCTAGAAGTTAATAAACCTTAGTTACATTCATTCAAGTTATTTGTGATAGTGAATTTGAAAAAGATTATCATACACAAATAAAAAAACATTTAACTTAATTATATTTATTAATTATGAAAATCATTGATCATGTTGCATTTTTAGTAGTAAATTGATTTACAAAAATAGTTTTATTTTTTATTTTTTATGTTGGAGTGAAAATGATTTCGGTATATGGAATATATTTTGGAGTCTGCTAATTTCGATAAAAAAAAAAAGAATTTCTATATATATAAAATGGACAGCTTAGTTCTGTCAATATTTTAAAATTTAATTACATCTTAAATTTAAGGTGCATGTTATGAAATCATAGTATTGGATGACTTTTGTGTCACAACATTTATTTAGGCGCAATTTTGATAAAATTTAAAAATGTTTTTCAAACCAATTCATATGTTGTCTGATCCAAACCTAATATTAAAATAAAATACTTTATGTGAGAAAAAATTATCCATTAAGACATGTAGTACTAAAGCGATGTGTGTGCGCACGCATACGCGCAAGAATTTCAAAATTCTCTTTTTATTATTAATATTTATTAAAACTAATCTAGTAAAGTAATTAATCAATTAATAAGCTTTATATTCAATTAGAAAAGTAAAACTAAAATTTCTATATTAAGGAGGACTTTTTTCACTTCTCAACACACAAATTTTCTAAATTATAAACTATTTTATCATTTTTTTATGAGTTTTATTCACTAGTCATTGCCTTATTGGTAATAGTGTGAAAAGCTTCATCTGAGAGTTATGGAGTTCTAGTGTTGTGTTGACTTTGTTTATTCAAAGTATTGTTGTCTTGTGATATTGTAATGCATTTGAAGTTTGCATGTTTGACTTCAAAGAGATGAAACAATGACTAATATATATGATGTTTGAATTCAGTTTGCATATGACAACATTGTGGAAGTTAAAAAATAAGTTTGCTTCATTGTTGAATTTGAGTTGAACACGATATTCTGGAGATAGTTAAACTTAGATGTGCTTGAATTTTGTTATCGTTCACTATCGCGGACGTGAAAAGATGACATGGTCCATTATAGGTGATACGGGCCAATGACCTAACCTACACAAAACTTATGCTAATAGGTAAGTTAAAATATGTGGATTCAAACAAATTTTTATTCCCATTGGTCTATTAGTTTGTTAGTCTATTTAAATATTATTTGAATTGCTTATATACATATGTCTAAAATAAGTAGACTTTTATGTAGGCTAACAAGTTACAAAGACTTTTGAAAATGTCAGATTCAAACCCAAAAATAAAGCTATGATAGTTTCAGGTCAAACTTAAACTTCGATTTTTTTGACAGACCAAACATAAACTTGGAAAAATGTAAAACGGCCAAACATATTTTTATTCATATGATCCATATTTTTTGTCACTATCTATATATTAGTTTTAAGTTTCTTATGTTATGTGCTTATTGTATTTATTTAAGCATGTAATTATTTGACTTGATTATTGTAGCTACATGGTGAAACATAATTTTTATAAATGTATATTAATATATCATTTTAAGAAGAAAAAAAATTTTAATCAATACTTTCAAAATTTAGATAGTAATAATAGTCACATTGTGGAATTCTTTTAGGATCTAGAAGTCACTACCTAGACATGATAAGACCAATTAAAACAATCATAAGAACCCAATGAATGGGAGAGAAGAGTTGTTTAAGACATGGAGTGTTTGAAAATTGTGTAACTATTATTAAGGTAGTAATAATAGTCTAAGTGTGGAATTCTTTTAGGATCTAGAAGTTAATAAACCTTAGTTACATTCATTGAAGTTATTTGTGATAGTGAATTTGAAAAAGTTTATCATACACAAATAAAAAAACTTTTAACTTAACTATCTTTATTAATCATGAAAATCATTGATCATGTTGCATTTTTAGTAGTAAATTGATTTACAAAGATGGTTTTATTTTTTATTTTTTATGTTGGAGTGAAAATGATTTCGGTATATGGAATATATTTTTGAGTCCGCTAATTTCTATAAAAAAAAAAAAAGAATTTGTATATATATAAAATGGACAGCTTAGTTCTGTCAATATTTTAAAATTGAATTACATCTTAAATTTGAGGTGCATGTTATGAAATCATAGTATTGGATGACTTTTGTCTCACAACATTTATTTAGGCGCAATTTTGATAAAATTTAAAAATGTTTTCAAACCAATTAATATGTTGTGTGATCCAAACCTAATATTAAAATAAAATACTTTATGTAAGAAAAACCTTATCCATTAAGACTTGTAGTACTAAAGCGATGTGCATGCGCACACATACATGCAAGAATTTTAAAAATCTCATATTTTTATTAATACTTCTTAAAACTAATCTAGTAAAGTAATTAATCAATTAATAAGCTTTATATTCAATTAGAAAAGTAAAACTAAAATTTATATATTAAGGAGGACTTTTTTCACTTCTCAACACACAAATTTTATAAATTATAAACTATTTTACCATTTTTTATGAGTTTTATTCACTAGTCATTACCTTATTGGTAATAGTGTGAAAAGCTCCATCTGAGAGTTATGGCGTTCTAGTGTTGTGTTGACTTTGTTTATTCAAAGTATTGTTGTCTTGTGATATTGTAATGCATTTGAAGTTTGCATGTTTGACTTCAAAGAGATGACACAATGACTAATATATATGATGTTTGAATTCAGTTTGCATATGACAACATTGTGGAAGTTAAAAAATAAGTTTGCTTCATTGTTGAATTCGACTTGAACACGATATTCTGGAGATAGTTAAACTTAGATGTGCTTGAATTTTATTATCGTTCAGTATCGCAAACGTCAAAAGATGACATGGTCCATTATAGGTGATACGGGCCAATGACCTAACCTACACAAAACTTATGCTAATAGGTAAGTTAAAATATGTGGATTCAAACAAATTTTTATTCTCATTGGTCTATTAGTTTGTTAGTCTATTTAAATATTATTTGAATTGCTTATATACATACGTCTAAAATATGTAGACTTTTATGTAGGCTAACAAGTTACAAAAGACTTTTTAAAATGTCAGATTCAAACCCAAAAATAAACCTATGATAGTTTCGGGTCAAACTTAAACTTTGATTTTTTTGACAGACCAAACATAAACTTGGAAAAGTGTAACTCGGCCAAACATATTTTCATTCATATGATCCATATTTTTTGTCACTATCTATATATTAGTGTTAGGTTTCTTATGTTATGTGCTTATTGTATTTATTTAAGCATGTAAATATTTGACTTGATTATTGTAGCTACATGGTGAAACATAATTTTTATAAATGTATATTAATATATCTTTTTAAGAAAATAAAAATAAAAATTTAATCAATACTTTCAAAATTTAGATAGTAATAATAGTCACAATGTGGAATTCTTTTAGGATCTAGAAGTCACTACCTAGACATGATAAGACCAATTAAAACAATCATAAGAACCCAATGAATGGGAGAGAAGAGTTGTTTAAGACATGGAGTGTTTGAAAATTGTGTAACTATTATTAAGGTAGTAATAATAGTCTAAGTGTGGAATTCTTTTAGAATCTAGAAGTTAATAAACCTTAGTTACATTCATTCAAGTTATTTGTGATAGTGAATTTGAAAAAGATTATCATACACAAATAAAAAAACATTTAACTTAACTATCTTTATTAATTATGAAAATCATTGATCATGTTGCATTTTTAGTAGTAAATTGATTTACAAAAATAGTTTTATTTTTTATTTTTTATGTTGGAGTGAAAATGATTTCGGTATATGGAATATACTTTGGAGTCTGCTAATTTCTATAAAAAAAAAGAATTTCTATATATATAAAATGGACAGCTTAGTTCTGTCAATATTTTAAAATTTAATTACATCTTAAATTTAAGGTGCATGTTATGAAAACATAGTATTGGATGACTTTTGTGTCACAACATTTATTTAGGCGCAATTTTGATAAAATTTAAAAATGTTTTTTAAACCAATTCATATGTTGTCTGATCCAAACCTAATATTAAAATAAAATACTTTATGTGAGAAAAAATTTATCCATTAAGACTTGTAGTACTAAAGCGATGTGCGTGCGCACGCATACGCGCAAGAATTTCAAAATCCTCATATTAATATTAATATTTCTTAAAACTAATCTAGTAAAGTAATTAATCAATTAATAAGCTTTATATTCAATTAGAAAAGTAAAACTAAAATTTCTATATTAAGGAGGACTTTTTTCACTTATCAACACATAAATTTTCTAAATTATAAACTATTTTATCACTTTTTATGAGTTTTATTCACTAGTCATTACCTTATTGGTAATAGTGTGAAAAGCTTCATATGAGAGTTGTGGGGTTCTAGTGTTGTGTTGACTTTGTTTATTCAAAGTATTGTTGTCTTGTGATATTGTAATGCATTTGAAGTTTGCATGTTTGACTTCAAAGAGATGAAACAATGACTAATATATATGATGTTTGAATTAAGTTTGCATATGACAACATTGTGGAAGTTAAAAAATAAGTTTGCTTCATTGTTGAATTTGACTTGAACACGATATTCTGGAGATAGTTAAACTTAGATGTTCTTGAATTTTGTTATCATTCACTATCGCAGACGTCAAAAGATGTCATGGTCCACTATAGGTGATACGGGCCAATGACCTAACCTACACAAAACTTATGCTAATAGGTAAGTTAAAATATATGGATTCAAACAAATTTTTATTCTGATTGGTCTATTAGTTTGTTAGTCTATTTAAATATTATTTGAATTGCTTATTTACATATGTCTAAAATAAGTAGACTTTTATGTAGGCTAACAAGTTACAAAGACTTTTGAAAATGTCAGATTCAAATCCAAAAATAAACCTATGATAGTTTCAGGTCAAACTTAAACTTCAATTTTTTTGACAGACCAAACATAAACTTGGAAAAGTGTAAAACGGCCAAACATATTTTCATTCATATGATCCATATTTTTTTTCACTATCTATATATTAGTTTTAGGTTTCTTATGTTATGTGCTTATTGTATTTATTTAAGCATGTAATTATTTGACTTGATTATTGTAGCTACATGGTGAAACATAATTTTTATAAATGTATATTAATATATCTTTTTAAGAAAATAAAAATAAAAATTTAATCAATACTTTCAAAATTTAGATAGTAATAATAGTCACAATGTGGAATTCTTTTAGGATCTAGAAGTCACTACCTAGACATGATAAGACCAATTAAAACAATCATAAGAACCCAATGAATGGGAGAGAAGAGTTGTTTAAGACATGGAGTGTTTGAAAATTGTGTAACTATTATTAAGGTAGTAATAATAGTGTAAGTGTGGAATTCTTTTAGAATCTAGAAGTTAATAAACCTTAGTTACATTCATTCAAGTTATTTGTGATAATGAATTTGAAAAAGATTATCATACACAAATAAAAAAACATTTAACTTAACTATCTTTATTAATTATGAAAATCATTGATCATGTTGCATTTTTAGTAGTAAATTGATTTACAAAAATAGTTTTATTTTTTATTTTTTATGTTGGAGTGAAAATGATTTCGGTATATGGAATATATTTTGGAGTCCGCTAATTTCTATAAAAAAATAAGAATTTCTATATATATAAAATGGACAGCTTAGTTCTGTCAATATTTTAAAATTTAATTACATCTTAAATTTAAGGTGCATGTTATGAAATCATAGTATTGGATGACTTTTGTGTCACAACATTTATTTAGGCGCAATTTTGATAAAATTTAAAAATGTTTTTCAAACCAATTCATATGTTGTTTGATCCAAACCTAATATTAACATAAAATACTTTATGTGAGAAAAAATTTATCCATTAAGACTTGTAGTACTAAAGCGATGTGCGTGCGCACGCATACGCGTAAGAACTTCAAAATTCTCATATTATTATTAAAATTTCTTAAAACTAATCTAGTAAAGTAATTAATCAATTAATAAGCTTTATATTCAATTAGAAAAGTAAAACTAAAATTTCTATATTAAGGAGGACTTTTTTCACTTCTCAACACACAAATTTTCTAAATTATAAACTATTTTATCATTTTTTTATGAGTTTTATTCACTAGTCATTGCCTTATTGGTAATAGTGTGAAAAGCTCCATCTGAGAGTTATGGGGTTCTAGTGTTGTGTTGACTTTGTTTATTCAAAGTATTGTTGTCTTGTGATATTGTAATGCATTTGAAGTTTGCATGTTTGACTTCAAAGAGATGAAACAATGACTAATATATATGATGTTTGAATTCAGTTTGCATATGACAACATTATGGAAGTTAAAAAACAAGTTTGCTTCATTGTTGAATTTGACTTGAACACGATATTCTGGAGATGATGTGCTTGAATTTTGTTACCGTTCACTATCGCAAACGTCAAAAGATGTCATGGTCCATTATAGGTGATAGGGGCTAATGACCTAACCTACACAAAACTTATGCTAATAGGTAAGTTAAAATATGTGGATTCAAACAAATTTTTATTCTCATTGGTCTATTAGTTTGTTACTCTATTTAAATATTATTTGAATTGCTTATATTCCTACGTCTAAAATAAGTAGACTCTTATGTAGGCTAACAAGTTATACATACTTTTGAAAATGTCAGATTCAAACCCAAAAATAAACCTATGATAGTTTCAGGTCAAACTTAAACTTTAATTTTTTTGACAGACCAAACATAAATTTGGAAAAGTGTAACTCGGCCAAACATATTTTCATTCATATGATCCATATTTTTGTCACTATCTATATATTAGTTTTAGGTTTCTTATGTTGTGTGCTTATTGTATTTATTTAAGCATGTAATTATTTGACTTGATTATTGTAGCTACATGGTGAAACATAATTTTTATAAATGTATATTAATATATCATTTTAAGAAAATAAAAATAAAAATTTAATCAATACTTTCAAAATTTAGATAGTAATAATAGTCACAATCTGGAATTCTTTTAGGATCTAGAAGTCACTACCTAGACATGATAAGACCAATTAAAACAGTCATAAGAACCCAATGAATGGGAGAGAAGAGTTGTTTAAGACATGGAGTGTTTGAAAATCGTGTAACTATTATTAAGGTAGTAATAATAGTCTAAGTGTGGAATTCTTTTAGGATCTAGAAGTTAATAAACCTTAGTTACATTCATTCAAGTTATTTGTGATAGTGAATTTGAAAAAGATTATCATACACAAATAAAAAAACATTTAACTTAACTATCTTTATTAATTATGAAAATCATTGATTATGTTTTATTTTTAATAGTAAATTAATTTACAAAAATAGTTATATTTTTTATGTTGGAGTGAAAATGATTTCGGTATATGGAATATATTTTGGAGTCCGCTAATTTCTATAAAATAAAGAATTTTTATATATATAAAATGGACAGCTTAGTTCTGTCAATATTTTAAAATTGAATTACATCTTAAATTTAAGGTGCATGTTATGAAATCATAGTATTGGATGACTTTTGTCTCACAACATTTAATTAGTCGCAATTTTGATAAAATTTAAAAATGTTTTCCAAACCAATTCATATGTTGTTTGATCCAAACCTAATATTAAAATAAAATACTTTCTGTGAGAAAAAATTTATCAATTAAGACTTGTAGTACTAAAGCGATGTGCGTGCGCACGCATACGCGCAAGAATTTCAAAATTCTCATATTTTTATTAATAATTCTTAAAACTAATCTAGTAAAGTAATTAATCAATTAATAAGCTTTATATTAAATTAGAAAAGTAAAACTAAGATTTCTATATTAAGGAGGACTTTTTTCACTTCTTAACAACAAATTTTCTAAATTATAAACTATTTTATCATTTTTTATGAATTTTATTCACTAGTCATTACCTTATTGGTAATAGTGTGAAAAGCTTCATATCAGAGTTATGGGGTTCTAGTGTTGTGTTGACTTTGTTTATTCAAAGTATTGTTGTCTTGTGATATTGTAATGCATTTGAAGTTTGCAAGTTTGACTTCAAAGAGATGAAACAATGACTAATATATATGATGTTTGAATTAAGTTTGCATATGACAACATTGTGGAAGTTAAAAAATAAGTTTGCTTCATTGTTGAATTTGACTTGAACACGATATTCTGGAGATAGTTACACTTAGATGTGCTTGAATTTTGTTATCGTTCACTATCACAGACGTCAAAAGATGTCATGGTCCACTATAGGTGATACGGGCCAATGACCTAACCTACACAAAACTTATGCTAATAGGTAAGTTAAAATATGTGGATTCAAACAAATTTTTATTCTCATTGGTCTATTAGTTTGTTAGTCTATTTAAATATTATTTGAATTGCTTATATACATACGTCTAAAATAAGTAGACTTTTATGTAGGCTAACAAGTTACAAAAGACTTTTTAAAATGTCAGATTCAAACCCAAAAATAAACCTATGATAGTTTCGGGTCAAACTTAAACTTCAATTTTTTTGACAGACCAAACATAAACTTGGAAAAGTGTAAAACGGCCAAACATATTTTCATTCATATGATCCATATTTTTTTTCACTATCTATATATTAGTTTTAGGTTTCTTATGTTATGTGCTTATTGTATTTATTTAAGCATGTAATTATTTGACTTGATTATTGTAGCTACATGGTGAAACATAATTTTTATAAATGTATATTAATATATCTTTTTAAGAAAATAAAAATAAAAATTTAATCAATACTTTCAAAATTTAGATAGTAATAATAGTCACAATGTGGAATTCTTTTAGGATCTAGAAGTCACTACCTAGACATGATAAGACCAATTAAAACAATCATAAGAACCCAATGAATGGGAGAGAAGAGTTGTTTAAGACATGGAGTGTTTGAAAATTGTGTAACTATTATTAAGGTAGTAATAATAGTGTAAGTGTGGAATTCTTTTAGAATCTAGAAGTTAATAAACCTTAGTTACATTCATTCAAGTTATTTGTGATAATGAATTTGAAAAAGATTATCATACACAAATAAAAAAACATTTAACTTAACTATCTTTATTAACTATGAAAATCATTGATCATGTTGCATTTTTAGTAGTAAATTGATTTACAAAAATAGTTTTATTTTTTATTTTTTATGTTGGAGTGAAAATGATTTCGGTATATGGAATATATTTTGGAGTCCGCTAATTTCTATAAAAAAATAAGAATTTCTATATATATAAAATGGACAGCTTAGTTCTGTCAATATTTTAAAATTTAATTACATCTTAAATTTAAGGTGCATGTTATGAAATCATAGTATTGGATGACTTTTGTGTCACAACATTTATTTAGGCGCAATTTTGATAAAATTTAAAAATGTTTTTCAAACCAATTCATATGTTGTTTGATCCAAACCTAATATTAACATAAAATACTTTATGTGAGAAAAAATTTATCCATTAAGACTTGTAGTACTAAAGCGATGTGCGTGCGCACGCATACGCGTAAGAACTTCAAAATTCTCATATTATTATTAAAATTTCTTAAAACTAATCTAGTAAAGTAATTAATCAATTAATAAGCTTTATATTCAATTAGAAAAGTAAAACTAAAATTTCTATATTAAGGAGGACTTTTTTCACTTCTCAACACACAAATTTTCTAAATTATAAACTATTTTATCATTTTTTTATGAGTTTTATTCACTAGTCATTGCCTTATTGGTAATAGTGTGAAAAGCTTCATCTGAGAGTTATGGGGTTCTAGTGTTGTGTTGACTTTGTTTATTCAAAGTATTGTTGTCTTGTGATATTGTAATGCATTTGAAGTTTGCATGTTTGACTTCAAAGAGATGAAACAATGACTAATATATATGATGTTTGAATTCAGTTTGCATATGACAACATTATGGAAGTTAAAAAACAAGTTTGCTTCATTGTTGAATTTGACTTGAACACGATATTCTGGAGATGATGTGCTTGAATTTTGTTACCGTTCACTATCGCAAACGTCAAAAGATGTCATGGTCCATTATAGGTGATAGGGGCTAATGACCTAACCTACACAAAACTTATGCTAATAGGTAAGTTAAAATATGTGGATTCAAACAAATTTTTATTCTCATTGGTCTATTAGTTTGTTACTCTATTTAAATATTATTTGAATTGCTTATATTCCTACGTCTAAAATAAGTAGACTCTTATGTAGGCTAACAAGTTATACATACTTTTGAAAATGTCAGATTCAAACCCAAAAATAAACCTATGATAGTTTCAGGTCAAACTTAAACTTCAATTTTTTTGACAGACCAAACATAAACTTGAAAAAGTGTAAAACGGCCAAACATATTTTCATTCATATGATCCATATTTTTTTTCACTATCTATATATTAGTTTTAGGTTTCTTATGTTATGTGCTTATTGTATTTATTTAAGCATGTAATTATTAGACTTGATTATTGTAGCTACATGGTGAAACATAATTTTTATAAATGTATATTAATATATCTTTTTAAGAAAATAAAAATAAAAATTTAATCAATACTTTCAAAATTTAGATAGTAATAATAGTCACAATGTGGAATTCTTTTAGGATCTAGAAGTCACTACCTAGACATGATAAGACCAATTAAAACAATCATAAGAACCCAATGAATGGGAGAGAAGAGTTGTTTAAGACATGGAGTGTTTGAAAATTGTGTAACTATTATTAAGGTAGTAATAATAGTGTAAGTGTGGAATTCTTTTAGAATCTAGAAGTTAATAAACCTTAGTTACATTCATTCAAGTTATTTGTGATAATGAATTTGAAAAAGATTATCATACACAAATAAAAAAACATTTAACTTAACTATCTTTATTAACTATGAAAATCATTGATCATGTTGCATTTTTAGTAGTAAATTGATTTACAAAAATAGTTTTATTTTTTATTTTTTATGTTGGAGTGAAAATGATTTCGGTATATGGAATATATTTTGGAGTCCGCTAATTTCTATAAAAAAATAAGAATTTCTATATATATAAAATGGACAGCTTAGTTCTGTCAATATTTTAAAATTTAATTACATCTTAAATTTAAGGTGCATGTTATGAAATCATAGTATTGGATGACTTTTGTGTCACAACATTTATTTAGGCGCAATTTTGATAAAATTTAAAAATGTTTTTCAAACCAATTCATATGTTGTTTGATCCAAACCTAATATTAACATAAAATACTTTATGTGAGAAAAAATTTATCCATTAAGACTTGTAGTACTAAAGCGATGTGCGTGCGCACGCATACGCGTAAGAACTTCAAAATTCTCATATTATTATTAAAATTTCTTAAAACTAATCTAGTAAAGTAATTAATCAATTAATAAGCTTTATATTCAATTAGAAAAGTAAAACTAAAATTTCTATATTAAGGAGGACTTTTTTCACTTCTCAACACACAAATTTTCTAAATTATAAACTATTTTATCATTTTTTTATGAGTTTTATTCACTAGTCATTGCCTTATTGGTAATAGTGTGAAAAGCTTCATCTGAGAGTTATGGGGTTCTAGTGTTGTGTTGACTTTGTTTATTCAAAGTATTGTTGTCTTGTGATATTGTAATGCATTTGAAGTTTGCAAGTTTGACTTCAAAGAGATGAAACAATGACTAATATATATGATGTTTGAATTAAGTTTGCATATGACAACATTGTGGAAGTTAAAAAATAAGTTTGCTTCATTGTTGAATTTGACTTGAACACGATATTCTGGAGATAGTTACACTTAGATGTGCTTGAATTTTGTTATCGTTCACTATCACAGACGTCAAAAGATGTCATGGTCCACTATAGGTGATACGGGTCAATGACCTAACCTACACAAAACTTATGCTAATAGGTAAGTTAAAATATGTGGATTCAAACAAATTTTTATTCCCATTGGTCTATTAGTTTGTTAGTCTATTTAAATATTATTTGAATTTCTTATATACATATGTCTAAAATAAGTAGACTTTTATGTAGGCTAACAAGTTACAAAGACTTTTGAAAATGTCAGATTCAAACCCAAAAATAAACCTATGATAGTTTCAGGTCAAACTTAAACTTCAATTTTTTTGACAGACCAAACTTAAACTTGGAAAAGTGTAACTCGTCCAAACATATTTTCATTCATATGATCCATATTTTTTTTCACTATCTATATATTAGTTTTAGGTTTCTTATGTTATGTGCTTATTGTATTTATTTAAGCATGTAATTATTTGACTTGATTATTGTAGCTACATGGTGAAACATAAATTTTATAAATGTATATTAATATATCATTTTAAGAAAATAAAAATAAAAATTTAATTAATACTTTCAAATTTTAGATAGTAATAATAGTCACAATGTGGAATTCTTTTAGGATCTAGAAGTCACTACCTAGACATGATAAGACCAATTAAAACAATCATAAGAACCCAATGAATGGGAGAGAAGAGTTGTTTAAGACATGGAGTGTTTGAAAATTGTGTAACTATTATTAAGGTAGTAATAATAGTCTAAGTGTGGAATTCTTTTAGAATCTAGAAGTTAATAAACCTTAGTTACATTCATTCAAGTTATTTGTGATAGTGAATTTGAAAAAGATTATCATACACAAATAGAAAAACATTTAACTTAACTATCTTTATTAATTATGAAAATCATTGATCATGTTGACTTTTTAGTAGTAAATTGATTTACAAAAATAGTTTTATTTTTTATTTTTAATGTTGGAGTGAAAATGTTTTCGGTATATGGAATATATTTTGGAGTCCACTAATTTCTATAAAAAAAAAAATTTCTATATATATAAAATGGACAGCTTAGTTCTGTCAATATTTTAAAATTTAATTACATCTTAAATTTAAGGTGCATGTTATGAAATCATAGTATTGGATGACTTTTGTCTCACAACATTTATTTAGGCGCAATTTTGATAAAATTTAAAAATGTTTTTCAAACCAATTCATATGTTGTTTGATCCAAACCTAATATTAAAATAAAATACTTTATGTGAGAAAAAATTTATCCATTAAGACTTGTAGTACTAAAGCGATGTGTGTGCGGACGCATACGCGCAAGAATTTCAAAATTCTCATATTATTATTAATATTTCTTAAAACTAATCTAGTAAAGTAATTAATCAATTAATAAGCTTTATATTCAATTAGAAAAGTAAAACTAAAATTTCTATATTAAGGATGACTTTTTTCACTTCTCAGCACACAAATTTTCTAAATTATAAACTATTTTATCATTTTTTATGAGTTTTATTCACTAGTCATTGCCTTATTGGTAATAGTGTGAAAAGCTTCATCTGAGAGTTATGGGGTTCTAGTATTGTGTTGACTTTGTTTATTCAAAGTATTGTTGTCTTGTGATATTGTAATGCATTTGAAGTTTGCATGTTTGACTTCAAAGAGATGAAACAATGACTAATATATATGATGTTTGAATTCAGTTTGCATATGACAACATTATGGAAGTTAAAAAACAAGTTTGCTTCATTGTTGAATTTGACTTGAACACGATATTCTGGAGATGATGTGCTTGAATTTTGTTACCGTTCACTATCGCAAACGTCAAAAGATGTCATGGTCCATTATAGGTGATAGGGGCTAAAGACCTAACCTACACTAAACTTATGCTAATAGGTAAGTTAAAATATGTGGATTCAAACAAATTTTTATTCTCATTGGTCTATAAGTTTTTTAGTCTATTTAAATATTATTTGAATTTCTTATATTCCTACGTCTAAAATAAGTAGACTTTTATGTAGGCTAACAAGTTATACAGACTTTTGAAAATGTCAGATTCAAACCCAAAAATAAACCTATGATAGTTTCAGGTCAAACTTAAACTTCAATTTTTTTGACAAACCAAACATAAACTTGGAAAAGTGTAACTCGGCCAAACATATTTTCATTCATATGATCCATATTTTTGTCACTATCTATATATTAGTTTTAGGTTTCTTATGTTGTGTGCTTATTGTATTTATTTAAGCATGTAATTATTTGACTTGATTATTGTAGCTACATGGTGAAACATAATTTTTATAAATGTATATTAATATATCATTTTAAGAAAATAAAAATAAAAATTTAATCAATACTTTCAAAATTTAGATAGTAATAATAGTCACAATGTGGAATTCTTTTAGGATCTAGAAGTCACTACCTAGACATGATAAGACCAATTAAAACAATCATAAGAACCCAATGAATGGGAGAGAAGAGTTGTTTAAGACATGGAGTGTTTGAAAATTGTGTAACTATTATTAAGGTAGTAATAATAGTCTAAGTGTGGAATTCTTTTAGAATCTAGAAGTTAATAAACCTTAGTTACATTCATTCAAGTTATTTGTGATAGTGAATTTGAAAAAGATTATCATACACAAATAAAAAACATTTAACTTAACTATATTTATTAATTATGAAAATCATTGATCATGTTGCATTTTTAGTAGTAAATTGATTTACAAAAATAGTTTTATTTTTTAATTTTTATGTTAGAGTGAAAATGATTTCGGTATATGGAATATATTTTGGAGTCCGCTAATTTCTAAAAAAAATAATAATTTCTATATATATAAAATGGAAAGCTTAGTTCTGTCAATATTTTAAAATTTAATTACTTCTTAAATTTAAGGTGCATGTTATGAAATCATAGTATTGGATGACTTTTGTCTTACAACATTTATTTAGGCGCAATTTTGATAAAATTTAAAAATGTTTTTCAAACCAATTCATATGTTGTTTGATTCAAACCTAATATTAAAATAAAATACTTTATGTGAGAAAAAATTTATCCATTAAGACTTGTAGTACTAAAGCGATGTGCGTGCGCACGCATACGCGCAAGAATTTCAAAATTCTCATATTATTATTAATATTTCTTAAAACTAATCTAGTAAAGTAATTAATCAATTAATAAGCTTTATATTCAATTAGAAAAGTAAAACTAAAATTTCTATATTAAGGAGGACTTTTTTCACTTCTCAACACACAAATTTTCTAAATTATAAACTATTTTATCATTTTTTTATGAGTTTTATTCACTAGTCATTGCCTTATTGGTAATAGTGTGAAAAGCTTCATCTGAGAGTTATGGAGTTCTAGTGTTGTGTTGACTTTGTTTATTCAAAGTATTGTTGTCTTGTGATATTGTAATGCATTTGAAGTTTGCATGTTTGACTTCAAAGAGATGAAGCAATGACTAATATATATGATGTTTGAATTCAGTTTGCATATGACAACATTGTGGAAGTTAAAAAGTAAGTTTGCTTCATTGTTGAATTTGAGTTGAACACGATATTCTGGAGATAGTTAAACTTAGATGTGCTTGAATTTTGTTAGCGTTCACTATCGCAAACGTCAAAAGATGTCATGGTCCATTATAGGTGATAGGGGCCAATGACCTAACCTACACAAAACTTATGCTAATAGGTAAGTTAAAATATGTGGATTCAAACAAATTTTTATTCTCATTGGTCTATTAGTTTGTTAGTCTATTTAAATATTATTTGAATTGCTTATATACATATGTCTAAAATAAGTAGACTTTTATGTAGGCTAACAAGTTACAAAGACTTTTGAAAATGTCAGATTCAAACCCAAAAATAAACCTATGATAGTTTCAGGTCAAACTTAAACTTCGATTTTTTTGACAGACCAAACATAAACTTGGAAAAGTGTAAAACGGCCAAACATATTTTCATTCATATGATCCATATTTTTTGTCACTATCTATATATTAGTGTTAGGTTTCTTATGTTATGTGCTTATTGTATTTATTTAAGCATGTAATTATTTGACTTGATTATTGTAGCTACATGGTGAAACATAATTTTTATAAATGTATATTAATATATCTTTTTAAGAAAATAAAAATAAAAATTTAATCAATACTTTCAAAATTTAGATAGTAATAATAGTCACAATGTGGAATTCTTTTAGGATCTATAAGTCACTACCTAGACATGATAAGACCAATTAAAACAATGATAAGAACCCAATGAATGGGAGAGAAGAGTTGTTTAAGACATGGAGTGTTTGGAAATTGTGTAACTATTATTAAGGTAGTAATAATAGTCTAAGTGTGGAATTCTTTTAGAATCTAGAAGTTAATAAACCTTAGTTACATTCATTCAAGTTATTTGTGATAGTGAATTTGAAAAAGATTATCATACACAAATAAAAAAACATTTAACTTAACTATCTTTATTAATTATGAAAATCATTGATCATGTTGCATTTTTAGTAGTAAATTGATTTACAAAAATAGTTTTATTTTTTATTTTTTATGTTGGAGTGAAAATGATTTCGGTATATGGAATATATTTTGGAGTCTGCTAATTTCTATAAAAAAAAAGAATTTCTATATATATAAAATGGACAGCTTAGTTCTGTCAATATTTTAAAATTTAATTACATCTTAAATTTAAGGTGCATGTTATGAAATCATAGTATTGGATGACTTTTGTGTCACAACATTTATTTAGGCGCAATTTTGATAAAATTTAAAAATGTTTTTCAAACCAATTCATATGTTGTCTAATACAAACCTAATATTAAAATAAAATACTTTATGTGAGAAAAAATTTATCCATTAAGACTTGTAGTACTAAAGCGATGTGCGTGCGCACGCATACGCGCAAGAATTTCAAAATCCTCATATTAATATTAATATTTCTTAAAACTAATCTAGTAAAGTAATTAATCAATTAATAAGCTTTATATTCAATTAGAAAAGTAAAACTAAAATTTCTATATTAAGGAGGACTTTTTTCACTTCTCAACACATAAATTTTCTAAATTATAAACTATTTTATCATTTTTTTTGAGTTTTATTCACTAGTCATTACCTTATTGGTAATAGTGTGAAAAGCTTCATATGAGAGTTGTGGGGTTCTAGTGTTGTGTTGACTTTGTTTATTCAAAGTATTGTTGTCTTGTGATATTGTAATGCATTTGAAGTTTGCATGTTTGACTTCAAAGAGATGAAACAATGACTAATATATATGATGTTTGAATTAAGTTTGCATATGACAACATTGTGGAAGTTAAAAAATAAGTTTGCTTCATTGTTGAATTTGACTTGAACACGATATTCTGGAGATAGTTAAACTTAGATGTTCTTGAATTTTGTTATCGTTCACTATCGCAGACGTCAAAAGATGTCATGGTCCACTATAGGTGATACGGGCCAATGACCTAACCTACACAAAACTTATGCTAATAGGTAAGTTAAAATATATGGATTCAAACAAATTTTTATTCTGATTGGTCTATTAGTTTGTTAGTCTATTTAAATATTATTTGAATTGCTTATTTACATATGTCTAAAATAAGTAGACTTTTATGTAGGCTAACAAGTTACAAAGACTTTTGAAAATTTCAGATTCAAATCCAAAAATAAACCTATGATAGTTTCAGGTCAAACTTAAACTTCAATTTTTTTGACAGACCAAACATAAACTTGGAAAAGTGTAAAACGGCCAAACATATTTTCATTCATATGATCCATATTTTTTTTCACTATCTATATATTAGTTTCAGGTTTCTTATGTTATGTGCTTATTGTATTTATTTAAGCATGTAATTATTTGACTTGATTATTGTAGCTACATGGTGAAACATAATTTTTATAAATGTATATTAATATATCATTTTAAGAAAATAAAAATGAAAATTTAATCAATACTTTCAAAATTTAGATAGTAATAATAGTCACAATGTGGAATTCTTTCAGGATCTAGAAGTCACTACCTAGACATGATAAGACCAATTAAAACAATCATAAGAACCCAATGAATGGGAGAGAAGAGTTGTTTAAGACATGGAGTGTTTGAAAATTGTGTAACTATTATTAAGGTAGTAATAATAGTCTAAGTGTGGAATTCTTTTAGAATCTAGAAGTTAATAAACCTTAGTTACATTCATTCAAGTTATTTGTGATAATGAATTTGAAAAAGATTATCATACACAAATAAAAAAACATTTAACTTAACTATCTTTATTAATTATGAAAATCATTGATCATGTTGCATTTTTAGTAGTAAATTGATTTACAAAAATAGTTTTATTTTTTATTTTTTATGTTGGAGTGAAAATGATTTCGGTATATGGAATATATTTTAGAGTCCGCTAATTTCTATAAAAAAAAAAAAGAATTTCTATATATATAAAGTGGACAGCTTAGTTCTGTCAATATTTTAAAATTTAATTACATCTTAAATTTAAGGTGCATGTTATGAAATCATAGTATTGGATGACTTTTGTGTCACAACATTTATTTAGGCGCAATTTTGATAAAATTTAAAAATGTTTTTCAAACCAATTCATATGTTGTTTGATCCAAACCTAATATTAACATAAAATACTTTATGTGAGAAAAAATTTATCCATTAAGACTTGTAGTACTAAAGCGATGTGCCTGCGCACGCATACGCGTAAGAACTTCAAAATTCTCATATTATTATTAATATTTCTTAAAACTAATCTAGTAAAGTAATTAATCAATTAATAAGCTTTATATTCAATTAGAAAAGTAAAACTAAAATTTCTATATTAAGGAGGACTTTTTTCACTTCTCAACACACAAATTTTCTAAATTATAAACTATTTTATCATTTTTTTATGAGTTTTATTCACTAGTCATTGCCTTATTGGTAATAGTGTGAAAAGCTTCATCTGAGAGTTATGGGGTTCTAGTGTTTTGTTGACTTTGTTTATTCAAAGTATTGTTGTCTTGTGATATTGTAATGCATTTGAAGTTTGCATGTTTGACTTCAAAGTGTTGAAACAATGACTAATATATATGATGTTTGAATTCAGTTTGCATATGACAACATTATGGAAGTTAAAAAACAAGTTTGCTTCATTGTTGAATTTGACTTGAACACGATATTCTGGAGATGATGTGCTTGAATTTTGTTACCGTTCACTATCGCAAACGTCAAAAGATGTCATGGTCCATTATAGGTGATAGGGGCTAATGACCTAACCTACACAAAACTTATGCTAATAGGTAAGTTAAAATATATGGATTCAAACAAATTTTTATTCTCATTGGTCTATTAGTTTGTTAGTCTATTTAAATATTATTTGAATTGCTTATATTCCTACGTCTAAAATAAGTAGACTCTTATGTAGGCTAACAAGTTATACATACTTTTGAAAATGTCAGATTCAAACCCAAAAATAAACCTATGATAGTTTCAGGTCAAACTTAAACTTTAATTTTTTTGACAGATCAAACATAAACTTGGAAAAGTGTAACTCAGCCAAACATATTTTCATTCATATGATCCATATTTTTGTCACTATCTATATATTAGTTTTAGGTTTCTTATGTTGTGTGCTTATTGTATTTATTTAAGCATGTAATTATTTGACTTGATTATTGTAGCTACATGGTGAAACATAATTTTTATAAATGTATATTAATATATCATTTTAAGAAAATAAAAATAAAAATTTAATCAATACTTTCAAAATTTAGATAGTAATAATAGTCACAATGTGGAATTCTTTTAGGATCTAGAAGTCACTACCTAGATATGATAAGACCAATTAAAACAATCATAAGAACCCAATGAATGGAAGATAAGAGTTGTTTAAGACATGGAGTGTTTTAAAATTGTGTAACTATTATTAAGGTAGTAATAATAGTCTAAGTGTGGAATTCTTTTAGAATCTAGAAGTTAATAAACCTTAGTTACATTCATTCAAGTTATTTGTGATAGTGAATTTGAAAAAGATTATCATACACAAATAAAAAAACATTTAACTTAACTATCTTTATTAATTATGAAAATCATTGATCATGTTGCATTTTTAGTAGTAAATTGATTTACAAAAATAGTTTTATTTTTTATTTTTTATGTTGGAGTGAAAATGATTTCGGTATATGGAATATATTTTGGAGTCCGCTAATTTCTATAAAAAAAAAGATTTCTATATATATAAAATGGACAGCTTAGTTCTGTCAATATTTTAAAATTTAATTACATCTTAAATTTAAGGTGCATGTTATGAAATCATAGTATTGGATGACTTTTGTGTCACAACATTTATTTAGGCGCAATTTTGATAAAATTTAAAAATGTTTTTCAAACCAATTCATATGTTGTTTGATCCAAACCTAATATTAAAATAAAATACTTTATGTGAGAAAAAATTTATCCATTAAGACTTGTAGTACTAAAGCGATGTGCGTGCGCACGCATACGCGCAAGAATTTCAAAATTCTCATATTATTATTAATATTTCTTAAAACTAATCTAGTAAAGTAATTAATCAATTAATAAGCTTTATATTCAATTAGAAAAGTAAAACTAAAATTTATATATTAAGGAGGACTTTTTTCACTTCTCAACACACAAATTTTCTAAATTATAAGCTATTTTATCATTTTTTTATGAGTTTTATTCACTAGTCATTGCCTTATTGGTAATAGTGTGAAAAGCTTCATCTGAGAGTTATGGGGTTCTAGTGTTGTGTTGACTTTGTTTATTCAAAGTATTGTTGTCTTGTGATATTGTAATGCATTTGAAGTTTGCATGTTTGACTTCAAAGAGATGAAACAATGACTAATATATATGATGTTGGAATTCAGTTTGCATATGACAACATTATGGAAGTTAAAAAACAAGTTTGCTTCATTGTTGAATTTGACTTGAACACGATATTCTGGAGATGATGTGCTTGAATTTTGTTACCGTTCACTATCGCAAACGTCAAAAGATGTCATGGTCCATTATAGGTGATAGGGTCTAATGACCTAACCTACACAAAACTTATGCTAATAGGTAAGTTAAAATATGTGGATTCAAACAAATTTTTATTCTCATTGGTCTATTAGTTTGTTAGTCTATTTAAATATTATTTGAATTGCTTATATTCCTACGTCTAAAATAAGTAGACTTTTATGTAGGCTAACAAGTTATACATACTTTTGAAAATGTCAGATTCAAACCCAAAAATAAACCTATGATAGTTTCAGGTCAAACTTAAACTTTAATTTTTTTGACAGACCAAACATAAACTTGGAAAAGTGTAACTCGGCCAAACATATTTTCATACATATGATCCATATTTTTGTCACTATCTATATATTAGTTTTAGGTTTCTTATGTTGTGTGCTTATTGTATTTATTTAAGCATGTAATTATTTGACTTGATTATTGTAGCTACATGGTGAAACATAATTTTTATAAATGTATATTAATATATCATTTTAAGAAAATAAAAATAAAAATTTAATCAATACTTTCAAAATTTAGATAGTAATAATAGTCACAATGTGGAATTCTTTTAGGATCTAGAAGTCACTACCTAGACATGATAAGACCAATTAAAACAATCATAAGAACCCAATGAATGGAAGATAAGAGTTGTTTAAGACATGGAGTGTTTGAAAATTGTGTAACTATTATTAAGGTAGTAATAATAGTCTAAGTGTGGAATTCTTTTAGAATCTAGAAGTTAATAAACCTCAGTTACATTCATTCAAGTTATTTGTGATAGTGAATTTGAAAAAGTTTATCATACACAAATAAAAAAACATTTAACTTAACTATCTTTATTAATTATGAATATCATTGATCATGTTGCATTTTTAGTAGTAAATTGATTTACAAAAATAGTTTTATTTTTTATTTTTTATGTTGGAGTGAAAATGATTTCGGTATATGGAATATATTTTGGAGTCCGCTAATTTCTATAAAAAACAAAAGAATTTCTATATATATAAAATGGACAGCTTAGTTCTGTCAATATTTTAAAATTTAATTACATCTTAAATTTAAGGTGCATGTAATGAAATCATAGTATTGGATGACTTTTGTGTCACAACATTTATTTAGGCGCAATTTTGATAAAATTTAAAAATGTTTTTCAAACCAATTCATATGTTGTTTGATCCAAACCTAATATTAAAATAAAATACTTTATGTGAGAAAAAATTTATCCATTAAGACTTGTAGTACTAAAGCGATGTGCGTGCGCACGCATACGCGCAAGAATTTCAAAATCCTCATATTAATATTAATATTTCTTAAAACTAATCTAGTAAAGTAATTAATCAATTAATAAGCTTTATATTCAATTAGAAAAGTAAAACTAAAATTTCTATATTAAGGAGGACTTTTTTCACTTCTCAACACACAAATTTTCTAAATTATATACTATTTTATCATTTTTTATGAGTTTTATTCACTAGTCATTACCTTATTGGTAATAGTGTGAAAAGCTTCATCTGAGAGTTATGGAGTTCTAGTGTTGTGTTGACTTTGTTTATTCAAATAATTGTTGTCTTGTGATATTGTAATGCATTTGAAGTTTGCATGTTTGACTTCAAAGAGATGAAACAATGACTAATATATATGATGTTTGAACTCAGTTTGCATATGACAACATTGTGGAAGTTAAAAAATAAGTTTGCTTCATTGTTGAATTTGAGTTGAACACGATATTCTGGAGATAGTTAAACTTAGATGTGCTTGAATTTTGTTATCATTCACTATCGCAGACGTCAAAAGATGACATGGTCCATTATAGGTGATACGGGCCAATGACCTAACCTACACAAAACTTATGCTAATAGGTAAGTTAAAATATGTGGATTCAAACAAATTTTTATTCTCATTGGTCTATTAGTTTGTTAGTCTATTTAAATATTATTTGAATTGCTTATATACATATGTCTAAAATAAATAGACTTTTATGTAGGCTAACAAGTTACAAAGACTTTTGAAAATGTCAGATTCAAACCCAAAAATAAACCTATGATAGTTTCAGGTCAAACTTAAACTTCGATTTTTTGACAGACCAAAAATAAACTTGGAAAAGTGTAAAACGGCCAAACATATTTTCATTCCTATGATCCATATTTTTTGTCACTATCTATATATTAGTTTTAGGTTTCTTATGTTATGTGCTTATTGTATTTATTTAAGCATGTAATTATTTGACTTGATTATTGTAGCTACATGGTGAAACATAATTTTTATAAATGTATATTAATATATCTTTTTAAGAAAATAAAAATAAAAATTTAATCAATACTTTCAAAATTTAGATAGTAATAATAGTCACAATGTGGAATTCTTTTAGGATCTAGAAGTCACTACCTAGACATGATAAGACCAATTAAAACAATCATAAGAACCCAATGAATGGGAGAGAAGAGTTGTTTAAGACATGGAGTGTTTGAAAATTGTGTAACTATTATTAAGGTAGTAATAATAGTCTAAGTGTGGAATTCTTTTAGAATCTAGAAGTTAATAAACCTTAGTTACATTCATTCAAGTTATTTGTGATAGTGAATTTGAAAAAGTTTATCGTACACAAATAAAAAAACATTTAACTTAACTATCTTTATTAATTATGAATATCATTGATCATGTTGCATTTTTAGTAGTAAATTGATTTACAAAAATAGTTTTATTTTTTATTTTTTATGTTGGAGTAAAAATGATTTCGGTATATGGAATATATTTTGGAGTCCGCTAATTTCTATAAAAAACAAAAGAATTTCTATATATATAAAATGGACAGCTTAGTTCTGTCAATATTTTAAAATTTAATTACATCTTAAATTTAAGGTGCATGTAATGAAATCATAGTATTGGATGACTTTTGTGTCACAACATTTATTTAGGCGCAATTTTGATAAAATTTAAAAATGTTTTTCAAACCAATTCATATGTTGTTTGATCCAAACCTAATATTAAAATAAAATACTTTATGTGAGAAAAAATTTATCCATTAAGACTTGTAGTACTAAAGCGATGTGCGTGCGCACGCATACGCGCAAGAATTTCAAAATCCTCATATTAATATTAATATTTCTTAAAACTAATCTAGTAAAGTAATTAATCAATTAATAAGCTTTATATTCAATTAGAAAAGTAAAACTAAAATTTCTATATTAAGGAGGACTTTTTTCACTTCTCAACACACAAATTTTCTAAATTATAAACTATTTTATCATTTTTTTATGAGTTTTATTCACTAGTCATTGCCTTATTGGTAATAGTGTGAAAAGCTTCATCTGAGAGTTATGGAGTTCTAGTGTTGTGTTGACTTTGTTTATTCAAATAATTGTTGTCTTGTGATATTGTAATGCATTTGAAGTTTGCATGTTTGACTTCAAAGAGATGAAACAATGACTAATATATATGATGTTTGAACTCAGTTTGCATATGACAACATTGTGGAAGTTAAAAAATAAGTTTGCTTCATTGTTGAATTTGAGTTGAACACGATATTCTGGAGATAGTTAAACTTAGATGTGCTTGAATTTTGTTATCATTCACTATCGCAGACGTCAAAAGATGACATGGTCCATTATAGGTGATACGGGCCAATGACCTAACCTACACAAAACTTATGCTAATAGGTAATTTAAAATATGTGGATTCAAACAAATTTTTATTCTCATTGGTCTATTAGTTTGTTAGTCTATTTAAATATTATTTGAATTGCTTATATACATATGTCTAAAATAAATAGACTTTTATGTAGGCTAACAAGTTACAAAGACTTTTGAAAATGTCAGATTCAAACCCAAAAATAAACCTATGATAGTTTCAGGTCAAACTTAAACTTCGATTTTTTGACAGACCAAACATAAACTTGGAAAAGTGTAAAACGGCCAAACATATTTTCATTCCTATGATCCATATTTTTTGTCACTATCTATATATTAGTTTTAGGTTTCTTATGTTATGTGCTTATTGTATTTATTTAAGCATGTAATTATTTGACTTGATTATTGTAGCTACATGGTGAAACATAATTTTTATAAATGTATATTAATATATCTTTTTAAGAAAATAAAAATAAAAATTTAATCAATACTTTCAAAATTTAGATAGTAATAATAGTCACAATGTGGAATTCTTTTAGGATCTAGAAGTCACTACCTAGACATGATAAGACCAATTAAAACAATCATAAGAACACAATGAATGGGAGAGAAGAGTTGTTTAAGATATGGAGTGTTTGAAAATTGTGTAACTATTATTAAGGTAGTAATAATAGTCTAAGTGTGGAATTCTTTTAGAATTTAGAAGTTAATAAACCTTAGTTACATTCATTCAAGTTATTTGTGATAGTGAATTTGAAAAAGATTATCATACACAAATAAAAAAACATTTAACTTAACTATCTTTATAAATTATGAAAATCATTGATCATGTTGCATTTTTAGTAGTAAATTGATTTACAAAAATAGTTTTATTTTTTATTTTTTATGTTGGAGTGAAAATGATTTCGGTATATGGAATATATTTTGGAGTCCGCTAATTTCTATAAAAAACAAAAGAATTTCTATATATATAAAATGGACAGCTTAGTTCTGTCAATATTTTAAAATTTAATTACATCTTAAATTTAAGGTGCATGTAATGAAATCATAGTATTGGATGACTTTTGTGTCACAACATTTATTTAGGCGCAATTTTGATAAAATTTAAAAATGTTTTTCAAACCAATTCATATGTTGTTTGATCCAAACCTAATATTAAAATAAAATACTTTATGTGAGAAAAAATTTATCCATTAAGACTTGTAGTACTAAAGCGATGTGCGTGCGCACGCATACGCGCAAGAATTTCAAAATCCTCATATTAATATTAATATTTCTTAAAACTAATCTAGTAAAGTAATTAATCAATTAATAAGCTTTATATTCAATTAGAAAAGTAAAACTAAAATTTCTATATTAAGGAGGACTTTTTTCACTTCTCAACACACAAATTTTCTAAATTATATACTATTTTATCATTTTTTATGAGTTTTATTCACTAGTCATTACCTTATTGGTAATAGTGTGAAAAGCTTCATATGAGAGTTATGGGGTTCTAGTGTTGTGTTGACTTTGTTTATTCAAAGTATTGTTGTCTTGTGATATTGTAATGCATTTGAAGTTTGCATGTTTGACTTCAAAGAGATGAAACAATGACTAATATATATGATGTTTGAATTAAGTTTGCATATGACAACATTGTGGAAGTTAAAAAAAAGTTTGCTTCATTGTTGAATTTGACTTGAACACGATATTCTGGAGATGATGTGCTTGAATTTTGTTATCGTTCACTATCGCAGACGTCAAAAGATGACATGGTCCATTATAGGTTATACGGGCCAATGACCTAACCTATACAAAACTTATGCTAATAGGTAAGTTAAAATATGTGGATTCAAACAAATTTTTATTCTCATTGGTCTATTAGTTTGTTAGTCCATTTTAATATTATTTGAATTGCTTATATACATATGTCTAAAATAAGTAGACTTTTATGTAGGCTAACAAGTTACAAAGACTTTTGAAAATGTCAGATACAAACCCAAAAATAAACCTATGATAGTTTCAGGTCAAACTTAAAGTTTGATTTTTTTGACAGACCAAACATAAACTTGGAAAAGTGTAACTCGGCCAAACATATTTTCATTCATATGATCCATATTTTTTGTCACTATTTATATATTAGTTTTAGGTTTCTTATGTTGTGTGCTTATTGTAATTATTTAAGCATGTAATTATTTGACTTGATTATTGTAGCTAAATGGTGAAACATAATTTTTATAAATGTATATTAATATATCATTTTAAGAAAATAAAAATGAAAATTTAATCAATACTTTCAAAATTTAGATAGTAATAATAGTCACAATGTGGAATTCTTTCAGGATCTAGAAGTCACTACCTAGACATGATAAGATCAATTAAAACAATCATAAGAACCCAATGAATGGGAGAGAAGAGTTGTTTAAGACATGGAGTGTTTGAAAATTGTGTAACTATTATTAAGGTAGTAATAATAGTCTAAGTGTGGAATTATTTTAGGATCTAGAAGTTAATAAACCTTAGTTACATTCATTCAAGTTATTTGTGATAGTGAATTTGAAAAAGATTATCATACACAAATAAAAAAACATTTAACTTAACTATCTTTATTAATTATGAAAATCATTGATCATGTTGCATTTTTAGTAGTATATTGATTTACAAAAATAGTTTTATTTTTTATTTTTTATGTTGGAGAGAAAATGATTTCGGGATATGGAATATATTTTGGAGTCCGCTAATTTCTATAAAAAAAAAAGAATTTCTATATATATAAAATGGACAGCTTAATTCTGTCAATATTTTAAAATTTAATTACATCTTAAATTTAAGGTGCATGTTATGAAATCATAGTATTGGATGACTTTTGTCTCACAACGTTTATTTAGGTGCAATTTTGATAAAATTTAAAAATGTTTTTCAAACCAATTCATATGTTGTTTGATCCAAACCTAATATTAAAATAAAATACTTTATGTGAGAAAAAATTTATCCATTAAGACTTGTAGTACTAAAGCGATGTGCGTGCGCACGCATACGCGCAAGAATTTAAAAATTCTCATATTATTATTAATATTTCTTAAAACTAATCTAGTAAAGTAATTAATCAATTAATAAGCTTTATATTCAATTAGAAAAGTAAAACTAAAATTTCTATATTAAGGAGGACTTTTTCACTTCTCAACACACAAATTTTCTAAATTATAAACTATTTTATCATTTTTTTATGAGTTTTATTCACTAGTCATTACCTTATTGGTAATAGTGTGAAAAGCTTCATATGAGAGTTATGGGGTTCTAGTGTTGTGTTGACTTTGTTTATTCAAAGTATTGTTGTCTTGTGATATTGTAATGCATTTGAAGTTTGCATGTTTGACTTCAAAAAGATGAAACAATGACTAATATATATGATGTTTGAATTAAGTTTGCATATGACAACATTGTGGAAGTTAAAAAATAAGTTTGCTTCATTGTTGAATTTGACTTGAACACGATATTCTGGAGATAGTTAAACTTAGATATGCTTGAATTTTGTTACCGTTCACTATCGTAGACGTCAAAAGATGTCATGGTCCATTATAGGTGATAGGGGCTAATGACCTAACCTACACAAAACTTATGCTAATAGGTAAGTTAAAATATGTAGATTCAAACAAATTTTTATTCTCATTGGTCTATTAGTTTGCTAGTCTATTTAAATATTATTTGAATTGCTTATATTCCTACGTCTAAAATAAGTAGACTTTTATGTAGGCTAACAAGTTATACATACTTTTGAAAATGTCAGATTCAAACCCAAAAATAAACCTATGATAGTTTCAGGTCAAACTTAAACTTTAATTTTTTTGACAGACCAAACATAAACTTGGAAAAGTGTAACTCGGCCAAACATATTTTCATACATATGATCCATATTTTTGTCACTATCTATATATTAGTTTTAGTATTCTTATGTTGTGTGCTTATTGTATTTATTTAAGCATGTAATTATTTGACTTGATTATTGTAGCTACATGGTGAGACATAATTTTTATAAATGTATATTAATATATCATTTTAAGAAAATAAAAATAAAAATTTAATCAATACTTTCAAAATTTAGATAGTAATAATAGTCACAATGTGGAATTCTTTTAGGATCTAGAAGTCACTATCTAGACATGATAAGACCAATTAAAACAATCATAAGAACCCAATGAATTGAAGATAAGAGTTGTTTAAGACATGGAGTGTTTGAAAATTGTGTAACTATTATTAAGGTAGTAATAATAGTCTAAGTGTGGAATTATTTTAGAATCTAGAAGTTAATAAACCTTAGTTACATTCATTCAAGTTATTTGTGATAGTGAATTTGAAAAAGATTATCATACACAAATAAAAAAACACTTAACTTAACTATCTTTATTAATTATGAAAATCATTGATCATGTTGCATTTTTAGTAGTAAATTGATTTACAAAAATAGTTTTATTTTTTATTTTTTATGTTAGAGTGAAAATGATTTCGGTATATGGAATATATTTTGGAGTCCGCTAATTTCTATAAAAAAAAAGATTTCTATATATATAAAATGGACAGCTTAGTTCTGTCAATATTTTAAAATTTAATTACATCTTAAATTTAAGGTGCATGTTATGAAATCATAGTATTGGATGACTTTTGTGTCACAACATTTATTTAGGCGCAATTTTGATAAAATTTAAAAATGTTTTTCAAACCAATTCATATGTTGTTTGATCCAAACCTAATATTAAAATAAAATACTTTATGTGAGAGAAAATTTATCCATTAAGACTTGTAGTACTAAAGCGATGTGTGTGCGCACGCATACGCGCAAGAATTTCAAAATTCTCATATTATTATTAATATTTCTTAAAACTAATCTAGTAAAGTAATTAATCAATTAATAAGCTTTATATTCAATTAGAAAAGTAAAACTAAAATTTCTATATTAAGGAGGACTTTTTTCACTTCTCAACACACAAATTTTCTAAATTATAAACTATTTTATCATTTTTTTATGAGTTTTATTCACTAGTCATTGCCTTATTGGTAATAGTGTGAAAAGCTTCATCTGAGAGTTATGGAGTTCTAGTGTTGTGTTGACTTTGTTTATTCAAATAATTGTTGTCTTGTGATATTGTAATGCATTTGAAGTTTGCATGTTTGACTTCAAAGAGATGAAACAATGACTAATATATATGATGTTTGAACTCAGTTTGCATATGACAACATTGTGGAAGTTAAAAAATAAGTTTGCTTCATTGTTGAATTTTAGTTGAACACGATATTCTGGAGATAGTTAAACTTAGATGTGCTTGAATATTGTTATCATTCACTATCGCAGACGTCAAAAGATGACATGGTCCATTATAGGTGATACGGGCCAATGACCTAACCTACACAAAACTTATGCTAATAGGTAAGTTAAAATATGTGGATTCAAACAAATTTTTATTCTCATTGGTCTATTAGTTTGTTAGTCTATTTAAATATTATTTGAATTGCTTATATACATATGTCTAAAATAAATAGACTTTTATGTAGGCTAACAAGTTACAAAGACTTTTGAAAATGTCAGATTCAAACCCAAAAATAAACCTATGATAGTTTCAGCTCAAACTTAAACTTCGATTTTTTTGACAGACCAAACATAAACTTGGAAAAGTGTAAAACGGCCAAACATATTTTCATTCATATGATCCATATTTTTTGTCACTATCTATATATTAGTTTTAGGTTTCTTATGTTATGTGCTTATTGTATTTATTTAAGCATGTAATTAATTGACTTCATTATTGTAGCTACATGGTGAAACATAATTTTTATAAATGTATATTAATATATCTTTTTAAAAAAATAAAAATAAAAATTTAATCAATACTTTCAAAATTTAGATAGTAATAATAGTCACAATGTGGAATTCTTTTAGGATCTAGAAGTCACTACCTAGACATGATAAGACCAATTAAAACAATCATAAGAACCCAATGAATGGGAGAGAAGAGTTGTTTAAGATATGGAGTGTTTGAAAATTGTGTAACTATTATTAAGGTAGTAATAATAGTCTAAGTGTGGAATTCTTTTAGAATCTAGAAGTTAATAAACCTTAGTTACATTCATTCAAGTTATTTGTGATAGTGAATTTGAAAAAGATTATCATACACAAATAAAAAAACATTTAACTTAACTATCTTTATAAATTATGAAAATCATTGATCATGTTGCATTTTTAGTAGTAAATTGATTTACAAAAATAGTTTTATTTTTTATTTTTTATGTTGGAGTGAAAATGATTTCGGTATATGGAATATATTTTGGAGTCCGCTAATTTCTATAAAAAACAAAAGAATTTCTATATATATAAAATGGACAGCTTAGTTCTGTCAATATTTTAAAATTTAATTACATCTTAAATTTAAGGTGCATGTAATGAAATCATAGTATTGGATGACTTTTGTGTCACAACATTTATTTAGGCGCAATTTTGATAAAATTTAAAAATGTTTTTCAAACCAATTCATATGTTGTTTGATCCAAACCTAATATTAAAATAAAATACTTTATGTGAGAAAAAATTTATCCATTAAGACTTGTAGTACTAAAGCGATGTGCGTGCGCACGCATACGCGCAAGAATTTCAAAATCCTCATATTAATATTAATATTTCTTAAAACTAATCTAGTAAAGTAATTAATCAATTAATAAGCTTTATATTCAATTAGAAAAGTAAAACTAAAATTTCTATATTAAGGAGGACTTTTTTCACTTCTCAACACACAAATTTTCTAAATTATAAACTATTTTATCATTTTTTATGAGTTTTATTCACTAGTCATTACCTTATTGGTAATAGTGTGAAAAGCTTCATATGAGAGTTGTGGGGTTCTAGTGTTGTGTTGACTTTGTTTATTCAAAGTATTGTTGTCTTGTGATATTGTAATGCATTTGAAGTTTGCATGTTTGACTTCAAAGAGATGAAACAATGACTAATATATATGATGTTTGAATTAAGTTTGCATATGACAACATTGTGGAAGTTAAAAAAAAGTTTGCTTCATTGTTGAATTTGACTTGAACACGATATTCTGGAGATAATGTGCTTGAATTTTGTTATCGTTCACTATCGCAGACGTCAAAAGATGACATGGTCCATTATAGGTGATACGGGCCAATGACCTAACCTATACAAAACTTATGCTAATAGGTAAGTTAAAATATGTGGATTCAAACAAATTTTTATTCTCATTGGTCTATTAGTTTGTTAGTCTATTTAAATATTATTTGAATTGCTTATATACATATGTCTAAAATAAGTAGACTTTTATGTAGGCTAACAAGTTACAAAGACTTTTGAAAATGTCAGATACAAACCCAAAAATAAACCTATGATAGTTTCAGGTCAAACTTAAAGTTTGATTTTTTTGACAGACCAAACATAAACTTGGAAAAGTGTAACTCGGCCAAACATATTTTCATTCATATGATCCATATTTTTTGTCACTATTTATATATTAGTTTTAGGTTTCTTATGTTGTGTGCTTATTGTAATTATTTAAGCATGTAATTATTTGACTTGATTATTGTAGCTACATGGTGAAACATAATTTTTATAAATGTATATTAATATATCATTTTAAGAAAATAAAAATGAAAATTTAATCAATAATTTCAAAATTTAGATAGTAATAATAGTCACAATGTGGAATTCTTTCAGGATCTAGAAGTCACTACCTAGACATGATAAGACCAATTAAAACAATCATAAGAACCCAATGAATGGGAGAGAAGAGTTGTTTAAGACATGGAGTGTTTGAAAATTGTGTAACTATTATTAAGGTAGTAATAATAGTCTAAGTGTGGAATTATTTTAGGATCTAGAAGTTAATAAACCTTAGTTACATTCATTCAAGTTATTTGAGATAGTGAATTTGAAAAAGATTATCATACACAAATAAAAAAACATTTAACTTAACTAACTTTATTAATTATGAAAATCATTGATCATGTTGCATTTTTAGTAGTAAATTGATTTACAAAAATAGTTATATTTTTTATGTTGGAGTGAAAATGATTTCGGTATATGGAATATATTTTGGAGTCCGCTAATTTCTATAAAATAAAGAATTTCTAAATATATAAATGGACAGCTTAGTTTTGTCAATATTTTAAAATTGAATTACATCTTAAATTTAAGGTGCATGTTATGAAATCATAGTATTGGATGACTTTTGTCTCACAACATTTAATTAGGCGCAATTTTGATAAAATTTAAAAACGTTTTTCAAACCAATTCATATGTTGTTTGATCCAAACCTAATATTAAAATAAAATACTTTATGTGAGAAAAAATTTATCCATTAAGACTTGTAGTACTAAAGCGATGTGCGTGCGCACGCATACGCGCAAGAATTTAAAAATTCTCATATTATTATTAATATTTCTTAAAACTAATCTAGTAAAGTAATTAATCAATTAATAAGCTTTATATTCAATTAGAAAAGTAAAACTAAAATTTCTATATTAAGGAGGACTTTTTCACTTCTCAACACACAAATTTTCTAAATTATAAACTATTTTATCATTTTTTTATGAGTTTTATTCACTAGTCATTACCTTATTGGTAATAGTGTGAAAAGCTTCATATGAGAGTTATGGGGTTCTAGTGTTGTGTTGACTTTGTTTATTCAAAGTATTGTTGTCTTGTGATATTGTAATGCATTTGAAGTTTGCATGTTTGACTTCAAAGAGATGAAACAATGACTAATATATATGATGTTTGAATTAAGTTTGCATATGACAACATTGTGGAAGTTAAAAAATAAGTTTGCTTCATTGTTGAATTTGACTTGAACACGATATTCTGGAGATAGTTAAACTTAGATGTGCTTGAATTTTGTTACCGTTCACTATCGCAGACGTCAAAAGATTTCATGGTCCATTATAGGTGATAGGGGCTAATGACCTAACCTACACAAAACTTATGCTAATAGGTAAGTTAAAATATGTAGATTCAAACAAATTTTTATTCTCATTGGTCTATTAGTTTGTTAGTCTATTTAAATATTATTTGAATTGCTTATATTCCTACGTCTAAAATAAGTAGACTTTTATGTAGGCTAACAAGTTACAAAGACTTTTGAAAATGTCAGATTCAAACCCAAAAATAAACCTATAATAGTTTCAGGTCAAACTTAAACTTCGATTTTTTTGACAGACCAAACATAAACTTGGAAAAGTGTAACTCGGCCAAACATATTTTCATTCATATGATCCATATTTTTGTCACTATCTATATATTAGTTTTAGGTTTCTTATGTTGTGTGCTTATTGTATTTATTTAAGCATGTAATTATTTGACTTGATTATTGTAGCTACATGGTGAAACATAAGTTTTATAAATGTATATTAATATATCATTTTAAGAAAATAAAAATAAAAATTTAATCAATACTTTCAAAATTTAGATAGTAATAATAGTCACAATGTGGAATTCTTTTAGGATCTAGAAGTCACTACCTAGACATGATAAGACCAATTAAAACAGTCATAAGAACCCAATGAATGGGAGAGAAGAGTTGTTTAAGACATGGAGTGTTTGAAAATTGTGTAACTATTATTAAGGTAGTAATAATAGTCTAAGTGTGGAATTCTTTTAGGATCTAGAAGTTAATAAACCTTAGTTACATTCATTCAAGTTATTTGTGATAGTGAATTTGAAAAAGATTATCATACACAAATAAAAAAACATTTAACTTAACTATCTTTATTAATTATGAAAATCATTGATCATGTTGCATTTTTAGTAGTAAATTGATTTACAAGAATAGTTTTATTTTTTATTTTTTATGTTGGAGAGAAAATGATTTCGGGATATGGAATATATTTTGGAGTCCGCTAATTTCTATAAAAAAAAAAAGAATTTCTATATATATAAAATGGACAGCTTAATTCTGTCAATATTTTAAAATTTAATTACATCTTAAATTTAAGGTGCATGTTATGAAATCATAGTATTGGATGACTTTTGTCTCACAACATTTATTTAGGTGCAATTTTGATAAAATTAAAATGTTTTTCAAACCAATTCATATGTTGTTTGATCCAAACCTAATATTAAAATAAAATACTTTATGTGAGAAAAAATTTATCCATTAAGACTTGTAGTACTAAAGCGATGTGCGTGCGCACGCATACGCGCAAGAATTTAAAAATTCTCATATTATTATTAATATTTCTTAAAACTAATCTAGTAAAGTAATTAATCAATTAATAAGCTTTATATTCAATTAGAAAAGTAAAACTAAAATTTCTATATTAAGAAGGACTTTTTCACTTCTCAACACACAAATTTTCTAAATTATAAACTATTTTATCATTTTTTTATGAGTTTTATTCACTAGTCATTACCTTATTGGTAATAGTGTGAAAAGCTTCATATGAGAGTTATGGGGTTCTAGTGTTGTGTTGACTTTGTTTATTCAAAGTATTGTTGTCTTGTGATATTGTAATGCATTTGAAGTTTGCATGTTTGACTTCAAAGAGATGAAACAATGACTAATATATATGATGTTTGAATTAAGTTTGCATATGACAACATTGTGGAAGTTAAAAAATAAGTTTGCTTCATTGTTGAATTTGACTTGAACACGATATTCTGGAGATAGTTAAACTTAGATGTGCTTGAATTTTGTTACCGTTCACTATCGCAGACGTCAAAAGATGTCATGGTCCATTATAGGTGATAGGGGCTAATGACCTAACCTACACAAAACTTATGCTAATAGGTAAGTTAAAATATGTAGATTCAAACAAATTTTTATTCTCATTGGTCTATTAGTTTGTTAGTCTATTTAAATATTATTTGAATTGCTTATATTCCTACGTCTAAAATAAGTAGACTTTTATGTAGGCTAACAAGTTACAAAGACTTTTGAAAATGTCAGATTCAAACCCAAAAATAAACCTATAATAGTTTCAGGTCAAACTTAAACTTCGATTTTTTTGACAGACCAAACATAAACTTGGAAAAGTGTAACTCGGCCAAACATATTTTCATTCATATGATCCATATTTTTGTCACTATCTATATATTAGTTTTAGGTTTCTTATGTTGTGTGCTTATTGTATTTATTTAAGCATGTAATTATTTGACTTGATTATTGTAGCTACATGGTGAAACATAAGTTTTATAAATGTATATTAATATATCATTTTAAGAAAATAAAAATAAAAATTTAATCAATACTTTCAAAATTTAGATAGTAATAATAGTCACAATGTGGAATTCTTTTAGGATCTAGAAGTCACTACCTAGACATGATAAGACCAATTAAAACAGTCATAAGAACCCAATGAATGGGAGAGAAGAGTTGTTTAAGACATGGAGTGTTTGAAAATTGTGTAACTATTATTAAGGTAGTAATAATAGTCTAAGTGTGGAATTCTTTTAGGATCTAGAAGTTAATAAACCTTAGTTACATTCATTCAAGTTATTTGTGATAGTGAATTTGAAAAAGATTATCATACACAAATAAAAAAACATTTAACTTAACTATCTTTATTAATTATGAAAATCATTGATCATGTTGCATTTTTAGTAGTAAATTGATTTACAAAAATAGTTTTATTTTTTATTTTTTATGTTGGAGAGAAAATGATTTCGGGATATGGAATATATTTTGGAGTCCGCTAATTTCTATAAAAAAAAAAGAATTTCTATATATATAAAATGGACAGCTTAATTCTGTCAATATTTTAAAATTTAATTACATCTTAAATTTAAGGTGCATGTTATGAAATCATAGTATTGGATGACTTTTGTCTCACAACATTTATTTAGGTGCAATTTTGATAAAATTTAAAAATGTTTTTCAAACCAATTCATATGTTGTTTGATCCAAACCTAATATTAAAATAAAATACTTTATGTGAGAAAAAATTTATCCATTAAGACTTGTAGTACTAAAGCGATGTGCGTGCGCACGCATACGCGCAAGAATTTAAAAATTCTCATATTATTATTAATATTTCTTAAAACTAATCTAGTAAAGTAATTAATCAATTAATAAGCTTTATATTCAATTAGAAAAGTAAAACTAAAATTTCTATATTAAGGAGGACTTTTTCACTTCTCAACACACAAATTTTCTAAATTATAAACTATTTTATCATTTTTTTATGAGTTTTATTCACTAGTCATTACCTTATTGGTAATAGTGTGAAAAGCTTCATATGAGAGTTATGGGGTTCTAGTGTTGTGTTGACTTTGTTTATTCAAAGTATTGTTGTCTTGTGATATTGTAATGCATTTGAAGTTTGCATGTTTGACTTCAAAGAGATGAAACAATGACTAATATATATGATGTTTGAATTAAGTTTGCATATGACAACATTGTGGAAGTTAAAAAATAAGTTTGCTTCATTGTTGAATTTGACTTGAACACGATATTCTGGAGATAGTTAAACTTAGATGTGCTTGAATTTTGTTACCGTTCACTATCGCAGACGTCAAAAGATGTCATGGTCCATTATAGGTGATAGGGGCTAATGACCTAACCTACACAAAACTTATGCTAATAGGTAAGTTAAAATATGTAGATTCAAACAAATTTTTATTCTCATTGGTCTATTAGTTTGTTAGTCTATTTAAATATTATTTGAATTGCTTATATTCCTACGTCTAAAATAAGTAGACTTTTATGTAGGCTAACAAGTTACAAAGACTTTTGAAAATGTCAGATTCAAACCCAAAAATAAACCTATAATAGTTTCAGGTCAAACTTAAACTTCGATTTTTTTGACAGACCAAACATAAACTTGGAAAAGTGTAACTCGGCCAAACATATTTTCATTCATATGATCCATATTTTTGTCACTATCTATATATTAGTTTTAGGTTTCTTATGTTGTGTGCTTATTGTATTTATTTAAGCATGTAATTATTTGACTTGATTATTGTAGCTACATGGTGAAACATAAGTTTTATAAATGTATATTAATATATCATTTTAAGAAAATAAAAATAAAAATTTAATCAATACTTTCAAAATTTAGATAGTAATAATAGTCACAATGTGGAATTCTTTTAGGATCTAGAAGTCACTACCTAGACATGATAAGACCAATTAAAACAGTCATAAGAACCCAATGAATGGGAGAGAAGAGTTGTTTAAGACATGGAGTGTTTGAAAATTGTGTAACTATTATTAAGGTAGTAATAATAGTCTAAGTGTGGAATTCTTTTAGGATCTAGAAGTTAATAAACCTTAGTTACATTCATTCAAGTTATTTGTGATAGTGAATTTGAAAAAGATTATCATACACAAATAAAAAAACATTTAACTTAACTATCTTTATTAATTATGAAAATCATTGATCATGTTGCATTTTTAGTAGTAAATTGATTTACAAAAATAGTTTTATTTTTTATTTTTTATGTTGGAGAGAAAATGATTTCGGGATATGGAATATATTTTGGAGTCCGCTAATTTCTATAAAAAAAAAAGAATTTCTATATATATAAAATGGACAGCTTAATTCTGTCAATATTTTAAAATTTAATTACATCTTAAATTTAAGGTGCATGTTATGAAATCATAGTATTGGATGACTTTTGTCTCACAACATTTATTTAGGTGCAATTTTGATAAAATTTAAAAATGTTTTTCAAACCAATTCATATGTTGTTTGATCCAAACCTAATATTAAAATAAAATACTTTATGTGAGAAAAAATTTATCCATTAAGACTTGTAGTACTAAAGCGATGTGCGTGCGCACGCATACGCGCAAGAATTTAAAAATTCTCATATTATTATTAATATTTCTTAAAACTAATCTAGTAAAGTAATTAATCAATTAATAAGCTTTATATTCAATTAGAAAAGTAAAACTAAAATTTCTATATTAAGGAGGACTTTTTCACTTCTCAACACACAAATTTTCTAAATTATAAACTATTTTATCATTTTTTTATGAGTTTTATTCACTAGTCATTACCTTATTGGTAATAGTGTGAAAAGCTTCATATGAGAGTTATGGGGTTCTAGTGTTGTGTTGACTTTGTTTATTCAAAGTATTGTTGTCTTGTGATATTGTAATGCATTTGAAGTTTGCATGTTTGACTTCAAAGAGATGAAACAATGACTAATATATATGATGTTTGAATTAAGTTTGCATATGACAACATTGTGGAAGTTAAAAAATAAGTTTGCTTCATTGTTGAATTTGACTTGAACACGATATTCTGGAGATAGTTAAACTTAGATGTGCTTGAATTTTGTTACCGTTCACTATCGCAGACGTCAAAAGATGTCATGGTCCATTATAGGTGATAGGGGCTAATGACCTAACCTACACAAAACTTATGCTAATAGGTAAGTTAAAATATGTAGATTCAAACAAATTTTTATTCTCATTGGTCTATTAGTTTGTTAGTCTATTTAAATATTATTTGAATTGCTTATATTCCTACGTCTAAAATAAGTAGACTTTTATGTAGGCTAACAAGTTACAAAGACTTTTGAAAATGTCAGATTCAAACCCAAAAATAAACCTATAATAGTTTCAGGTCAAACTTAAACTTCGATTTTTTTGACAGACCAAACATAAACTTGGAAAAGTGTAACTCGGCCAAACATATTTTCATTCATATGATCCATATTTTTGTCACTATCTATATATTAGTTTTAGGTTTCTTATGTTGTGTGCTTATTGTATTTATTTAAGCATGTAATTATTTGACTTGATTATTGTAGCTACATGGTGAAACATAAGTTTTATAAATGTATATTAATATATCATTTTAAGAAAATAAAAATAAAAATTTAATCAATACTTTCAAAATTTAGATAGTAATAATAGTCACAATGTGGAATTCTTTTAGGATCTAGAAGTCACTACCTAGACATGATAAGACCAATTAAAACAGTCATAAGAACCCAATGAATGGGAGAGAAGAGTTGTTTAAGACATGGAGTGTTTGAAAATTGTGTAACTATTATTAAGGTAGTAATAATAGTCTAAGTGTGGAATTCTTTTAGGATCTAGAAGTTAATAAACCTTAGTTACATTCATTCAAGTTATTTGTGATAGTGAATTTGAAAAAGATTATCATACACAAATAAAAAAACATTTAACTTAACTATCTTTATTAATTATGAAAATCATTGATCATGTTGCATTTTTAGTAGTATATTGATTTACAAAAATAGTTTTATTTTTTATTTTTTATGTTGGAGAGAAAATGATTTCGGGATATGGAATATATTTTGGAGTCCGCTAATTTCTATAAAAAAAAAAGAATTTCTATATATATAAAATGGACAGCTTAATTCTGTCAATATTTTAAAATTTAATTACATCTTAAATTTAAGGTGCATGTTATGAAATCATAGTATTGGATGACTTTTGTCTCACAACGTTTATTTAGGTGCAATTTTGATAAAATTTAAAAATGTTTTTCAAACCAATTCATATGTTGTTTGATCCAAACCTAATATTAAAATAAAATACTTTATGTGAGAAAAAATTTATCCATTAAGACTTGTAGTACTAAAGCGATGTGCGTGCGCACGCATACGCGCAAGAATTTAAAAATTCTCATATTATTATTAATATTTCTTAAAACTAATCTAGTAATGTAATTAATCAATTAATAAGCTTTATATTCAATTAGAAAAGTAAAACTAAAATTTCTATATTAAGGAGGACTTTTTTCACTTCTCAACACACAAATTTTCTAAATTATAAACTATTTTATCATTTTTTATGAGTTTTATTCACTAGTCATTGCCTTATTGGTAATAGTGTGAAAAGCTTCATCTGAGAGTTATGGAGTTCTAGTGTTGTGTTGACTTTGTTTATTCAAAGTATTGTTGTCTTGTGATATTGTAATGCATTTGAAGTTTGCATATTTTACTTCAAAGAGATGAAATAATGACTAATATATATGATATTTGAATTCAGTTTGCATATGAAAACAATGTGGAAGTTAAAAAATAAGTTTGCTTCATTGTTGAATTTGAGTTGAACACGATATTCTGGAGATAGTTAAACTTAGATGTGCTTGAATTTTGTTACCGTTCACTATCGCAGACGTCAAAAGATATCATGGTCCATTATAGGTGATAGGGGCTAATGACCTAACCTACACAAAACTTATGCTAATAGGTAAGTTAAAATATGTGGATTCAAACAAATTTTTATTCTCATTGGTCTATTAGTTTGTTAGTCTATTTAAATATTATTTGAATTGCTTATATTCCTACGTCTAAAATAAGTAGACTTTTATGTAGGCTAACAAGTTACAAAGACTTTTGAAAATGTCAGATTCAAACCCAAAAATAAACCTATAATAGTTTCAGGTCAAACTTAAACTTCGATTTTTTTGACAGACCAAACATAAACTTGGAAAAGTGTAACTCGGCCAAACATATTTTCATTCATATGATCCATATTTTTGTCACTATCTATATATTAGTTTTAGGTTTCTTATGTTGTGTGCTTATTGTATTTATTTAAGCATGTAATTATTTGACTTGATTATTGTAGCTACATGGTGAAACATAATTTTTATAAATGTATATTAATATATCATTTTACGAAAATAAAAATAAAAATTTAATCAATACTTTCAAAATTTATATAGTAATAATAGTCACAATGTGGAATTCTTTTAGGATCTAGAAGTCAATACGTAGACATGATAAGACCAATTAAAACAGTCATAAGAACCCAATGAATGGGAGAGAAGAGTTGTTTAAGACATGGAGTGTTTGAAAATTTTGTAACTATTATTAAGGTAGTAATAATAGTCTAAGTGTGGAATTCTTTTAGGATCTAGAAGTTAATAAACCTTAGTTACATTCATTCAAGTTATTTGTGATAGTGAATTTGAAAAAGACTATCATACACAAATAAAAAAACATTTAACTTAACTATCTTTATTAATTATGAAAATCATTGATCATGTTGCATTTTTAGTAGTAAATTGATTTACAAAAATAGTTTTATTTTTTATTTTTTATGTTGGAGAGAAAATGATTTCGGGATATGGAATATATTTTGGAGTCCGCTAATTTCTATAAAAAAAAAATAATTTCTATATATATAAAATGGACAGCTTAATTCTGTCAATATTTTAAAATTTAATTACATCTTAAATTTAAGGTGCATGTTATGAAATCATAGTATTGGATGACTTTTGTATCACAACATTTATTTAGGTGCAATTTTGATAATATTTAAAAATGTTTTTCAAACCAATTCATATGTTGTTTGATCCAAACCTAATATTAAAATAAAATACTTTATGTGAGAAAAAATTTATCCATTAAGACTTGTAGTACTAAAGCGATGTGCGTGCGCACGCATACGCGCAAGAATTTAAAAATTCTCATATTATTATTAATATTTCTTAAAACTAATCTAGTAAAGTAATTAATCAATTAATAAGCTTTATATTCAATTAGAAAAGTAAAACTAAAATTTCTATATTAAGGAGGACTTTTTTCACTTCTCAACACATAAATTTTCTAAATTATAAACTATTTTATCATTTTTTATGAGTTTTATTCACTAGTCATTGCCTTATTGGTAATAGTGTGAAAAGCTTCATCTGAGAATTATGGAGTTCTAGTGTTGTGTTGACTTTTGTTTATTCAAAGTATTGTTGTCTTGTGATATTGTAATGCATTTGAAGTTTGCATGTTTGACTTCAAAGAGATGAAATAATGACTAATATATATGATATTTGAATTCAGTTTGCATATGACAACATTGTGGAAGTTAAAAAATAAGTTTGCTTCATTGTTGAATTTGAGTTGAACACGATATTCTGGAGATAGTTAAACTTAGATGTGCTAGAATTTTGTTATCGTTCACTATCGCAGACGTCAAAAGATGTCATGGTCCATTATAGGTGATACGGGCCAATGACCTAACCTACACAAAACTTATGCTAATAGGTAAGTTAAAATATGTGGATTCAAACAAATTTTTATTCTCATTGGTCTATTAGTTTGTTAGTCTATTTAAATATTATTTGAATTGCTTATATACATATGTCTAAAATAAGTAGACTTTTATGTAGGCTAACAAGTTACAAAGACTTTTGAAAATGTCAGATTCAATCCAAAAAATAAACCTATGATAGTTTCTGGTCAAACTTAAACTTCGATTTTTTTGACAGACCAAACATAAACTTGGAAAAATGTAACTCGGCCAAACATATTTTCATTCATATGATCCACATTTTTTGTCACTATCTATATATTAGTTTTAGGTTTCTTATGTTATGTCCTTATTGTATTTATTTAAGCATGTAATTATTTGACTTGATTATTGTAGCTACATGGTGAAACATAATTTTTGTAAATGTATATTAATATATCATTTTAAGAAAATAAAAATAAAAATTTAATCAATACTTTCAAATTTTAGATAATAATAATAGTCACAATGTGGAATTCTTTTAGGATCTAGAAGTCACTACCTAGACATGATAAGACCAATTAAAACAGTCATAAGAAACCAATGAATGGGAGAGAAGAGTTGTTTAGGACATGGAGTGTTTGAGAATTGTGTAACTATTATTAAGGTAGTAATAATAGTCTAAGTGTGGAATTCTTTTAGGATCTAGAAGTTATTAAACCTTAGTTACATTAATTCAAGTTATTTGTGATAGTGAATTTGAAAAAGATTATCATACACAGATAAAAAAACATTTAACTTAACTATCTTTATTAATCATGAAAATCATTGATCATGTTGCATTTTTATTAGTAAATTGATTTACAAAGATAGTTTTATTTTTTATTTTTTATGTTGGAGTGAAAATGATTTCGGTATATGGAATATATTTTGGAGTCCGCTAATTTATATAAAAAAAAAGAATTTGTATATATATAAAATGGACAGCTTAGTTCTGTCAATATTTTAAAATTGAATTACATCTTAAATTTGAGATGCATGTTATGAAATCATAGTATTGGATGACTTTTGTCTCACAATATTTATTTAGGCGCAATTTTGATAAAATTTAAAAATGTTTTTCAAACCAATTCATATGTTGTTTGATCCAAACCTAATATTAAAATAAAATACTTTATGTGAGAAAAAATTTATCCATTAAGACTTGTAGTACTAAAGCGATGTGCGTGCGCACGCATACGCGCAAGAATTTCAAAATTCTCATATTTTTATTAATATTTCTTAAAACTAATCTAGTAAAGTAATTAATCAATTAATAAGCTTTATATTCAATTAGAAAAGTAAAACTAAAATTTCTATATTAAGGAGGACTTTTTTCACTTCTCAACACACAAATTTTCTAAATTATAAACTATTTTATCATTTTTTATGAGTTTTATTCACTAGTCATTACCTTATTGGTAATAGTGTGAAAAGCTTCATATGAGAGTTGTGGGGTTCTAGTGTTGTGTTGACTTTGTTTATTCAAAGTATTGTTGTCTTGTGATATTGTAATGCATTTGAAGTTTGCATGTTTGACTTCAAAGAGATGAAACAATGACTAATATATATGATGTTTGAATTAAGTTTGCATATGACAACATTGTGGAAGTTAAAAAAAAGTTTGCTTCATTGTTGAATTTGACTTGAACACGATATTCTGGAGATGATGTGCTTGAATTTTGTTATCATTCATTATCGCAGACGTCAAAAGATGACATGGTCCATTATAGGTGATACGGGCCAATGACCTAACCTATACAAAACTTATGCTAATAGGTAAATTAAAATATGTGGATTCAAACAAATTTTTATTCTCATTGGTCTATTAGTTTGTTAGTCTATTTAAATATTATTTGAATTGCTTATATACATATGTCTAAAATAAGTAGACTTTATGTAGGCTAACAAGTTACAAAGACTTTTGAAAATGTCAGATACAAACCCAAAAATAAACCTATGATAGTTTCAGGTCAAACTTAAAGTTTGATTTTTTTGACAGACCAAACATAAACTTGGAAAAGTGTAACTCGGCCAAACATATTTTCATTCATATGATCCATATTTTTTGTCACTATTTATATATTAGTTTTAGGTTTCTTATGTTGTGTGCTTATTGTAATTATTTAAGCATGTAATTATTTGACTTGATTATTGTAGCTACATGGTGAAACATAATTTTTATAAATGTATATTAATATATCATTTTAAGAAAATAAAAATGAAAATTTAATCAATACTTTAAAAATTTAGATAGTAATAATAGTCACAATGTGGAATTCTTTCAGGATCTAGAAGTCACTACCTAGACATGATAAGACCAATTAAAACAATCATAAGAACCCAATGAATGGGAGAGAAGAGTTGTTTAAGACATGGAGTGTTTGAAAATTGTGTAACTATTATTAAGGTAGTAATAATAGTCTAAGTGTGGAATTATTTTAGGATCTAGAAGTTAATAAACCTTAGTTACATTCATTCAAGTTATTTGAGATAGTGAATTTGAAAAAGATTATCATACACAAATAAAAAAACATTTAACTTAACTAACTTTATTAATTATGAAAATCATTGATCATGTTGCATTTTTAGTAGTAAATTGATTTACAAAAATAGTTATATTTTTTATGTTGGAGTGAAAATGATTTCGGTATATGGAATATATTTTGGAGTCCGCTAATTTCTATAAAATAAAGAATTTCTAAATATATAAATGGACAGCTTAGTTTTGTCAATATTTTAAAATTGAATTACATCTTAAATTTAAGGTGCATGTTATGAAATCATAGTATTGGATGACTTTTGTCTCACAACATTTAATTAGGCGCAATTTTGATAAAATTTAAAAATGTTTTTCAAACCAATTCATATGTTGTTTGATCCAAACCTAATATTAAAATAAAATACTTTATGTGAGAAAAAATTTATCCATTAAGACTTGTAGTACTAAAGCGATGTGCGTGCGCACGCATACGCGCAAGAATTTAAAAATTCTCATATTATTATTAATATTTCTTAAAACTAATCTAGTAAAGTAATTAATTAATTAATAAGCTTTATATTCAATTAAAAAAGTAAAACTAAAATTTCTATATTAAGGAGGACTTTTTCACTTCTCAACACACAAATTTTCTAAATTATAAACTATTTTATCATTTTTTTATGAGTTTTATTCACTAGTCATTACCTTATTGGTAATAGTGTGAAAAGCTTCATATGAGAGTTATGGGGTTCTAGTGTTGTGTTGACTTTGTTTATTCAAAGTATTGTTGTCTTGTGATATTGTAATGCATTTGAAGTTTGCATGTTTGACTTCAAAGAGATGAAACAATGACTAATATATATGATGTTTGCATTAAGTTTGCATATGACAACATTGTGGAAGTTAAAAAATAAGTTTGCTTCATTGTTGAATTTGACTTGAACACGATATTCTGGAGATAGTTAAACTTAGATGTGCTTGAATTTTGTTACCGTTCACTATCGCAGACGTCAAAAGATGTCATGGTCCATTATAGGTGATAGGGGCTAATGACCTAACCTACACAAAACTTATGCTAATAGGTAAGTTAAAATATGTAGATTCAAACAAATTTTTATTCTCATTGGTCTATTAGTTTGTTAGTCTATTTAAATATTATTTGAATTGCTTATATTCCTACGTCTAAAATAAGTAGACTTTTATGTAGGCTAACAAGTTACAAAGACTTTTGAAAATGTCAGATTCAAACCCAAAAATAAACCTATAATAGTTTCAGGTCAAACTTAAACTTCGATTTTTTTGACAGACCAAACATAAACTTGGAAAAGTGTAACTCGGCCAAACATATTTTCATTCATATGATCCATATTTTTGTCACTATCTATATATTAGTTTTAGGTTTCTTATGTTGTGTGCTTATTGTATTTATTTAAGCATGTAATTATTTGACTTGATTATTGTAGCTACATGGTGAAACATAAGTTTTATAAATGTATATTAATATATCATTTTAAGAAAATAAAAATAAAAATTTAATCAATACTTTCAAAGTTTAGATAGTAATAATAGTCACAATGTGGAATTCTTTTAGGATCTAGAAGTCACTACCTAGACATGATAAGACCAATTAAAACAGTCATAAGAACCCAATGAATGGGAGAGAAGAGTTGTTTAAGACATGGAGTGTTTGAAAATTGTGTAACTATTATTAAGGTAGTAATAATAGTCTAAGTGTGGAATTCTTTTAGGATCTAGAAGTTAATAAACCTTAGTTACATTCATTCAAGTTATTTGTGATAGTGAATTTGAAAAAGATTATCATACACAAATAAAAAAACATTTAACTTAACTATCTTTATTAATTATGAAAATCATTGATCATGTTGCATTTTTAGTAGTAAATTGATTTACAAAAATAGTTTTATTTTTTATTTTTTATGTTGGAGAGAAAATGATTTCGGGATATGGAATATATTTTGGAGTCCGCTAATTTCTATAAAAAAAAAAGAATTTCTATATATATAAAATGGACAGCTTAATTCTGTCAATATTTTAAAATTTAATTACATCTTAAATTTAAGGTGCATGTTATGAAATCATAGTATTGGATGACTTTTGTCTCACAACATTTATTTAGGTGCAATTTTGATAAAATTTAAAAATGTTTTTCAAACCAATTCATATGTTGTTTGATCCAAACCTAATATTAAAATAAAATACTTTATGTGAGAAAAAATTTATCCATTAAGACTTGTAGTACTAAAGCGATGTGCGTGCGCACGCATACGCGCAAGAATTTAAAAATTCTCATATTATTATTAATATTTCTTAAAACTAATCTAGTAATGTAATTAATCAATTAATAAGCTTTATATTCAATTAGAAAAGTAAAACTAAAATTTCTATATTAAGGAGGACTTTTTTCACTTCTCAACACACAAATTTTCTAAATTATAAACTATTTTATCATTTTTTATGAGTTTTATTCACTAGTCATTGCCTTATTGGTAATAGTGTGAAAAGCTTCATCTGAGAGTTATGGAGTTCTAGTGTTGTGTTGACTTTGTTTATTCAAAGTATTGTTGTCTTGTGATATTGTAATGCATTTGAAGTTTGCATATTTTACTTCAAAGAGATGAAATAATGACTAATATATATGATATTTGAATTCAGTTTGCATATGAAAACAATGTGGAAGTTAAAAAATAAGTTTGCTTCATTGTTGAATTTGAGTTGAACACGATATTCTGGAGATAGTTAAACTTAGATGTGCTTGAATTTTGTTACCGTTCACTATCGCAGACGTCAAAAGATATCATGGTCCATTATAGGTGATAGGGGCTAATGACCTAACCTACACAAAACTTATGCTAATAGGTAAGTTAAAATATGTGGATTCAAACAAATTTTTATTCTCATTGGTCTATTAGTTTGTTAGTCTATTTAAATATTATTTGAATTGCTTATATTCCTACGTCTAAAATAAGTAGACTTTTATGTAGGCTAACAAGTTACAAAGACTTTTGAAAATGTCAGATTCAAACCCAAAAATAAACCTATAATAGTTTCAGGTCAAACTTAAACTTCGATTTTTTTGACAGACCAAACATAAACTTGGAAAAGTGTAACTCGGCCAAACATATTTTCATTCATATGATCCATATTTTTGTCACTATCTATATATTAGTTTTAGGTTTCTTATGTTGTGTGCTTATTGTATTTATTTAAGCATGTAATTATTTGACTTGATTATTGTAGCTACATGGTGAAACATAATTTTTATAAATGTATATTAATATATCATTTTAAGAAAATAAAAATAAAAATTTAATCAATACTTTCAAAATTTAGATAGTAATAATAGTCATAATGTGGAATTCTTTTAGGATCTAGAAGTCAATACCTAGACATGATAAGACCAATTAAAACAGTCATAAGAACCCAATGAATGGGAGAGAAGAGTTGTTTAAGACATGGAGTGTTTGAAAATTTTGTAACTATTATTAAGGTAGTAATAATAGTCTAAGTGTGGAATTCTTTTAGGATCTAGAAGTTAATAAACCTTAGTTACATTCATTCAAGTTATTTGTGATAGTGAATTTGAAAAAGATTATCATACACAAATAAAAAAACATTTAACTTAACTATCTTTATTAATTATGAAAATCATTGATCATGTTGCATTTTTAGTAGTAAATTGATTTACAAAAATAGTTTTATTTTTTATTTTTTATGTTGGAGAGAAAATGATTTCGGGATATGGAATATATTTTGGAGTCCGCTAATTTCTATAAAAAAAAAATAATTTCTATATATATAAAATGGACAGCTTAATTCTGTCAATATTTTAAAATTTAATTACATCTTAAATTTAAGGTGCATGTTATGAAATCATAGTATTGGATGACTTTTGTCTCACAACATTTATTTAGGTGCAATTTTGATAATATTTAAAAATGTTTTTCAAACCAATTCATATGTTGTTTGATCTAAACCTAATATTAAAATAAAATACTTTATGTGAGAAAAAATTTATCCATTAAGACTTGTAGTACTAAAGCGATGTGCGTGCGCACGCATACGCGCAAGAATTTAAAAATTCTCATATTATTATTAATATTTCTTAAAACTAATCTAGTAAAGTAATTAATCAATTAATAAGCTTTATATTCAATTAGAAAAGTAAAACTAAAATTTCTATATTAAGGAGGACTTTTTTCACTTCTCAACACACAAATTTTCTAAATTATAAACTATTTTATCATTTTTTATGAGTTTTATTCACTAGTCATTGCCTTATTGGTAATAGTGTGAAAAGCTTCATCTGAGAATTATGGAGTTCTAGTGTTGTGTTGACTTTGTTTATTCAAAGTATTGTTGTCTTGTGATATTGTAATGCATTTGAAGTTTGCATGTTTGACTTCAAAGAGATGAAATAATGACTAATATATATGATATTTGAATTCAGTTTGCATATGACAACATTGTGGAAGTTAAAAAATAAGTTTGCTTCATTGTTGAATTTGAGTTGAACACGATATTCTGGAGATAGTTAAACTTAGATGTGCTTGAATTTTGTTATCGTTCACTATCGCAGACGTCAAAAGATGTCATGGTCCATTATAGGTGATACGGGCCAATGACCTAACCTACACAAAACTTATGCTAATAGGTAAGTTAAAATATGTGGATTCAAACAAATTTTTATTCTCATTGGTCTATTAGTTTGTTAGTCTATTTAAATATTATTTGAATTGCTTATATACATATGTCTAAAATAAGTAGACTTTTATGTAGGCTAACAAGTTACAAAGACTTTTGAAAATGTCAGATTCAATCCAAAAAATAAACCTATGATAGTTTCAGGTCAAACTTAAACTTCGATTTTTTTGACAGACCAAACATAAACTTGGAAAAATGTAACTCGGCCAAACATATTTTCATTCATATGATCCACATTTTTTGTCACTATCTATATATTAGTTTTAGGTTTCTTATGTTATGTCCTTATTGTATTTATTTAAGCATGTAATTATTTGACTTGATTATTGTAGCTACATGGTGAAACATAATTTTTGTAAATGTATATTAATATATCATTTTAAGAAAATAAAAATAAAAATTTAATCAATACTTTCAAATTTTAGATAATAATAATAGTCACAATGTGGAATTCTTTTAGGATCTAGAAGTCACTACCTCGACATGATAAGACCAATTAAAACAATCATAAGAACCCAATGAATGGGAGAGGAGAGTTGTTTAAGACATGGAGTGTTTGAAAATTGTGTAACTATTATTAAGGTAGTAATAATAGTCTAAGTGTGGAATTCTTTTAGGATCTAGAAGTTAATAAACCTTAGTTACATTCATTCAAGTTATTTGTGATAGTGAATTTGAAAAGGATTATCATACACATATAAAAAAACATGTAACTTAACTATCTTTATTAATCATGAAAATCATTGATCATGTTGCATTTTTAGTAGTAAATTGATTTACAAAGATAGTTTTATTTTTTATTTTTTATGTTGGAGTGAAAATGATTTCGGTATATGGAATATATTTTGGAGTCCGCTAATTTATATAAAAAAAAAGAATTTGTATATATATAAAATGGACAGCTTAGTTCTGTCAATATTTTAAAATTGAATTACATCTTAAATTTGAGGTGCATGTTATGAAATCATAGTATTGGATGACTTTTGTCTCACAATATTTATTTAGGCGCAATTTTGATAAAATTTAAAAATGTTTTTCAAACCAATTCATATGTTGTTTGATCCAAACCTAATATTAAAATAAAATACTTTATGTGAGAAAAAATTTATCCATTAAGACTTGTAGTACTAAAGCGATGTGCGTGCGCACGCATACGCGCAAGAATTTCAAAATTCTCATACTTTTTTTAATATTTCTTAAAACTAATCTAGTAAAGTAATTAATCAATTAATAAGCTTTATATTAAATTTGAAAAGTAAAACTAAAATTTCTATATTAAGGAGGACTTTTTTCACTTCTCAACACACAAATATTCTAAATTATAAACTATTTTATCATTTTTTTGTGAGTTTTATTCACTAGTCATTACCTTATTGGTAATAGTGTGAAAAGCTCCATCTGAGAGTTATGGGGTTCTAGTGTTGTGTTGACTTTGTTTATTCAAAGTATTGTTGTCTTGTGATATTGTAATGCATTTGAAGTTTGCATGTTTGACTTCAAAGAGATGAAACAATGACTAATATATATGATGTTTGAATTTAGTTGGCATATGACAACATTGTGGAAGTTAAAAAATAAGTTTGCTTCATTGTTGAATTTGACTTGAACACGATATTCTGGATATGATGTGCTTGAATTTTGATACCGTTCACTATCGCAGACGTCAAAAGATGTCTTGGTCCATTATAGGTGATAGGGGCTAATGACCTAACCTACACAATACTTATGCTAATAGGTAAGTTAAAATATGTGGATTCAAACAAATTTTTATTCTCATTGGTCTATTAGTTTGTTAGTCTATTTAAATATTATTTGAATTGCTTATATTCCTACGTCTAAAATAAGTAGACTTTTATGTAGGCTAACAAGTTAGAAAGACTTTTGAAAATGTCAAATTCAAACCCAAAAATAAACCTATGATAGTTTCAGGTCAAACTTAAACTTCGATTTTTTTGACAGACCAAACATAAACTTGGAAAAGTGTAACTCGGCCAAACATATTTTCATTCATATGATCCATATTTTTGTCACTATCTATATATTAGTTTTAGGTTTCTTATGTTGTGTGCTTATTGTATTTATTTAAGCATGTAATTATTTGACTTGATTATTGTAGCTACATGGTGAAACATAATTTTTATAAATGTATATTAATATATCATTTTAAGAAAATAAAAATAAAAATTTAATCAATACTTTCAAAATTTAGATAGTAATAAAAGTCACAATGTGGAATTCTTTTAGGATCTAGAAGTCACTACCTAGACATGATAAGACCAATTAAAACAGTCATAAGAAACCAATGAATGGGAGAGAAGAGTTGTTTAAGACATGGAGTGTTTGAAAATTGTGTAACTATTATTAAGGTAGTAATAATAGTCTAAGTGTAGAATTCTTTTAGGATCTAGAAGTTAATAAACCTTAGTTACATTCATTCAAGTTATTTGTGATAGTGAATTTGAAAAAGATTATCATACACAAATAAAAAAACATTTAACTTAACTATCTTTATTAATTATGAAAATCATTGATCATGTTGCATTTTTAGTAGTAAATTGATTTACAAAAATAGTTTTATTTTTTATTTTTTATGTTGGAGAGAAAACGATTTCGGGATATGGAATATATTTTGGAGTCCGCTAATTTCTATAAAAAAAAAGAATTTCTATATATATAAAATGGACAGCTTAATTCTGTCAATATTTTAAAATTTAATTACATCTTAAATTTAAGGTGCATGTTATGAAATCATAGTATTGGATGACTTTTGTCTCACAACATTTATTTAGGTGCAATTTTGATAATATTTAAAAATGTTTTTCAAACCAATTCATATGTTGTTTGATCCAAACCTAATATTAAAATAAAATACTTTATGTGAGAAAAAATTTATCCATTAAGACTTGTAGTACTAAAGCGATGTGCGTGCGCACGCATACGCGCAAGAATTTCAAAATTCTCATATTATTATTAATATTTCTTAAAACTAATCTAGTAAAGTAATTAATCAATTAATAAGCTTTATATTCAATTAGAAAAGTAAAACTAAAATTTCTATATTAAGGAGGACTTTTTTCACTTCTCAACACACAAATTTTCTAAATTATAAACTATTTTATCATTTTTTATGAGTTTTATTCACTAGTCATTGCCTTATTGGTAATAGTGTGAAAAGCTTCATCTGAGAATTATGGAGTTCTAGTGTTGTGTTGACTTTGTTTATTCAAAGTATTGTTGTCTTGTGATATTGTAATGCATTTGAAGTTTGCATGTTTGACTTCAAAGAGATGAAATAATGACTAATATATATGATATTTGAATTCAGTTCGCATATGACAACATTGTGGAAGTTAAAAAATAAGTTTGCTTCATTGTTGAATTTGAGTTGAACACGATATTCTGGAGATAGTTAAACTTAGATGTGCTTGAATTTTGTTATCGTTCACTATCGCAGACGTCAAAAGATGTCATGGTCCATTATAGGTGATACGGGCCAATGACCTAACCTACACAAAACTTATGCTAATAGGTAAGTTAAAATATGTGGATTCAAACAAATTTTTATTCTCATTGGTCTATTAGTTTGTTAGTCTATTTAAATATTATTTGAATTGCTTATATACATATGTCTAAAATAAGTAGACTTTTATGTAGGCTAACAAGTTACAAAGACTTTTGAAAATGTCAGATTCAATCCAAAAAATAAACCTATGATAGTTTCAGGTCAAACTTAAACTTCGATTTTTTTGACAGACCAAACATAAACTTGGAAAAATGTAACTCGGCCAAACATATTTTCATTCATATGATCCACATTTTTTGTCACTATCTATATATTAGTTTTAGGTTTCTTATGTTATGTCCTTATTGTATTTATTTAAGCATGTAATTATTTGACTTGATTATTGTAGCTACATGGTGAAACATAATTTTTGTAAATGTATATTAATATATCATTTTAAGAAAATAAAAATAAAAATTTAATCAATACTTTCAAATTTTAGATAATAATAATAGTCACAATGTGGAATTCTTTTAGGATCTAGAAGTCACTACCTCGACATGATAAGACCAATTAAAACAATCATAAGAACCCAATGAATGGGAGAGAAGAGTTGTTTAAGACATGGAGTGTTTGAAAATTGTGTAACTATTATTAAGGTAGTAATAATAGTCTAAGTGTGGAATTCTTTTAGGATCTAGAAGTTAATAAACCTTAGTTACATTCATTCAAGTTATTTGTGATAGTGAATTTGAAAAGGATTATCATACACATATAAAAAAACATGTAACTTAACTATCTTTATTAATCATGAAAATCATTGATCATGTTGCATTTTTAGTAGTAAATTGATTTACAAAGATAGTTTTATTTTTTATTTTTTATGTTGGAGTGAAAATGATTTCGGTATATGGAATATATTTTGGAGTCCGCTAATTTATATAAAAAAAAAAGAATTTGTATATATATAAAATGGACAGCTTAGTTCTGTCAATATTTTAAAATTGAATTACATCTTAAATTTGAGGTGCATGTTATGAAATCATAGTATTGGATGACTTTTGTCTCACAATATTTATTTAGGCGCAATTTTGATAAAATTTAAAAATGTTTTTCAAACCAATTCATATGTTGTTTGATCCAAACCTAATATTAAAATAAAATACTTTATGTGAGAAAAAATTTATCCATTAAGACTTGTAGTACTAAAGCGATGTGCGTGCGCACGCATACGCGCAAGAATTTCAAAATTCTCATACTTTTTTTAATATTTCTTAAAACTAATCTAGTAAAGTAATTAATCAATTAATAAGCTTTATATTAAATTTGAAAAGTAAAACTAAAATTTCTATATTAAGGAGGACTTTTTTCACTTCTCAACACACAAATATTCTAAATTATAAACTATTGTATCATTTTTTTGTGAGTTTTATTCACTAGTCATTACCTTATTGGTAATAGTGTGAAAAGCTCCATCTGAGAGTTATGGGGTTCTAGTGTTGTGTTGACTTTGTTTATTCAAAGTATTGTTGTCTTGTGATATTGTAATGCATTTGAAGTTTGCATGTTTGACTTCAAAGAGATGAAACAATGACTAATATATATGATGTTTGAATTTAGTTTGCATATGACAACATTGTGGAAGTTAAAAAATAAGTTTGCTTCATTGTTGAATTTGACTTGAACACGATATTCTGGATATGATGTGCTTGAATTTTGTTACCGTTCACTATCGCAGACGTCAAAAGATGTCTTGGTCCATTATAGGTGATAGGGGCTAATGACCTAACCTACACAATACTTATGCTAATAGGTAAGTTAAAATATGTGGATTCAAACAAATTTTTATTCTCATTGGTCTATTAGTTTGTTAGTCTATTTAAATATTATTTGAATTGCTTATATTCCTACGTCTAAAATAAGTAGACTTTTATGTAGGCTAACAAGTTAGAAAGACTTTTGAAAATGTCAAATTCAAACCCAAAAATAAACCTATGATAGTTTCAGGTCAAACTTAAACTTCAATTTTTTGACAGACCAAACATAAACTTGGAAAAGTGTAACTCGGCCAAACATATTTTCATTCATATGATCCATATTTTTGTCACTATCTATATATTAGTTTTAGGTTTCTTATGTTGTGTGCTTATTGTATTTATTTAAGCATGTAATTATTTGACTTGATTATTGTAGCTACATGGTGAAACATAATTTTTATAAATGTATATTAATATATCATTTTAAGAAAATAAAAATAAAAATTTAATCAATACTTTCAAAATTTAGATAGTAATAAAAGTCACAATGTGGAATTCTTTTAGGATCTAGAAGTCACTACCTAGACATGATAAGATCAATTAAAACAGTCATAAGAAACCAATGAATGGGAGAGAAGAGTTGTTTAAGACATGGAGTGTTTGAAAATTGTGTAACTATTATTAAGGTAGTAATAATAGTCTAAGTGTGGAATTCTTTTAGGATCTAGAAGTTAATAAATCTTAGTTACATTAATTCAAGTTATTTGTGATAGTGAATTTGAAAAAGATTATCATACACAGATAAAAAAACATTTAACTTAACTATCTTTATTAATCATGAAAATCACTGATCATGTTGCATTTTTATTAGTAAATTGATTTACAAAGATAGTTTTATTTTTTATTTTTTATGATGGAGTGAAAATGATTTCGGTATATGGAATATATTTTGGAGTCCGCTAATTTATATAAAAAAAAGAATTTGTATATATATAAAATGGACAGCTTAGTTCTGTCAATATTTTAAAATTGAATTACATCTTAAATTTGAGATGCATGTTATGAAATCATAGTATTGGATGACTTTTGTCTCACAATATTTATTTAGGCGCAATTTTGATAAAATTTAAAAATGTTTTTCAAACCAATTCATATGTTGTTTGATCCAAACCTAATATTAAAATAAAATACTTTATGTGAGAAAAAATTTATCCATTAAGACTTGTAGTACTAAAGCGATGTGCGTGCGCACGCATACGCGCAAGAATTTTAAAATTCTCATATTTTTATTAATATTTCTTAAAACTAATCTAGTAAAGTAATTAATCAATTAATAAGCTTTATATTCAATTAGAAAAGTAAAACTAAAATTTCTATATTAAGGAGGACTTTTTTCACTTCTCAACACACAAATATTCTAAATTATAAACTATTTTATCATTTTTTTGTGAGTTTTATTCACTAGTCATTACCTTATTGGTAATAGTGTGAAAAGCTCCATCTGAGAGTTATGGAGTTCTAGTGTTGTGTTGACTTTGTTTATTCAAAGTATTGTTGTCTTGTGATATTGTAATGCATTTGAAGTTTGCATGTTTGACTTCAAAGAGATTAAACAATGACTAATATATATGATGTTTGAATTCAGTTTGCATATGACAACATTGTGGAAGTTAAAAAATAAGTTTGCTTCATTGTTGAATTTGAGTTGAACACGATATTCTAGAGATAGTTAAACTTAGATGTGCTTGAATTTTGTTATCGTTCACTATCACAGACGTCAAAAGATGTCATGGTCCATTATAGGTGATACGGGTCAATGACCTAACCTACACAAAACTTATGCTAATAGGTAAGTTAAAATATGTGGATTCAAACAAATTTTTATTCTCATTGGTCTATTAGTTTGTTAGTCTATTTAAATATTATTTGAATTGCTTATATACATATGTCTAAAATAAGTAGACTTTTATGTAGGCTAACAAGTTACAAAGACTTTTGAAAATGTCAGATTCAATCCAAAAAATAAACCTATGATAGTTTCAGGTCAAACTTAAACTTCGATTTTTTTGACAGACCAAACATAAACTTGGAAAAATGTAACTCGGCCAAACATATTTTCATTCATATGATCCACATTTTTTGTCACTATCTATATATTAGTTTTAGGTTTCTTATGTTATGTCCTTATTGTATTTATTTAAGCATGTAATTATTTGACTTGATTATTGTAGCTACATGGTGAAACATAATTTTTGTAAATGTATATTAATATATCATTTTAAGAAAATAAAAATAAAAATTTAATCAATACTTTCAAATTTTAGATAATAATAATAGTCACAATGTGGAATTCTTTTAGGATCTAGAAGTCACTACCTAGACATGATAAGACCAATTAAAACAATCATAAGAACCCAATGAATGGGAGAGAAGAGTTGTTTAAGACATGGAGTGTTTGAAAATTGTGTAACTATTATTAAGGTAGTAATAATAGTCTAAGTGTGGAATTCTTTTAGGATCTAGAAGTTAATAAACCTTAGTTACATTCATTCAAGTTATTTGTGATAGTGAATTTGAAAAAGATTATCATACACAAATAAAAAAACATGTAACTTAACTATCTTTATTAATCATGAAAATCATTGATCATGTTGCATTTTTAGTAGTAAATTGATTTACAAAGATAGTTTTATTTTTTATTTTTTATGTTGGAGTGAAAATGATTTCGGTATATGGAATATATTTTGGAGTCCGCTAATTTATATAAAAAAAAAGAATTTGTATATATATAAAATGGACAGCTTAGTTCTGTCAATATTTTAAAATTGAATTACATCTTAAATTTGAGGTGCATGTTATGAAATCATAGTATTGGATGACTTTTGTCTCACAATATTTATTTAGGCGCAATTTTGATAAAATTTAAAAATGTTTTTCAAACCAATTCATATGTTGTTTGATCCAAACCTAATATTAAAATAAAATACTTTATGTGAGAAAAAATTTATCCATTAAGACTTGTAGTACTAAAGCGATGTGCGTGCGCACGCGTACGCGAAAGAATTTCAAAATTCTCATACTTTTTTTAATATTTCTTAAAACTAATCTAGTAAAGTAATTAATCAATTAATAAGCTTTATATTAAATTTGAAAATTAAAACTAAAATTTCTATATTAAGGAGGACTTTTTTCACTTCTCAACACACAAATATTCTAAATTATAAACTATTTTATCATTTTTTTGTGAGTTTTATTCACTAGTCATTACCTTATTGGTAATAGTGTGAAAAGCTCCATCTGAGAGTTATGGGGTTCTAGTGTTTTGTTGACTTTGTTTATTCAAAGTATTGTTGTCTTGTGATATTGTAATTCATTTGAAGTTTGCATGTTTGACTTCAAAGAGATGAAACAATGACTAATATATATGATGTTTGAATTTAGTTTGCATATGACAACATTGTGGAAGTTAAAAAATAAGTTTGCTTCATTGTTGAATTTGACTTGAACACGATATTCTGGATATGATGTGCTTGAATTTTGTTACCGTTCACTATCGCAGACGTCAAAAGATGTCATGGTCCATTGAAGGTGATAGGGGCTAATGACCTAACCTACACAATACTTATGCTAATAGGTAAGTTAAAATATGTGGATTCAAACAAATTTTTATTCTCATTGGTCTATTAGTTTGTTAGTCTATTTAAATATTATTTGAATTGCTTATATTCCTACGTCTAAAATAATTAGACTTTTATGTAGGCTAACAAGTTACAAAGACTTTTGAAAATGTCAAATTCAAACCCAAAAATAAACCTATGATAGTTTCAGGTCAAACTTAATCTTCGATTTTTTTGACAGACCAAACATAAACTTGGAAAAGTGTAACTCGGCCAAACATATTTTCATTCATATGATCCATATTTTTGTCACTATCTATATATTAGTTTTAGGTTTCTTATGTTGTGTGCTTATTGTATTTATTTAAGCATGTAATTATTTGACCTGATTATTGTAGCTACATGGTGAAACATAATTTTTATAAATGTATATTAATATATCATTTTAAGAAAATAAAAATAAAAATTTAATCAATACTTTCAAATTTTAGATAGTAATAATAGTCACAATGTAGAATTCTTTTAGGATCTAGAAGTCACTACCTAGACATGATAAGACCAATTAAAACAGTCATAAGAACCCAATGAATGGGAGAGAAGAGTTGTTTAAGACATGGAGTGTTTGAAAATTGTGTAACTATTATTAAGGTAGTAATAATAGTCTAAGTGTGGAATTCTTTTAGGATCTAGAAGTTAATAAACCTTAGTTACATTCATTCAAGTTATTTGTGATAGTGAATTTGAAAAAGATTATCATACACAAATAAAAAAACATTTAACTTAACTATCTTTATTAATTATGAAAATCATTGATCATGTTGCATTTTTAGTAGTAAATTGATTTACAAAAATAGTTTTATTTTTTATTTTTTATGTTGGAGTGAAAATGATTTCGGTATATGGAATATATTTTGGAGTCCGCTAATTTCTATAAAAAAAAGAATTTCTATATATATATAAAATGGACAGCTTAATTCTGTCAATATTTTAAAATTTAATTACATCTTAAATTTAAGGTGCATGTTATGAAATCATAGTATTGGATGACTTTTGTCTCACAACATTTATTTATGCGCAATTTTGATAAAATTTAAAAATGTTTTTCAAACCAATTCATATGTTGTTTGATCCAAACCTAATATTCAAATAAAATACTTTATGTGAGAAAAAATTTATCCATTAAGACTTGTAGTACTAAAGCGATGTGCGTGCGCACGCATACGCGCAAGAATTTCAAAATTCTCATACTTTTTTTAATATTTCTTAAAACTAATCTAGTAAAGTAATTAATCAATTAATAAGCTTTATATTAAATTTGAAAAGTAAAACTAAAATTTCTATATTAAGGAGGACTTTTTTCACTTCTCAACACACAAATATTCTAAATTATAAACTATTTTATCATTTTTTTGTGAGTTTTATTCACTAGTCATTACCTTATTGGTAATAGTGTGAAAAGCTCCATCTGAGAGTTATGGGGTTCTAGTGTTGTGTTGACTTTGTTTATTCAAAGTATTGTTGTCTTGTGATATTGTAATGCATTTGAAGTTTGCATGTTTGACTTCAAAGAGATGAAACAATGACTAATATATATGATGTTTGAATTTAGTTTGCATATGACAATATTGTGGAAGTTAAAAAATAAGTTTGCTTCATTGTTGAATTTGACTTGAACACGATATTCTGGATATGATGTGCTTGAATTTTGTTACCGTTCACTATCGCAGACGTCAAAAGATGTCTTGGTCCATTATAGGTGATAGGGGCTAATGACCTAACCTACACAATACTTATGCTAATAGGTAAGTTAAAATATGTGGATTCAAACAAATTTTTATTCTCATTGGTCTATTAGTTTGTTAGTCTATTTAAATATTATTTGAATTGCTTATATTCCTACGTCTAAAATAAGTAGACTTTTATGTAGGCTAACAAGTTAGAAAGACTTTTGAAAATGTCAAATTCAAACCCAAAAATAAACCTATGATAGTTTCAGGTCAAACTTAAACTTCGATTTTTTTGACAGACCAAACATAAACTTGGAAAAGTGTAACTCGGCCAAACATATTTTCATTCATATGATCCATATTTTTGTCACTATCTATATATTAGTTTTAGGTTTCTTATGTTGTGTGCTTATTGTATTTATTTAAGCATGTAATTATTTGACTTGATTATTGTAGCTACATGGTGAAACATAATTTTTATAAATGTATATTAATATATCATTTTAAGAAAATAAAAATAAAAATTTAATCAATACTTTCAAAATTTAGATAGTAATAAAAGTCACAATGTGGAATTCTTTTAGGATCTAGAAGTCACTACCTAGACATGATAAGATCAATTAAAACAGTCATAAGAAACCAATGAATGGGAGAGAAGAGTTGTTTAAGACATGGAGTGTTTGAAAATTGTGTAACTATTATTAAGGTAGTAATAATAGTCTAAGTGTGGAATTCTTTTAGGATCTAGAAGTTAATAAATCTTAGTTACATTAATTCAAGTTATTTGTGATAGTGAATTTGAAAAAGATTATCATACACAGATAAAAAAACATTTAACTTAACTATCTTTATTAATCATGAAAATCATTGATCATGTTGCATTTTTATTAGTAAATTGATTTACAAAGATAGTTTTATTTTTTATTTTTTATGATGGAGTGAAAATGATTTCGGTATATGGAATATATTTTGGAGTCCGCTAATTTATATAAAAAAAAAGAATTTGTATATATATAAAATGGACAGCTTAGTTCTGTCAATATTTTAAAATTGAATTACATCTTAAATTTGAGATGCATGTTATGAAATCATAGTATTGGATGACTTTTGTCTCACAATATTTATTTAGGCGCAATTTTGATAAAATTTAAAAATGTTTTTCAAACCAATTCATATGTTGTTTGATCCAAACCTAATATTAAAATAAAATACTTTATGTGAGAAAAAATTTATCCATTAAGACTTGTAGTACTAAAGCGATGTGCGTGCGCACGCATACGCGCAAGAATTTTAAAATTCTCATATTTTTATTAATATTTCTTAAAACTAATCTAGTAAAGTAATTAATCAATTAATAAGCTTTATATTCAATTAGAAAAGTAAAACTAAAATTTCTATATTAAGGAGGACTTTTTTCACTTCTCAACACACAAATATTCTAAATTATAAACTATTTTATCATTTTTTTGTGAGTTTTATTCACTAGTCATTACCTTATTGGTAATAGTGTGAAAAGCTCCATCTGAGAGTTATGGAGTTCTAGTGTTGTGTTGACTTTGTTTATTCAAAGTATTGTTGTCTTGTGATATTGTAATGCATTTGAAGTTTGCATGTTTGACTTCAAAGAGATTAAACAATGACTAATATATATGATGTTTGAATTCAGTTTGCATATGACAACATTGTGGAAGTTAAAAAATAAGTTTGCTTCATTGTTGAATTTGAGTTGAACACGATATTCTAGAGATAGTTAAACTTAGATGTGCTTGAATTTTGTTATCGTTCACTATCACAGACGTCAAAAGATGTCATGGTCCATTATAGGTGATACGGGTCAATGACCTAACCTACACAAAACTTATGCTAATAGGTAAGTTAAAATATGTGGATTCAAACAAATTTTTATTCTCATTGGTCTATTAGTTTGTTAGTCTATTTAAATATTATTTGAATTGCTTATATACATATGTCTAAAATAAGTAGACTTTTATGTAGGCTAACAAGTTACAAAGACTTTTGAAAATGTCAGATTCAATCCAAAAAATAAACCTATGATAGTTTCAGGTCAAACTTCGATTTTTTTGACAGACCAAACATAAACTTGGAAAAATGTAACTCGGCCAAACATATTTTCATTCATATGATCCACATTTTTTGTCACTATCTATATATTAGTTTTAGGTTTCTTATGTTATGTCCTTATTGTATTTATTTAAGCATGTAATTATTTGACTTGATTATTGTAGCTACATGGTGAAACATAATTTTTGTAAATGTATATTAATATATCATTTTAAGAAAATAAAAATAAACATTTAATCAATACTTTCAAATTTTAGATAATAATAATAGTCACAATGTGGAATTCTTTTAGGATCTAGAAGTCACTACCTAGACATGATAAGACTAATTAAAACAATCATAAGAACCCAATGAATGGGAGAGAAGAGTTGTTTAAGACATGGAGTGTTTGAAAATTGTGTAACTATTATTAAGGTAGTAATAATAGTCTAAGTGTGGAATTCTTTTAGGATCTAGAAGTTAATAAACCTTAGTTACATTCATTCAAGTTATTTGTGATAGTGAATTTGAAAAAGATTATCATACACAAATAAAAAAACATGTAACTTAACTATCTTTATTAATCATGAAAATCATTGATCATGTTGCATTTTTAGTAGTAAATTGATTTACAAAGATAGTTTTATTTTTTATTTTTTATGTTGGAGTGAAAATGATTTCGGTATATGGAATATATTTTGGAGTCCGCTAATTTATATAAAAAAAAAGAATTTGTATATATATAAAATGGACAGCTTAGTTCTGTCAATATTTTAAAATTGAATTACATCTTAAATTTGAGGTGCATGTTATGAAATCATAGTATTGGATGACTTTTGTCTCACAATATTTATTTAGGCGCAATTTTGATAAAATTTAAAAATGTTTCTCAAACCAATTCATATGTTGTTTGATCCAAACCTAATATTAAAATAAAATACTTTATGTGAGAAAAAATTTATCCATTAAGACTTGTAGTACTAAAGCGATGTGCGTGCGCACGCATACGCGCAAGAATTTCAAAATTCTCATACTTTTTTTAATATTTCTTAAAACTAATCTAGTAAAGTAATTAATCAATTAATAAGCTTTATATTAAATTTGAAAATTAAAACTAAAATTTCTATATTAAGGAGGACTTTTTTCACTTCTCAACACACAAATATTCTAAATTATAAACTATTTTATCATTTTTTTGTGAGTTTTATTCACTAGTCATTACCTTATTGGTAATAGTGTGAAAAGCTCCATCTGAGAGTTATGGGGTTCTAGTGTTGTGTTGACTTTGTTTATTCAAAGTATTGTTGTCTTGTGATATTGTAATGCATTTGAAGTTTGCATGTTTGACTTCAAAGAGATGAAACAATGACTAATATATATGATGTTTGAATTTAGTTTGCATATGACAACATTGTGGAAGTTAAAAAATAAGTTTGCTTCATTGTTGAATTTGACTTGAACACGATATTCTGGATATGATGTGCTTGAATTTTGTTACCGTTCACTATCGCAGACGTCAAAAGATGTCATGGTCCATTGAAGTTGATAGGGGCTAATGACCTAACCTACACAATACTTATGCTAATAGGTAAGTTAAAATATGTGGATTCAAACAAATTTTTATTCTCATTGGTCTATTAGTTTGTTAGTCTATTTAAATATTATTTGAATTGCTTATATTCCTACGTCTAAAATAATTAGACTTTTATGTAGGCTAACAAGTTACAAAGACTTTTGAAAATGTCAAATTCAAACCCAAAAATAAACCTATGATAGTTTCAGGTCAAACTTAAACTTCGATTTTTTTGACAGACCAAACATAAACTTGGAAAAGTGTAACTCGGCCAAACATATTTTCATTCATATGATCCATATTTTTGTCACTATCTATATATTAGTTTTAGGTTTCTTATGTTGTGTGCTTATTGTATTTATTTAAGCATGTAATTATTTGACCTGATTATTGTAGCTACATGGTGAAACAAAATTTTTATAAATGTATATTAATATATCATTTTAAGAAAATAAAAATAAAAATTTAATCAATACTTTCAAATTTTAGATAGTAATAATAGTCACAATGTAGAATTCTTTTAGGATCTAGAAGTCACTACCTAGACATGATAAGACCAATTAAAACAGTCATAAGAACCCAATGAATGGGAGAGAAGAGTTGTTTAAGACATGGAGTGTTTGAAAATTGTGTAACTATTATTAAGGTAGTAATAATAGTCTAAGTGTGGAATTCTTTTAGGATCTAGAAGTTAATAAACCTTAGTTACATTCATTCAAGTTATTTGTGATAGTGAATTTGAAAAAGATTATCATACACAAATAAAAAAACATTTAACTTAACTATATTTATTAATTATGAAAATCATTGATCATGTTGCATTTTTAGTAGTAAATTGATTTACAAAAATAGTTTTATTTTTTATTTTTTATGTTGGAGTGAAAATGATTTCGGTATATGGAATATATTTTGGAGTCCGCTAATTTCTATAAAAAAAAAAAAGAATTTCTATATATATATAAAATGGACAGCTTAATTCTGTCAATATTTTAAAATTTAATTACATCTTAAATTTAAGGTGCATGTTATGAAATCATAGTATTGGATGACTTTTGTCTCACAACATTTATTTATGCGCAATTTTGATAAAATTTAAAAATGTTTTTCAAACCAATTCATATGTTGTTTGATCCAAACCTAATATTCAAATAAAATACTTTATGTGAGAAAAAATGTATCCATTAAGACTTGTAGTACTAAAGTGATGTGCGTGCGCACGCATACGCGCAAGAATTTCAAAATTCTCATATTATTATTAATATTTTTTAAAACTAATCTAGTAAAGTAATTAATCAATTAATAAGCTTTATATTCAATTAGAAAAGTAAAACTAAAATTTCTATATTAAGGAGGACTTTTTTCACTTCTCAACACACAAATTTTCTAAATTATAAACTATTTTATCATTTTTTTATGAGTTTTGTTCACTAGTCATTGCCTTATTGGTAATAGTGTGAAAAGCTTCATCTGAGAGTTATGGAGTTCTAGTGTTGTGTTGACTTTGTTGATTCAAAGTATTGTTGTCTTGTGATATTGTAATGCATTTGAAGTTTGCATGTTTGACTTCAAAGAGATGAAACAATGACTAATATATATGATGTTTGAATTCAGTTTGCATATGACAACATTGTGGAAGTTAAAAAATAAGTTTGCTTCATTGTTGAATTTGATTTGAACACGATATTCTGGAGATAGTTAAACTTAGATGTGCTTGAATTTTGTTATCGTTCACTATCGCAGACGTCAAAAGATGACATGGTCCATTATAGGTGATACGGGCCAATGACCTAACCTACACAAAACTTATGCTAATAGGTAAGTTAAAATATGTGGATTCAAACAAATTATTATTCTCATTGGTCTATTAGTTTGTTAGTCTATTTAAATATTATTTGAATTTCTTATATACATATGTCTAAAATGAGTAGACTTTTATGTAGGCTAACAAGTTACAAAGACTTTTGAAAATGTCAGATTCAAACCCAAAAATAAACCTATGATAGTTTCAGGTCAAACTTAAATTTCGATTTTTTTGACAGACCAAACATAAACTTGGAAAAGTGTAAGTCGGCCAAACATATTTTCATTCATATGATCCATATTTTTTGTCACTATCTATATATTAGTTTTAGGTTTCTTATGTTATGTCCTTATTGTATTTATTTAAGCATGTAATTATTTGACTTGATTATTGTAGCTACATTGTGAAACATAATTTTTGTAAATGTATATTAATATATCATTTTAAGAAAATAAAAATAAAAATTTAATCAATACTTTCAAAATATAGATAATAATAATAGTCACAATGTGGAATTCTTTTAGGATCTAGAAGTCACTACCTAGACATGATAAGACCAATTAAAACAATCATAAGAACCCAATGAATGGGAGAGAAGAGTTGTTTAAGAGATGGAGTGTTTGAAAATTGTGTAACTATTATTAAGGTGGTAATAATAGTCTAAGTGTGGAATTCTTTTAGGATCTAGAATTTAATAAACCTTAGTTACATTCATTCAAGTTATTTGTGATAGTGAACTTGAAAAAGTTTATCATACACAAATAAAAAAACATTTAACTTAACTATCTTTATTAATCATGAAAATCATTGATCATGTTGCATTTTTAGTAGTAAATTGATTTACAAAGATAGTTTTATTTTTTATTTTTTATGTTGGAGTGAAAATGATTTCGGTATATGGAATATATTTTGGAGTCTGCTAATTTCTATAAAAAAATGAATTTGTATATATATAAAATGGACAGCTTAGTTCTGTCAATATTTTAAAATTGAATTACATCTTAAATTTGAGGTGCATGTTATGAAATCATAGTATTGGATGACTTTTGTCTCACAACATTTATTTAGGTGCAATTTTGATAATATTTAAAAATGTTTTTCAAACCAATTCATATGTTGTTTGATCCAAACCTAATATTAAAATAAAATACTTTATGTGAGAAAAAATTTATCCATTAAGACTTGTAGTACTAAAGCGATGTGCGTGCGCACGCATACGCGCAAGAATTTCAAAATTCTCATATTATTATTAATATTTCTTAAAACTAATCTAGTAAAGTAATTAATCAATTAATAAGCTTTATATTCAATTAGAAAAGTAAAACTAAAATTTCTATATTAAGGAGGACTTTTTTCACTTCTCAACACACAAATTTTCTAAATTATAAACTATTTTATCATTTTTTTATGAGTTTTATTCACTAGTCATTGCCTTATTGGTAATAGTGTGAAAAGCTTCATCTGAGAATTATGGAGTTCTAGTGTTGTGTTGACTTTGTTTATTCAAAGTATTGTTGTCTTGTGATATTTTAATGCATTTGAAGTTTGCATGTTTGACTTCAAAGAGATGAAATAATGACTAATATATATGATATTTGAATTCAGTTTGCATATGACAACATTGTGGAAGTTAAAAAATAAGTTTGCTTCATTGTTGAATTTGAGTTGAACACGATATTCTGGAGATAGTTAAACTTAGATGTGCTTGAATTTTGTTATCGTTCACTATCGCAGACGTCAAAAGATGTCATGGTCCATTATAGGTGATACGGGCCAATGACCTAACCTACACAAAACTTATGCTAATAGGTAAGTTAAAATATGTGGATTCAAACAAATTTTTATTCTCATTGGTCTATTAGTTTGTTAGTCTATTTAAATATTATTTGAATTGCTTATATACATATGTCTAAAATAAGTAGACTTTTATGTAGGCTAACAAGTTACAAAGACTTTTGAAAATGTCAGATTCAATCCAAAAAATAAACCTATGATAGTTTCAGGTCAAACTTAAACTTCGATTTTTTTGACAGACCAAACATAAACTTGGAAAAATGTAACTCGGCCAAACATATTTTCATTCATATGATCCACATTTTTTGTCACTATCTATATATTAGTTTTAGGTTTCTTATGTTATGTCCTTATTGTATTTATTTAAGCATGTAATTATTTGACTTGATTATTGTAGCTACATGGTGAAACATAATTTTTGTAAATGTATATTAATATATCATTTTAAGAAAATAAAAATAAAAATTTAATCAATACTTTCAAATTTTAGATAATAATAATAGTCACAATGTGGAATTCTTTTAGGATCTAGAAGTCACTACCTAGACATGATAAGACCAATTAAAACAATCATAAGAACCCAATGAATGGGAGAGAAGAGTTGTTTAAGACATGGAGTGTTTGAAAATTGTGTAACTATTATTAAGGTAGTAATAATAGTCTAAGTGTGGAATTCTTTTAGGATCTAGAAGTTAATAAACCTTAGTTACATTCATTCAAGTTATTTGTGATAGTGAATTTGAAAAGGATTATCATACACATATAAAAAAACATGTAACTTAACTATCTTTATTAATCATGAAAATCATTGATCATGTTGCATTTTTAGTAGTAAATTGATTTACAAAGATAGTTTTATTTTTTATTTTTTATGTTGGAGTGAAAATGATTTCGTTATATGGAATATATTTTGGAGTCCGCTAATTTATATAAAAAAAAAAGAATTTGTATATATATAAAATGGACAGCTTAGTTCTGTCAATATTTTAAAATTGAATTACATCTTAAATTTGAGGTGCATGTTATGAAATCATAGTATTGGATGACTTTTGTCTCACAATATTTATTTAGGCGCAATTTTGATAAAATTTAAAAATGTTTTTCAAACCAATTCATATGTTGTTTGATCCAAACCTAATATTAAAATAAAATACTTTATGTGAGAAAAAATTTATCCATTAAGACTTGTAGTACTAAAGCGATGTGCGTGCGCACGCATACGCGCAAGAATTTCAAAATTCTCATACTTTTTTTAATATTTCTTAAAACTAATCTAGTAAAGTAATTAATCAATTAATAAGCTTTATATTAAATTTGAAAAGTAAAACTAAAATTTCTATATTAAGGAGGACTTTTTTCACTTCTCAACACACAAATATTCTAAATTATAAACTATTTTATCATTTTTTTGTGAGTTTTATTCACTAGTCATTACCTTATTGGTAATAGTGTGAAAAGCTCCATCTGAGAGTTATGGGGTTCTAGTGTTGTGTTGACTTTGTTTATTCAAAGTATTGTTGTCTTGTGATATTGTAATGCATTTGAAGTTTGCATGTTTGACTTCAAAGAGATGAAACAATGACTAATATATATGATGTTTGAATTTAGTTTGCATATGACAACATTGTGGAAGTTAAAAAATAAGTTTGCTTCATTGTTGAATTTGACTTGAACACGATATTCTGGATATGATGTGCTTGAATTTTTTTACCGTTCACTATCGCAGACGTCAAAAGATGTCTTGGTCCATTATAGGTGATAGGGGCTAATGACCTAAGCTACACAATACTTATGCTAATAGGTAAGTTAAAATATGTGGATTCAAACAAGTTTTTATTCTCATTGGTCTATTAGTTTGTTAGTCTATTTAAATATTATTTGAATTGCTTATATTCCTACGTCTAAAATAAGTAGACTTTTATGTAGGCTAACAAGTTACAAAGACTTTTGAAAATGTCAAATTCAAACCCAAAAATAAACCTATGATAGTTTCAGGTCAAACTTAAACTTCGATTTTTTTGACAGACCAAACATAAACTTGGAAAAGTGTAACTCGGCCAAACATATTTTCATTCATATGATCCATATTTTTGTCACTATCTATATATTAGTTTTAGGTTTCTTATGTTGTGTGCTGATTGTATTTATTTAAGCATGTAATTATTTGACTTGATTATTGTAGCTACATGGTGAAACATAATTTTTATAAATGTATATTAATATATCATTTTAAGAAAATAAAAATAAAAATTTAATCAATACTTTCAAAATTTAGATAGTAATAAAAGTCACAATGTGGAATTCTTTTAGGATCTAGAAGTCACTACCTAGACATGATAAGATCAATTAAAACAGTCATAAGAAACCAATGAATGGGAGAGAAGAGTTGTTTAAGACATGGAGTGTTTGAAAATTGTGTAACTATTATTAAGGTAGTAATAATAGTCTAAGTGTGGAATTCTTTTAGGATCTAGAAGTTAATAAATCTTAGTTACATTAATTCAAGTTATTTGTGATAGTGAATTTGAAAAAGATTATCATACACAGATAAAAAAACATTTAACTTAACTATCTTTATTAATCATGAAAATCATTGATCATGTTGCATTTTTATTAGTAAATTGATTTACAAAGATAGTTTTATTTTTTATTTTTTATGTTGGAGTGAAAATGATTTCGGTATATGGAATATATTTTGGAGTCCGCTAATTTATATAAAAAAAAGAATTTGTATATATATAAAATGGACAGCTTAGTTCTGTCAATATTTTAAAATTGAATTACATCTTAAATTTGAGGTGCATGTTATGAAATCATAGTATTGGATGACTTTTGTCTCACAATATTTATTTAGGCGCAATTTTGATAAAATTTAAAAATGTTTTTCAAACCAATTCATATGTTGTTTGATCCAAACCTAATATTAAAATAAAATACTTTATGTGAGAAAAAATTTATCCATTAAGACTTGTAGTACTAAAGCGATGTGCGTGAGCACGCATACGCGCAAGAATTTCAAAATTCTCATATTTTTATTAATATTTCTTAAAACTAATCTAGTAAAGTAATTAATCAATTAATAAGCTTTATATTCAATTAGAAAAGTAAAACTAAAATTTCTATATTAAGGAGGACTTTTTTCACTTCTCAACACACAAATATTCTAAATTATAAACTATTTTATCATTTTTTTGTGAGTTTTATTCACTAGTCATTATCTTATTGGTAATAGTGTGAAAAGCTCCATCTGAGAGTTATGGAGTTCTAGTGTTGTGTTGACTTTGTTTATTCAAAGTATTGTTGTCTTTTGATATTGTAATGCATTTGAAGTTTGCATGTTTGACTTCAAAGAGATTAAACAATGACTAATATATATGATGTTTGAATTCAGTTTGCATATGACAACATTGTGGAAGTTAAAAAATAAGTTTGCTTCATTGTTGAATTTGAGTTGAACACGATATTCTGGAGATAGTTAAACTTAGATGTGCTTGAATTTTGTTATCGTTCACTATCGCAGACGTCAAAAGATGTCATGGTCCATTATAGGTGATACGGGCCAATGACCTAACCTACACAAAACTTATGCTAATAGGTAAGTTAAAATATGTGGATTCAAACAAATTTTTATTCTCATTGGTCTATTAGTTTGTTAGTCTATTTAAATATTATTTGAATTGCTTATATACATATATCTAAAATAAGTAGACTTTTATGTAGGCTAACAACTTACAAAGACTTTTGAAAATGTCAGATTCAATCCAAAAAATAAACCTATGATAGTTTCAGGTCAAACTTAAACTTCGATTTTTTTGACAGACCAAACATAAACTTGGAAAAATGTAACTCGGCCAAACATATTTTCATTCATATGATCCACATTTTTTGTCACTATCTATATATTAGTTTTAGGTTTCTTATGTTATGTCCTTATTGTATTTATTTAAGCATGTAATTATTTGACTTGATTATTGTAGCTACATGGTGAAACATAATTTTTGTAAATGTATATTAATATATCATTTTAAGAAAATAAAAATAAAAATTTAATCAATACTTTCAAAATTTAGATAATAATAATAGTCACAATGTGGAATTCTTTTAGGATCTAGAAGTCACTACCTAGACATGATAAGACCAATTAAAACAATCATAAGAACCCAATGAATGGGAGAGAAGAGTTGTTTAAGTCATGGAGTGTTTGAAAATTGTGTAACTATTATTAAGGTAGTAATAATAGTCTAAGTGTGGAATTCTTTGAGGATATAGAAGTTAATAAACCTTAGTTACATTCATTCAAGTTATTTGTGATAGTGAATTTGAAAAAGATTATCATACACAAATAAAAAAACATTTACCTTAACTATCTTTATTAATCATGAAAATCATTGATCATGTTGCATTTTTAGTAGTAAATTGATTTACAAAGATAGTTTTATTTTTTATTTTTTATGTTGGAGTGAAAATGATTTCGGTATATGGAATATATTTTGGAGTCCGCTAATTTATATAAAAAAAAAAGAATTTGTATATATATAAAATGGACAGCTTAGTTCTGTCAATATTTTAAAATTGAATTACATCTTAAATTTGAGGTGCATGTTATGAAATCATAGTATTGGATGACTTTTGTCTCACAATATTTATTTAGGCGCAATTTTGATAAAATTTAAAAATGTTTTTCAAACCAATTCATATGTTGTTTGATCCAAACCTAATATTAAAATAAAATAATTTATGTGAGAAAAAATTTATCCATTAAGACTTGTAGTACTAAAGCGATGTGCGTGCGCACGCATACGCGCAAGAATTTCAAAATTCTCATACTTTTTTTAATATTTCTTAAAACTAATCTAGTAAAGTAATTAATCAATTAATAAGCTTTATATTCAATTAGAAAAGTAAAACTAAAATTTCTATATTAAGGAGGACTTTTTTCACTTCTCAACACACAAATATTCTAAATTATAAACTATTTTATCATTTTTTTGTGAGTTTTATTCACTAGTCATTACCTTATTGGTAATAGTGTGAAAAGCTCCATCTGAGAGTTATTGGGTTCTAGTGTTGTGTTGACTTTGTTTATTCAAAGTATTGTTGTCTTGTGATATTGTAATGCATTTGAAGTTTGCATGTTTGACTTCAAAGAGATGAAACAATGACTAATATATATGATGTTTGAATTTAGTTTGCATATGACAACATTGTGGAAGTTAAAAAATAAGTTTGCTTCATTGTTGAATTTGACTTGAACACGATATTCTGGATATGATGTGCTTGAATTTTGTTACCGTTCACTATCGCAGACGTCAAAAGATGTCATGGTCCATTGAAGGTGATAGGGGCCAATGACCTAACCTACACAAAACTTATGCTAATAGGTAAGTTAAAATATGTGGATTCAAACAAATTTTTATTCTCATTGGTCTATTAGTTTGTTAGTCTATTTAAATATTATTTGAATTGCTTATATTCCTACGTCTAAAATAAGTAGACTTTTATGTAGGCTAACAAGTTACAAAGACTTTTGAAAATGTCAAATTCAAACCCAAAAATAAACCTATGATAGTTTCAGGTCAAACTTAAACTTCGTTATTTTTGACAGACCAAACTTAAACTTGGAAAAGTGTAACTCGGCCAAACATATTTTCATTCATATGATCCATATTTTTTATCACTATCTATATATTAGTTTTAGGTTTCTTATGTTATGTCCTTATTGTATTTATTTAAGCATGTAATTATTTGACTTGATTATTGTAGCTACATGGTGAAACATAATTTTTATAAATGTATATTAATATATCACTTTAAAAATAAAAAAAAAAATTAATCAATACTTTCAAAATTTAGATAGTAATAATAGTCACAATGTGGAATTCTTTTAGGATCTAGAAGTCACTACCTAGACATGATAAGACCAATTAAAACAGTCATAAGAACCCAATGAATAGGAGAGAAGAGTTGTTTAAGACATGGAGTGTTTGAAAATTGTGTAACTATTATTAAGGTAGTAATAATAGTCTAAGTGTGGAATTATTTTAGGATCTAGAAGTTAATAAACCTTAGTTACATTCATTCAAGTTATTTGTGATAGTGAATTTGAAAAAGATTATCATACACAAATAAAAAAACATTTAACTTAACTATCTTTATTAATTATGAAAATCATTGATCATGTTGCATTTTTAGTAGTAAATTGATTTACAAAAATAGTTTTATTTTTTATTTTTTATGTTGGAGTGAAAATGATTTCGGTATATGGAATATATTTTGGAGTCCGCTAATTTCTATAAAAAAAAAGAATTTATATAGATATATATATAAAATGGACAGCTTAATTCTGTCAATATTTTAAAATTGAATTACATCTTAAATTTGAGGTGCATGTTATGAAATCATAGTATTGGATGACTTTTGTCTCACAACATTTATTTAGGCGCAATTTTGATAAAATTTAAAAATGTTTTTCAAACCAATTCATATGTTGTTTGATCCAAACCTAATATTAAAATAAAATACTTTATGTGGGAAAAAATTTATCCATTAAGACTTGTAGTACTAAAGCGATGTGCGTGCGCACGCATACGCGCAAGAATTTAAAAATTCTCATATTATTATTAATATTTTTTAAAACTAATCTAGTAAAGTAATTAATCAATTAATAAGCTTTATATTCAATTAGAAAAGTAAAACTAAAATTTCTATATTAAGGAGGACTTTTTTCACTTCTCAACACACAAATTTTCTAAATTATAAACTATTTTATCATTTTTTTATGAGTTTTATTCACTAGTCATTACCTTATTGGTAATAGTGTGAAAAGCTTCATATGAGAGTTATGGGGTTCTAGTGTTGTGTTGACTTTGTTTATTCAAAGTATTGTTGTCTTGTGATATTGTAATGCATTTGAAGTTTGCATGTTTGACTTCAAAGAGATGAAACAATGACTAATATATATGATGTTTGAATTCAGTTTGCATATGACAACATTGTGGAAGTTAAAAAATAAGTTTGCTTCATTGTTGAATTTGAGTTGAACACGATATTCTGGAGATAGGTAAACTTAGATGTGCTTGAATTTTGTTATCATTCACTATCGCGGACGTCAAAAGATGACATGGTCCATTATAGGTGATACGGGCCAATGACCTAACCTACACAAAACTTATGCTAATAGGTAAGTTAAAATATGTGGATTCAAACAAATTTTTATTCTCATTGGTCTATTAGTTTGTTAGTCTATTTAAATATTATTTGAATTGCTTATATACATATGTCTAAAATAAGTAGACTTTTATGTAGGCTAACAACTTACAAAGACTTTTGAAAATGTCAGATTCAAACCCAAAAATAAACCTATGATAGTTTCAGGTCAAACTTAAACTTCGATTTTTTTGACAGACCAAACATAAACTTGGAAAAGTGTAACTCGGCCAAACATATTTTCATTCATATGATCCATATTTTTTATCACTATCTATATATTAGTTTTAGGTTTCTTATGTTATGTCCTTATTGTATTTATTTAAGCATGTAATTATTTGACTTGATTATTGTAGCTACATGGTGAAACATAATTTTTGTAAATGTATATTAATATATCATTTTAAGAAAATAAAAATAAAAATTTAATCAATACTTTCAAAATATAGATAATAATAATAGTCACAATGTGGAATTCTTTTAGGATCTAGAAGTCACTACCTAGACATGATAAGACCAATTAAAACAATCATAAGAACCCAATGAATGGGAGAGAAGAGTTGTTTAAGAGATGGAGTGTTTGAAAATTGTATAACTATTATTAAGGTAGTAATAATAGTCTAAGTGTGGAATTCTTTTAGGATCTAGAAGTTAATAAACCTTAGTTACATTCATTCAAGTTATTTGTGATAGTGAATTTGAAAAAGTTTATCATACACAAATAAAAAAACATTTAACTTAACTATCTTTATTAATCATGAAAATCATTGATCATGTTGCATTTTTAGTAGTAAATTGATTTACAAACATAGTTATATTTTTTAATTTTTATGTTGGAGTGAAAATGATTTCGGTATATGGAATATATTTTGGAGTCCGCTAATTTCTATAAAAAAAAAGAATTTCTATATATATATAAAATGGACAGCTTAGTTCTGTCAATATTTTAAAATTGAATTACATCTTAAATTTGAGGTGCATGTTATGAAATTATAGTATTGGATGACTTTTGTCTCACAACATTTAATTAGGCGCAATTTTGATAAAATTTAAAAATGTTTTTCAAACCAATTCATATGTTTTTTGATCCAAACATAATATTAAAATAAAATACTTTATGTGAGAAAAACTTTATCCATTAAGACTTGTAGTACTAAAGCGATGTCGGTGCGCACGCATACGCGCAAGAATTTCAAAATTCTCATATTATTATTAATATTTCTTAAAACTAATATAGTAAAGTAATTAATCAATTAATAAGCTTTATATTCAATTAGAAAAGTAAAACTAAAATTTCTATATTAAGGAGGACTTTTTTCACTTCTCAACACACAAATTTTCTAAATTATAAACTATTTTATCATTTTTTATGAGTTTTATTCACTAGTCATTACCTTATTGGTAATAGTGTGAAAAGCTCCATCTGAGAGTTATGGAGTTCTAGTGTTGTGTTGACTTTGTTTATTCAAAGTATTGTTGTCTTGTGATATTGTAATGCATTTGAAGTTTGCATGTCTGACTTCAAAGAGATGAAACAATGACTAATATATATGATGTTTGAATTCAGTTTGCATATGACAACATTATGGAAGTAAAAAAACAAGTTTGCTTCATTGTTGAATTTGACTTGAACACGATATTCTGGAGATGATGTGCTTGAATTTTGTTACCGTTCACTATCGTAGACGTCAAAAGATGTCATGGTCCATTATAGGTGATAGGGGCTAATGACCTAACCTACACAAAACTTATGCTAATAGGTAAGTTAAAATATGTGGATTCAAACAAATTTTTATTCTCATTGGTCTATTAGTTTGTTAGTCTATTTAAATATTATTTGAATTGGTTATATTCCTACGTCTAAAATAAGTAGACTTTTATGTAGGCTAACAAGTTACAAATACTTTTGAAAATGTCATATTCAAACCCAAAAATAAACCTATGATAGTTTCAGGTCAAACTTAAACTTCGATTTTTTTGACAGACCAAACATAAACTTGGAAAAGTGTAACTCGGCCAAACATATTTTCATTCATATGATCCATATTTTTGTCAATATCTATATATTAGTTTTAGGTTTCTTATGTTGTGTGCTTATTGTATTTATTTAAGCATGTAATTATTTGACTTGATTATTGTAGCTACATGGTGAAACATAATTTTTATAAATGTATATTAATATATCATTTTAAGAAAATAAAAATAAAAATTTAATCAATACTTTCAAAATTTAGATAGTAATAATAGTCACAATGTGGAATTCTTTTAGGATCTAGAAGTCACTACCTAGACATGATAAGACCAATTAAAACAGTCATAAGAACCCAATGAATGGGAGAGAAGAGTTGTTTAAGACATGGAGTGTTTGAAAATTGTGTAACTATTATTAAGGTAGTAATAATAGTCTAAGTGTGGAATTCTTTTAGGATCTAGAAGTTAAGAAACCTTACTTACATTCATTCAAGTTATTTGTGATAGTGAATTTGAAAAAGATTATCATACACAAATAAAAAAACATTTAACTTAACTATCTTTATTAATTATGAAAATCATTGATCATGTTGCATTTTTAGTAGTAAATTGATTTACAAAAATAGTTTTATTTTTTATTTTTTATGTTGGAGTGAAAATGATTTCGGTATAAGGAATATATTTTGGAGTCCGCTAATTTCTATAAAAAAAAAGAATTTCTATATATATAAAATGGACAGCTTAATTCTGTCAATATTTTAAAATTTAATTACATCTTAAATTTAAGGTGCATGTTATGAAATCATAGTATTGGATGACTTTTGTCTCACAACATTTATTTAGGTGCAATTTTGATAAAATTTAAAAAAAATTTTCAAACCAATTCATATGTTGTTTGATTCAAACCTAATATTAAAATAAAATACTTTATGTATGAAAAAATTTATCCATTAAGACTTGTAGTACTAAAGCGATGTGCATGCGCACGCATACGCGCAAGAATTTCAAAATTCTCATATTATTATTAATATTTCTTAAAACTAATCTAGTAAAGTAATTAATCAATTAATAAGCTTTATATTCAATTAGAAAAGTAAAACTAAAATTTCTATATTAAGGAGGACTTTTTTCACTTCTCAACACACAAATTTTCTAAATTACAAACTATTTTATCATTTTTTATGAGTTTTATTCACTAGTCATTGCCTTATTGGTAATAGTGTGAAAAGCTTCATCTGAGAGTTATGGAGTTCTAGTGTTGTGTTGACTTTGTTTATTCAAAGTATTGTTGTCTTGTGATATTGTAATGCATTTGAAGTTTGCATGTTTGACTTCAGAGAGATGAAACAATGACTAATATATATGATGTTTGAATTCAGTTTGCATATGACAACATTGTGGAAGTTAAAAAATAAGTTTGCTTCATTGTTGAATTTGAGTTGAACACGATATTCTGGAGATAGTTAAACTTAGATGTGCTTGAATTTTGTTATCGTTCACTATCGCAAATGTCAAAAGATGTCATGGTCCATTATAGGTGATACGGGCCAATGACCTAACCTACACAAAACTTATGCTAATAGGTAAGTTAAAATATGTGGATTCAAACAAATTTTTATTCTCATTGGTCTATTAGTTTCTTAGTCTATTTAAATATTATTTGAATTGCTTATATACATATGTCTAAAATAAGTAGACTTTTATGTAGGCTAACAAGTTACAAAGACTTTTGAAAATGTCAGATTCAAACCCAAAAATAAACCTATGATAGTTTCAGGTCAAACTTAAACTTTGATTTTTTTGACAGACCAAACATAAACTTGGAAAAGTGTAACTCGGCCAAACATATTTTCATTCATATGATCCACATTTTTTGTCACTATCTATATATTAGTTTTAGGTTTCTTATGTTATGTCCTTATTGTATTTATTTAAGCATGTAATTATTTGACTTGATTATTGTAGCTACATGGTGAAACATATTTTTTGTAAATGTATATTAATATATCATTTTAAGAAAATAAAAATAAAAATTTAATTAATACTTTCAAAATTTAGAAAATAATAATAGTCACAATGTGGAATTCTTTTAGGATCTCGAAGTCACTACCTAGACATGATAAGACCAATTAAAACAATCATAAGAACCCAATGAATGGGAGAGAAGAGTTGTTTACGACATGGAGTGTTTGAAAATTGTGTAACTATTATTAAGGTAGTAATAATAGTCTAAGTGTGGAATTCTTTTAGGATCTAGAAGTTAATAAACCTTAGCTACATTCATTTAATTTATTTGTGATAGTGAATTTGAAAAAGATTATCATACACAAATAAAAAAACATTTAACTTAACTATCTTTATTAATCATGAAAATCATTGATCATGTTGCATTTTTAGAAGTAAATTGATTTACAAAGATAGTTTTATTTTTTATTTTTTATGTTGGAGTGAAAATGATTTCGGTATATGGAATATATTTTGGAGTCCGCTAATTTATACAAAAAAAAGAATTTGTATATATATAAAATGGACAGCTTAGTTCTGTCAATATTTTAAAATTGAATTACATCTTAAATTTGAGGTGCATGTTATGAAATCATAGTATTGGATGACTTTTGTCTCAAAATATTTATTTAGGCGCAATTTTGATAAAATTTAAAAAAGTTTTTCAAACCAGTTTATATGTTGTTTGATCAAAACCTAATATTAAAATAAAATACTTTATATGAGAAAAAATTTATCCATTAAGACTTGTAGTACTAAAGCGATGTGCGTGCAAACGCATACGCGCAAGAATTTCAAAATTCTCATATTTTTATTAATATTTCTTAAAACTAATCTAGTAAAGTAATTAATCAATTAATAAGCTTTATATTCAATTAGAAAAGTAAAACTAAAATTTCTATATTAAGGAGGACTTTTTTCACTTCTCAACACACAAATATTCTAAATTATAAACTATTTTATCATATTTTTGTGAGTTTTATTCACTAGTCATTACCTTATTGGTAATAGTGTGAAAAGCTCCATCTGAGAGTTATGGAGTTCTAGTGTTGTGTTGACTTTGTTTATTCAAAGTATTGTTGTCTTGTGATATTGTAATGCATTTGAAGTTTGCATGTTTGACTTCAAAGAGATGAAACAATGACTAATATATATGATGTTTGAATTCAGTTTGCATATGACAACATTGTGGAAGTTAAAAAATAAGTTTGCTTCATTGTTGAATTTGAGTTGAACACGATATTCTAGAGATAGTTAAACTTAGATGTGCTAGAATTTTGTTATCGTTCACTATCGCAGACGTCAAAAGATGTCATGGTCCATTATAGGTGATACGGGCCAATGACCTAACCTACACAAAACTTATGCTAATAGGTAAGTTAAAATATGTGGATTCAAACAAATTTTTATTCTCATTGGTCTATTAGTTTGTTAGTCTATTTAAATACTATTTGAATTGCTTATATACATATGTCTAAAATAAGTAGACTTTTATGTAGGCTAACAAGTTACAAAGACTTTTGAAAATGTCAGATTCAAACCAAAAAATAAACCTATGATAGTTTCAGGTCAAACTTAAACTTCGATTTTTTTGACAGACCAAACATAAACTTGGAAAAGTGTAACTCGGCCAAACATATTTTCATTCATATGATCCATATTTTTTGTCATTATCTATATATTAGTTTTAGGTTTCTTATGTTATGTCCTTATCGTATTTATTTAAGCATGTAATTATTTGACTTGATTATTGTAGCTACATGGTGAAACATAATTTTTGTAAATGTATATTAATATATCATTTTAAGAAAAGAAAAATAAAAATTTAATCAATACTTTCAAAATTTAGATAATAATAATAGTCACAATGTGGAATTCTTTTAGGATCTAGAAGTCACTACCTAGACATGATAAGACCAATTAAAACAATCATAAGAACCCAATGAATGGGAGAGAAGAGTTGTTTAAGACATGGAGTGTTTGAAAATTGTGTAACTATTATTAAGGTAGTAATAATAGTCTAAGTGTGGAATTCTTTTAGGATCTAGAAGTTAATAAACCTTAGTTACACTCATTCAAGTTATTTGTGATAGTGAATTTGAAAAAGATTATCATACACAAATAAAAAAACATTTAACTTAACTATCTTTATTAATTATGAAAATCATTGATCATGTTGCATTTTTAGTAGTAAATTGATTTACAAAAATAGTTTTATTTTTTATTTTTTATGTTGGAGTGAAAATGATTTCGGTATATGGAATACATTTTGGAGTCCGCTAATTTATATAAAAAAAAAGAATTTGTATATATATAAAATGGACAGCTTAGTTCTGTCAATATTTTAAAATTGAATTACATCTTAAATTTGAGGTGCATGTTATGAAATCATAGTATTGGATGACTTTTGTCTCACAACATTTATTTAGGCGCAATTTTGATAAAATTTAAAAATGGTTTTCAAACCAATTCATATGTCGTTTGATCCAAACCTAATATTAAAATAAAATACTTTATGTGAGAAAAATTTATCCATTAAGACTTGTAGTACTAAAGCGATGTGCGTGCGCACGCATACGCGCAAGAATTTCAAAATTCTCATATTTTTATTAATATTTCTTAAAACTAATCTAGTAAAGTAATTAATCAATTAATAAGCTTTATATTCAATTAGAAAAGTAAAACTAAAATTTCTATATTAAGGAGGACTTTTTTCACTTCTCAACACACAAATTTTCTAAATTATAAACTATTTTATCATTTTTTGTGAGTTTTATTCACTAGTCATTACCTTATTGGTAATAGTGTTAAAAGCTCCATCTGAGAGTTATGGGGTTCTAGTGTTGTGTTGACTTTGTTTATTCAAAGTATTGTTGTCTTGTGATATTGTAATGCATTTGAAGTTTGCATGTTTGACTTCAAAGAGATGAAACAATGACTAATATATATGATGTTTGAATTTAGTTTGCATATGACAACATTGTGGAAGTTAAAATATAAGTTTGCTTCATTGTTGAATTTGACTTGAACACGATATTCTGGAGATGATGTGCTTGAATTTTGTTACCGTTCACTATCGCAGACGTCAAAAGATGTCATGGTCCATTATAGGTGATAGGGGCTAATGACCTAACCTACACAAAACTTATGCTAATAGGTAAGTTAAAATATGTGGATTCAAACAAATTTTTATTCTCATTGGTCTATTAGTTTGTTAGTCTATTTAAATATTATTTGAATTGCTTATATTCCTACGTCTAAAATAAGTAGACTTTTATGTAGGCTAACAAGTTACAAAGACTTTTGAAAATGTCAAATTCAAACCAAAAAATAAACCTATGATAGTTTCAGGTCAAACTTAAACTTCGATTTTTTTGACAGACCAAACATAAACTTGGAAAAGTGTAACTCGGCCAAACATATTTTCATTCATATGATCCATATTTTTGTCACTATCTATATATTAGTTTTAGGTTTCTTATGTTGTGTGCTTATTGTATTTATTTAATCATATAATTATTTGACTTGATTATTGTAGCTACATGGTGAAACATAATTTTTATAAATGTATATTAATATATCATTTTAAGAAAATAAAAATAAAATTTTAATCAATACTTTCAAAATTTAGATAGTAATAATAGTCACAGTGTGGAATTCTTTTAGGATCTAGAAGTCACTACCTAGACATGATAAGATCAATTAAAACAGTCATAAGAACCCAATGAATGGGAGAGAAGAGTTGTTTAAGACATGGAGTGTTTGAAAATTGTGTAACTATTATTAAGGTAGTAATAATAGTCTAAGTGTGGAATTCTTTTAGGATCTAGAAGTTAATAAACCTTAGTTACACTCATTCAAGTTATTTGTGATAGTGAATTTGAAAAAGATTATGATACACAAATAAAAAAACATTTAACTTAACTATCTTTATTAATTATGAAAATCATTGATCATGTTGCATTTTTAGTAGTAAATTAATTTACAAAAATAGTTTTATTTTTTATTTTTTATGTTGGAGTGAAAATGATTTCGGTATATGGAATATATTTTGGAGTCCGCTAATTTCTATAAAAAAAAAGAATTTCTATATATATAAAATGGACAGCTTCATTCTGTCAATATTTTAAAATTTAATTACATCTTAAATTTAAGGTGCATGTTATGAAATCATAGTATTGGATGACTTTTGTCTCACAACATTTATTTAGGCGCAATTTTGATAAAATTTAAAAATGTTTTTCAAACCAATTCATATGTTGTTTGATCCAAAACTAATATTAAAATAAAATAATTTATGTGAGAAAAAATTTATACATTAAGACTTGTAGTACTAAAGCGATGTGCGTGCGCACGCATACGCGCAAGAATTTCAAAATTCTCATATTATTATTAATATTTCTTAAAACTAATCTAGTAAAGTAATTAATCAATTAATAAGCTTTATATTCAATTAGAAAAGAAAAACTAAAATTTCTATATTAAGGAGGACTTTTTTCACTTCTCAACACACAAATTTTCTAAATTATAAACTATTTTATCATTTTTTGTGAGTTTTATTCACTAGTCATTACCTTATTGGTAATAGTGTGAAAAGCTCCATCTGAGAGTTATGGGGTTCTAGTGTTGTGTTGACTTTGTTTATTCAAAGTATTGTTGTCTTGTGATATTGTAATGCATTTGAAGTTTGCATGTTTGACTTCAAAGAGATGAAACAATGACTAATATATATGATGTTTGAATATAGTTTGCATATGACAACATTGTGGAAGTTAAAAAATAAGTTTGCTTCATTGTTGAATTTGAGTTGAACACGATATTCTGGAGATAGTTAAACTTAGATGTGCTTGAATTTTGTTATCGTTCACTATCGCAGACGTCAAAAGATGACATGGTCCATTATAGGTGATACGGGCCAATGACCTAACCTACACAAAAACTTATGCTAATAGGTAAGTTAAAATATGTGGATTCAAACAAATTTTTATTCTCATTGGTCTATTAGTTTGTTAGTCTATTTAAATATTATTTGAATTGCTTATATACATATGTCTAAAATAAGTAGACTTTTATGTAGGCTAACAAGTTACAAAGACTTTTCAAAATGTCACATTCAAACCCAAAAATAAACCTATGATAGTTTCAGGTCAAACTTAAACTTCGATTTTTTTGACAGACCAAACATAAACTTGGAAAAGTGTAACTCGGCCAAACATATTTTCATTCATATGATCCATATTTTTTGTCACTATCTATATATTAGTTTTAGGTTTCTTATGTTATGTGCTTATTGTATTTATTTAAGCATGTAATTATTTGACTTGATTATTGTAGCTACATGGTGAAACATAATTTTTATAAATGTATATTAATATATCATTTTAAGAAAATAAAAATAAAAATTTAATAAATACTTTCAAAATTTAGATAGTAATAATAGTCACAATGTGGAATTCTTTTAGGATCTAGAAGTCACTACCTAGAAATGATAAGACCAATTAAAACAATCATAATAACCCAATGAATGGGAGAGAAGAGTTGTTTAAGACATGGAGTGTTTGAAAATTGTGTAACTATTATTAAGGTAGTAATAATAGTCTAAGTGTGGAATTCTTTTAGGATCTAGAAGTTAATAATCCTTAGTTACACTCATTCAAGTTATTTGTGATAGTGAATTTGAAAAAGATTATCATACACAAATAAAAAAACATTTAACTTAACTATCTTTATTAATTATGAAAATCATTGATCATGTTGCATTTTTAGTAGTAAATTGATTTACAAAAATAGTTTTATTTTTTATTTTTTATGTTGGAGTGAAAATGATTTCGGTATATGGAATATATTTTGGAGTCCGCTAATTTCTATAAAAAAAAAAGAATTTCTATATATATAAAATGGACAGCTTCATTCTGTCAATATTTTAAAATTTAATTACATCTTAAATTTAAGGTGCTTGTTATGAAATCATAGTATTGGATGACTTTTGTCTCACAACATTTATTTAGGCGCAATTTTGATAAAATTTAAAAATGTTTTTCAAACCAATTCATATGTTGTTTGATCCAAAACTAATATTAAAATAAAATAATTTATGTGAGAAAAAATTTATACATTAAGACTTGTAGTACTAAAGCGATGTGCGTGCGCACGCATACGCGCAAGAATTTCAAAATTCTCATATTATTATTAATATTTCTTAAAACTAATCTAGTAAAGTAATTAATCAATTAATAAGCTTTATATTCAATTAGAAAAGAAAAACTAAAATTTCTATATTAAGGAGGACTTTTTTCACTTCTCAACACACAAATTTTCTAAATTATAAACTATTTTATCATTTTTTATGAGTTTTATTCACTAGTCATTGCCTTATTGGTAATAGTGTGAAAAGCTTCATCTGAGAGTTATGGAGTTCTAGTGTTGTGTTGACTTTGTTTATTCAAAGTATTGTTGTCTTGTGATATTGTAATGCATTTGAAGTTTGCATGTTTGACTTCAAAGAGATGAAACAATGACTAATATATATGATGTTTGAATATAGTTTGCATATGACAACATTGTGGAAGTTAAAAAATAAGTTTGCTTCATTGTTGAATTTGAGTTGAACACGATATTCTGGAGATAGTTAAACTTAGATGTGCTTGAATTTTGTTATCATTCACTATCGCAGACGTCAAAAGATGACATGGTCCATTATAGGTGATACGGGCCAATGACCTAACCTACACAAAAACTTATGCTAATAGGTAAGTTAAAATATGTGGATTCAAACAAATTTTTATTCTCATTGGTCTATTAGTTTGTTAGTCTATTTAAATATTATTTGAATTGCTTATATACATATGTCTAAAATAAGTAGACTTTTATGTAGGCTAACAAGTTACAAAGACTTTTCAAAATGTCACATTCAAACCCAAAAATAAACCTATGATAGTTTCAGGTCAAACTTAAACTTCAATTTTTTTGACAGACCAAACATAAACTTGGAAAAGTGTAACTCGGCCAAACATATTTTCATTCATATGATCCATATTTTTTGTCACTATCTATATATTAGTTTTAGGTTTCTTATGTTATGTGCTTATTGTATTTATTTAAGCATGTAATTATTTGACTTGATTATTGTAGCTACATGGTGAAACATAATTTTTATAAATGTATATTAATATATCATTTTAAGAAAATAAAAATAAAAATTTAATAAATACTTTCAAAATTTAGAAAGTAATAATAGTCACAATGTGGAATTCTTTTAGGATCTAGAAGTCACTACCTAGAAATGATAAGACCAATTAAAACAATCATAATAACCCAATGAATGGGAGAGAAGATTGAAAATTGTGTAACTATTATTAAGGTAGTAATAATAGTCTAAGTGTGGAATTCTTTTAGGATCTAGAAGTTAATAAAGCTTAGTTACATTCATTCAAGTTATTTGTGATAGTGAATTTGAAAAAGATTATCATACACAAGTAAAAAAACATTTAACTTAACTATATTTATTAATTATGAAAATCATTGATCATGTTGCATTTTTAGTAGTAAATTGATTTACAAAAATTGTTATATTTTTTATGTTGGAGTGAAAATGATTTCGGTATATGGAATATATTTTGGAGTCGGCTAATTTCTATTAAAAAAAAAGAATTTCTATATATATAAAATGGACAGCTTAGTTCTGTCAATATTTTAAAATTTAATTACATCTTAAATTTAAGGTGCATGTTATGAAATCATAGTTTTTGGATGACTTTTGTCTCACAACATTTAATTAGGCGTAATTTTGATAAAATTTAAAAATGTTTTTCAAACCAATTCATATGTTGTTTGATCCAAATCTAATATTAAAATAAAATACTTTATGTGAGAAAAATTTATCCATTAAGACTTGTAGTACTAAAGCGATGTCGGTGCGCACGCATACGTGCAAGAATTTTAAAATTCTCATATTATTACTAATATTTCTTAAAACTAATCTAGTAAAGTAATTAATTGATTAATAAGCTTTATATTCAATTAGAAAAGTAAAACTAAAATTTCTATATTAAGGAGGACTTTTTTCACTTCTCAACACACAAATTTTCTAAATTATAAACTATTTTATCATTTTTTATGAGTTTTATTCTCTAGTAATTGCCTTATTGGTAATAGTGTGAAAAGCTTCATCTGAGAGTTATGGGGTTCTAGTGTTGTGTTGACTTTGTTTATTCAAAGTATTGTTGTCTTGTGATATTGTAATGCATTTGAAGTTTGCATGTTTGACTTCAAAGAGATGAAACAATGACTAATATATATGATGTTTGAATTCAGTTTGCATATGACAACATTATGGAAGTTAAAAAACAAGTTTGCTTCATTGTTGAATTTGACTTGAACACGATATTCTGGAGATGATGTGCTTGAATTTTGTTACCGTTCACTATCGCAGATGTCAAAAGATGTCATGGTCCATTATAGGTGATAGGGGCTAATGATCTAACCTACACAAAACTTATGCTAATAGGTAAGTTAAAATATGTGGATTCAAACAAATTTGTATTCTCATTGGTCTATTAGTTTGTTAGTATATTTAAATATTATTTGAATTGCTTATATTCCTACGTCTAAAATAAGTAGACTTTTATGTAGGCTAACAAGTTACAAAGACTTTTGAAAATGTCAGATTCAAAGCCAAAAATAAACCTATGATAGTTTCAGGTCAAACTTAAACTTCAATTTTTTTGACAGACCAAACATAAACTTGGAAAAGTGTAACTCGGCCAAACATATTTTCATTCATATGATCCATATTTTTGTCACTATCTATATATTAGTTTTAGGTTTCTTATGTTGTGTGCTTATTGTATTTATTTAAGCATGTAATTATTTGACTTGATTATTGTAGCTACATGGTGAAACATAATTTTTATAAATGTATATTAATATATCATTTTAAGAAAATAAAAATAAAAATTTAATCAATACTTTCAAAATTTAGATAGTAATAATAGTCACAATGTGGAATTCTTTTAGGATCTAGAAGTCACTACCTAGACATGATAAGACCAATTAAAACAGTCATAAGAACCCAATGAATGGGAGAGAAGAGTTGTTTAAGACATGGAGTGTTTGAAAATTGTGTAACTATTATTAAGGTAGTAATAATAGTCTAAGTGTGGAATTCTTTTAGGATCTAGAAGTTAATAAACCTTAGTTACATTCATTCAAGTTATTTGAGATAGTGAATTTGAAAAAGATTATCATACACAAATAAAAAAACATTTAACTTAACTATCTTTATTAATTATGAAAATCATTGATCATGTTGCATTTTTAGTAGTAAATTGATTTATAAAAATAGTTTTATTTTTTATTTTTTATGTTGGAGTGAAAATGATTTCGGTATATGGAATATATTTTGGAGTCCGCTAATTTCTATAAAAAAAAGAATTTCTATATATATAAAATGGACAGCTTCATTCTGTCAATATTTTAAAATTTAATTACATCTTAAATTTAAGGTGCATGTTATGAAATCATAGTATTGGATGACTTTTGTCTCACAACATTTATTTAGGCGCAATTTTGATAAAATTTAAAAATGTTTTTCAAACCAATTCATATGTTGTTTGATCCAAACCTAATATTAAAATAAAATACTTTATGTGAGAAAAAATTTATCCATTAAGACTTGTAGTACTAAAGAGATGTGCTTGCGCACGCATACGCGCAAGAATTTCAAAATTCTCATATTTTTATTAATATTTCTTAAAACTAATCTAGTAAAGTAATTAATCAATTAATAAGCTTTATATTCAATTAGAAAAGTAAAACTAAAATTTCTATATTAAGGAGGACTTTTTTCACTTCTCAACACACAAATATTCTAAATTATAAACTATTTTATCATTTTTTTATGAGTTTTATTCACTAGTCATTACCTTATTGGTAATAGTGTGAAAAGCTCCAACTGAGAGTTATGGGGTTCTAGTGTTGTGTTGACTTTGTTTATTCAAAGTATTGTTGTCTTGTGATATTGTAATGCATTTGAAGTTTGCATGTTTTACTTCAAAGAGATGAAACAATGACTAATATATATGATGTTTGAATTTAGTTTGCATATGACAACATTGTGGAAGATAAAAAATAAGTTAGCTTCATTGTTGAATTTGACTTGAACACGATATTCTGGAGATAGTTAAACTTAGATGTGCTTGAATTTTGTTATCATTCACTATCGCAGACGTCGAAAGATGTCATGGTCCACTATAGGTGATACGGACCAATGACCTAACCTACACAAAACTTATGCTAATAGGTAAGTTAAAATATGTGGATTCAAACAAATTTTTATTCTCATTGGTCTATTAGTTTGTTAGTCTATTTAAATATTATTTGAATTGCTTATATACATATGTCTAAAATAAGTAGACTTTTATGTAGGCTAACAAGTTACAAAGACTTTTGAAAATGTCAGATTCAAACCCAAAAATAAACCTATGATAGTTTCAGGTCAAACTTAAACTTCGATTTTTTTGACAGACCAAACATAAACTTGGAAAAGTGTAACTCGGCCAAACATATTTTCATTCATATGATCCATATTTTTTGTCACTATCTATATATTAGTTTTAGGTTTCTTATGTTATGTGCTTATTGTATTTGTTTAAGCATGTAATTATTTGACTTGATTATTGTAGCTACATGGTGAAACATAATTTTTATAAATGTATATTAATATATCATTTTAAGAAAATAAAAATAAAAATTTAATAAATACTTTCAAAATTTAGAAAGTAATAATAGTCACAATGTAGAATTCTTTTAGGATCTAGAAGTCACTACCTAGAAATGATAAGACCAATTAAAACAATCATAAGAACCCAATGAATGGGAGAGAAGAGTTCTTTAAGACATGGAGTGTTTGAAAATTGTGTAACTATTATTTAGGTAGTAATAATAGTCTAAGTGTGGAATTCTTTTAGGATCTAGAAGTTAATAAAGCTTAGTTACATTCATTGAAGTTATTTGTGATAGTGAATTTGAAAAAGATTATCATACACAAGTAAAAAAACATTTAACTTAACTATATTTATTAATTATGAAAATCATTGATCATGTTGCATTTTTAGTAGTAAATTGATTTACAAAAATTGTTATATTTTTTATTTTTTATGTTGGAGTTAAAATGATTTCGGTATATGGAGTATATTTTGGAGTCCGCTAATTTCTATTAAAAATAAAAGAATTTCTATATATATAAAATGGACAGCTTAGTTCTGTCAATATTTTAAAATTGAATTACGTCTTAAATTTAAGGTGCATGTTATGAAATCATAGTATTGGATGACTTTTCTCTCACAACATTTAATTAGGCGCAATTTTGATAAAATTTAAAAATGTTTTTCAAACCAATTCATATGTCGTTTGATCCAAACCTAATATTAAAATAAAATACTTTATGTGAGAAAAAATTTATCCATTAAGACTTGTAGTATTAAAGCGATGTGCGTGCACACGCATATGCCAAGAATTTCAAAATTCTCATATTTTTATTAATATTTCTTAAAACTAATCTAGTAAAGTAATTAATCAATTAATAAGCTTTATATTCAATTAGAAAAGTAAAACTAAAATATCTATATTAAGGAGGACTTTTTTCACTTCTCAACACACAAATTTTCTAAATTATAAACTATTTTATCATTTTTTGTGAGTTTTATTCACTAGTCATTACCTTATTGGTAATAGTGTGAAAAGCTCCATCTGAGAGTTATGGGGTTCTAGTGTTGTGTTGACTTTGTTTATTCAAAGTATTGTTGTCTTGTGATATTGTAATGCATTTGAAGTTTGCATGTTTGACTTCAAAGAGATGAAACAATGACTAATATATATGATGTTTGAATTTAGTTTGCATATGACAACATTGTGGAAGTTAAAAAATAAGTTTGCTTCATTGTTGAATTTGACTTGAACACGATATTCTGGAGATGATGTGCTTGAATTTTGTTACCGTTCACTATCGCAGACGTCAAAAGATGTCATGGTCCATTATAGGTGATAGGGGCTAATGACCTAACCTACACAAAACTTATGCTAATAGGTAAGTTAAAATATGTGGATTCAAACAAATTTTTATTCTCATTGGTCTATTAGTTTGTTAGTCTATTTAAATATTATTTGAATTGCTTATATTCCTACGTCTAAAATAAGTAGACTTTTATGTAGGCTAACAAGTTACAAAGACTTTTGAAAATGTCAAATTCAAACCCAAAAATAAACATATGATAGTTTCAGGTCAAACTTAAACTTCGATTTTTTTGACAGACCAAACATAAACTTGGAAAAGTGTAACTCGGCCAAACATATTTTCATTCATATGATCCATATTTTTGTCACTATCTATATATTAGTTTTAGGTTTCTTATGTTGTGTGCTTATTGTATTTATTTAATCATATAATTATTTGACTTGATTATTGTAGCTACATGGTGAAACATAATTTTTATAAATGTATATTAATATATCATTTTAAGAAAATAAAAATAAAAATTTAATAAATACTTTCAAAATTTAGATAGTAATAATAGTCACAATGTGGAATTCTTTTAGGATCTAGAAGTCACTACCTAGACATGATAAGACCAATTAAAACAATCATAATAACCCAATGAATGGGAGAGAAGAGTTGTTTAAGACATGGAGTGTTTGAAAATTGTGTAACTATTATTAAGGTAGTAATAATAGTCTAAGTGTGGAATTCTTTTAGGATCTAGAAGTTAATAAACCTTAGTTACATTCATTCAAGTTATTTGTGATAGTGAATTTGAAAAAGATTATCATACACAAATAAAAAAACATTTAATTTAACAATCTTTATTAATTATGAAAATCATTGATCATGTTGCATTTTTAGAAGTAAATTGATTTACAAAGATAGTTTTATTTTTTATTTTTTATGTTGGAGTGAAAATGATTTCGGTATATGGAATATATTTTGGAGTCCGCTAATTTATACAAAAAAAAAGAATTTGTATATATATAAAATGGACAGCTTAGTTCTGTCAATATTTTAAAATTGAATTACATCTTAAATTTGAGGTGCATGTTATGAAATCATAGTATTGGATGACTTTTGTCTCAAAATATTTATTTAGGCGCAATTTTGATAAAATTTAAAAATGTTTTTCAAACCAATTCATATGTTGTTTGATCAAAACCTAACATTAAAATAAAATACTTTATATGAGAAAAAATTTATCCATTAAGAATTGTAGTACTAAAGCGATGTGCGTGCGCACGCATACGCGCAAGAATTTCAAAATTCTCATATTTTTATTAATATTTCTTAAAACTAATCTAGTAAAGTAATTAATCAATTAATAAGCTTTATATTCAATTAGAAAAGTAAAACTAAAATTTCTATATTAAGGAGGACTTTTTTCACTTCTCAACACACAAATATTCTAAATTATAAACTATTTTATCATATTTTTGTGAGTTTTATTCACTAGTCATTACCTTATTGGTAATAGTGTGAAAAGCTCCATCTGAGAGTTATGGAGTTCTAGTGTTGTGTTGACTTTGTTTATTCAAAGTATTGTTGTCTTGTGATATTGTAATGCATTTGAAGTTTGCATGTTTGACTTCAAAGAGATGAAACAATGACTAATATATATGATGTTTGAATTTAGTTTGCATATGACAACATTGTGGAAGTTAAAAAATAAGTTTGCTTCATTGTTGAATTTGACTTGAACACGATATTCTGGAGATGATGTGCTTGAATTTTGTTACCGTTCACTATCGCAGACGTCAAAAGATGTCATGGTCCATTATAGGTGATAGGGGCTAATGACCTAACCTACACAAAACTTATGCTAATAGGTAAGTTAAAATATGTGGATTCAAACAAATTTTTATTCTCATTGGTCTATTAGTTTGTTAGTCTATTTAAATATTATTTGAATTGCTTATATACATATGTCTAAAATAAGTAGACTTTTATGTAGGCTAACAAGTTACGAAGACTTTTGAAAATGTCAGATTCAAACCCAAAAATAAACCTATGATAGTTTCAGGTCAAACTTAAACTTCGATTTTTTTGACAGACCAAACATAAACTTGGAAAAGTGTAACTCGGCCAAACATATTTTCATTCATATGATCCATATTTTTTTTCACTATCTATATATTAGTTTTAGGTTTCTTATGTTATGTGCTTATTGTATTTATTTAAGCATGTAATTATTTGACTTGATTATTGTAGCTACATGGTGAAACATAATTTTTATAAATGTATATTAATATATCATTTTAAGAAAATAAAAATTTAATAAATACTCTCAAAATTTAGAAAGTAATAATAGTCACAATGAGGAATTCTTTTAGGATCTAGAAGTCACTACCTAGAAATGATAAGACCAATTAAAACAATCATAAGAACCCAATGAATGGGAGAGAAGAGTTCTTTAAGACATGGAGTGTTTGAAAATTGTGTAACTATTATTAAGGTAGTAATAATAGTCTAAGTGTGGAATTCTTTTAGGATCTAGAAGTTAATAAACCTTAGTTACATTCATTCAAGTTATTTGTGATAGTGAATTTGAAAAAGATTATCATACACAAGTAAAAAAACATTTAACTTAACTATATTTATTAATTATGAAAATCATTGATCATGTTGCATTTTTAGTAGTAAATTGATTTACAAAAATTGTTATATTTTTTATTTTTTATGTTGGAGTTAAAATGATTTCGGTATATGGAATATATTTTGGAGTCCGCTAATTTCTATTAAAAATAAAATAATTTCTATATATATAAAATGGACAGCTTAGTTCTGTCAATATTTTAAAATTGAATTACGTCTTAAATTTAAGGTGCATGTTATGAAATCATAGTATTGGATGACTTTTCTCTCACAACATTTAATTAGGCGCAATTTTGATAAAATTTAAAAATGTTTTTCAAACCAATTCATATGTCGTTTGATCCAAACCTAATATTAAAATAAAATACTTTATGTGAGAAAAAATTTATCCATTAAGACTTGTAGTACTAAAGCGATGTGCGTGCGCACGCATATGCGCAAGAATTTCAAAATTCTCATATTTTTATTAATATTTCTTAAAACTAATCTAGTAAAGTAATTAATCAATTAATAAGCTTTATATTCAATTAGAAAAGTAAAACTAAAATTTCTATATTAAGGAGGACTTTTTTCACTTCTCAACACACAAATTTTCTAAATTATAAACTATTTTATCATTTTTTGTGAGTTTTATTCACTATTCATTACCTTATTGGTAATAGTGTGAAAAGCTCCATCTGAGAGTTATGGGGTTCTAGTGTTGTGTTGACTTTGTTTATTCAAAGTATTGTTGTCTTGTGATATTGTAATGCATTTGAAGTTTGCATGTTTGACTTCAAAGAGATGAAACAATGACTAATATATATGATGTTTGAATTTAGTTTGCATATGACAACATTGTGGAAGTTAAAAAATAAGTTTGCTTCATTGTTGAATTTGACTTGAACACGATATTCTGGAGATGATGTGCTTGAATTTTGTTACCGTTCACTATCGCAGACGTCAAAAGATGTCATGGTCCATTATAGGTGATAGGGGCTAATGACCTAACCTACACAAAACTTATGCTAATAGGTAAGTTAAAATATGTGGATTCAAACAAATTTTTATTCTCATTGGTCTATTAGTTTGTTAGTCTATTTAAATATTATTTGAATTGCTTATATTCCTACGTCTAAAATAAGTAGACTTTTATGTAGGCTAACAAGTTACAAAGACTTTTGAAAATGACAAATTCAAACCCAAAAATAAACCTATGATAGTTTCAGGTCAAACTTAAACTTCGATTTTTTTGACAGACCAAACATAAACTTGGAAAAGTGTAACTCGGCCAAACATATTTTCATTCATATGATCCATATTTTTGTCACTATCTATATATTAGTTTTAGGTTTCTTATGTTGTGTGCTTATTGTATTTATTTAATCATATAATTATTTGACTTGATTATTGTAGCTACATGGTGAAACATAATTTTTATAAATGTATATTAATATATCATTTTAAGAAAATAAAAATAAAAATATAATCAATACTTTCAAAATTTAGATAGTAATAATAGTCACAATGTGGAATTCTTTTAGGATCTAGAAGTCACTACCTAGACATGATAAGACCAATTAAAACAGTCATAAGAACCCAATGAATGGGAGAGAAGAGTTGTTTAAGACATGGAGTGTTTGAAAATTGTGTAACTATTATTAAGGTAGTAATAATAGTCTAAGTGTGGAATTCTTTTAGGATCTAGAAGTTAATAAACCTTAGTTACACTCATTCAAGTTATTTGTGATAGTGAATTTGAAAAAGATTATCATACACAAATAAAAAAACATTTAACTTAACTATCTTTATTAATTATGAAAATCATTGATCATGTTGCATTTTTAGTAGTAAATTAATTTACAAAAATAGTTTTATTTTTTATTTTTTATGTTGGAGTGAAAATGATTTCGGTATATGGAATATATTTTGGAGTCCGCTAATTTCTATAAAAAAAAAGAATTTCTATATATATAAAATGGACAGCTTCATTCTGTCAATATTTTAAAATTTAATTACATCTTAAATTTAAGGTGCATGTTATGAAATCATAGTATTGGATGACTTTTGTCTCACAACATTTATTTAGGCGCAATTTTGATAAAATTTAAAAATGTTTTTCAAACCAATTCATATGTTGTTTGATCCAAAACTAATATTAAAATAAAATAATTTATGTGAGAAAAAATTTATACATTAAGACTTGTAGTACTAAAGCGATGTGCGTGCGCACGCATACGCGCAAGAATTTCAAAATTCTCATATTATTATTAATATTTCTTAAAACTAATCTAGTAAAGTAATTAATCAATTAATAAGCTTTATATTCAATTAGAAAAGAAAAACTAAAATTTCTATATTAAGGAGGACTTTTTTCACTTCTCAACACACAAATTTTCTAAATTATAAACTATTTTATCATTTTTTGTGAGTTTTATTCACTAGTCATTACCTTATTAGTAATAGTGTGAAAAGCTCCATCTGAGAGTTATGGGGTTCTAGTGTTGTGTTGACTTTGTTTATTCAAAGTATTGTTGTCTTGTGATATTGTAATGCATTTGAAGTTTGCATGTTTGACTTCAAAGAGATGAAACAATGACTAATATATATGATGTTTGAATATAGTTTGCATATGACAACATTGTGGAAGTTAAAAAATAAGTTTGCTTCAATGTTGAATTTGAGTTGAACACGATATTCTGGAGATAGTTAAACTTAGATGTGCTTGAATTTTGTTATCGTTCACTATCGCAGACGTCAAAAGATGACATGGTCCATTATAGGTGATACGGGCCAATGACCTAACCTACACAAAAACTTATGCTAATAGGTAAGTTAAAATATGTGGATTCAAACAAATTTTTATTCTCATTGGTCTATTAGTTTGTTAGTCTATTTAAATATTATTTGAATTGCTTATATACATATGTCTAAAATAAGTAGACTTTTATGTAGGCTAACAAGTTACAAAGACTTTTCAAAATGTCACATTCAAACCCAAAAATAAACCTATGATAGTTTCAGGTCAAACTTAAACTTCGATTTTTTTGACAGACCAAACATAAACTTGGAAAAGTGTAACTCGGCCAAACATATTTTCATTCATATGATCCATATTTTTTGTCACTATCTATATATTAGTTTTAGGTTTCTTATGTTGTGTGCTTATTGTATTTATTTAAGCATGTAATTATTTGACTTGATTATTGTAGCTACATGGTGAAACATAATTTTTATAAATGTATATTAATATATCATTTTAAGAAAATAAAAATAAAAATTTAATCAATACTTTCAAAATTTAGATAGTAATAATAGTCACAATGTGGAATTCTTTTAGGATCTAGAAGTCACTACCTAGACATGATAAGACCAATTAAAACAGTCATGAGAACCCAATGAATGGGAGAGAAGAGTTGTTTAAGACATGGAGTGTTTGAAAATTGTGTAACTATTATTAAGGTAGTAATAATAGTCTAAGTGTGGAATTCTTTTAGGATCTAGAAGTTAATAAACCTTAGTTACATTCATTCAAGTTATTTGAGATAGTGAATTTGAAAAAGATTATCATACACAAATAAAAAAACATTTAACTTAACTATCTTTATTAATTATGAAAATCATTGATCATGTTGCATTTTTAGTAGTAAATTGATTTACAAAAATAGTTTTATTTTTTATTTTTTATGTTGGAGTGAAAATGATTTCGGTATATGGAATATATTTTGGAGTCCGCTAATTTCTATAAAAAAAAGAATTTCTATATATATAAAATGGACAGCTTAATTCTGTCAATATTTTAAAATTTAATTACATCTTAAATTTAAGGTGCATGTTATGAAATCATAGTATTGGATGACTTTTGTCTCACAACATTTATTTAGGCGCAATTTTGATAAAATTTAAAAATGTTTTTCAAACCAATTCATATGTTGTTTGATCCAAACCTATTATTAAAATAAAATACTTTATGTGAGAAAAAATTTATCCATTAAGACTTGTAGTACTAAAGAGATGTGCTTGCGCACGCATACGCGCAAGAATTTCAAAATTCTCATATTTTTATTAATATTTCTTAAAACTAATCTAGTAAAGTAATTAATCAATTAATAAGCTTTATATTCAATTAGAAAAGTAAAACTAAAATTTCTATATTAAGGAGGACTTTTTTCACTTCTCAACACACAAATATTCTAAATTATAAACTATTTTATCATTTTTTTATGAGTTTTATTCACCAGTCATTACCTTATTGGTAATAGTGTGAAAAGCTCCATCTGAGAGTTATGGGGTTCTAGTGTTGTGTTGACTTTGTTTATTCAAAGTATTGTTGTCTTGTGATATTGTAATGCATTTGAAGTTTGCATGTTTGACTTCAAAGATATGAAACAATGACTAATATATATGATGTTTGAATTTAGTTTGCATATGACAACATTGTGGAAGTTAAAAAATAAGTTTGCTTAATTGGTGAATTTGACTTGAACTCGATATTCTAGAGATAGTTAAACTTAGATGTGCTTAAATTTTGTTATCGTTCACTATCGTAGAAGTCAAAAGATGTCATGGTCCACTATAGGTGATACGGGCCAATGACCTAACCTACACAAAACTTATGCTAATAGGTAAGTTAAAATATGTGGATTCAAACAAATTTTTATTCTCATTGGTCTATTAGTTTGTTAGTCTATATAAATATTATTTGAATTGCTTATATACATATGTCTAAAATAAGTAGACTTTTATGTAGGCTAACAAGTTACAAAGACTTTTGAAAATGTCAGATTCAAACCCAAAAATAAACCTATGATAGTTTCAGGTCAAACTTAAACTTCGATTTTTTTTACAGACCAAAAATAAACTTGGAAAAGTGTAACTCGGCCAAACGTATTTTCATTCATATGATCCACATTTTTTGTCACTATCTATATATTAGTTTTAGGTTTCTTATGTTATGTGCTTATTGTATTTATTTAAGCATGTAATTATTTGACTTGATTATTGTAGCTACATGGTGAGACATAATTTTTATAAATGTATATTAATATATCATTTTAATAAAATAAAAATAAAAATTTAATCAATACTTTCAAATTTTAGATAGTAATAATAGTCACAATGTGGAATTCTTTTAGGATCTAGAAGTCACTACCTAGATATGATAAGACCAATTAAAACAATCATAAGAACCCAATTAATGGGAGAGAAGAGTTGTTTAAGACATGGAGTGTTTGAAAATTGTGTAACTATTATTAAGGTAGTAATAATAGTCTAAGTGTGGAATTCTTTTAGGATCTAGAAGTTAATAAACCTTAGTTACATTCATTCAAGTTATTTGTGATAGTGAATTTGAAAAAGATTATCATACATAAATAAAAAAAACATTTAACTTAACTATCTTTATTAATTATGAAAATCATTGATCATGTTGCATTTTTAGTAGTAAATTGATTTACAAAAATAGTTGTATTTTTTATTTTTTATGTTGGAGTGAAAATGATTTCGGTATATGGAATATATTTTGGAGTCCGCTAATTTCTATAAAAAAAAAAGAATTTCTATATATATAAAATGGACAGCTTAGTTCTGTCAATATTTTAAAATTTAATTACATCTTAAATTTAAGGTGCATGTTATGAAATCATAGTATTGGATGACTTTTGTCTCACAACATTTAATTAGGCGTAATTTTGATAAAATTTAAAAATGTTTTTCAAACCAATTCATATGTTGTTTGATCCAAACCTAATATTAAAATAAAATACTTTATGTGAGAAAAATTTATCCATTAAGACTTGTAGTACTAAAGCGATGTCGGTGCGCACGCATACGTGCAAGAATTTCAAAATTCTCATATTATTATTAATATTTCTTAAAACTAATCTAGTAAAGTAATTAATTGATTAATAAGCTTTATATTCAATTAGAAAAGTAAAACTAAAATTTCTATATTAAGGGGGACTTTTTTCACTTCTCAACACACAAATTTTCTAAATTATAAACTATTTTATCATTTTTTATGAGTTTTATTCTCTAGTAATTGCCTTATTGGTAATAGTGTGAAAAGCTTCATCTGAGAGTTATGGGGTTCTAGTGTTGTGTTGACTTTGTTTATTCAAAGTATTGTTGTCTTGTGATATTGTAATGCATTTGAAGTTTGCATGTTCGACTTCAAAGAGATGAAACAATGACTAATAAATATGATGTTTGAATTCAGTTTGCATATGACAACATTATGGAAGTTAAAAAACAAGTTTGCTTCATTGTTGAATTTGACTTGAACACGATATTCTGGAGATGATGTGCTTGAATTTTGTTACCGTTCACTATTGCAGACGTCAAAAGATGTCATGGTCCATTATAGGTGATAGGGGCTAATGATCTAACCTACACAAAAGTTATGCTAATAGGTAAGTTAAAATATGTGGATTCAAACAAATTTGTATTCTCATTGGTCTATTAGTTTGTTAGTATATTTAAATATTATTTGAATTGCTTATATTCCTACGTCTAAAATAAGTAGACTTTTATGTAGGCTAACAAGTTACAAAGACTTTTGAAAATGTCAGATTCAAACCCAAAAATAAACCTATGATAGTTTCGGGTCAAACTTAAACTTCGATTTTTTTGACAGACCAAACATAAACTTGGAAAAGTGTAACTCGGCCAAAGATATTTTCATTCATATGATCCATATTTTTGTCACTATCTATATATTAGTTTTAGGTTTCTTATGTTGTGTGCTTATTGTATTTATTTAAGCATGTAATTATTTGACTTGATTATTGTAGCTACATGGTGAAACATAATTTTTATAAATGTATATTAATATATCATTTTAAGAAAATAAAAATAAAAATTTAATCAATACTTTCAAAATTTAGATAGTAATAATAGTCACAATGTGGAATTCTTTTAGGATCTAGAAGTCACTACCTAGACATGATAAGACCAATTAAAACAGTCATGAGAACCCAATGAATGGGAGAGAAGAGTTGTTTAAGACATGGAGTGTTTGAAAATTGTGTAACTATTATTAAGGTAGTAATAATAGTCTAAGTGTGGAATTCTTTTAGGATCTAGAAGTTAATAAACCTTAGTTACATTCATTCAAGTTATTTGAGATAGTGAATTTGAAAAAGATTATCATACACAAATAAAAAAACATTTAACTTAACTATCTTTATTAATTATGAAAATCATTGATCATGTTGCATTTTTAGTAGTAAATTGATTTACAAAAATAGTTTTATTTTTTATTTTTTATGTTGGAGTGAAAATGATTTCGGTATATGGAATATATTTTGGAGTCCGCTAATTTCTATAAAAAAAAGAATTTCTATATATATAAAATGGACAGCTTAATTCTGTCAATATTTTAAAATTTAATTACATCTTAAATTTAAGGTGCATGTTATGAAATCATAGTATTGGATGACTTTTGTCTCACAACATTTATTTAGGCGCAATTTTGATAAAATTTAAAAATGTTTTTCAAACCAATTCATATGTTGTTTGATCCAAACCTATTATTAAAATAAAATACTTTATGTGAGAAAAAATTTATCCATTAAGACTTGTAGTACTAAAGAGATGTGCTTGCGCACGCATACGCGCAAGAATTTCAAAATTCTCATATTTTTATTAATATTTCTTAAAACTAATCTAGTAAAGTAATTAATCAATTAATAAGCTTTATATTCAATTAGAAAAGTAAAACTAAAATTTCTATATTAAGGAGGACTTTTTTCACTTCTCAACACACAAATATTCTAAATTATAAACTATTTTATCATTTTTTTATGAGTTTTATTCACCAGTCATTACCTTATTGGTAATAGTGTGAAAAGCTCCATCTGAGAGTTATGGGGTTCTAGTGTTGTGTTGACTTTGTTTATTCAAAGTATTGTTGTCTTGTGATATTGTAATGCATTTGAAGTTTGCATGTTTGACTTCAAAGATATGAAACAATGACTAATATATATGATGCTTGAATTTAGTTTGCATATGACAACATTGTGGAAGTTAAAAAATAAGTTTGCTTAATTGGTGAATTTGACTTGAACTCGATATTCTAGAGATAGTTAAACTTAGATGTGCTTGAATTTTGTTATCGTTCACTATCGTAGAAGTCAAAAGATGTCATGGTCCACTATAGGTGATACGGGCCAATGACCTAACCTACACAAAACTTATGCTAATAGGTAAGTTAAAATATGTGGATTCAAACAAATTTTTATTCTCATTGGTCTATTAGTTTGTTAGTCTATATAAATATTATTTGAATTGCTTATATACATATGTCTAAAATAAGTAGACTTTTATGTAGGCTAACAAGTTACAAAGACTTTTGAAAATGTCAGATTCAAACCCAAAAATAAACCTATGATAGTTTCAGGTCAAACTTAAACTTCGATTTTTTTTACAGACCAAAAATAAACTTGGAAAAGTGTAACTCGGCCAAACGTATTTTCATTCATATGATCCACATTTTTTGTCACTATCTATATATTAGTTTTAGGTTTCTTATGTTATGTGCTTATTGTATTTATTTAAGCATGTAATTATTTGACTTGATTATTGTAGCTACATGGTGAGACATAATTTTTATAAATGTATATTAATATATCATTTTAATAAAATAAAAATAAAAATTTAATCAATACTTTCAAATTTTAGATAGTAATAATAGTCACAATGTGGAATTCTTTTAGGATCTAGAAGTCACTACCTAGACATGATAAGACCAATTAAAACAATCATAAGAACCCAATTAATGGGAGAGAAGAGTTGTTTAAGACATGGAGTGTTTGAAAATTGTGTAACTATTATTAAGGTAGTAATAATAGTCTAAGTGTGGAATTCTTTTAGGATCTAGAAGTTAATAAACCTTAGTTACATTCATTCAAGTTATTTGTGATAGTGAATTTGAAAAAGATTATCATACATAAATAAAAAAACATTTAACTTAACTATCTTTATTAATTATGAAAATCATTGATCATGTTACATTTTTAGTAGTAAATTGATTTACAAAAATAGTTGTATTTTTTATTTTTTATGTTGGAGTGAAAATGATTTCGGTATATGGAATATATTTTGGAGTCCTCTAATTTCTATAAAAAAAAATAATTTCTATATATATATAAAATGGACAGCTTTGTTCTGTCAATATTTTAAAATTGAATTACATCTTAAATTTAAGGTGCATGTTATGAAATCATAGTATTGGATGACTTTTGTCTCACAACATTTAATTAGGCGCAATTTTGATAAAATTTAAAAAATGTTTTTCAAACCAATTAATATGTTGTGTGATCCAAACCTAATATTAAAATAAAATACTTTATGTGAGAAAAAATTTATCCATTAAGACTTGTAGTACTAAAGCGATGTGCGTTCGCACGCATACGCACAAGAATTTCAAAATTCTCATATTTTTATAAATATTTCTTAAAACTAATCTAGTAAAGTAATTAATCAATTAATAAGCTTTATATTATATTAGAAAAGTAAAACTAGAATTTCTATATTAAGGAGGACTTTTTTCACTTCTCAACACACAAATTTTCTAAATTATAAACTATTTTATCATTTTTTTATGAGTTTTATTCACTAGTCATTGCCTTATTGGTAATAGTGTGAAAAGCGTCATCTGAGAGTTATGGGGGTTCTAGTGTTGTGTTGAATTTGTTTATTCAAAGTATTGTTGTCTTGTGATATTGTAATGCATTTGAAGTTTGCATGTTTGACTTCAAAGAGATGAAACAATGACTAATATATATGATGTTTGAATTCAGTTTGCGTATGACAACATTATGGAAGTTAAAAAACAAGTTTGCTTCATTGTTGAATTTGACTTAAACACTATATTCTGGAGATAGTTAAACTTAGATGTGCTTGAATTTTGTTACCGTTCACTATCGCAGACGTCAAAAGATGTCATGGTCCATTATAGGTGATAGGGGCTAATGACCTAACCTACACAAAACTTATGCTAATAGGTAAGTTAAAATATGTGGATTCAAACAAATTTTTATTCTCATTGGTCTATTAGTTTGTTAGTCTATTTAAATATTATTTGAATTGCTTATATTCCTAATTATAAAATAAGTAGACTTTTATGTAGGCTAACAAGTTATACAGACTTTTGAAAATGTCAGATTCAAACCCAAAAATAAACCTATGATAGTTTCAGGTCAAACTTAAACTTCGATTTTTTTGACAGACCAAACATAAACTTGGAAAAGTGTAACTCGGCCAAACATATTTTCATTCATATGATCCATATTTTTTGTCACTATCTATATATTAGTTTTAGGTTTCTTATGTTATGTGCTTATTGTATTTATTTAAGCATGTAATTATTTGACTTGATTATTGTAGCTACATGGTGAAACATAATTTTTATAAATGTATATTAATATATCATTTTAAGAAAATAAAAATAAAAATTTAATCAATACTTTCATAATTTAGATAATAATAATAGTCACAATATGGAATTCTTTTAGGATCTAGAAGTCACTAGCTAGACATGATAAGACCAATTAAAACAATCATAAGAACCCAATGAATGGGAGAGAAGAGTTGTTTAAGACATGGAGTGTTTGAAAATTGTGTAACTATTATTAAGGTAGTAATAATAGTCTAAGTGTGGAATTCTTTTAGGATTTAGAAGTTAATAAACCTTAGTTACATTCATTCAAGTTATTTGTGATAGTGAATTTGAAAAAGATTATCATACACAAATAAAAAAACATTTAACTTAACTATCTTTATTAATTATGAAAATCATTGATAATGTTGCATTTTTAGTAGTAAATTGATTTACAAAAATAGTTATATTTTTTATTTTTTATGTTGGAGTGAAAATGATTTCGGTATATGGAATATATTTTGGAGTCTGCTAATTTCTATAAAAAAAAGAATTTCTATATATATAAAATGGACAGCTTAGTTCTGTCAATATTTTAAAATTGAATTACGTCTTAAATTTAAGGTGCATGTTATGAAATCATAGTATTGGATGACTTTTGTCTCACAACATTTAATTAGGCGCAATTTTGATAAAATTTAAAAATGTTTTTCAAACCAATTCATATGTTGTTTGATCCAAACCTAATATTAAAATAAAATACTTTATGTGAGAAAAAATGTATCTATTAAGACTTGTAGTACTAAAGCGATGTGCGTGCGTACGCATACGCGCAAGAATTTCAAAATTCTCATATTATTATTAATATTTCTTAAAACTAATATAGTAAAGTAATTAATCAATTAATAAGCTTTATATTCAATTAGAAAAGTAAAACTAAAATTTCTATATTAAGGGGGACTTTTTTCACTTCTCAACACACAGATTTTCTAAATTATAAACTATTTTATCATTTTTTATGAGTTTTATTCACTAGTCATTACCTTATTGGTAATAGTGTGAAAAGCTTCATCTGAGAGTTATGGGGTTCTAGTGTTGAGTTGACTTTGTTTATTCAAAGTATTGTTGTCTTGTGATATTGTAATGCATTTTAAGTTTGCATGTTTGACTTCAAAGAGATGAAACAATGACTAATATATATGATGTTTGAATTTAGTTTGCATATGACAACATTGTGGAAGTTAAAAAATAAGTTTGCTTCATTGGTGAATTTGACTTGAACTCGATATTAGTTAAACTTAGATGTGCTTGAATTTTGTTATCGTTCACTATCGTAGACGTCAAAAGATGTCATGGTCCACTATATGTGATACGGGCCAATGACCTAACCTACACAAAACTTATGCTAATAGGTAAGTTAAAATATGTGGATTCAAACAAATTTTTATTCTCATTGGTCTATTAGTTTGTTAGTCTATATAAATATTATTTGAATTGCTTATATACATATGTCTAAAATAAGTAGACTTTTATGTAGGCTAAAAAGTTACAAAGACTTTTGAAAATGTCAGATTCAAACCCAAAAATAAACCTATGATAGTTTCAGGTCAAACTTAAACTTCGATTTTTTTTACAGACCAAACATAAACTTGGAAAAGTGTAACTCGGCCAAACATATTTTCATTCATATGATCCATATTTTTTGTCACTATCTATATATTAGTTTTAGGTTTCTTATGTTATGTGCTTATTGTATTTATTTAAGCATGTAATTATTTGACTTGATTATTGTAGCTACATGGTGAAACATAATTTTTATAAATGTATATTAATATATCATTTTAAGAAAATAAAAATAAAAATTTAATCAATACTTTCAAAATTTAGATAGTAATAATAGTCACAATGTGGAATTCTTTTAGGACCTAGAAGTCACTACCTAGATATGATAAGACCAATTAAAACAATCATAAGAACCCAATGAATGGGAGAGAAGAGTTGTTTAAGACATGGAGTGTTTGAAAATTGTGTAACTATTATTAAGGTAGTAATAATAGTCTAAGTGTGGAATTCTTTTAGGATCTTCAAGTTACTAAACTTTAGTTACATTCATTCAAGTTATTTGTGATAGTGAATTTGAAAAAGATTATCATACACAAATAAAAAAACTTTTAACTTAACTATCTTTATTAATTATGAAAATCATTGATCATGTTGCATTTTTAGTAGTGAATTGATTTACAAAAATAGTTATATTTTTTATTTTTTATGTTGGAGTGAAAATGATTTCGGTATATGGAATATATTTTGGAGTCCGCTAATTTCTATAAAAAAAATGAATTTCTATATATATATAATGGACAGCTTAGTTGTGTCAATATTTTAAAATTGAATTACATCTTAAATTTAAGGTGCAAGTTATGAAATCATAGTATTTGATGACTTTTGTCTCACAACATTTAATTAGACGCAATTTTGATAAAATTTAAAAATGTTTTTCAAACCAATTCATATGTTGTTTGATCCAAACCTAATATTAAAATAAAATACTTTATGTGAGAAAAAATTTATCCATTAAGACTTGTAGTACTAAAGCGATGTGCGTGCCCACGCATACGCGCAAGAATTTCAAAATTCTCATATTATTATTAATATTTCTTAAAACTAATCTAGTAAAGTAATTAATCAATTAATAAGCTTTATATTCAATTAGAAAAGTAAAACTAAAATTTCTATATTAAGGAGGACTTTTTTCACTTCTCAACACACAAATTTTCTAAATTATAAACTATTTTATCATTTTTTTATGAGTTTTATTCACTAGTCATTACCTTATTGGTAATAGTGTGAAAAGATTCATCTGAGAGTTATGGGGTTCTAGTGTTGAGTTGACTTTGTTTATTCAAAGTAGTGTTGTCTTGTGATATTGTAATGCATTTGAAGTTTGCATGTTTGACTTCAAAGAGATGAAACAATGACTAATATATATGATGTTTGAATTCAGTTTCCATATGACAACATTGTGGAAGTTAAAAAATAAGTTTGCTTCATTGGTGAATTTGACTTGAACTCGATATTCTGGAGATAGTTAAACTTAGATGTGCTTGAATTTTGTTATCGTTCACTATCGTAGACGTCAAAAGATGTCATGGTCCACTATAGGTGATACGGACCAATGACCTAACCTACACAAAACTTATGCTAATAGGTAAGTTAAAATATGTGGATTCAAACAAATTTTTATTCTCATTGGTCTATTAGTTTGTTAGTCTATATAAATATTATTTGAATTGCTTATATACATATGTCTAAAATAAGTAGACTTTTATGTAGGCTAACAAGTTACAAAGACTTTTGAAAATGTCAGATTCAAACCCAAAAATAAACCTATGATAGTTTCAGGTCAAACTTAAACTTCGATTTTTTTTACAGACCAAACATAAACTTGGAAAAGTGTAACTCGGCCAAACATATTTTCATTCATATGATCCATATTTTTTGTCACTATCTATATATTAGTTTTAGGTTTCTTATGTTATGTGCTTATTGTATTTATTTAAGCATGTAATTATTTGACTTGATTATTGTAGCTACATGGTGAAACATAATTTTTATAAATGTATATTAATATATCATTTTAAGAAAATAAAAATAAAAATTTAATCAATACTTTCAAAATTTAGATAGTAATAATAGTCACAATGTGGAATTCTTTTAGGACCTAGAAGTCACTACCTAGATATGATAAGACCAATTAAAACAATCATAAGAACCCAATGAATGGGAGAGAAGAGTTGTTTAAGACATGGAGTGTTTGAAAATTGTGTAACTATTATTAAGGTAGTAATAATAGTCTAAGTGTGGAATTCTTTTAGGATCTTCAAGTTACTAAACTTTAGTTACATTCATTCAAGTTATTTGTGATAGTGAATTTGAAAAAGATTATCATACACAAATAAAAAAACTTTTAACTTAACTATCTTTATTAATTATGAAAATCATTGATCATGTTGCATTTTTAGTAGTGAATTGATTTACAAAAATAGTTATATTTTTTATTTTTTATGTTGGAGTGAAAATGATTTCGGTATATGGAATATATTTTGGAGTCCGCTAATTTCTATAAAAAAAAAGAATTTCTATATATATATAATGGACAGCTTAGTTGTGTCAATATTTTAAAATTGAATTACATCTTAAATTTAAGGTGCAAGTTATGAAATCATAGTATTGGATGACTTTTGTCTCACAACATTTAATTAGACGCAATTTTGATAAAATTTAAAAATGTTTTTCAAACCAATTCATATGTTGTTTGATCCAAACCTAATATTAAAATAAAATACTTTATGTGAGAAAAAATTTATCCATTAAGACTTGTAGTACTAAAGCGATGTGCGTGCCCACGCATACGCGCAAGAATTTCAAAATTCTCATATTATTATTAATATTTCTTAAAACTAATCTAGTAAAGTAATTAATCAATTAATAAGCTTTATATTCAATTAGAAAAGTAAAACTAAAATTTCTATATTAAGGAGGACTTTTTTCACTTCTCAACACACAAATTTTCTAAATTATAAACTATTTTATCATTTTTTTATGAGTTTTATTCACTAGTCATTGCCTTATTGGTAATAGTGTGAAAAGATTCATCTGAGAGTTAAGGGGTTCTAGTGTTGAGTTGACTTTGTTTATTCAAAGTAGTGTTGTCTTGTGATATTGTAATGCATTTGAAGTTTGCATGTTTGACTTCAAAGAGATGAAACAATGACTAATATATATGATGTTTGAATTCAGTTTGCATATGACAACATTGTGGAAGTTAAAAAATAAGTTTGCTTCATTGGTGAATTTGACTTGAGCTCGATATTCTGGAGATAGTTAAACTTAGATGTGCTTGAATTTTGTTATCGTTCACTATCGCAGACGTCAAAAGATGTCATGGTCCACTATAGGTGATACGGACCAATGACCTAACCTACACAAAACTTATGCTAATAGGTAAGTTAAAATATGTGGATTCAAACAAATTTTTATTCTCATTGGTCTATTAGTTGGTTAGTCTATTTAAATATTATTTGAATTGCTTATATACATATGTCTAAAATAAGTTGACTTTTATGTAGGCTAACAAGTTACAAAGACTTTTGAAAATGTCAGATTCAAACCCAAAAATAAACCTATGATAGTTTCAGGTCAAACTTAAACTTCGATTTTCTTGACAGACCAAACTTAAACTTGGAAAAGTGTAACTCGGCCAAACATATTTTCATTCATATGATCCATTTTTTTTGCCACTATCTATATATTAGTTTTAAGTTTCTTATGTTATGTGCTTATTGTATTTATTTAAGCATGTAATTATGTGACTTGATTATTGTAGCTACATGGTAAAATATAATTTTTATAAATGTATATTAGAATATCATTTTAAGAAAATAAAAATAAAAATTTAATCAATACTTTCAAAATTTAGATAGTAATAATAGTCCCAATGTGGAATTCTTTTAGGATCTAGAAGTCACTACCTAGACATGATAAGACCAATTAAAACAATCATAAGAACCCAATGAATGGGAGAGAAGAGTTGTTTAAGACATGGAGTGTTTGAAAATTGTGTAACTATTATTAAGGTAGTAATAATAGTCTAAGTGTGGAATTCTTTTAGGATCTAGAAGTTACTAAACCTTAGTTACATTCATTCAAGTTATTTGTGATAGTGAATTTGAAAAAGATTATCATACACAAATAAAAAAACATTTAACTTAACTATCTTTATTAATTATGAAAATCATTGATCATGTTGCATTTTTAGTAGTAAATTGATTTACAAAAATAGTTATATTTTTTATTTTTTATGTTGGAGTGAAAATGATTTTGGTATATGGAATATATTTTGGAGTCTGCTAATTTCTATAAAAAAAAGAATATCTATATATATAAAATGGACAGCTTAGTTCTGTCAATATTTTAAAATTGAATTACATCTTAAATTTAAGGTGCATGTTATGAAATCATAGTATTGGATGACTTTTGTCTCACAACATTTAATTAGGCGCAATTTTGATAAAATTTAAAAATGTTTTTCAAACCAATTAATATGTTGTGTGATCCAAACCTAATATTAAAATAAAATACTTTATGTGAGAAAAAATTTATCCATTAAGACTTGTAGTACTAAAGTGATGTGCGTGCGCACGCATACGCGCAAGAATTTCAAAATTCTCATATTTTTATAAATATTTCTTAAAAATAATCTAGTAAAATAATTAATCAATTAATAAGCTTTATATTCAATTAGAAAAGTAAAACTAGAATTTCTATATTAAGGAGGACTTTTTTCACTTCTCAACACACAAATTATCTAAATTATAAACTATTTTATCATTTTTTTATGAGTTTTATTCACTAGTCATTGCCTTATTGGTAATAGTGTGAAAAGCTTCATCTGAGAGTTATTGGGGTTCTAGTGTTGTGTTGACTTTGTTTATTCAAAGTATTGTTGTCTTGTGATATTGTAATGCATTTAAAGTTTGCATGTTTGACTTCAAAGAGATGAAACAATGACTAATATATATGATGTTTGAATTCAGTTTGCATATGACAACATTGTGGAAGTTAAAAAACAAGTTTGCTTCATTGTTGAATTTGACTTGAACACGATATTCTGGAGATAGTTAAACTTAGATGTGCTTGAATTTTGTTACCGTTCACTATCGCATACGTCAAAAGATGTCATGGTCCACTATAGGTGATACGGACCAATGACCTAACCTACACAAAACTTATGCTAATAGGTAAGTTAAAATATGTGGATCCAAACAAATTTTTATTCTCATTGGTCTATTAGTTTGTTAGTCTATTTAAATATTATTTGAGTTGCTTATATACATATGTCTAAAATAAGTAGACTTTTATGTAGGCTAACAAGTTACAAAGACTTTTGAAAATGTCAGATTCAAACCCAAAAATAAACCTATGATAATTTCAGGTCAAACTTAAACTTCGATTTTCTTGACAGACCAAACTTAAACTTGGAAAAGTGTAACTCGGCCAAACATATTTTCATTCATATGATCCATATTTTTTGCCACTATCTATATATTAGTTTTAAGTTTCTTATGTTATGTGCTTATTGTATTTATTTAAGCATGTAATTATGTGACTTGATTATTGTAGCTACATGGTAAAATATAATTTTTATAAATGTATATTAGAATATCATTTTAAGAAAATAAAAATAAAAATTTAATCAATACTTTCAAAATTTAGATAGTAATAATAGTCCCAATGTGGAATTCTTTTAGGATCTAGAAGTCACTACCTAGACATGATAAGACCAATTAAAACAATCATAAGAACCCAATGAATGGGAGAGAAGAGTTGTTTAAGACATGGAGTGTTTGAAAATTGTGTAACTATTATTAAGGTAGTAATAATAGTCTAAGTGTGGAATTCTTTTAGGATCTAGAAGTTACTAAACCTTAGTTACATTCATTCAAGTTATTTGTGATAGTGAATTTGAAAAAGATTATCATACACAAATAAAAAAACATTTAACTTAACTATCTTTATTAATTATGAAAATCATTGATCATGTTGCATTTTTAGTAGTAAATTGATTTACAAAAATAGTTATATTTTTTATTTTTTATGTTGGAGTGAAAATGATTTCGGTATATGGAATATATTTTGGAGTCTGCTAATTTCTATAAAAAAAAGAATATCTATATATATAAAATGGACAGCTTAGTTGTGTCAATATTTTAATATTTAATTACATCTTAAATTTAAGGTGCATGTTATGAAATCATAGTATTGGATGACTTTTGTCTCACAACATTTAATTAGGCGCAATTTTGATAAAATTTAAAAATGTTTTTCAAACCAATTAATATGTTGTGTGATCCAAACCTAATATTAAAATAAAATACTTTATGTGAGAAAAAATTTATCCATTAAGACTTGTAGTACTAAAGCGATGTGCGTGCGCACGCATACGCGCAAGAATTTCAAAATTCTCATATTATTATTAATATTTCTTAAAACTAATCTAGTAAAATAATTAATCAATTAATAAGCTTTATATTCAATTAGAAAAGTAAAACTAGAATTTCTATATTAAGGAGGACTTTTTTCACTTCTCAACACACAAATTATCTAAATTATAAACTATTTTATCATTTTTTTATGAGTTTTATTCACTAGTCATTGCCTTATTGGTAATAGTGTGAAAAGCTTCATCTGAGAGTTATTGGGGTTCTAGTGCTGAGTTGACTTTGTTTATTCAAAGTATTGTTGTCTTGTGATATTGTAATGCATTTAAAGTTTGCATGTTTGACTTCAAAGAGATGAAACAATGACTAATATATATGATGTTTGAATTCAGTTTGCATATGACAACATTGTGGAAGATAAAAAATAAGTTTGCTTCATTGGTGAATTTGACTTGAGCTCGATATTCTGGAGATAGTTAAACTTAGATGTGCTTGAATTTTGTTATCGTTCACTATCGCAGACGTCAAAAGATGTCATGGTCCACTATAGGTGATACGGACCAATGACCTAACCTACACAAAACTTATGCTAATAGGTAAGTTAAAATATGTGGATTCAAACAAATTTTTATTCTCATTGGTCTATTAGTTTGTTAGTCTATTTAAATATTATTTGAATTGCTTATATACATATGTCTAAAATAAGTAGACTTTTATGTAGGCTAACAAGTTACAAAGACTTTTGAAAATGTCAGATTCAAACCCAAAAATAAACCTATGATAGTTTCAGGTCAAACTTAAACTTCGATTTTCTTGACAGACCAAACTTAAACTTGGAAAAGTGTAACTCGGCCAAACATATTTTCATTCATATGATCCATATTTTTTGCCACTATCTATATATTAGTTTTAAGTTTCTTATGTTATGTGCTTATTGTATTTATTTAAGCATGTAATTATGTGACTTGATTATTGTAGCTACATGGTAAAATATAATTTTTATAAATGTATATTAGAATATCATTTTAAGAAAATAAAAATAAAAATTTAATCAATACTTTCAAAATTTAGATAGTAATAATAGTCCCAATGTGGAATTCTTTTAGGATCTAGAAGTCACTACCTAGACATGATAAGACCAATTAAAACAATCATAAGAACCCAATGAATGGGAGAGAAGAGTTGTTTAAGACATGGAGTGTTTGAAAATTGTGTAACTATTATTAAGGTAGTAATAATAGTCTAAGTGTGGAATTCTTTTAGGATCTAGAAGTTACTAAACCTTAGTTACATTCATTCAAGTTATTTGTGATAGTGAATTTGAAAAAGATTATCATACACAAATAAAAAAACATTTAACTTAACTATCTTTATTAATTATGAAAATCATTGATCATGTTGCATTTTTAGTAGTAAATTGATTTACAAAAATAGTTATATTTTTTATTTTTTATGTTGGAGTGAAAATGATTTCGGTATATGGAATATATTTTGGAGTCTGCTAATTTCTATAAAAAAAAGAATATCTATATATATAAAATGGACAGCTTAGTTCTGTCAATATTTTATAATTAAATTACATCTTAAATTTAAGGTGCATGTTATGAAATCATAGTATTGGATGACTTTTGTCTCACAACATTTAATTAGGCGCAATTTTGATAAAATTTAAAAATGTTTTTCAAACCAATTAATATGTTGTGTGATCCAAACCTAATATTAAAATAAAATACTTTATGTGAGAAAAAATTTATCCATTAAGACTTGTAGTACTAAAGCGATGTGCGTGCGCACGCATACGCGCAAGAATTTCAAAATTCTCATATTTTTATAAATATTTCTTAAAAATAATCTAGTAAAATAATTAATCAATTAATAAGCTTTATATTCAATTAGAAAAGTAAAACTAGAATTTCTATATTAAGGAGGACTTTTTTCACTTCTCAACACACAAATTATCTAAATTATAAACTATTTTATCATTTTTTTATGAGTTTTATTCACTAGTCATTGCCTTATTGGTAATAGTGTGAAAAGCTTCATCTGAGAGTTATTGGGGTTCTAGTGCTGTGTTGACTTTGTTTATTCAAAGTATTGTTGTCTTGTGATATTGTAATGCATTTAAAGTTTGCATGTTTGACTTCAAAGAGATGAAACAATGACTAATATATATGATGTTTGAATTCAGTTTGCATATGACAACATTGTGGAAGTTAAAAAACAAGTTTGCTTCATTGTTGAATTTGACTTGAACACGATATTCTGGAGATAGTTAAACTTAGATGTGCTTGAATTTTGTTACCGTTCACTATCGCATACGTCAAAAGATGTCATGGTCCACTATAGGTGATACGGACCAATGACCTAACCTACACAAAACTTATGCTAATAGGTAAGTTAAAATATGTGGATCCAAACAAATTTTTATTCTCATTGGTCTATTAGTTTGTTAGTCTATTTAAATATTATTTGAGTTTCTTATATACATATGTCTAAAATAAGTAGACTTTTATGTAGGCTAACAAGTTACAAAGACTTTTGAAAATGTCAGATTCAAACCCAAAAATAAACCTATGATAGTTTCAGGTCAAACTTAAACTTCGATTTTCTTGACAGACCAAACTTAAACTTGGAAAAGTGTAACTCGGCCAAACATATTTTCATTCATATGATCCATATTTTTTGCCACTATCTATATATTAGTTTTAAGTTTCTTATGTTATGTGCTTATTGTATTTATTTAAGCATGTAATTATGTGACTTGATTATTGTAGCTACATGGTAAAATATAATTTTTATAAATGTATATTAGAATATCATTTTAAGAAAATAAAAATAAAAATTTAATCAATACTTTCAAAATTTAGATAGTAATAATAGTCCCAATGTGGAATTCTTTTAGGATCTAGAAGTCACTACCTAGACATGATAAGACCAATTAAAACAATCATAAGAACCCAATGAATGGGAGAGAAGAGTTGTTTAAGACATGGAGTGTTTGAAAATTGTGTAACTATTATTAAGGTAGTAATAATAGTCTAAGTGTGGAATTCTTTTAGGATCTAGAAGTTACTAAACCTTAGTTACATTCATTCAAGTTATTTGTGATAGTGAATTTGAAAAAGATTATCATACACAAATAAAAAAACATTTAACTTAACTATCTTTATTAATTATGAAAATCATTGATCATGTTGCATTTTTAGTAGTAAATTGATTTACAAAAATAGTTATATTTTTTATTTTTTATGTTGGAGTTAAAATGATTTCGGTATATGGAATATATTTTGGAGTCTGGTAATTTCTATAAAAAAAAGAATATCTATATATATAAAATGGACAGCTTAGTTCTGTCAATATTTTAAAATTAAATTACATCTTAAATTTAAGGTGCATGTTATGAAATCATAGTATTGGATGACTTTTGTCTCACAACATTTAATTAGGCGCAATTTTGATAAAATTTAAAAATGTTTTTCAAACCAATTAATATGTTGTGTGATCCAAACCTAATATTAAAATAAAATACTTTATGTGAGAAAAAATTTATCCATTAAGACTTGTAGTACTAAAGCGATGTGCGTGCGCACGCATACGCGCAAGAATTTCAAAATTCTCATATTTTTATAAATATTTCTTAAAAATAATCTAGTAAAATAATTAATCAATTAATAAGCTTTATATTCAATTAGAAAAGTAAAACTAGAATTTCTATATTAAGGAGGACTTTTTTCACTTCTCAACACACAAATTATCTAAATTATAAACTATTTTATCATTTTTTTATGAGTTTTATTCACTAGTCATTGCCTTATTGGTAATAGTGTGAAAAGCTTCATCTGAGAGTTATTGGGGTTCTAGTGCTGTGTTGACTTTGTTTATTCAAAGTATTGTTGTCTTGTGATATTGTAATGCATTTAAAGTTTGCATGTTTGACTTCAAAGAGATGAAACAATGACTAATATATATGATGTTTGAATTCAGTTTGCATATGACAACATTGTGGAAGTTAAAAAACAAGTTTGCTTCATTGTTGAATTTGACTTGAACACGATATTCTGGAGATAGTTAAACTTAGATGTGCTTGAATTTTGTTACCGTTCACTATCGCATACGTCAAAAGATGTCATGGTCCACTATAGGTGATACGGACCAATGACCTAACCTACACAAAACTTATGCTAATAGGTAAGTTAAAATATGTGGATCCAAACAAATTTTTATTCTCATTGGTCTATTAGTTTGTTAGTCTATTTAAATATTATTTGAGTTGCTTATATACATATGTCTAAAATAAGTAGACTTTTATGTAGGCTAACAAGTTACAAAGACTTTTGAAAATGTCAGATTCAAACCCAAAAATAAACCTATGATAGTTTCAGGTCAAACTTAAACTTCGATTTTCTTGACAGACCAAACTTAAACTTGGAAAAGTGTAACTCGGCCAAACATATTTTCATTCATATGATCCATATTTTTTGCCACTATCTATATATTAGTTTTAAGTTTCTTATGTTATGTGCTTATTGTATTTATTTAAGCATGTAATTATGTGACTTGATTATTGTAGCTACATGGTAAAATATAATTTTTATAAATGTATATTAGAATATCATTTTAAGAAAATAAAAATAAAAATTTAATCAATACTTTCAAAATTTAGATAGTAATAATAGTCCCAATGTGGAATTCTTTTAGGATCTAGAAGTCACTACCTAGACATGATAAGACCAATTAAAACAATCATAAGAACCCAATGAATGGGAGAGAAGAGTTGTTTAAGACATGGAGTGTTTGAAAATTGTGTAACTATTATTAAGGTAGTAATAATAGTCTAAGTGTGGAATTCTTTTAGGATCTAGAAGTTACTAAACCTTAGTTACATTCATTCAAGTTATTTGTGATAGTGAATTTGAAAAAGATTATCATACACAAATAAAAAAACATTTAACTTAACTATCTTTATTAATTATGAAAATCATTGATCATGTTGCATTTTTAGTAGTAAATTGATTTACAAAAATAGTTATATTTTTTATTTTTAATGTTGGAGTGAAAATGATTTCGGTATATGGAATATATTTTGGAGTCTGCTAATTTCTATAAAAAAAAGAATATCTATATATATAAAATGGACAGCTTAGTTGTGTCAATATTTTAATATTTAATTACATCTTAAATTTAAGGTGCATGTTATGAAATCATAGTATTGGATGACTTTTGTCTCACAACATTTAATTAGGCGCAATTTTGATAAAATTTAAAAATGTTTTTCAAACCAATTAATATGTTGTGTGATCCAAACCTAATATTAAAATAAAATACTTTATGTGAGAAAAAATTTATCCATTAAGACTTGTAGTACTAAAGCGATGTGCGTGCGCACGCATACGCGCAAGAATTTCAAAATTCTCATATTATTATTAATATTTCTTAAAACTAATCTAGTAAAATAATTAATCAATTAATAAGCTTTATATTCAATTAGAAAAGTAAAACTAGAATTTCTATATTAAGGAGGACTTTTTTCACTTCTCAACACACAAATTATCTAAATTATAAACTATTTTATCATTTTTTTATGAGTTTTATTCACTAGTCATTGCCTTATTGGTAATAGTGTGAAAAGCTTCATCTGAGAGTTATTGGGGTTCTAGTGCTGAGTTGACTTTGTTTATTCAAAGTATTGTTGTCTTGTGATATTGTAATGCATTTAAAGTTTGCATGTTTGACTTCAAAGAGATGAAACAATGACTAATATATATGATGTTTGAATTCAGTTTGCATATGACAACATTGTGGAAGATAAAAAATAAGTTTGCTTCATTGGTGAATTTGACTTGAGCTCGATATTCTGGAGATAGTTAAACTTAGATGTGCTTGAATTTTGTTATCGTTCACTATCGCAGACGTCAAAAGATGTCATGGTCCACTATAGGTGATACGGACCAATGACCTAACCTACACAAAACTTATGCTAATAGGTAAGTTAAAATATGTGGATTCAAACAAATTTTTATTCTCATTGGTCTATTAGTTTGTTAGTCTATTTAAATATTATTTGAATTGCTTATATACATATGTCTAAAATAAGTAGACTTTTATGTAGGCTAACAAGTTACAAAGACTTTTGAAAATGTCAGATTCAAACCCAAAAATAAACCTATGATAGTTTCAGGTCAAACTTAAACTTCGATTTTCTTGACAGACCAAACTTAAACTTGGAAAAGTGTAACTCGGCCAAACATATTTTCATTCATATGATCCATATTTTTTGCCACTATCTATATATTAGTTTTAAGTTTCTTATGTTATGTGCTTATTGTATTTATTTAAGCATGTAATTATGTGACTTGATTATTGTAGCTACATGGTAAAATATAATTTTTATAAATGTATATTAGAATATCATTTTAAGAAAATAAAAATAAAAATTTAATCAATACTTTCAAAATTTAGATAGTAATAATAGTCCCAATGTGGAATTCTTTTAGGATCTAGAAGTCACTACCTAGACATGATAAGACCAATTAAAACAATCATAAGAACCCAATGAATGGGAGAGAAGAGTTGTTTAAGACATGGAGTGTTTGAAAATTGTGTAACTATTATTAAGGTAGTAATAATAGTCTAAGTGTGGAATTCTTTTAGGATCTAGAAGTTACTAAACCTTAGTTACATTCATTCAAGTTATTTGTGATAGTGAATTTGAAAAAGATTATCATACACAAATAAAAAAACATTTAACTTAACTATCTTTATTAATTATGAAAATCATTGATCATGTTGCATTTTTAGTAGTAAATTGATTTACAAAAATAGTTATATTTTTTATTTTTTATGTTGGAGTGAAAATGATTTCGGTATATGGAATATATTTTGGAGTCTGCTAATTTCTATAAAAAAAAGAATATCTATATATATAAAATGGACAGCTTAGTTCTGTCAATATTTTATAATTAAATTACATCTTAAATTTAAGGTGCATGTTATGAAATCATAGTATTGGATGACTTTTGTCTCACAACATTTAATTAGGCGCAATTTTGATAAAATTTAAAAATGTTTTTCAAACCAATTAATATGTTGTGTGATCCAAACCTAATATTAAAATAAAATACTTTATGTGAGAAAAAATTTATCCATTAAGACTTGTAGTACTAAAGCGATGTGCGTGCGCACGCATACGCGCAAGAATTTCAAAATTCTCATATTTTTATAAATATTTCTTAAAAATAATCTAGTAAAATAATTAATCAATTAATAAGCTTTATATTCAATTAGAAAAGTAAAACTAGAATTTCTATATTAAGGAGGACTTTTTTCACTTCTCAACACACAAATTATCTAAATTATAAACTATTTTATCATTTTTTTATGAGTTTTATTCACTAGTCATTGCCTTATTGGTAATAGTGTGAAAAGCTTCATCTGAGAGTTATTGGGGTTCTAGTGCTGTGTTGACTTTGTTTATTCAAAGTATTGTTGTCTTGTGATATTGTAATGCATTTAAAGTTTGCATGTTTGACTTCAAAGAGATGAAACAATGACTAATATATATGATGTTTGAATTCAGTTTGCATATGACAACATTGTGGAAGTTAAAAAACAAGTTTGCTTCATTGTTGAATTTGACTTGAACACGATATTCTGGAGATAGTTAAACTTAGATGTGCTTGAATTTTGTTACCGTTCACTATCGCATACGTCAAAAGATGTCATGGTCCACTATAGGTGATACGGACCAATGACCTAACCTACACAAAACTTATGCTAATAGGTAAGTTAAAATATGTGGATCCAAACAAATTTTTATTCTCATTGGTCTATTAGTTTGTTAGTCTATTTAAATATTATTTGAGTTTCTTATATACATATGTCTAAAATAAGTAGACTTTTATGTAGGCTAACAAGTTACAAAGACTTTTGAAAATGTCAGATTCAAACCCAAAAATAAACCTATGATAGTTTCAGGTCAAACTTAAACTTCGATTTTCTTGACAGACCAAACTTAAACTTGGAAAAGTGTAACTCGGCCAAACATATTTTCATTCATATGATCCATATTTTTTGCCACTATCTATATATTAGTTTTAAGTTTCTTATGTTATGTGCTTATTGTATTTATTTAAGCATGTAATTATGTGACTTGATTATTGTAGCTACATGGTAAAATATAATTTTTATAAATGTATATTAGAATATCATTTTAAGAAAATAAAAATAAAAATTTAATCAATACTTTCAAAATTTAGATAGTAATAATAGTCCCAATGTGGAATTCTTTTAGGATCTAGAAGTCACTACCTAGATATGATAAGACCAATTAAAACAATCATAAGAACCCAATGAATGGGAGAGAAGAGTTGTTTAAGACATGGAGTGTTTGAAAATTGTGTAACTATTATTAAGGTAGTAATAATAGTCTAAGTGTGGAATTCTTTTAGGATCTAGAAGTTACTAAACCTTAGTTACATTCATTCAAGTTATTTGTGATAGTGAATTTGAAAAAGATTATCATACACAAATAAAAAAACATTTAACTTTACTATCTTTATTAATTATGAAAATCATTGATCATGTTGCATTTTTAGTAGTAAATTGATTTACAAAAATAGTTATATTTTTTATTTTTTATGTTGGAGTGAAAATGATTTCGGTATATGGAATATATTTTGGAGTCTGGTAATTTCTATAAAAAAAAGAATATCTATATATATAAAATGGACAGCTTAGTTCTGTCAATATTTTAAAATTAAATTACATCTTAAATTTAAGGTGCATGTTATGAAATCATAGTATTGGATGACTTTTGTCTCACAACATTTAATTAGGCGCAATTTTGATAAAATTTAAAAATGTTTTTCAAACCAATTAATATGTTGTGTGATCCAAACCTAATATTAAAATAAAATACTTTATGTGAGAAAAAATTTATCCATTAAGACTTGTAGTACTAAAGCGATGTGCGTGCGCACGCATACGCGCAAGAATTTCAAAATTCTCATATTTTTATAAATATTTCTTAAAAATAATCTAGTAAAATAATTAATCAATTAATAAGCTTTATATTCAATTAGAAAAGTAAAACTAGAATTTCTATATTAAGGAGGACTTTTTTCACTTCTCAACACACAAATTATCTAAATTATAAACTATTTTATCATTTTTTTATGAGTTTTATTCACTAGTCATTGCCTTATTGGTAATAGTGTGAAAAGCTTCATCTGAGAGTTATTGGGGTTCTAGTGCTGTGTTGACTTTGTTTATTCAAAGTATTGTTGTCTTGTGATATTGTAATGCATTTAAAGTTTGCATGTTTGACTTCAAAGAGATGAAACAATGACTAATATATATGATGTTTGAATTCAGTTTGCATATGACAACATTGTGGAAGTTAAAAAACAAGTTTGCTTCATTGTTGAATTTGACTTGAACACGATATTCTGGAGATAGTTAAACTTAGATGTGCTTGAATTTTGTTACCGTTCACTATCGCATACGTCAAAAGATGTCATGGTCCACTATAGGTGATACGGACCAATGACCTAACCTACACAAAACTTATGCTAATAGGTAAGTTAAAATATGTGGATCCAAACAAATTTTTATTCTCATTGGTCTATTAGTTTGTTAGTCTATTTAAATATTATTTGAGTTGCTTATATACATATGTCTAAAATAAGTAGACTTTTATGTAGGCTAACAAGTTACAAAGACTTTTGAAAATGTCAGATTCAAACCCAAAAATAAACCTATGATAGTTTCAGGTCAAACTTAAACTTCGATTTTCTTGACAGACCAAACTTAAACTTGGAAAAGTGTAACTCGGCCAAACATATTTTCATTCATATGATCCATATTTTTTGCCACTATCTATATATTAGTTTTAAGTTTCTTATGTTATGTGCTTATTGTATTTATTTAAGCATGTAATTATGTGACTTGATTATTGTAGCTACATGGTAAAATATAATTTTTATAAATGTATATTAGAATATCATTTTAAGAAAATAAAAATAAAAATTTAATCAATACTTTCAAAATTTAGATAGTAATAATAGTCCCAATGTGGAATTCTTTTAGGATCTAGAAGTCACTACCTAGATATGATAAGACCAATTAAAACAATCATAAGAACCCAATGAATGGGAGAGAAGAGTTGTTTAAGACATGGAGTGTTTGAAAATTGTGTAACTATTATTAAGGTAGTAATAATAGTCTAAGTGTGGAATTCTTTTAGGATCTAGAAGTTACTAAACCTTAGTTACATTCATTCAAGTTATTTGTGATAGTGAATTTGAAAAAGATTATCATACACAAATAAAAAAACATTTAACTTAACTATCTTTATTAATTATGAAAATCATTGATCATGTTGCATTTTTAGTAGTAAATTGATTTACAAAAATAGTTATATTTTTTATTTTTTATGTTGGAGTGAAAATGATTTCGGTATATGGAATATATTTTGGAGTCTGCTAATTTCTACAAAAAAAAAGAATATCTATATATATATAATGGACAGCTTAGTTCTGTCAATATTTTAAAATTAAATTACATCTTAAATTTAAGGTGCATGTTATGAAATCATAGTATTGGATGACTTTTGTCTCACAACATTTAATTAGGCGCAATTTTGATAAAATTTAAAAATGTTTTTCAAACCAATTAATATGTTGTGTGATCCAAACCTAATATTAAAATAAAATACTTTATGTGAGAAAAAATTTATCCATTAAGACTTGTAGTACTAAAGCGATGTGCGTGCGCACGCATACGCGCAAGAATTTCAAAATTCTCATATTTTTATAAATATTTCTTAAAAATAATCTAGTAAAATAATTAATCAATTAATAAGCTTTATATTCAATTAGAAAAGTAAAACTAGAATTTCTATATTAAGGAGGACTTTTTTCACTTCTCAACACACAAATTATCTAAATTATAAACTATTTTATCATTTTTTTATGAGTTTTATTCACTAGTCATTGCCTTATTGGTAATAGTGTGAAAAGCTTCATCTGAGAGTTATTGGGGTTCTAGTGCTGTGTTGACTTTGTTTATTCAAAGTATTGTTGTCTTGTGATATTGTAATGCATTTAAAGTTTGCATGTTTGACTTCAAATAGATGAAATAATGACTAATATATATGATGTTTGAATTCAGTTTGCATATGACAACATTGTGGAAGTTAAAAAACAAGTTTGCTTCATTGTTGAATTTGACTTGAACACGATATTCTGGAGATAGTTAAACTTAGATGTGCTTGAATTTTGTTACCGTTCACTATCGCATACGTCAAAAGATGTCATGGTCCACTATAGGTGATACGGACCAATGACCTAACCTACACAAAACTTATGCTAATAGGTAAGTTAAAATATGTGGATCCAAACAAATTTTTATTCTCATTGGTCTATTAGTTTGTTAGTCTATTTAAATATTATTTGAGTTGCTTATATACATATGTCTAAAATAAGTAGACTTTTATGTAGGCTAACAAGTTACAAAGACTTTTGAAAATGTCAGATTCAAACCCAAAAATAAACCTATGATAGTTTCAGGTCAAACTTAAACTTCGATTTTCTTGACAGACCAAACTTAAACTTGGAAAAGTGTAACTCGGCCAAACATATTTTCATTCATATGATCCATATTTTTTGCCACTATCTATATATTAGTTTTAAGTTTCTTATGTTATGTGCTTATTGTATTTATTTAAGCATGTAATTATGTGACTTGATTATTGTAGCTACATGGTAAAATATAATTTTTATAAATGTATATTAGAATATCATTTTAAGAAAATAAAAATAAAATTTTAATCAATACTTTCAAAATTTAGATAGTAATAATAGTCCCAATGTGGAATTCTTTTAGGATCTAGAAGTCACTACCTAGATATGATAAGACCAATTAAAACAATCATAAGAACCCAATGAATGGGAGAGAAGAGTTGTTTAAGACATGGAGTGTTTGAAAATTGTGTAACTATTATTAAGGTAGTAATAATAGTCTAAGTGTGGAATTCTTTTAGGATCTAGAAGTTACTAAACCTTAGTTACATTCATTCAAGTTATTTGTGATAGTGAATTTGAAAAAGATTATCATACACAAATAAAAAAACATTTAACTTAACTATCTTTATTAATTATGAAAATCATTGATCATGTTGCATTTTTAGTAGTAAATTGATTTACAAAAATAGTTATATTTTTTATTTTTTATGTTGGAGTGAAAATGATTTCGGTATATGGAATATATTTTGGAGTCTGCTAATTTCTATAAAAAAAAAAGAATATCTATATATATATAATGGACAGCTTAGTTCTGTCAATATTTTATAATTAAATTACATCTTAAATTTAAGGTGCATGTTATGAAATCATAGTATTGGATGACTTTTGTCTCACAACATTTAATTAGGCGCATTTTTGATAAAATTTAAAAATGTTTTTCAAACCAATTAATATGTTGTGTGATCCAAACCTAATATTAAAATAAAATACTTTATGTGAGAAAAAATTTATCCATTAAGACTTGTAGTACTAAAGCGATGTGCGTGCGCACGCATACGCGCAAGAATTTCAAAATTCTCATATTTTTATAAATATTTCTTAAAAATAATCTAGTAAAATAATTAATCAATTAATAAGCTTTATATTCAATTAGAAAAGTAAAACTAGAATTTCTATATTAAGGAGGACTTTTTTCACTTCTCAACACACAAATTATCTAAATTATAAACTATTTTATCATTTTTTTATGAGTTTTATTCACTAGTCATTGCCTTATTGGTAATAGTGTGAAAAGCTTCATCTGAGAGTTATTGGGGTTCTAGTGCTGTGTTGACTTTGTTTATTCAAAGTATTGTTGTCTTGTGATATTGTAATGCATTTAAAGTTTGCATGTTTGACTTCAAAGAGATGAAACAATGACTAATATATATGATGTTTGAATTCAGTTTGCATATGACAACATTGTGGAAGTTAAAAAACAAGTTTGCTTCATTGTTGAATTTGACTTGAACACGATATTCTGGAGATAGTTAAACTTAGATGTGCTTGAATTTTGTTACCGTTCACTATCGCATACGTCAAAAGATGTCATGGTCCACTATAGGTGATACGGACCAATGACCTAACCTACACAAAACTTATGCTAATAGGTAAGTTAAAATATGTGGATCCAAACAAATTTTTATTCTCATTGGTCTATTAGTTTGTTAGTCTATTTAAATATTATTTGAGTTGCTTATATACATATGTCTAAAATAAGTAGACTTTTATGTAGGCTAACAAGTTACAAAGACTTTTGAAAATGTCAGATTCAAACCCAAAAATAAACCTATGATAGTTTCAGGTCAAACTTAAACTTCGATTTTCTTGACAGACCAAACTTAAACTTGGAAAAGTGTAACTCGGCCAAACATATTTTCATTCATATGATCCATATTTTTTGCCACTATCTATATATTAGTTTTAAGTTTCTTATGTTATGTGCTTATTGTATTTATTTAAGCATGTAATTATGTGACTTGATTATTGTAGCTACATGGTAAAATATAATTTTTATAAATGTATATTAGAATATCATTTTAAGAAAATAAAAATAAAAATTTAATCAATACTTTCAAAATTTAGATAGTAATAATAGTCCCAATGTGGAATTCTTTTAGGATCTAGAAGTCACTACCTAGATATGATAAGACCAATTAAAACAATCATAAGAACCCAATGAATGGGAGAGAAGAGTTGTTTAAGACATGGAGTGTTTGAAAATTGTGTAACTATTATTAAGGTAGTAATAATAGTCTAAGTGTGGAATTCTTTTAGGATCTAGAAGTTACTAAACCTTAGTTACATTCATTCAAGTTATTTGTGATAGTGAATTTGAAAAAGATTATCATACACAAATAAAAAAACATTTAACTTAACTATCTTTATTAATTATGAAAATCATTGATCATGTTGCATTTTTAGTAGTAAATTGATTTACAAAAATAGTTATATTTTTTATTTTTTATGTTGGAGTGAAAATGATTTCGGTATATGGAATATATTTTGGAGTCTGCTAATTTCTACAAAAAAAAAGAATATCTATATATATATAATGGACAGCTTAGTTCTGTCAATATTTTAAAATTAAATTACATCTTAAATTTAAGGTGCATGTTATGAAATCATAGTATTGGATGACTTTTGTCTCACAACATTTAATTAGGCGCAATTTTGATAAAATTTAAAAATGTTTTTCAAACCAATTAATATGTTGTGTGATCCAAACCTAATATTAAAATAAAATACTTTATGTGAGAAAAAATTTATCCATTAAGACTTGTAGTACTAAAGCGATGTGCGTGCGCACGCATACGCGCAAGAATTTCAAAATTCTCATATTTTTATAAATATTTCTTAAAAATAATCTAGTAAAATAATTAATCAATTAATAAGCTTTATATTCAATTAGAAAAGTAAAACTAGAATTTCTATATTAAGGAGGACTTTTTTCACTTCTCAACACACAAATTATCTAAATTATAAACTATTTTATCATTTTTTTATGAGTTTTATTCACTAGTCATTGCCTTATTGGTAATAGTGTGAAAAGCTTCATCTGAGAGTTATTGGGGTTCTAGTGTTGTGTTGACTTTGTTTATTCAAAGTATTGTTGTCTTGTGATATTGTAATGCATTTAAAGTTTGCATGTTTGACTTCAAATAGATGAAATAATGACTAATATATATGATGTTTGAATTCAGTTTGCATATGACAACATTGTGGAAGTTAAAAAACAAGTTTGCTTCATTGTTGAATTTGACTTGAACACGATATTCTGGAGATAGTTAAACTTAGATGTGCTTGAATTTTGTTACCGTTCACTATCGCATACGTCAAAAGATGTCATGGTCCACTATAGGTGATACGGACCAATGACCTAACCTACACAAAACTTATGCTAATAGGTAAGTTAAAATATGTGGATCCAAACAAATTTTTATTCTCATTGGTCTATTAGTTTGTTAGTCTATTTAAATATTATTTGAGTTGCTTATATACATATGTCTAAAATAAGTAGACTTTTATGTAGGCTAACAAGTTACAAAGACTTTTGAAAATGTCAGATTCAAACCCAAAAATAAACCTATGATAGTTTCAGGTCAAACTTAAACTTCGATTTTCTTGACAGACCAAACTTAAACTTGGAAAAGTGTAACTCGGCCAAACATATTTTCATTCATATGATCCATATTTTTTGCCACTATCTATATATTAGTTTTAAGTTTCTTATGTTATGTGCTTATTGTATTTATTTAAGCATGTAATTATGTGACTTGATTATTGTAGCTACATGGTAAAATATAATTTTTATAAATGTATATTAGAATATCATTTTAAGAAAATAAAAATAAAATTTTAATCAATACTTTCAAAATTTAGATAGTAATAATAGTCCCAATGTGGAATTCTTTTAGGATCTAGAAGTCACTACCTAGATATGATAAGACCAATTAAAACAATCATAAGAACCCAATGAATGGGAGAGAAGAGTTGTTTAAGACATGGAGTGTTTGAAAATTGTGTAACTATTATTAAGGTAGTAATAATAGTCTAAGTGTGGAATTCTTTTAGGATCTAGAAGTTACTAAACCTTAGTTACATTCATTCAAGTTATTTGTGATAGTGAATTTGAAAAAGATTATCATACACAAATAAAAAAACATTTAACTTAACTATCTTTATTAATTATGAAAATCATTGATCATGTTGCATTTTTAGTAGTAAATTGATTTACAAAAATAGTTATATTTTTTATTTTTTATGTTGGAGTGAAAATGATTTCGGTATATGGAATATATTTTGGAGTCTGCTAATTTCTATAAAAAAAAAAAGAATATCTATATATATATAATGGACAGCTTAGTTCTGTCAATATTTTATAATTAAATTACATCTTAAATTTAAGGTGCATGTTATGAAATCATAGTATTGGATGACTTTTGTCTCACAACATTTAATTAGGCGCATTTTTGATAAAATTTAAAAATGTTTTTCAAACCAATTAATATGTTGTGTGATCCAAACCTAATATTAAAATAAAATACTTTATGTGAGAAAAAATTTATCCATTAAGACTTGTAGTACTAAAGCGATGTGCGTGCGCACGCATACGCGCAAGAATTTCAAAATTCTCATATTTTTATAAATATTTCTTAAAAATAATCTAGTAAAATAATTAATCAATTAATAAGCTTTATATTCAATTAGAAAAGTAAAACTAGAATTTCTATATTAAGGAGGACTTTTTTCACTTCTCAACACACAAATTATCTAAATTATAAACTATTTTATCATTTTTTTATGAGTTTTATTCACTAGTCATTGCCTTATTGGTAATAGTGTGAAAAGCTTCATCTGAGAGTTATTGGGGTTCTAGTGCTGTGTTGACTTTGTTTATTCAAAGTATTGTTGTCTTGTGATATTGTAATGCATTTAAAGTTTGCATGTTTGACTTCAAAGAGATGAAACAATGACTAATATATATGATGTTTGAATTCAGTTTGCATATGACAACATTGTGGAAGTTAAAAAACAAGTTTGCTTCATTGTTGAATTTGACTTGAACACGATATTCTGGAGATAGTTAAACTTAGATGTGCTTGAATTTTGTTACCGTTCACTATCGCATACGTCAAAAGATGTCATGGTCCACTATAGGTGATACGGACCAATGACCTAACCTACACAAAACTTATGCTAATAGGTAAGTTAAAATATGTGGATCCAAACAAATTTTTATTCTCATTGGTCTATTAGTTTGTTAGTCTATTTAAATATTATTTGAGTTGCTTATATACATATGTCTAAAATAAGTAGACTTTTATGTAGGCTAACAAGTTACAAAGACTTTTGAAAATGTCAGATTCAAACCCAAAAATAAACCTATGATAGTTTCAGGTCAAACTTAAACTTCGATTTTCTTGACAGACCAAACTTAAACTTGGAAAAGTGTAACTCGGCCAAACATATTTTCATTCATATGATCCATATTTTTTGCCACTATCTATATATTAGTTTTAAGTTTCTTATGTTATGTGCTTATTGTATTTATTTAAGCATGTAATTATGTGACTTGATTATTGTAGCTACATGGTAAAATATAATTTTTATAAATGTATATTAGAATATCATTTTAAGAAAATAAAAATAAAAATTTAATCAATACTTTCAAAATTTAGATAGTAATAATAGTCCCAATGTGGAATTCTTTTAGGATCTAGAAGTCACTACCTAGATATGATAAGACCAATTAAAACAATCATAAGAACCCAATGAATGGGAGAGAAGAGTTGTTTAAGACATGGAGTGTTTGAAAATTGTGTAACTATTATTAAGGTAGTAATAATAGTCTAAGTGTGGAATTCTTTTAGGATCTAGAAGTTACTAAACCTTAGTTACATTCATTCAAGTTATTTGTGATAGTGAATTTGAAAAAGATTATCATACACAAATAAAAAAACATTTAACTTAACTATCTTTATTAATTATGAAAATCATTGATCATGTTGCATTTTTAGTAGTAAATTGATTTACAAAAATAGTTATATTTTTTATTTTTTATGTTGGAGTGAAAATGATTTCGGTATATGGAATATATTTTGGAGTCTGCTAATTTCTACAAAAAAAAAGAATATCTATATATATATAATGGACAGCTTAGTTCTGTCAATATTTTAAAATTAAATTACATCTTAAATTTAAGGTGCATGTTATGAAATCATAGTATTGGATGACTTTTGTCTCACAACATTTAATTAGGCGCAATTTTGATAAAATTTAAAAATGTTTTTCAAACCAATTAATATGTTGTGTGATCCAAACCTAATATTAAAATAAAATACTTTATGTGAGAAAAAATTTATCCATTAAGACTTGTAGTACTAAAGCGATGTGCGTGCGCACGCATACGCGCAAGAATTTCAAAATTCTCATATTTTTATAAATATTTCTTAAAAATAATCTAGTAAAATAATTAATCAATTAATAAGCTTTATATTCAATTAGAAAAGTAAAACTAGAATTTCTATATTAAGGAGGACTTTTTTCACTTCTCAACACACAAATTATCTAAATTATAAACTATTTTATCATTTTTTTATGAGTTTTATTCACTAGTCATTGCCTTATTGGTAATAGTGTGAAAAGCTTCATCTGAGAGTTATTGGGGTTCTAGTGTTGTGTTGACTTTGTTTATTCAAAGTATTGTTGTCTTGTGATATTGTAATGCATTTAAAGTTTGCATGTTTGACTTCAAATAGATGAAATAATGACTAATATATATGATGTTTGAATTCAGTTTGCATATGACAACATTGTGGAAGTTAAAAAACAAGTTTGCTTCATTGTTGAATTTGACTTGAACACGATATTCTGGAGATAGTTAAACTTAGATGTGCTTGAATTTTGTTACCGTTCACTATCGCATACGTCAAAAGATGTCATGGTCCACTATAGGTGATACGGACCAATGACCTAACCTACACAAAACTTATGCTAATAGGTAAGTTAAAATATGTGGATCCAAACAAATTTTTATTCTCATTGGTCTATTAGTTTGTTAGTCTATTTAAATATTATTTGAGTTGCTTATATACATATGTCTAAAATAAGTAGACTTTTATGTAGGCTAACAAGTTACAAAGACTTTTGAAAATGTCAGATTCAAACCCAAAAATAAACCTATGATAGTTTCAGGTCAAACTTAAACTTCGATTTTCTTGACAGACCAAACTTAAACTTGGAAAAGTGTAACTCGGCCAAACATATTTTCATTCATATGATCCATATTTTTTGCCACTATCTATATATTAGTTTTAAGTTTCTTATGTTATGTGCTTATTGTATTTATTTAAGCATGTAATTATGTGACTTGATTATTGTAGCTACATGGTAAAATATAATTTTTATAAATGTATATTAGAATATCATTTTAAGAAAATAAAAATAAAAATTTAATCAATACTTTCAAAATTTAGATAGTAATAATAGTCCCAATGTGGAATTCTTTTAGGATCTAGAAGTCACTACCTAGATATGATAAGACCAATTAAAACAATCATAAGAACCCAATGAATGGGAGAGAAGAGTTGTTTAAGACATGGAGTGTTTGAAAATTGTGTAACTATTATTAAGGTAGTAATAATAGTCTAAGTGTGGAATTCTTTTAGGATCTAGAAGTTACTAAACCTTAGTTACATTCATTCAAGTTATTTGTGATAGTGAATTTGAAAAAGATTATCATACACAAATAAAAAAACATTTAACTTAACTATCTTTATTAATTATGAAAATCATTGATCATGTTGCATTTTTAGTAGTAAATTGATTTACAAAAATAGTTATATTTTTTATTTTTTATGTTGGAGTGAAAATGATTTCGGTATATGGAATATATTTTGGAGTCTGCTAATTTCTACAAAAAAAAAAGAATATCTATATATATATAATGGACAGCTTAGTTCTGTCAATATTTTATAATTAAATTACATCTTAAATTTAAGGTGCATGTTATGAAATCATAGTATTGGATGACTTTTGTCTCACAACATTTAATTAGGCGCATTTTTGATAAAATTTAAAAATGTTTTTCAAACCAATTAATATGTTGTGTGATCCAAACCTAATATTAAAATAAAATACTTTATGTGAGAAAAAATTTATCCATTAAGACTTGTAGTACTAAAGCGATGTGCGTGCGCACGCATACGCGCAAGAATTTCAAAATTCTCATATTTTTATAAATATTTCTTAAAAATAATCTAGTAAAATAATTAATCAATTAATAAGCTTTATATTCAATTAGAAAAGTAAAACTAGAATTTCTATATTAAGGAGGACTTTTTTCACTTCTCAACACACAAATTATCTAAATTATAAACTATTTTATCATTTTTTTTATGAGTTTTATTCACTAGTCATTGCCTTATTGGTAATAGTGTGAAAAGCTTCATCTGAGAGTTATTGGGGTTCTAGTGCTGTGTTGACTTTGTTTATTCAAAGTATTGTTGTCTTGTGATATTGTAATGCATTTAAAGTTTGCATGTTTGACTTCAAAGAGATGAAACAATGACTAATATATATGATGTTTGAATTCAGTTTGCATATGACAACATTGTGGAAGTTAAAAAACAAGTTTGCTTCATTGTTGAATTTGACTTGAACACGATATTCTGGAGATAGTTAAACTTAGATGTGCTTGAATTTTGTTACCGTTCACTATCGCATACGTCAAAAGATGTCATGGTCCACTATAGGTGATACGGACCAATGACCTAACCTACACAAAACTTATGCTAATAGGTAAGTTAAAATATGTGGATCCAAACAAATTTTTATTCTCATTGGTCTATTAGTTTGTTAGTCTATTTAAATATTATTTGAGTTTCTTATATACATATGTCTAAAATAAGTAGACTTTTATGTAGGCTAACAAGTTACAAAGACTTTTGAAAATGTCAGATTCAAACCCAAAAATAAACCTATGATAGTTTCAGGTCAAACTTAAACTTCGATTTTCTTGACAGACCAAACTTAAACTTGGAAAAGTGTAACTCGGCCAAACATATTTTCATTCATATGATCCATATTTTTTGCCACTATCTATATATTAGTTTTAAGTTTCTTATGTTATGTGCTTATTGTATTTATTTAAGCATGTAATTATGTGACTTGATTATTGTAGCTACATGGTAAAATATAATTTTTATAAATGTATATTAGAATATCATTTTAAGAAAATAAAAATAAAAATTTAATCAATACTTTCAAAATTTAGATAGTAATAATAGTCCCAATGTGGAATTCTTTTAGGATCTAGAAGTCACTACCTAGATATGATAAGACCAATTAAAACAATCATAAGAACCCAATGAATGGGAGAGAAGAGTTGTTTAAGACATGGAGTGTTTGAAAATTGTGTAACTATTATTAAGGTAGTAATAATAGTCTAAGTGTGGAATTCTTTTAGGATCTAGAAGTTACTAAACCTTAGTTACATTCATTCAAGTTATTTGTGATAGTGAATTTGAAAAAGATTATCATACACAAATAAAAAAACATTTAACTTTACTATCTTTATTAATTATGAAAATCATTGATCATGTTGCATTTTTAGTAGTAAATTGATTTACAAAAATAGTTATATTTTTTATTTTTTATGTTGGAGTGAAAATGATTTCGGTATATGGAATATATTTTGGAGTCTGGTAATTTCTATAAAAAAAAGAATATCTATATATATAAAATGGACAGCTTAGTTCTGTCAATATTTTAAAATTAAATTACATCTTAAATTTAAGGTGCATGTTATGAAATCATAGTATTGGATGACTTTTGTCTCACAACATTTAATTAGGCGCAATTTTGATAAAATTTAAAAATGTTTTTCAAACCAATTAATATGTTGTGTGATCCAAACCTAATATTAAAATAAAATACTTTATGTGAGAAAAAATTTATCCATTAAGACTTGTAGTACTAAAGCGATGTGCGTGCGCACGCATACGCGCAAGAATTTCAAAATTCTCATATTTTTATAAATATTTCTTAAAAATAATCTAGTAAAATAATTAATCAATTAATAAGCTTTATATTCAATTAGAAAAGTAAAACTAGAATTTCTATATTAAGGAGGACTTTTTTCACTTCTCAACACACAAATTATCTAAATTATAAACTATTTTATCATTTTTTTATGAGTTTTATTCACTAGTCATTGCCTTATTGGTAATAGTGTGAAAAGCTTCATCTGAGAGTTATTGGGGTTCTAGTGTTGTGTTGACTTTGTTTATTCAAAGTATTGTTGTCTTGTGATATTGTAATGCATTTAAAGTTTGCATGTTTGACTTCAAAGAGATGAAACAATGACTAATATATATGATGTTTGAATTCAGTTTGCATATGACAACATTGTGGAAGTTAAAAAACAAGTTTGCTTCATTGTTGAATTTGACTTGAACACGATATTCTGGAGATAGTTAAACTTAGATGTGCTTGAATTTTGTTACCGTTCACTATCGCATACGTCAAAAGATGTCATGGTCCACTATAGGTGATACGGACCAATGACCTAACCTACACAAAACTTATGCTAATAGGTAAGTTAAAATATGTGGATCCAAACAAATTTTTATTCTCATTGGTCTATTAGTTTGTTAGTCTATTTAAATATTATTTGAGTTTCTTATATACATATGTCTAAAATAAGTAGACTTTTATGTAGGCTAACAAGTTACAAAGACTTTTGAAAATGTCAGATTCAAACCCAAAAATAAACCTATGATAGTTTCAGGTCAAACTTAAACTTCGATTTTCTTGACAGACCAAACTTAAACTTGGAAAAGTGTAACTCGGCCAAACATATTTTCATTCATATGATCCATATTTTTTGCCACTATCTATATATTAGTTTTAAGTTTCTTATGTTATGTGCTTATTGTATTTATTTAAGCATGTAATTATGTGACTTGATTATTGTAGCTACATGGTAAAATATAATTTTTATAAATGTATATTAGAATATCATTTTAAGAAAATAAAAATAAAAATTTAATCAATACTTTCAAAATTTAGATAGTAATAATAGTCCCAATGTGGAATTCTTTTAGGATCTAGAAGTCACTACCTAGATATGATAAGACCAATTAAAACAATCATAAGAACCCAATGAATGGGAGAGAAGAGTTGTTTAAGACATGGAGTGTTTGAAAATTGTGTAACTATTATTAAGGTAGTAATAATAGTCTAAGTGTGGAATTCTTTTAGGATCTAGAAGTTACTAAACCTTAGTTACATTCATTCAAGTTATTTGTGATAGTGAATTTGAAAAAGATTATCATACACAAATAAAAAAACATTTAACTTAACTATCTTTATTAATTATGAAAATCATTGATCATGTTGCATTTTTAGTAGTAAATTGATTTACAAAAATAGTTATATTTTTTATTTTTTATGTTGGAGTGAAAATGATTTCGGTATATGGAATATATTTTGGAGTCTGCTAATTTGTATAAAAAAAAGAATATCTATATATATAAAATGGACAGCTTAGTTCTGTCAATATTTTATAATTAAATTACATCTTAAATTTAAGGTGCATGTTATGAAATCATAGTATTGGATGACTTTTGTCTCACAACATTTAATTAGGCGCAATTTTGATAAAATTTAAAAATGTTTTTCAAACCAATTAATATGTTGTGTGATCCAAACCTAATATTAAAATAAAATACTTTATGTGAGAAAAAATTTATCCATTAAGACTTGTAGTACTAAAGCGATGTGCGTGCGCACGCATACGCGCAAGAATTTCAAAATTCTCATATTTTTATAAATATTTCTTAAAAATAATCTAGTAAAATAATTAATCAATTAATAAGCTTTATATTCAATTAGAAAAGTAAAACTAGAATTTCTATATTAAGGAGGACTTTTTTCACTTCTCAACACACAAATTATCTAAATTATAAACTATTTTATCATTTTTTTATGAGTTTTATTCACTAGTCATTGCCTTATTGGTAATAGTGTGAAAAGCTTCATCTGAGAGTTATTGGGGTTCTAGTGCTGTGTTGACTTTGTTTATTCAAAGTATTGTTGTCTTGTGATATTGTAATGCATTTAAAGTTTGCATGTTTGACTTCAAAGAGATGAAACAATGACTAATATATATGATGTTTGAATTCAGTTTGCATATGACAACATTGTGGAAGTTAAAAAACAAGTTTGCTTCATTGTTGAATTTGACTTGAACACGATATTCTGGAGATAGTTAAACTTAGATGTGCTTGAATTTTGTTACCGTTCACTATCGCATACGTCAAAAGATGTCATGGTCCACTATAGGTGATACGGACCAATGACCTAACCTACACAAAACTTATGCTAATAGGTAAGTTAAAATATGTGGATCCAAACAAATTTTTATTCTCATTGGTCTATTAGTTTGTTAGTCTATTTAAATATTATTTGAGTTGCTTATATACATATGTCTAAAATAAGTAGACTTTTATGTAGGCTAACAAGTTACAAAGACTTTTGAAAATGTCAGATTCAAACCCAAAAATAAACCTATGATAGTTTCAGGTCAAACTTAAACTTCGATTTTCTTGACAGACCAAACTTAAACTTGGAAAAGTGTAACTCGGCCAAACATATTTTCATTCATATGATCCATATTTTTTGCCACTATCTATATATTAGTTTTAAGTTTCTTATGTTATGTGCTTATTGTATTTATTTAAGCATGTAATTATGTGACTTGATTATTGTAGCTACATGGTAAAATATAATTTTTATAAATGTATATTAGAATATCATTTTAAGAAAATAAAAATAAAAATTTAATCAATACTTTCAAAATTTAGATAGTAATAATAGTCCCAATGTGGAATTCTTTTAGGATCTAGAAGTCACTACCTAGATATGATAAGACCAATTAAAACAATCATAAGAACCCAATGAATGGGAGAGAAGAGTTGTTTAAGACATGTAGTGTTTGAAAATTGTGTAACTATTATTAAGGTAGTAATAATAGTCTAAGTGTGGAATTCTTTTAGGATCTAGAAGTTACTAAACCTTAGTTACATTCATTCAAGTTATTTGTGATAGTGAATTTGAAAAAGATTATCATACACAAATAAAAAAACATTTAACTTAACTATCTTTATTAATTATGAAAATCATTGATCATGTTGCATTTTTAGTAGTAAATTGATTTACAAAAATAGTTATATTTTTTATTTTTTATGTTGGAGTGAAAATGATTTCGGTATATGGAATATATTTTGGAGTCTGCTAATTTCTACAAAAAAAAAAGAATATCTATATATATATAATGGACAGCTTAGTTCTGTCAATATTTTATAATTAAATTACATCTTAAATTTAAGATGCATGTTATGAAATCATAGTATTGGATGACTTTTGTCTCACAACATTTAATTAGGCGCATTTTTGATAAAATTTAAAAATGTTTTTCAAACCAATTAATATGTTGTGTGATCCAAACCTAATATTAAAATAAAATACTTTATGTGAGAAAAAATTTATCCATTAAGACTTGTAGTACTAAAGCGATGTGCGTGCGCACGCATACGCGCAAGAATTTCAAAATTCTCATATTTTTATAAATATTTCTTAAAAATAATCTAGTAAAATAATTAATCAATTAATAAGCTTTATATTCAATTAGAAAAGTAAAACTAGAATTTCTATATTAAGGAGGACTTTTTTCACTTCTCAACACACAAATTATCTAAATTATAAACTATTTTATCATTTTTTTATGAGTTTTATTCACTAGTAATTGCCTTATTGGTAATAGTGTGAAAAGCTTCATCTGAGAGTTATTGGGGTTCTAGTGCTGTGTTGACTTTGTTTATTCAAAGTATTGTTGTCTTGTGATATTGTAATGCATTTAAAGTTTGCATGTTTGACTTCAAAGAGATGATTTAATGACTAATATATATGATGTTTGAATTCAGTTTGCATATGACAACATTGTGGAAGTTAAAAAACAAGTTTGCTTCATTGTTGAATTTGACTTGAACACGATATTCTGGAGATAGTTAAACTTAGATGTGCTTGAATTTTGTTACCGTTCACTATCGCATACGTCAAAAGATGTCATGGTCCACTATAGGTGATACGGACCAATGACCTAACCTACACAAAACTTATGCTAATAGGTAAGTTAAAATATGTGGATCCAAACAAATTTTTATTCTCATTGGTCTATTAGTTTGTTAGTCTATTTAAATATTATTTGAGTTTCTTATATACATATGTCTAAAATAAGTAGACTTTTATGTAGGCTAACAAGTTACAAAGACTTTTGAAAATGTCAGATTCAAACCCAAAAATAAACCTATGATAGTTTCAGGTCAAACTTAAACTTTGATTTTCTTGACAGACCAAACTTAAACTTGGAAAAGTGTAACTCGGCCAAACATATTTTCATTCATATGATCCATATTTTTTGCCACTATCTATATATTAGTTTTAAGTTTCTTATGTTATGTGCTTATTGTATTTATTTAAGCATGTAATTATGTGACTTGATTATTGTAGCTACATGGTAAAATATAATTTTTATAAATGTATATTAGAATATCATTTTAAGAAAATAAAAATAAAAATTTAATCAATACTTTCAAAATTTAGATAGTAATAATAGTCCCAATGTGGAATTCTTTTAGGATCTAGAAGTCACTACCTAGATATGATAAGACCAATTAAAACAATCATAAGAACCCAATGAATGGGAGAGAAGAGTTGTTTAAGACATGGAGTGTTTGAAAATTGTGTAACTATTATTAAGGTAGTAATAATAGTCTAAGTGTGGAATTCTTTTAGGATCTAGAAGTTACTAAACCTTAGTTACATTCATTCAAGTTATTTGTGATAGTGAATTTGAAAAAGATTATCATACACAAATAAAAAAACATTTAACTTAACTATCTTTCTTAATTATGAAAATCATTGATCATGTTGCATTTTTAGTAGTAAATTGATTTACAAAAATAGTTATATTTTTTATTTTTTATGTTGGAGTGAAAATGATTTCGGTATATGGAATATATTTTGGAGTCTGCTAATTTCTATAAAAAAAAGAATATCTATATATATAAAATGGACAGCTTAGTTCTGTCAATATTTTATAATTAAATTACATCTTAAATTTAAGGTGCATGTTATGAAATCATAGTATTGGATGACTTTTGTCTCACAACATTTAATTAGGCGCAATTTTGATAAAATTTAAAAATGTTTTTCAAACCAATTAATATGTTGTGTGATCCAAACCTAATATTAAAATAAAATACTTTATGTGAGAAAAAATTTATCCATTAAGACTTGTAGTACTAAAGCGATGTGCGTGCGCACGCATACGCGCAAGAATTTCAAAATTCTCATATTTTTATAAATATTTCTTAAAAATAATCTAGTAAAATAATTAATCAATTAATAAGCTTTATATTCAATTAGAAAAGTAAAACTAGAATTTCTATATTAAGGAGGACTTTTTTCACTTCTCAACACACAAATTATCTAAATTATAAACTATTTTATCATTTTTTTATGAGTTTTATTCACTAGTCATTGCCTTATTGGTAATAGTGTGAAAAGCTTCATCTGAGAGTTATTGGGGTTCTAGTGCTGTGTTGACTTTGTTTATTCAAAGTATTGTTGTCTTGTGATATTGTAATGCATTTAAAGTTTGCATGTTTGACTTCAAAGAGATGAAACAATGACTAATATATATGATGTTTGAATTCAGTTTGCATATGACAACATTGTGGAAGTTAAAAAACAAGTTTGCTTCATTGTTGAATTTGACTTGAACACGATATTCTGGAGATAGTTAAACTTAGATGTGCTTGAATTTTGTTACCGTTCACTATCGCATACGTCAAAAGATGTCATGGTCCACTATAGGTGATACGGACCAATGACCTAACCTACACAAAACTTATGCTAATAGGTAAGTTAAAATATGTGGATCCAAACAAATTTTTATTCTCATTGGTCTATTAGTTTGTTAGTCTATTTAAATATTATTTGAGTTGCTTATATACATATGTCTAAAATAAGTAGACTTTTATGTAGGCTAACAAGTTACAAAGACTTTTGAAAATGTCAGATTCAAACCCAAAAATAAACCTATGATAGTTTCAGGTCAAACTTAAACTTCGATTTTCTTGACAGACCAAACTTAAACTTGGAAAAGTGTAACTCGGCCAAACATATTTTCATTCATATGATCCATATTTTTTGCCACTATCTATATATTAGTTTTAAGTTTCTTATGTTATGTGCTTATTGTATTTATTTAAGCATGTAATTATGTGACTTGATTATTGTAGCTACATGGTAAAATATAATTTTTATAAATGTATATTAGAATATCATTTTAAGAAAATAAAAATAAAAATTTAATCAATACTTTCAAAATTTAGATAGTAATAATAGTCCCAATGTGGAATTCTTTTAGGATCTAGAAGTCACTACCTAGATATGATAAGACCAATTAAAACAATCATAAGAACCCAATGAATGGGAGAGAAGAGTTGTTTAAGACATGTAGTGTTTGAAAATTGTGTAACTATTATTAAGGTAGTAATAATAGTCTAAGTGTGGAATTCTTTTAGGATCTAGAAGTTACTAAACCTTAGTTACATTCATTCAAGTTATTTGTGATAGTGAATTTGAAAAAGATTATCATACACAAATAAAAAAACATTTAACTTAACTATCTTTATTAATTATGAAAATCATTGATCATGTTGCATTTTTAGTAGTAAATTGATTTACAAAAATAGTTATATTTTTTATTTTTTATGTTGGAGTGAAAATGATTTCGGTATATGGAATATATTTTGGAGTCTGCTAATTTCTATAAAAAAAAGAATATCTATATATATATAATGGACAGCTTAGTTCTGTCAATATTTTATAATTAAATTACATCTTAAATTTAAGGTGCATGTTATGAAATCATAGTATTGGATGACTTTTGTCTCACAACATTTAATTAGGCGCAATTTTGATAAAATTTAAAAATGTTTTTCAAACCAATTAATATGTTGTGTGATCCAAACCTAATATTAAAATAAAATACTTTATGTGAGAAAAAATTTATCCATTAATACTTGTAGTACTAAAGCGATGTGCGTGCGCACGCATACGCGCAAGAATTTCAAAATTCTCATATTTTTATAAATATTTCTTAAAAATAATCTAGTAAAATAATTAATCAATTAATAAGCTTTATATTCAATTAGAAAAGTAAAACTAGAATTTCTATATTAAGGAGGACTTTTTTCACTTCTCAACACACAAATTATCTAAATTATAAACTATTTTATCATTTTTTTATGAGTTTTATTCACTAGTCATTGCCTTATTGGTAATAGTGTGAAAAGCTTCATCTGATAGTTATTGGGGTTCTAGTGTTGTGTTGACTTTGTTTATTCAAAGTATTGTTGTCTTGTGATATTGTAATGCATTTAAAGTTTGCATGTTTGACTTCAAAGAGATGAAACAATGACTAATATATATGATGTTTGAATTCAGTTTGCATATGACAACATTGTGGAAGTTAAAAAACAAGTTTGCTTCATTGTTGAATTTGACTTGAACACGATATTCTGGAGATAGTTAAACTTAGATGTGCTTGAATTTTGTTACCGTTCACTATCGCATACGTCAAAAGATGTCATGGTCCACTATAGGTGATACGGACCAATGACCTAACCTACACAAAACTTATGCTAATAGGTAAGTTAAAATATGTGGATCCAAACAAATTTTTATTCTCATTGGTCTATTAGTTTGTTAGTCTATTTAAATATTATTTGAGTTGCTTATATACATATGTCTAAAATAAGTAGACTTTTATGTAGGCTAACAAGTTACAAAGACTTTTGAAAATGTCAGATTCAAACCCAAAAATAAACCTATGATAGTTTCAGGTCAAACTTAAACTTCGATTTTCTTGACAGACCAAACTTAAACTTGGAAAAGTGTAACTCGGCCAAACATATTTTCATTCATATGATCCATATTTTTTGCCACTATCTATATATTAGTTTTAAGTTTCTTATGTTATGTGCTTATTGTATTTATTTAAGCATGTAATTATGTGACTTGATTATTGTAGCTACATGGTAAAATATAATTTTTAGAAATGTATATTAGATTATCATTTTAAGAAAATAAAAATAAAAATTTAATCAATACTTTCAAAATTTAGATAGTAATAATAGTCCCAATGTGGAATTCTTTTAGGATCTAGAAGTCACTACCTAGATATGATAAGACCAATTAAAACAATCATAAGAACCCAATGAATGGGAGAGAAGAGTTGTTTAAGACATGGAGTGTTTGAAAATTGTGTAACTATTATTAAGGTAGTAATAATAGTCTAAGTGTGGAATTCTTTTAGGATCTAGAAGTTACTAAACCTTAGTTACATTCATTCAAGTTATTTGTGATAGTGAATTTGAAAAAGATTATCATACACAAATAAAAAAACATTTAACTTAACTATCTTTATTAATTATGAAAATCATTGATCATGTTGCATTTTTAGTAGTAAATTGATTTACAAAAATAGTTATATTTTTTATTTTTTATGTTGGAGTGAAAATGATTTCGGTATATGGAATATATTTTGGAGTCTGGTAATTTCTATAAAAAAAAGAATATCTATATATATAAAATGGACAGCTTAGTTCTGTCAATATTTTAAAATTAAATTACATCTTAAATTTAAGGTGCATGTTATGAAATCATAGTATTGGATGACTTTTGTCTCACAACATTTAATTAGGCGCAATTTTGATAAAATTTAAAAATGTTTTTCAAACCAATTAATATGTTGTGTGATCCAAACCTAATATTAAAATAAAATACTTTATGTGAGAAAAAATTTATCCATTAAGACTTGTAGTACTAAAGCGATGTGCGTGCGCACGCATACGCGCAAGAATTTCAAAATTCTCATATTTTTATAAATATTTCTTAAAAATAATCTAGTAAAATAATTAATCAATTAATAAGCTTTATATTCAATTAGAAAAGTAAAACTAGAATTTCTATATTAAGGAGGACTTTTTTCACTTCTCAACACACAAATTATCTAAATTATAAACTATTTTATCATTTTTTTATGAGTTTTATTCACTAGTCATTGCCTTATTGGTAATAGTGTGAAAAGCTTCATCTGATAGTTATTGGGGTTCTAGTGTTGTGTTGACTTTGTTTATTCAAAGTATTGTTGTCTTGTGATATTGTAATGCATTTAAAGTTTGCATGTTTGACTTCAAAGAGATGAAACAATGACTAATATATATGATGTTTGAATTCAGTTTGCATATGACAACATTGTGGAAGTTAAAAAACAAGTTTGCTTCATTGTTGAATTTGACTTGAACACGATATTCTGGAGATAGTTAAACTTAGATGTGCTTGAATTTTGTTACCGTTCACTATCGCATACGTCAAAAGATGTCATGGTCCACTATAGGTGATACGGACCAATGACCTAACCTACACAAAACTTATGCTAATAGGTAAGTTAAAATATGTGGATCCAAACAAATTTTTATTCTCATTGGTCTATTAGTTTGTTAGTCTATTTAAATATTATTTGAGTTGCTTATATACATATGTCTAAAATAAGTAGACTTTTATGTAGGCTAACAAGTTACAAAGACTTTTGAAAATGTCAGATTCAAACCCAAAAATAAACCTATGATAGTTTCAGGTCAAACTTAAACTTCGATTTTCTTGACAGACCAAACTTAAACTTGGAAAAGTGTAACTCGGCCAAACATATTTTCATTCATATGATCCATATTTTTTGCCACTATCTATATATTAGTTTTAAGTTTCTTATGTTATGTGCTTATTGTATTTATTTAAGCATGTAATTATGTGACTTGATTATTGTAGCTACATGGTAAAATATAATTTTTATAAATGTATATTAGAATATCATTTTAAGAAAATAAAAATAAAAATTTAATCAATACTTTCAAAATTTAGATAGTAATAATAGTCCCAATGTGGAATTCTTTTAGGATCTATAAGTCACTACCTAGATATGATAAGACCAATTAAAACAATCATAAGAACCCAATGAATGGGAGAGAAGAGTTGTTTAAGACATGTAGTGTTTGAAAATTGTGTAACTATTATTAAGGTAGTAATAATAGTCTAAGTGTGGAATTCTTTTAGGATCTAGAAGTTACTAAACCTTAGTTACATTCATTCAAGTTATTTGTGATAGTGAATTTGAAAAAGATTATCATACACAAATAAAAAAACATTTAACTTAACTATCTTTATTAATTATGAAAATCATTGATCATGTTGCATTTTTAGTAGTAAATTGATTTACAAAAATAGTTATATTTTTTATTTTTTATGTTGGAGTGAAAATGATTTCGGTATATGGAATATATTTTGGAGTCTGCTAATTTGTATAAAAAAAAGAATATCTATATATATAAAATGGACAGCTTAGTTCTGTCAATATTTTATAATTAAATTACATCTTAAATTTAAGGTGCATGTTATGAAATCATAGTATTGGATGACTTTTGTCTCACAACATTTAATTAGGCGCAATTTTGATAAAATTTAAAAATGTTTTTCAAACCAATTAATATGTTGTGTGATCCAAACCTAATATTAAAATAAAATACTTTATGTGAGAAAAAATTTATCCATTAAGACTTGTAGTACTAAAGCGATGTGCGTGCGCACGCATACGCGCAAGAATTTCAAAATTCTCATATTTTTATAAATATTTCTTAAAAATAATCTAGTAAAATAATTAATCAATTAATAAGCTTTATATTCAATTAGAAAAGTAAAACTAGAATTTCTATATTAAGGAGGACTTTTTTCACTTCTCAACACACAAATTATCTAAATTATAAACTATTTTATCATTTTTTTATGAGTTTTATTCACTAGTCATTGCCTTATTGGTAATAGTGTGAAAAGCTTCATCTGAGAGTTATTGGGGTTCTAGTGCTGTGTTGACTTTGTTTATTCAAAGTATTGTTGTCTTGTGATATTGTAATGCATTTAAAGTTTGCATGTTTGACTTCAAAGAGATGAAACAATGACTAATATATATGATGTTTGAATTCAGTTTGCATATGACAACATTGTGGAAGTTAAAAAACAAGTTTGCTTCATTGTTGAATTTGACTTGAACACGATATTCTGGAGATAGTTAAACTTAGATGTGCTTGAATTTTGTTACCGTTCACTATCGCATACGTCAAAAGATGTCATGGTCCACTATAGGTGATACGGACCAATGACCTAACCTACACAAAACTTATGCTAATAGGTAAGTTAAAATATGTGGATCCAAACAAATTTTTATTCTCATTGGTCTATTAGTTTGTTAGTCTATTTAAATATTATTTGAGTTGCTTATATACATATGTCTAAAATAAGTAGACTTTTATGTAGGCTAACAAGTTACAAAGACTTTTGAAAATGTCAGATTCAAACCCAAAAATAAACCTATGATAGTTTCAGGTCAAACTTAAACTTCGATTTTCTTGACAGACCAAACTTAAACTTGGAAAAGTGTAACTCGGCCAAACATATTTTCATTCATATGATCCATATTTTTTGCCACTATCTATATATTAGTTTTAAGTTTCTTATGTTATGTGCTTATTGTATTTATTTAAGCATGTAATTATGTGACTTGATTATTGTAGCTACATGGTAAAATATAATTTTTATAAATGTATATTAGAATATCATTTTAAGAAAATAAAAATAAAAATTTAATCAATACTTTCAAAATTTAGATAGTAATAATAGTCCCAATGTGGAATTCTTTTAGGATCTAGAAGTCACTACCTAGATATGATAAGACCAATTAAAACAATCATAAGAACCCAATGAATGGGAGAGAAGAGTTGTTTAAGACATGGAGTGTTTGAAAATTGTGTAACTATTATTAAGGTAGTAATAATAGTCTAAGTGTGGAATTCTTTTAGGATCTAGAAGTTACTAAACCTTAGTTACATTCATTCAAGTTATTTGTGATAGTGAATTTGAAAAAGATTATCATACACAAATAAAAAACATTTAACTTAACTATCTTTATTAATTATGAAAATCATTGATCATGTTGCATTTTTAGTAGTAAATTGATTTACAAAAATAGTTATATTTTTTATTTTTTATGTTGGAGTGAAAATGATTTCGGTATATGGAATATATTTTGGAGTCTGCTAATTTGTATAAAAAAAAGAATATCTATATATATAAAATGGACAGCTTAGTTCTGTCAATATTTTATAATTAAATTACATCTTAAATTTAAGGTGCATGTTATGAAATCATAGTATTGGATGACTTTTGTCTCACAACATTTAATTAGGCGCAATTTTGATAAAATTTAAAAATGTTTTTCAAACCAATTAATATGTTGTGTGATCCAAACCTAATATTAAAATAAAATACTTTATGTGAGAAAAAATTTATCCATTAAGACTTGTAGTACTAAAGCGATGTGCGTGCGCACGCATACGCGCAAGAATTTCAAAATTCTCATATTTTTATAAATATTTCTTAAAAATAATCTAGTAAAATAATTAATCAATTAATAAGCTTTATATTCAATTAGAAAAGTAAAACTAGAATTTCTATATTAAGGAGGACTTTTTTCACTTCTCAACACACAAATTATCTAAATTATAAACTATTTTATCATTTTTTTATGAGTTTTATTCACTAGTCATTGCCTTATTGGTAATAGTGTGAAAAGCTTCATCTGAGAGTTATTGGGGTTCTAGTGCTGTGTTGACTTTGTTTATTCAAAGTATTGTTGTCTTGTGATATTGTAATGCATTTAAAGTTTGCATGTTTGACTTCAAAGAGATGAAACAATGACTAATATATATGATGTTTGAATTCAGTTTGCATATGACAACATTGTGGAAGTTAAAAAACAAGTTTGCTTCATTGTTGAATTTGACTTGAACACGATATTCTGGAGATAGTTAAACTTAGATGTGCTTGAATTTTGTTACCGTTCACTATCGCATACGTCAAAAGATGTCATGGTCCACTATAGGTGATACGGACCAATGACCTAACCTACACAAAACTTATGCTAATAGGTAAGTTAAAATATGTGGATCCAAACAAATTTTTATTCTCATTGGTCTATTAGTTTGTTAGTCTATTTAAATATTATTTGAGTTGCTTATATACATATGTCTAAAATAAGTAGACTTTTATGTAGGCTAACAAGTTACAAAGACTTTTGAAAATGTCAGATTCAAACCCAAAAATAAACCTATGATAGTTTCAGGTCAAACTTAAACTTCGATTTTCTTGACAGACCAAACTTAAACTTGGAAAAGTGTAACTCGGCCAAACATATTTTCATTCATATGATCCATATTTTTTGCCACTATCTATATATTAGTTTTAAGTTTCTTATGTTATGTGCTTATTGTATTTATTTAAGCATGTAATTATGTGACTTGATTATTGTAGCTACATGGTAAAATATAATTTTTATAAATGTATATTAGAATATCATTTTAAGAAAATAAAAATAAAAATTTAATCAATACTTTCAAAATTTAGATAGTAATAATAGTCCCAATATGGAATTCTTTTAGGATCTAGAAGTCACTACCTAGATATGATAAGACCAATTAAAACAATCATAAGAACCCAATGAATGGGAGAGAAGAGTTGTTTAAGACATGTAGTGTTTGAAAATTGTGTAACTATTATTAAGGTAGTAATAATAGTCTAAGTGTGGAATTCTTTTAGGATCTAGAAGTTACTAAACCTTAGTTACATTCATTCAAGTTATTTGTGATAGTGAATTTGAAAAAGATTATCATACACAAATAAAAAAACATTTAACTTAACTATCTTTATTAATTATGAAAATCATTGATCATGTTGCATTTTTAGTAGTAAATTGATTTACAAAAATAGTTATATTTTTTTATTTTTTATGTTGGAGTGAAAATGATTTCGGTATATGGAATATATTTTGGAGTCTGCTAATTTCTACAAAAAAAAAGAATATCTATATATATATAATGGACAGCTTAGTTCTGTCAATATTTTATAATTAAATTACATCTTAAATTTAAGGTGCATGTTATGAAATCATAGTATTGGATGACTTTTGTCTCACAACATTTAATTAGGCGCATTTTTGATAAAATTTAAAAATGTTTTTCAAACCAATTAATATGTTGTGTGATCCAAACCTAATATTAAAATAAAATACTTTATGTGAGAAAAAATTTATCCATTAAGACTTGTAGTACTAAAGCGATGTGCTTGCGCACGCATACGCGCAAGAATTTCAAAATTCTCATATTTTTATAAATATTTCTTAAAAATAATCTAGTAAAATAATTAATCAATTAATAAGCTTTATATTCAATTAGAAAAGTAAAACTAGAATTTCTATATTAAGGAGGACTTTTTTCACTTCTCAACACACAAATTATCTAAATTATAAACTATTTTATCATTTTTTTATGAGTTTTATTCACTAGTAATTGCCTTATTGGTAATAGTGTGAAAAGCTTCATCTGAGAGTTATTGGGGTTCTAGTGCTGTGTTGACTTTGTTTATTCAAAGTATTGTTGTCTTGTGATATTGTAATGCATTTAAAGTTTGCATGTTTGACTTCAAAGAGATGAAACAATGACTAATATATATGATGTTTGAATTCAGTTTGCATATGACAACATTGTGGAAGTTAAAAAACAAGTTTGCTTCATTGTTGAATTTGACTTGAACACGATATTCTGGAGATAGTTAAACTTAGATGTGCTTGAATTTTGTTACCGTTCACTATCGCATACGTCAAAAGATGTCATGGTCCACTATAGGTGATACGGACCAATGACCTAACCTACACAAAACTTATGCTAATAGGTAAGTTAAAATATGTGGATCCAAACAAATTTTTATTCTCATTGGTCTATTAGTTTGTTAGTCTATTTAATTATTATTTGAGTTTCTTATATACATATGTCTAAAATAAGTAGACTTTTATGTAGGCTAACAAGTTACAAAGACTTTTGAAAATGTCAGATTCAAACCCAAAAATAAACCTATGATAGTTTCAGGTCAAACTTAAACTTCGATTTTCTTGACAGACCAAACTTAAACTTGGAAAAGTGTAACTCGGCCAAACATATTTTCATTCATATGATCCATATTTTTTGCCACTATCTATATATTAGTTTTAAGTTTCTTATGTTATGTGCTTATTGTATTTATTTAAGCATGTAATTATGTGACTTGATTATTGTAGCTACATGGTAAAATATAATTTTTATAAATGTATATTAGAATATCATTTTAAGAAAATAAAAATAAAAATTTAATCAATACTTTCAAAATTTAGATAGTAATAATAGTCCCAATGTGGAATTCTTTTAGGATCTAGAAGTCACTACCTAGATATGATAAGACCAATTAAAACAATCATAAGAACCCAATGAATGGGAGAGAAGAGTTGTTTAAGACATGGAGTGTTTGAAAATTGTGTAACTATTATTAAGGTAGTAATAATAGTCTAAGTGTGGAATTCTTTTAGGATCTAGAAGTTACTAAACCTTAGTTACATTCATTCAAGTTATTTGTGATAGTGAATTTGAAAAAGATTATCATACACAAATAAAAAAACATTTAACTTAACTATCTTTCTTAATTATGAAAATCATTGATCATGTTGCATTTTTAGTAGTAAATTGATTTACAAAAATAGTTATATTTTTTATTTTTTATGTTGGAGTGAAAATGATTTCGGTATATGGAATATATTTTGGAGTCTGCTAATTTCTATAAAAAAAAGAATATCTATATATATAAAATGGACAGCTTAGTTCTGTCAATATTTTATAATTAAATTACATCTTAAATTTAAGGTGCATGTTATGAAATCATAGTATTGGATGACTTTTGTCTCACAACATTTAATTAGGCGCAATTTTGATAAAATTTAAAAATGTTTTTCAAACCAATTAATATGTTGTGTGATCCAAACCTAATATTAAAATAAAATACTTTATGTGAGAAAAAATTTATCCATTAAGACTTGTAGTACTAAAGCGATGTGCGTGCGCACGCATACGCGCAAGAATTTCAAAATTCTCATATTTTTATAAATATTTCTTAAAAATAATCTAGTAAAATAATTAATCAATTAATAAGCTTTATATTCAATTAGAAAAGTAAAACTAGAATTTCTATATTAAGGAGGACTTTTTTCACTTCTCAACACACAAATTATCTAAATTATAAACTATTTTATCATTTTTTTATGAGTTTTATTCACTAGTCATTGCCTTATTGGTAATAGTGTGAAAAGCTTCATCTGAGAGTTATTGGGGTTCTAGTGCTGTGTTGACTTTGTTTATTCAAAGTATTGTTGTCTTGTGATATTGTAATGCATTTAAAGTTTGCATGTTTGACTTCAAAGAGATGAAACAATGACTAATATATATGATGTTTGAATTCAGTTTGCATATGACAACATTGTGGAAGTTAAAAAACAAGTTTGCTTCATTGTTGAATTTGACTTGAACACGATATTCTGGAGATAGTTAAACTTAGATGTGCTTGAATTTTGTTACCGTTCACTATCGCATACGTCAAAAGATGTCATGGTCCACTATAGGTGATACGGACCAATGACCTAACCTACACAAAACTTATGCTAATAGGTAAGTTAAAATATGTGGATCCAAACAAATTTTTATTCTCATTGGTCTATTAGTTTGTTAGTCTATTTAAATATTATTTGAGTTGCTTATATACATATGTCTAAAATAAGTAGACTTTTATGTAGGCTAACAAGTTACAAAGACTTTTGAAAATGTCAGATTCAAACCCAAAAATAAACCTATGATAGTTTCAGGTCAAACTTAAACTTCGATTTTCTTGACAGACCAAACTTAAACTTGGAAAAGTGTAACTCGGCCAAACATATTTTCATTCATATGATCCATATTTTTTGCCACTATCTATATATTAGTTTTAAGTTTCTTATGTTATGTGCTTATTGTATTTATTTAAGCATGTAATTATGTGACTTGATTATTGTAGCTACATGGTAAAATATAATTTTTATAAATGTATATTAGAATATCATTTTAAGAAAATAAAAATAAAAATTTAATCAATACTTTCAAAATTTAGATAGTAATAATAGTCCCAATGTGGAATTCTTTTAGGATCTAGAAGTCACTACCTAGATATGATAAGACCAATTAAAACAATCATAAGAACCCAATGAATGGGAGAGAAGAGTTGTTTAAGACATGTAGTGTTTGAAAATTGTGTAACTATTATTAAGGTAGTAATAATAGTCTAAGTGTGGAATTCTTTTAGGATCTAGAAGTTACTAAACCTTAGTTACATTCATTCAAGTTATTTGTGATAGTGAATTTGAAAAAGATTATCATACACAAATAAAAAAACATTTAACTTAACTATCTTTATTAATTATGAAAATCATTGATCATGTTGCATTTTTAGTAGTAAATTGATTTACAAAAATAGTTATATTTTTTATTTTTTATGTTGGAGTGAAAATGATTTCGGTATATGGAATATATTTTGGAGTCTGCTAATTTCTATAAAAAAAAGAATATCTATATATATATAATGGACAGCTTAGTTCTGTCAATATTTTATAATTAAATTACATCTTAAATTTAAGGTGCATGTTATGAAATCATAGTATTGGATGACTTTTGTCTCACAACATTTAATTAGGCGCAATTTTGATAAAATTTAAAAATGTTTTTCAAACCAATTAATATGTTGTGTGATCCAAACCTAATATTAAAATAAAATACTTTATGTGAGAAAAAATTTATCCATTAATACTTGTAGTACTAAAGCGATGTGCGTGCGCACGCATACGCGCAAGAATTTCAAAATTCTCATATTTTTATAAATATTTCTTAAAAATAATCTAGTAAAATAATTAATCAATTAATAAGCTTTATATTCAATTAGAAAAGTAAAACTAGAATTTCTATATTAAGGAGGACTTTTTTCACTTCTCAACACACAAATTATCTAAATTATAAACTATTTTATCATTTTTTTATGAGTTTTATTCACTAGTCATTGCCTTATTGGTAATAGTGTGAAAAGCTTCATCTGATAGTTATTGGGGTTCTAGTGCTGTGTTGACTTTGTTTATTCAAAGTATTGTTGTCTTGTGATATTGTAATGCATTTAAAGTTTGCATGTTTGACTTCAAAGAGATGAAACAATGACTAATATATATGATGTTTGAATTCAGTTTGCATATGACAACATTGTGGAAGTTAAAAAACAAGTTTGCTTCATTGTTGAATTTGACTTGAACACGATATTCTGGAGATAGTTAAACTTAGATGTGCTTGAATTTTGTTACCGTTCACTATCGCATACGTCAAAAGATGTCATGGTCCACTATAGGTGATACGGACCAATGACCTAACCTACACAAAACTTATGCTAATAGGTAAGTTAAAATATGTGGATCCAAACAAATTTTTATTCTCATTGGTCTATTAGTTTGTTAGTCTATTTAAATATTATTTGAGTTGCTTATATACATATGTCTAAAATAAGTAGACTTTTATGTAGGCTAACAAGTTACAAAGACTTTTGAAAATGTCAGATTCAAACCCAAAAATAAACCTATGATAGTTTCAGGTCAAACTTAAACTTCGATTTTCTTGACAGACCAAACTTAAACTTGGAAAAGTGTAACTCGGCCAAACATATTTTCATTCATATGATCCATATTTTTTGCCACTATCTATATATTAGTTTTAAGTTTCTTATGTTATGTGCTTATTGTATTTATTTAAGCATGTAATTATGTGACTTGATTATTGTAGCTACATGGTAAAATATAATTTTTATAAATGTATATTAGATTATCATTTTAAGAAAATAAAAATAAAAATTTAATCAATACTTTCAAAATTTAGATAGTAATAATAGTCCCAATGTGGAATTCTTTTAGGACCTAGAAGTCACTACCTAGATATGATAAGACCAATTAAAACAATCATAAGAACCCAATGAATGGGAGAGAAGAGTTGTTTAAGACATGTAGTGTTTGAAAATTGTGTAACTATTATTAAGGTAGTAATAATAGTCTAAGTGTGGAATTCTTTTAGGATCTAGAAGTTACTAAACCTTAGTTACATTCATTCAAGTTATTTGTGATAGTGAATTTGAAAAAGATTATCATACACAAATAAAAAAACATTTAACTTAACTATCTTTATTAATTATGAAAATCATTGATCATGTTGCATTTTTAGTAGTAAATTGATTTACAAAAATAGTTATATTTTTTATTTTTTATGTTGGAGTGAAAATGATTTCGGTATATGGAATATATTTTGGAGTCTGGTAATTTCTATAAAAAAAAGAATATCTATATATATAAAATGGACAGCTTAGTTCTGTCAATATTTTAAAATTAAATTACATCTTAAATTTAAGGTTCATGTTATGAAATCATAGTATTGGATGACTTTTGTCTCACAACATTTAATTAGGCGCAATTTTGATAAAATTTAAAAATGTTTTTCAAACCAATTAATATGTTGTGTGATCCAAACCTAATATTAAAATAAAATACTTTATGTGAGAAAAAATTTATCCATTAAGACTTGTAGTACTAAAGCGATGTGCGTGCGCACGCATACGCGCAAGAATTTCAAAATTCTCATATTTTTATAAATATTTCTTAAAAATAATCTAGTAAAATAATTAATCAATTAATAAGCTTTATATTCAATTAGAAAAGTAAAACTAGAATTTCTATATTAAGGAGGACTTTTTTCACTTCTCAACACACAAATTATCTAAATTATAAACTATTTTATCATTTTTTTATGAGTTTTATTCACTAGTCATTGCCTTATTGGTAATAGTGTGAAAAGCTTCATCTGATAGTTATTGGGGTTCTAGTGCTGTGTTGACTTTGTTTATTCAAAGTATTGTTGTCTTGTGATATTGTAATGCATTTAAAGTTTGCATGTTTGACTTCAAAGAGATGAAACAATGACTAATATATATGATGTTTGAATTCAGTTTGCATATGACAACATTGTGGAAGTTAAAAAACAAGTTTGCTTCATTGTTGAATTTGACTTGAACACGATATTCTGGAGATAGTTAAACTTAGATGTGCTTGAATTTTGTTACCGTTCACTATCGCATACGTCAAAAGATGTCATGGTCCACTATAGGTGATACGGACCAATGACCTAACCTACACAAAACTTATGCTAATAGGTAAGTTAAAATATGTGGATCCAAACAAATTTTTATTCTCATTGGTCTATTAGTTTGTTAGTCTATTTAAATATTATTTGAGTTGCTTATATACATATGTCTAAAATAAGTAGACTTTTATGTAGGCTAACAAGTTACAAAGACTTTTGAAAATGTCAGATTCAAACCCAAAAATAAACCTATGATAGTTTCAGGTCAAACTTAAACTTCGATTTTCTTGACAGACCAAACTTAAACTTGGAAAAGTGTAACTCGGCCAAACATATTTTCATTCATATGATCCATATTTTTTGCCACTATCTATATATTAGTTTTAAGTTTCTTATGTTATGTGCTTATTGTATTTATTTAAGCATGTAATTATGTGACTTGATTATTGTAGCTACATGGTAAAATATAATTTTTATAAATGTATATTAGAATATCATTTTAAGAAAATAAAAATAAAAATTTAATCAATACTTTCAAAATTTAGATAGTAATAATAGTCCCAATGTGGAATTCTTTTAGGACCTAGAAGTCACTACCTAGATATGATAAGACCAATTAAAACAATCATAAGAACCCAATGAATGGGAGAGAAGAGTTGTTTAAGACATGTAGTGTTTGAAAATTGTGTAACTATTATTAAGGTAGTAATAATAGTCTAAGTGTGGAATTCTTTTAGGATCTAGAAGTTACTAAACCTTAGTTACATTCATTCAAGTTATTTGTGATAGTGAATTTGAAAAAGATTATCATACACAAATAAAAAAACATTTAACTTAACTATCTTTATTAATTATGAAAATCATTGATCATGTTGCATTTTTAGTAGTAAATTGATTTACAAAAATAGTTATATTTTTTATTTTTTATGTTGGAGTGAAAATGATTTCGGTATATGGAATATATTTTGGAGTCTGGTAATTTCTATAAAAAAAAGAATATCTATATATATAAAATGGACAGCTTAGTTCTGTCAATATTTTATAATTAAATTACATCTTAAATTTAAGGTGCATGTTATGAAATCATAGTATTGGATGACTTTTGTCTCACAACATTTAATTAGGCGCAATTTTGATAAAATTTAAAAATGTTTTTCAAACCAATTAATATGTTGTGTGATCCAAACCTAATATTAAAATAAAATACTTTATGTGAGAAAAAATTTATCCATTAAGACTTGTAGTACTAAAGCGATGTGCGTGCGCACGCATACGCGCAAGAATTTCAAAATTCTCATATTTTTATAAATATTTCTTAAAAATAATCTAGTAAAATAATTAATCAATTAATAAGCTTTATATTCAATTAGAAAAGTAAAACTAGAATTTCTATATTAAGGAGGACTTTTTTCACTTCTCAACACACAAATTATATAAATTATAAACTATTTTATCATTTTTTTATGAGTTTTATTCACTAGTCATTGCCTTATTGGTAATAGTGTGAAAAGCTTCATCTGATAGTTATTGGGGTTCTAGTGCTGTGTTGACTTTGTTTATTCAAAGTATTGTTGTCTTGTGATATTGTAATGCATTTAAAGTTTGCATGTTTGACTTCAAAGAGATGAAACAATGACTAATATATATGATGTTTGAATTCAGTTTGCATATGACAACATTGTGGAAGTTAAAAAACAAGTTTGCTTCATTGTTGAATTTGACTTGAACACGATATTCTGGAGATAGTTAAACTTAGATGTGCTTGAATTTTGTTACCGTTCACTATCGCATACGTCAAAAGATGTCATGGTCCACTATAGGTGATACGGACCAATGACCTAACCTACACAAAACTTATGCTAATAGGTAAGTTAAAATATGTGGATCCAAACAAATTTTTATTCTCATTGGTCTATTAGTTTGTTAGTCTATTTAAATATTATTTGAGTTGCTTATATACATATGTCTAAAATAAGTAGACTTTTATGTAGGCTAACAAGTTACAAAGACTTTTGAAAATGTCAGATTCAAACCCAAAAATAAACCTATGATAGTTTCAGGTCAAACTTAAACTTCGATTTTCTTGACAGACCAAACTTAAACTTGGAAAAGTGTAACTCGGCCAAACATATTTTCATTCATATGATCCATATTTTTTGCCACTATCTATATATTAGTTTTAAGTTTCTTATGTTATGTGCTTATTGTATTTATTTAAGCATGTAATTATGTGACTTGATTATTGTAGCTACATGGTAAAATATAATTTTTAGAAATGTATATTAGAATATCATTTTAAGAAAATAAAAATAAAAATTTAATCAATACTTTCAAAATTTAGATAGTAATAATAGTCCCAATGTGGAATTCTTTTAGGACCTAGAAGTCACTACCTAGATATGATAAGACCAATTAAAACAATCATAAGAACCCAATGAATGGGAGAGAAGAGTTGTTTAAGACATGTAGTGTTTGAAAATTGTGTAACTATTATTAAGGTAGTAATAATAGTCTAAGTGTGGAATTCTTTTAGGATCTAGAAGTTACTAAACCTTAGTTACATTCATTCAAGTTATTTGTGATAGTGAATTTGAAAAAGATTATCATACACAAATAAAAAAACATTTAACTTAACTATCTTTATTAATTATGAAAATCATTGATCATGTTGCATTTTTAGTAGTAAATTGATTTACAAAAATAGTTATATTTTTTATTTTTTATGTTGGAGTGAAAATGATTTCGGTATATGGAATATATTTTGGAGTCTGGTAATTTCTATAAAAAAAAGAATATCTATATATATAAAATGGACAGCTTAGTTCTGTCAATATTTTATAATTAAATTACATCTTAAATTTAAGGTGCATGTTATGAAATCATAGTATTGGATGACTTTTGTCTCACAACATTTAATTAGGCGCAATTTTGATAAAATTTAAAAATGTTTTTCAAACCAATTAATATGTTGTGTGATCCAAACCTAATATTAAAATAAAATACTTTATGTGAGAAAAAATTTATCCATTAAGACTTGTAGTACTAAAGCGATGTGCGTGCGCACGCATACGCGCAAGAATTTCAAAATTCTCATATTTTTATAAATATTTCTTAAAAATAATCTAGTAAAATAATTAATCAATTAATAAGCTTTATATTCAATTAGAAAAGTAAAACTAGAATTTCTATATTAAGGAGGACTTTTTTCACTTCTCAACACACAAATTATATAAATTATAAACTATTTTATCATTTTTTTATGAGTTTTATTCACTAGTCATTGCCTTATTGGTAATAGTGTGAAAAGCTTCATCTGATAGTTATTGGGGTTCTAGTGCTGTGTTGACTTTGTTTATTCAAAGTATTGTTGTCTTGTGATATTGTAATGCATTTAAAGTTTGCATGTTTGACTTCAAAGAGATGAAACAATGACTAATATATATGATGTTTGAATTCAGTTTGCATATGACAACATTGTGGAAGTTAAAAAACAAGTTTGCTTCATTGTTGAATTTGACTTGAACACGATATTCTGGAGATAGTTAAACTTAGATGTGCTTGAATTTTGTTACCGTTCACTATCGCATACGTCAAAAGATGTCATGGTCCACTATAGGTGATACGGACCAATGACCTAACCTACACAAAACTTATGCTAATAGGTAAGTTAAAATATGTGGATCCAAACAAATTTTTATTCTCATTGGTCTATTAGTTTGTTAGTCTATTTAAATATTATTTGAGTTGCTTATATACATATGTCTAAAATAAGTAGACTTTTATGTAGGCTAACAAGTTACAAAGACTTTTGAAAATGTCAGATTCAAACCCAAAAATAAACCTATGATAGTTTCAGGTCAAACTTAAACTTCGATTTTCTTGACAGACCAAACTTAAACTTGGAAAAGTGTAACTCGGCCAAACATATTTTCATTCATATGATCCATATTTTTTGCCACTATCTATATATTAGTTTTAAGTTTCTTATGTTATGTGCTTATTGTATTTATTTAAGCATGTAATTATGTGACTTGATTATTGTAGCTACATGGTAAAATATAATTTTTATAAATGTATATTAGAATATCATTTTAAGAAAATAAAAATAAAAATTTAATCAATACTTTCAAAATTTAGATAGTAATAATAGTCCCAATGTGGAATTCTTTTAGGACCTAGAAGTCACTACCTAGATATGATAAGACCAATTAAAACAATCATAAGAACCCAATGAATGGGAGAGAAGAGTTGTTTAAGACATGTAGTGTTTGAAAATTGTGTAACTATTATTAAGGTAGTAATAATAGTCTAAGTGTGGAATTCTTTTAGGATCTAGAAGTTACTAAACCTTAGTTACATTCATTCAAGTTATTTGTGATAGTGAATTTGAAAAAGATTATCATACACAAATAAAAAAACATTTAACTTAACTATCTTTATTAATTATGAAAATCATTGATCATGTTGCATTTTTAGTAGTAAATTGATTTACAAAAATAGTTATATTTTTTATTTTTTATGTTGGAGTGAAAATGATTTCGGTATATGGAATATATTTTGGAGTCTGGTAATTTCTATAAAAAAAAGAATATCTATATATATAAAATGGACAGCTTAGTTCTGTCAATATTTTATAATTAAATTACATCTTAAATTTAAGGTGCATGTTATGAAATCATAGTATTGGATGACTTTTGTCTCACAACATTTAATTAGGCGCAATTTTGATAAAATTTAAAAATGTTTTTCAAACCAATTAATATGTTGTGTGATCCAAACCTAATATTAAAATAAAATACTTTATGTGAGAAAAAATTTATCCATTAAGACTTGTAGTACTAAAGCGATGTGCGTGCGCACGCATACGCGCAAGAATTTCAAAATTCTCATATTTTTATAAATATTTCTTAAAAATAATCTAGTAAAATAATTAATCAATTAATAAGCTTTATATTCAATTAGAAAAGTAAAACTAGAATTTCTATATTAAGGAGGACTTTTTTCACTTCTCAACACACAAATTATATAAATTATAAACTATTTTATCATTTTTTTATGAGTTTTATTCACTAGTCATTGCCTTATTGGTAATAGTGTGAAAAGCTTCATCTGATAGTTATTGGGGTTCTAGTGCTGTGTTGACTTTGTTTATTCAAAGTATTGTTGTCTTGTGATATTGTAATGCATTTAAAGTTTGCATGTTTGACTTCAAAGAGATGAAACAATGACTAATATATATGATGTTTGAATTCAGTTTGCATATGACAACATTGTGGAAGTTAAAAAACAAGTTTGCTTCATTGTTGAATTTGACTTGAACACGATATTCTGGAGATAGTTAAACTTAGATGTGCTTGAATTTTGTTACCGTTCACTATCGCATACGTCAAAAGATGTCATGGTCCACTATAGGTGATACGGACCAATGACCTAACCTACACAAAACTTATGCTAATAGGTAAGTTAAAATATGTGGATCCAAACAAATTTTTATTCTCATTGGTCTATTAGTTTGTTAGTCTATTTAAATATTATTTGAGTTGCTTATATACATATGTCTAAAATAAGTAGACTTTTATGTAGGCTAACAAGTTACAAAGACTTTTGAAAATGTCAGATTCAAACCCAAAAATAAACCTATGATAGTTTCAGGTCAAACTTAAACTTCGATTTTCTTGACAGACCAAACTTAAACTTGGAAAAGTGTAACTCGGCCAAACATATTTTCATTCATATGATCCATATTTTTTGCCACTATCTATATATTAGTTTTAAGTTTCTTATGTTATGTGCTTATTGTATTTATTTAAGCATGTAATTATGTGACTTGATTATTGTAGCTACATGGTAAAATATAATTTTTATAAATGTATATTAGAATATCATTTTAAGAAAATAAAAATAAAAATTTAATCAATACTTTCAAAATTTAGATAGTAATAATAGTCCCAATGTGGAATTCTTTTAGGACCTAGAAGTCACTACCTAGATATGATAAGACCAATTAAAACAATCATAAGAACCCAATGAATGGGAGAGAAGAGTTGTTTAAGACATGTAGTGTTTGAAAATTGTGTAACTATTATTAAGGTAGTAATAATAGTCTAAGTGTGGAATTCTTTTAGGATCTAGAAGTTACTAAACCTTAGTTACATTCATTCAAGTTATTTGTGATAGTGAATTTGAAAAAGATTATCATACACAAATAAAAAAACATTTAACTTAACTATCTTTATTAATTATGAAAATCATTGATCATGTTGCATTTTTAGTAGTAAATTGATTTACAAAAATAGTTATATTTTTTATTTTTTATGTTGGAGTGAAAATGATTTCGGTATATGGAATATATTTTGGAGTCTGGTAATTTCTATAAAAAAAAGAATATCTATATATATAAAATGGACAGCTTAGTTCTGTCAATATTTTAAAATTAAATTACATCTTAAATTTAAGGTGCATGTTATGAAATCATAGTATTGGATGACTTTTGTCTCACAACATTTAATTAGGCGCAATTTTGATAAAATTTAAAAATGTTTTTCAAACCAATTAATATGTTGTGTGATCCAAACCTAATATTAAAATAAAATACTTTATGTGAGAAAAAATTTATCCATTAAGACTTGTAGTACTAAAGCGATGTGCGTGCGCACGCATACGCGCAAGAATTTCAAAATTCTCATATTTTTATAAATATTTCTTAAAAATAATCTAGTAAAATAATTAATCAATTAATAAGCTTTATATTCAATTAGAAAAGTAAAACTAGAATTTCTATATTAAGGAGGACTTTTTTCACTTCTCAACACACAAATTATCTAAATTATAAACTATTTTATCATTTTTTTATGAGTTTTATTCACTAGTCATTGCCTTATTGGTAATAGTGTGAAAAGCTTCATCTGAGAGTTATTGGGGTTCTAGTGCTGTGTTGACTTTGTTTATTCAAAGTATTGTTGTCTTGTGATATTGTAATGCATTTAAAGTTTGCATGTTTGACTTCAAAGAGATGAAACAATGACTAATATATATGATGTTTGAATTCAGTTTGCATATGACAACATTGTGGAAGTTAAAAAACAAGTTTGCTTCATTGTTGAATTTGACTTGAACACGATATTCTAGAGATAGTTAAACTTAGATGTGCTTGAATTTTGTTACCGTTCACTATCGCATACGTCAAAAGATGTCATGGTCCACTATAGGTGATACGGACCAATGACCTAACCTACACAAAACTTATGCTAATAGGTAAGTTAAAATATGTGGATCCAAACAAATTTTTATTCTCATTGGTCTATTAGTTTGTTAGTCTATTTAAATATTATTTGAGTTGCTTATATACATATGTCTAAAATAAGTAGACTTTTATGTAGGCTAACAAGTTACAAAGACTTTTGAAAATATCAGATTCAAACCCAAAAATAAACCTATGATAGTTTCAGGTCAAACTTAAACTTCGATTTTCTTGACAGACCAAACTTAAACTTGGAAAAGTGTAACTCGGCCAAACATATTTTCATTCATATGATCCATATTTTTTGCCACTATCTATATATTAGTTTTAAGTTTCTTATGTTATGTGCTTATTGTATTTATTTAAGCATGTAATTATGTGACTTGATTATTGTAGCTACATGGTAAAATATAATTTTTATAAATGTATATTAGAATATCATTTTAAGAAAATAAAAATAAAAATTTAATCAATACTTTCAAAATTTAGATAGTAATAATAGTCCCAATGTGGAATTCTTTTAGGATCTAGAAGTCACTACCTAGATATGATAAGACCAATTAAAACAATCATAAGAACCCAATGAATGGGAGAGAAGAGTTGTTTAAGACATGGAGTGTTTGAAAATTGTGTAACTATTATTAAGGTAGTAATAATAGTCTAAGTGTGGAATTCTTTTAGGATCTAGTAGTTACTAAACCTTAGTTACATTCATTCAAGTTATTTGTGATAGTGAATTTGAAAAAGATTATCATACACAAATAAAAAAACATTTAACTTAACTATCTTTATTAATTATGAAAATCATTGATCATGTTGCATTTTTTGTAGTAAATTGATTTACAAAAATAGTTATATTTTTTATTTTTTATGTTGGAGTGAAAATGATTTCGGTATATGGAATATATTTTGGAGTCTGCTAATTTCTATAAAAAAAAGAATATCTATATATATAAAATGGACAGCTTAGTTCTGTCAATATTTTATAATTAAATTACATCTTAAATTTAAGGTGCATGTTATGAAATCATAGTATTGGATGACTTTTGTCTCACAACATTTAATTAGGCGCAATTTTGATAAAATTTAAAAATGTTTTTCAAACCAATTAATATGTTGTGTGATCCAAACCTAATATTAAAATAAAATACTTTATGTGAGAAAAAATTTATCCATTAAGACTTGTAGTACTAAAGCGATGTGCGTGCGCACGCATACGCGCAAGAATTTCAAAATTCTCATATTTTTATAAATATTTCTTAAAAATAATCTAGTAAAATAATTAATCAATTAATAAGCTTTATATTCAATTAGAAAAGTAAAACTAGAATTTCTATATTAAGGAGGACTTTTTTCACTTCTCAACACACAAATTATCTAAATTATAAACTATTTTATCATTTTTTTATGAGTTTTATTCACTAGTCATTGCCTTATTGGTAATAGTGTGAAAAGCTTCATCTGAGAGTTATTGGGGTTCTAGTGCTGTGTTGACTTTGTTTATTCAAAGTATTGTTGTCTTGTGATATTGTAATGCATTTAAAGTTTGCATGTTTGACTTCAAAGAGATGAAACAATGACTAATATATATGATGTTTGAATTCAGTTTGCATATGACAACATTGTGGAAGTTAAAAAACAAGTTTGCTTCATTGTTGAATTTGACTTGAACACGATATTCTGGAGATAGTTAAACTTAGATGTGCTTGAATTTTGTTACCGTTCACTATCGCATACGTCAAAAGATGTCATGGTCCACTATAGGTGATACGGACCAATGACCTAACCTACACAAAACTTATGCTAATAGTTAAGTTAAAATATGTGGATCCAAACAAATTTTTATTCTCATTGGTCTATTAGTTTGTTAGTCTATTTAAATATTATTTGAGTTGCTTATATACATATGTCTAAAATAAGTAGACTTTTATGTAGGCTAACAAGTTACAAAGACTTTTGAAAATGTCAGATTCAAACCCAAAAATAAACCTATGATAGTTTCAGGTCAAACTTAAACTTCAATTTTCTTGACAGACCAAACTTAAACTTGGAAAAGTGTAACTCGGCCAAACATATTTTCATTCATATGATCCATATTTTTTGCCACTATCTATATATTAGTTTTAAGTTTCTTATGTTATGTGCTTATTGTATTTATTTAAGCATGTAATTATGTGACTTGATTATTGTAGCTACATGGTAAAATATAATTTTTATAAATGTATATTAGATTATCATTTTAAGAAAATAAAAATAAAAATTTAATCAATACTTTCAAAATTTAGATAGTAATAATAGTCCCAATGTGGAATTCTTTTAGGACCTAGAAGTCACTACCTAGATATGATAAGACCAATTAAAACAATCATAAGAACCCAATGAATGGGAGAGAAGAGTTGTTTAAGACATGGAGTGTTTGAAAATTGTGTAACTATTATTAAGGTAGTAATAATAGTCTAAGTGTGGAATTCTTTTAGGATCTAGAAGTTACTAAACCTTAGTTACATTCATTCAAGTTATTTGTGATAGTGAATTTGAAAAAGATTATCATACACTAATAAAAAAACATTTAACTTAACTATCTTTATTAATTATGAAAATCATTGATCATGTTGCATTTTTAGTAGTAAATTGATTTACAAAAATAGTTATATTTTTTATTTTTTATGTTGGAGTGAAAATGACTTCGGTATATCGAATATATTTTGGAGTCTGGTAATTTCTATAAAAAAAAGAATATCTATATATATAAAATGGACAGCTTAGTTCTGTCAATATTTTAAAATTAAATTACATCTTAAATTTAAGGTGCATGTTATGAAATCATAGTATTGGATGACTTTTGTCTCACAACATTTAATTAGGCGCAATTTTGATAAAATTTAAAAATGTTTTTCAAACCAATTAATATGTTGTGTGATCCAATCCTAATATTAAAATAAAATACTTTATGTGAGAAAAAATTTATCCATTAAGACTTGTAGTACTAAAGCGATGTGCGTGCGCAAGCATACGCGCAAGAATTTCAAAATTCTCATATTTTTATAAATATTTCTTAAAAATAATCTAGTAAAATAATTAATCAATTAATAAGCTTTATATTCAATTAGAAAAGTAAAACTAGAATTTCTATATTAAGGAGGACTTTTTTCACTTCTCAACACACAAATTATCTAAATTATAAACTATTTTATCATTTTTTTATGAGTTTTATTCACTAGTCATTGCCTTATTGGTAATAGTGTGAAAAGCTTCATCTGAGAGTTATTGGGGTTCTAGTGCTGTGTTGACTTTGTTTATTCAAAGTATTGTTGTCTTGTGATATTGTAATGCATTTAAAGTTTGCATGTTTGACTTCAAAGAGATGATTTAATGACTAATATATATGATGTTTGAATTCAGTTTGCATATGACAACATTGTGGAAGTTAAAAAACAAGTTTGCTTCATTGTTGAATTTGATTTGAACACGATATTCTGGAGATAGTTAAACTTAGATGTGCTTGAATTTTGTTACCGTTCACTATCGCATACGTCAAAAGATGTCATGGTCCACTATAGGTGATACGGACCTATGACCTAACCTACACAAAACTTATGCTAATAGGTAAGTTAAAATATGTGGATCCAAACAAATTTTTATTCTCATTGGTCTATTAGTTTGTTAGTCTATTTAAATATTATTTGAGTTGCTTATATACATATGTCTAAAATAAGTAGACTTTTATGTAGGCTAACAAGTTACAAAGACTTTTGAAAATGTCAGATTCAAACCCAAAAATAAACCTATGATAGTTTCAGGTCAAACTTAAACTTCGATTTTCTTGACAGATCAAACTTAAACTTGGAAAAGTGTAACTCGGCCAAACATATTTTCATTCATATGATCCATATTTTTTGCCACTATCTATATATTAGTTTTAAGTTTCTTATGTTATGTGCTTATTGTATTTATTTAAGCATGTAATTATGTGACTTGATTATTGTAGCTACATGGTAAAATATAATTTTTATAAATGTATATTAGAATATCATTTTAAGAAAATAAAAATAAAAATTTAATCAATACTTTCAAAATTTAGATAGTAATAATAGTCCCAATGTGGAATTCTTTTAGGATCTAGAAGTCACTACCTAGATATGATAAGACCAATTAAAACAATCATAAGAACCCAATGAATGGGAGAGAAGAGTTGTTTAAGACATTGAGTGTTTGAAAATTGTGTAACTATTATTAAGGTAGTAATAATAGTCTAAGTGTGGAATTCTTTTAGGATCTAGTAGTTACTAAACCTTAGTTACATTCATTCAAGTTATTTGTGATAGTGAATTTGAAAAAGATTATCATACACAAATAAAAAAACATTTAACTTAACTATCTTTATTAATTATGAAAATCATTGATCATGTTGCATTTTTAGTAGTAAATTGATTTACAAAAATAGTTATATTTTTTATTTTTTATGTTGGAGTGAAAATGATTTCGGTATATGGAATATATTTTGGAGTCCGCTAATTTCTATAAAAAAATGAATATCTATATATATATAAAATGGACAGCTTAGTTCTGTCAATATTTTATAATTAAATTACATCTTAAATTTAAGGTGCATGTTATGAAATCATAGTATTGGATGACTTTTGTCTCACAACATTTAATTAGGCGCAATTTTGATAAAATTTAAAAATGTTTTTCAAACCAATTAATATGTTGTGTGATCCAAACCTAATATTAAAATAAAATACTTTATGTGAGAAAAAATTTATCCATTAAGACTTGTAGTACTAAAGCGATGTGCGTGCGCACGCATACGCGCAAGAATTTCAAAATTCTCATATTTTTATAAATATTTCTTAAAAATAATCTAGTAAAATAATTAATCAATTAATAAGCTTTATATTCAATTAGAAAAGTAAAACTAGAATTTCTATATTAAGGATGACTTTTTTCACTTCTCAACACACAAATTATCTAAATTATAAACTATTTTATCATTTTTTTATGAGTTTTATTCACTAGTCATTGCCTTATTGGTAATAGTGTGAAAAGCTTCATCTGAGAGTTATTGGGGTTCTAGTGCTGTGTTGACTTTGTTTATTCAAAGTATTGTTGTCTTGTGATATTGTAATGCATTTAAAGTTTGCATGTTTGACTTCAAAGAGATGAAACAATGACTAATATATATGATGTTTGAATTCAGTTTGCATATGACAACATTGTGGAAGTTAAAAAACAAGTTTGCTTCATTGTTGAATTTGACTTGAACACGATATTCTGGAGATAGTTAAACTTAGATGTGCTTGAATTTTGTTACCGTTCACTATCGCATACGTCAAAAGATGTCATGGTCCACTATAGGTGATACGGACCAATGACCTAACCTACACAAAACTTATGCTAATAGGTAAGTTAAAATATGTGGATCCAAACAAATTTTTATTCTCATTGGTCTATTAGTTTGTTAGTCTATTTAAATATTATTTGAGTTGCTTATATACATATGTCTAAAATAAGTAGACTTTTATGTAGGCTAACAAGTTACAAAGACTTTTGAAAATGTCAGATTCAAACCCAAAAATAAACCTATGATAGTTTCAGGTCAAACTTAAACTTCGATTTTCTTGACAGACCAAACTTAAACTTGGAAAAGTGTAACTCGGCCAAACATATTTTCATTCATATGATCCATATTTTTTGCCACTATCTATATATTAGTTTTAAGTTTCTTATGTTATGTGCTTATTGTATTTATTTAAGCATGTAATTATGTGACTTGATTATTGTAGCTACATGGTAAAATATAATTTTTATAAATGTATATTAGATTATCATTTTAAGAAAATAAAAATAAAAATTTAATCAATACTTTCAAAATTTAGATAGTAATAATAGTCCCAATGTGGAATTCTTTTAGGACCTAGAAGTCACTACCTAGATATGATAAGACCAATTAAAACAATCATAAGAACCCAATGAATGGGAGAGAAGAGTTGTTTAAGACATGGAGTGTTTGAAAATTGTGTAACTATTATTAAGGTAGTAATAATAGTCTAAGTGTGGAATTCTTTTAGGATCTAGAAGTTACTAAACCTTAGTTACATTCATTCAAGTTATTTGTGATAGTGAATTTGAAAAAGATTATCATACACAAATAAAAAAACATTTAACTTAACTATCTTTATTAATTATGAAAATCATTGATCATGTTGCATTTTTAGTAGTAAATTGATTTACAAAAATAGTTATATTTTTTATTTTTTATGTTGGAGTGAAAATGATTTCGGTATATGGAATATATTTTGGAGTCTGCTAATTTCTATAAAAAAAAGAATATCTATATATATATAATGGACAGCTTAGTTCTGTCAATATTTTAAAATTAAATTACATCTTAAATTTAAGGTGCATGTTATGAAATCATAGTATTGGATGACTTTTGTCTCACAACATTTAATTAGGCGCAATTTTGATAAAATTTAAAAATGTTTTTCAAACCAATTAATATGTTGTGTGATCCAATCCTAATATTAAAATAAAATACTTTATGTGAGAAAAAATTTATCCATTAAGACTTGTAGTACTAAAGCGATGTGCGTGCGCAAGCATACGCGCAAGAATTTCAAAATTCTCATATTTTTATAAATATTTCTTAAAAATAATCTAGTAAAATAATTAATCAATTAATAAGCTTTATATTCAATTAGAAAAGTAAAACTAGAATTTCTATATTAAGGAGGACTTTTTTCACTTCTCAACACACAAATTATCTAAATTATAAACTATTTTATCATTTTTTTATGAGTTTTATTCACTAGTCATTGCCTTATTGGTAATAGTGTGAAAAGCTTCATCTGAGAGTTATTGGGGTTCTAGTGCTGTGTTGACTTTGTTTATTCAAAGTATTGTTGTCTTGTGATATTGTAATGCATTTAAAGTTTGCATGTTTGACTTCAAAGAGATGATTTAATGACTAATATATATGATGTTTGAATTCAGTTTGCATATGACAACATTGTGGAAGTTAAAAAACAAGTTTGCTTCATTGTTGAATTTGATTTGAACACGATATTCTGGAGATAGTTAAACTTAGATGTGCTTGAATTTTGTTACCGTTCACTATCGCATACGTCAAAAGATGTCATGGTCCACTATAGGTGATACGGACCTATGACCTAACCTACACAAAACTTATGCTAATAGGTAAGTTAAAATATGTGGATCCAAACAAATTTTTATTCTCATTGGTCTATTAGTTTGTTAGTCTATTTAAATATTATTTGAGTTGCTTATATACATATGTCTAAAATAAGTAGACTTTTATGTAGGCTAACAAGTTACAAAGACTTTTGAAAATGTCAGATTCAAACCCAAAAATAAACCTATGATAGTTTCAGGTCAAACTTAAACTTCGATTTTCTTGACAGATCAAACTTAAACTTGGAAAAGTGTAACTCGGCCAAACATATTTTCATTCATATGATCCATATTTTTTGCCACTATCTATATATTAGTTTTAAGTTTCTTATGTTATGTGCTTATTGTATTTATTTAAGCATGTAATTATGTGACTTGATTATTGTAGCTACATGGTAAAATATAATTTTTATAAATGTATATTAGAATATCATTTTAAGAAAATAAAAATAAAAATTTAATCAATACTTTCAAAATTTAGATAGTAATAATAGTCCCAATGTGGAATTCTTTTAGGATCTAGAAGTCACTACCTAGATATGATAAGACCAATTAAAACAATCATAAGAACCCAATGAATGGGAGAGAAGAGTAGTTTAAGACATTGTGTTATACCCCAAAATTTGCCCTCCCATATTCTCCAAAATTTGTCAAGCCAAGCTACAAAATTCCCCAAGAGTTGCACAATGCAAAGGCCTCCATACAGTCAAAACTAGGGTTTGTGTGTTGATCAAGAAAAGGAAGTGTTCAAAGGTCCAATCAAGTCTCATATGCTTACAAAGATGGTCAAACATCCTCATATCAAGTTTCAAGGCATTCAGCTCAAGATTGCATAGTCAAAACCCTAAATTGCACTACAGTCAACTGTAGGGGCAAAATGGTCATTTGGCAGTCAAAAGTTCAAATTTTTGGTCAACATATCATTTTGAAGCCACAAACATCATTTGATCAATGCTTGATCATGATTCTCAAAATTTGGCTCAGAAATCATCAAAGATGCAAAAGTTGCTATATTTGGACAGCTGAAAAAGTCAACTGAAATTGACCAGGGCATAACTTTCACATGGATTATCAGAAAAATTCCATCCAAAGCTCATTTTGAAGAGAAAGACATTTCCTACCATTCATCTTCATGTTTCAAGTCCAAGAAATGCTCTCACAAAAAGTTATCAATTTCAACATTACAGGTCATTTTCAAAAGTCAACAAAAAGGGACTTTAAGTCAAAGGCCATAACTTGAGATTGGTAAATCAAAATGACATGGGACCAAAGACATTGGTTAAAGGACTCAAAGACCTTTCCAAAATGTCCAAGAACATGTGAAAAGCTTAAAAATTGAGCAAGTTATGCCTTGTAGAAGTTGGGAAATTTTTGTGAAATGGCAAAAGTCAATTATCTTTGAAAATCCAATTTTGACAAAAGGGCCCCATTTTTCTCACTTTGTCCCTCCTTGTCATGCCACACACGTGGCCCATGGTTGATTTCAAGACCAAATGTTGACTTTTTTATTTTATTTAATTTTTGATGATTTAATTCATTTTAATTCATTGAAAATTCAAATAAAATTTAAAAATCAATGAAATGGTGTCAAATGAATTTGGACAAGTTCTATACATCATGAACCAACTCAAAAATCAGGCCAAGGTTCATTTACACACTAGGTCTAGGTTTTGGCTAGAAAATAGGAAAAATGGTTAATGAATGAAACCCTAATGCCAATTCTTTCTCAAGCATGGATTAAGGTCAAATGGCAAGCCAAGTCTATTCCATAATGATCATTGAGTCAAACCCTAACCCTAGTGCAGCAAGAAACTCGTTCAAAGGCCATTTGACAATTTGAAAATTTGGACATAAAAGGCAAAACTGATTTCAAAGCTAGGGATCCTCTCAAGCCAAAATTTTTGTACCAATAGCTTCCTGAGACCATTCTGAACGCGTGCCAATCATTAGTATCAACTAAAACCTCAAGAATTGGTAGTTAGAATCAAAACTGAACCTTGAAACTTTTGAAATCGTATAGCATGATTCCATCATCCTTTTGCATTTTTCTTTGTTGATTCATGTTCATATTGCTATTTCTAAGCTAACCACAACGTTTAATTACATTATTTTGCTGTATACAAGAATCTACCATGTGCATTTTTTAGGGTTACAGGTTGCTTCAAATTGGGGGTTCTCACTAGGGGAAAAATTGAACCATGCCAGTACCATCATCATGCTCAGCTCATCCAGACGAAGGAGATGGCACCCTCGCGCTCAATTTATGAGCGACGAGGGGCTAGTCGCTATTTTCTATTAGGCCTCCTAAAACAACAATCAAAAAAACGTGGCCTTTGTTCTTCATGTTTCAGAAAGAATGAAAGAGATGATGGCGTGTCACACGGAGACTGGGCAGTTTAAATTCGCGCGCGCGTTTAACTAAGCACTGACCATTTTCTTTTATATATTTTATTGATTATTATATGTTAAATGAAAACAACTAGCTCAGCTGGCCAAGACACGCGCATGTGACCTCAAAGACCTGGGTTCAAGTCCCAGGTCTTGCAAAATTTAATGTTATTTTTCATTTCTAATTCATGTGCAGCGCTCACATAAGGACTCACCATGCACTGCAGAATCAACTCATCCACGTGTCCCAGGGCCTCAGATCCATGGCTAAGATGAAGAGTGCACCATACATCAAGTCAACAGGCGTGCACAGGATTAAAAAGGTCAACAAATGGCCAGCAATTGGGCCAGGCCTTTCAGGCTTGCACTCCCAAATTCAAATCCACACCCTCCTGGTTCTATCTTTTTTTTCCCTTTTTTAATTTTCTTCATATTCTATTATTTACTTTTTTTTACTTTCTGATTTAATTAATTTTTACAAAAATATAAAAAAACATTAAAAATACAGAAAAGGCAAAAAACAATATAATTAATTTTGATTCTTTTTTTTTTAATAGATTAAAATATAACTCATTTAGTTTAATTAAGTCTTAATGTTAATTTTAATTCTTTTTTCATAATAAAAATCCAAAAAATGTAGAATTAGGGTAATTATTAATTTTTGTATCCTTTTTAATTTTTTCCTTTTTCTCACAATATTGTTATTTATTATTTATTTTCTATAAATCAAAAATTGTACATAATTAGTTTAGAATTTAATTAGGTTAGAAATTAAATCTTTTTTCATGATAAACTTAAAAAATGATAGAACTAGGATTTTAATTTTAATTAACTTTTCTTTTTTCTTTTAAACCTAAAAAACACAAAAACATTATTTTTCATTCAATTTTTAATTTCCTTGATTAATTTTAAATTATTTGTAAAAGGGTCCAACGCCCTAATTTTGTTTAATCTTTATTTCGCGCATTTATTTTACATTGTTTAAATACCTCTGTATATGCCCCAAAGCCATGTAATTTAAAAACTCTCGGACTTTTATTTATTCGCTTTATTTACTTTCAGTCAAATCGGGTTCGGTTTTTTTTTGGCGATGTGGACCCGCGCCAGTTGTAATAGTTAGATTTATTTTCTCGCAAATATAACTGTTAATAAAGATGCATGAAAGAATGAATGCCCAAAAAATAAAATTGAATCGTTAGATCACCAATGCATGACAAGACACACAATGAACTGAAAATGACACACAATTCGCACACATCACCCCTAGGGTACGCCTCACCTGTTGCCTTTCGAAAGGTGGTCGTCGAGTAGAAAACGTCTTAGTAAGTCCTCATGGTCCGGGAACCTGGCATGAGGGTAGCTTCTAAGGTGTTTTCCCATTGCTCCGGTGATCACCACGTCCCTAAAACTCGAATTGACCCGAACACCTCCAATGGTGGTGCTACCTACCTCTCAATGGTGGGATGGCACTACTTCAAAGGACATTTACACAGACGAATTCCTTAGGGTAGGTAGGTTCTCGTAGGTACTTGCTCTCTTCAAAACAAAATTCAAACTCTTTTCACACCAACACACTTTCAAAAACTTTCGAAACAAACTTTTCAAACACTCTGACGTACGAGTTGAACTGAAACTTTTCAAAGAATATTTTCGAAACCCATAATTGAAAAAGCAAACAACAATTTTGAAAACACATTGAGCAAGTACCTAAGAGCCCATGGATAACCATGGATAGAAAGGGTGCTAATACCTTCCCTTTCTATAACTTACCTCCCGAACCGAGAGCAATCTCTTTAAAGGAATTTTTCTGTGCTTTTGTCCTTTCCTATTGGAGAAAATAAAAGACGGTGGCGACTCTTGCTTACCGCGACATTTCGCGAACCAGCTTTAAAACAGTCAGTTCCAGATCCACCGATCACAGAACTGGCGACTCTGCTGGGGATTTTACTTAAAGTGAGGTGTACCTTAGGACTAAGATCACTGTGTTTTCAATTGCTTTCCTTGTATGCTTTAAAATTGTGGGTTGCTTGGGAGTTCTATAGATCCTAACCCGGATCTGGGGGATACCCTTTTAGAAAGTAGCAACAAGGCTGTGAGGGAACTGTGCGGGGTATACCGACATGGTTGAAACAGTCTGCTACGTTGATGTGGCACTTTGGTGTGTACCGGTAACCCTTGAGTCAGTCAAGGAGAGTACGGGGCCTCCATGTGGTGTCATGAAGCATCAACAGACCTTAGGAACCTTAATTGAACAATCTTGGCCTCTTTAGGGTAGTGAGATAACTGACTTTGGTGCAGTCCGAGGTTGGTTGATACTCGATACTACACTCAATTGAGGGTTGCTTTCCTGGAATATTTCGGTCGCCAGTTCAGTGGCTAAATCGAAACGATGAACAATGAAAGCAATCCCGTGATATTGGGAACCTTAGAACCCGGTTACTTTGATTAGGACAGGATGAACCCACCAACTTCAAGAGGGTACTACCCAGACCTCATGCTGGCCTTAAACCTTAAGGGCCTGTCTTGTGTGCCTTCCTACTTGAACTACTTGCATGCTTATTACCTGACATTTGTCTCTTGCAGGTTGTGTTTGTAATCCTTAATTAGGACTCATAACAGGGTATCCTAAATTTCTTGCAGGTTTTTGCAGTCCTTAATTTGGGACTCATAACAGGGTTACTCACATTACCCCATGCATATCATGACATCATACCATTGCATACATCCTAACCCATTTCAAGGATCTCAAGGGCTTGTGATACAGGTCATATAAATCAAACATCTAGCAAGGGGCAAAGAGGATTTATTTTCTTCTAGCCAATGTTGTCAGGGGCTATGACCCACTTGATATGGTGGGCTTTGACACTTGAAGAAGGTTCCCCTAACCAAGGTTGTTTGGAAATCAAAACCAGACATGATGACTAAAGTCAGAGGCTATGACCCACTGGATATGGTGAGCCTTTGACCCTTTGAAGAGGGACTCTCCATAATATGCAGTTCCTTCAATCAAGTTACCGGACCCAAATTCTAACAAATTTTCTTGTTTATCCCGTGAGATCCTTGAAAACATTGCATGCATGTCATACATATCATTGCATAACAGGTATCCTTGTTGCAGGTCACTTACCTTTCCCGCTGTTTATTTCAGCAATGGCTTCCCAACCAGACAACCAGGGCCTTCTTGCTCAAGAGACCCGGTTCGGGGAAATCCTCCTGAATCTATCCAAGGGGCAGGAGGAGCTAAGGACACTTCTCATGGAGACTCTAGTCAGGAACAGCGCTGAGGATGAAGGGCTGAAACACCTACAAGCGGAGATGGATGCAATGAAAGCCCAGATGCTGGGGCAGAGGAATGCCATTCAAGGTTTAGCTCAAAGACAAGATGAGCTTCGGTTTCTCGTCAACCAACTGCTTCAGGGTAATCAACTGGGGCAAACATCTAAGGGTAAAAAGCCAATCATCGTCCAACCACCTTTGAGACAAAGAGGCGAGGAAAAAGCTCCTCATATGGCTCCAGTATCACCAATTCAGTATCAACCTCACCAGCTTCAGCCAGACAAGCCCAAAAGGCAATTCACCAAGCTCAGCGTGTCGCTGCCTCAAGCCTTACAACAACTGCTGAGGTTGAACTTGGTAACTCTAAAGGATCCTCCTAAGAATCCCAACAGGACACTCTCAAGATATAACCCCAACGCTCACTGCGCTTATCATTCTGACAGTCCGGGGCATGCCACAGAGGACTGTTGGACTCTGAAAAATAAAATCCAGGACCTGATTGAGGAAGGAGCTGTGGAATTCACCCAGGATGGCCGGGCTGAGTTCTTCTACTACCCCTGCAAGACTCACCATTTGGAGTGACAAATCCTGAGACTGGAAAACCTTTGTTCATTCGAATGTTCAAGTTGCAATTTCCTTTTGTTCAAACATTTACTCATTGTTAAAACATTGTTATTTCATTAATGCATCGCTTATGTCTATTTTGAAACAGTATATTCGTATTCACTATACGCAAATTATTTTCATATTTGTTCTGATGTCAACTCTTTCAATCAATAATTCTAAGCCTCTTGAGGGAGGATGACGAAAATGATACCATAATCTACAGTATGCTTTTGAACAGACCCCGCTGATGAGGTACAGGCATTGTTTCAATTCCTAAACACTGGAGTAATAAGGAAGATAATCCCTCGTCAACCCCTCTGAGCCAATGAAATAGGAGTTTTTTCTTTTCGAAATTTAAAACCCTCTATCATAACCTGGGGCAGGGTAGTTCTCTCAGTTGATCCAAGTGCATGACGAATAGCACCGAAGAGATCTTTACAAAACGAACAAAGACAGTGATGGTTCAGAACAATCAAAGACAGGCAGTTGTTATCCAAAAAATTCATAATAAGAACCCGATAAGTCAAAACCTATGAAGGAGACTTATAAAACTGGGGCATCCCGCTGACTGTAATTCCAAAAAAGGAAACAGTTCAGGCAAAAAAAAAAAAAGAAAGGGATAACAAAAAAAAATCAGACAAGAAAGAGGTCATGCAAACCCTCAACAAAAACAAAGATGACTGCCCATTTGAAATAAATTGTCAACATTCGAACCATCACCGGAAAATCAGAGCAAAGACTCAAACAAAGTCTAACGTGATCAACTGAGTTTGGGTTTGGAGAACATCACGAAGAGCGGGTGGGTACAAATAATTTGAGCCTTTATCCTTTGTTTCTTAAACCGTGAACCAGGCCACGATATAACCCTTAAAAGTCCTAGCTGAAGCATGGGTTAGTTCGAAAGCATACTGTCACGAAAGGTATCCTGACTCCTTAAGGCCTACGGTAAATACGGAGTTGACATCACGTTTTACAAACATTCACTTGTTTTATGAAAAAGAATGCATTTTCAAAATTTTCAAGACAAACGTAAGCTTTGCATTTTTAACATAACTTTGTTTGCATATGACTTTTGTTTGAACAGCATGAAAATTCGCACGACGAATGCCTAATGAACAGAAGTACCTCCAATCAAGGGGCAGACATGACCATGGTCCATTATCTGGGGCAGTCCAATCAAGATTCGGAGAATCTCTCAAAAGGGCCAGATAGCCTGGAGCAAATCTCCGCTTGAGTCACTTGGGGCATTTCAAACACGAATCTGGCCTGATCAAACACCTTCTGGTGGCATGACAAAACAATTTCTAGCAGGGGCAATTCCCTACATGCTGAAAACACGGACATAGTCGAAAAATGTTACGCACAATCAAAGACCCGCTAGGTTGACACACCTAGGCAAAAATAAGGGCTTCCCGGCGAACCAAAAGGGTTCGGGCAAAAACAAGGGATGAATATAAAAAATCTGTACACCCGGCAAGTCGAAAACCTGGAAAGGCGGCTTGGGCAAAAATGGGTACCCCGGTGGACTGAAAACCCGAAAGGGCGGTCCAGGCGAAAGTTAGGGAATCAAAGCGTACGACTATGGCCTGTCATCTCGTCACCTGCCTACCAGAAGAAGGTTTGTCCATCAGCAAGCTATCAGCACCTTTCAGGTCTTCCTCTCCCACCTCAGAAACAGGGGCAAGCAATCTAATTGTTCTGTCCTACAAAGTATCAAAACAGGTTAGGCTGAAGAACATAGCAGGCATCTTAAATTCCCCAGAACAGCAAGTCAGTGCATCATTCCTCAAACAAAGTTAACAAGTCTCAAGGAAATTGGGTATCCTCCAGTAAATCCCAATATTCCCCCAGCAGCATATATTCTTAATCCCCGGCAGTCTTGGTCTAAAGATTGTTCCCCGGCGGTATCCCAATATCCAAATAACCTTACCCCGGTTCCTCTAGAAATCTTACATGGATTTATCACAAATAACCTTACCCCGGTTCATCAAGAAGTTTTTACACAAACTTATCCAAATAACCTTACCCCGGTTCATCAGGAAGTTTTACACGAATTCCTCATCAAAGTAACCCTACACCGGTTCCTTCTCTTCAAGATGCAGTTTTACACGAACTCATCATCAAAGTAACCCTACCCAGGTTCCTTCTCCATTTCAGATACAGTTTTACACAAACTCATCAGCGTGCAACCCTACATAGATTCCCCCCTTTCAACTTATAAAATTACATTCCAAAACTCCCCAGAAGAATCCAATCCAGTTTCCCCAGGAAAATTGGAATTCATCTCTCCAAGCAGTAAGCCTATCCCCAGTAGATTCTGGAAGCTTATCCCCTCGCAGAGCACGAACGCGTCGTCCGGCTCTATTTAAAGAGTTATTTCCTTAACAGGATATAACTGGGTTATCCTCAGCCAAAAGCCAAGGGAAGGTCGTCGTCAACGTAGTTCTTTCCCATCCCCAGCGAAGTCAATTCACACTTCCAATACAGCAACGGTATCTCAACAGAGTTACTATCAATATTCAGCAAGGCATCACTCTCCCCACAGAGTATTGCTTCCCAGCATGATCACTAAAGTATCTTTTCTCCCCGCAGAATCTCCCATTCGCCAAGTTTATTCCGCAACGGAGTCATCTTCTCCTACCGGTATCCTTGCAGTTATCATCCCCAGCGGAAGCAAAAGCTTATTCTCCAACACCAGCCCAGGAGTGACTTCCAGGCACCCGTCAAGGATTTACTTTCCTGGACGAAAACATACATAAACATCACATACATCATTATAGCATGCATAACGCACTGCATCATACAAATCTCATTTGTGTTGAGAACATCATTGCTTGATCCATATCATGCATTGCACATGACTGACTTTTATCTTTCAGGAAAAATTCAGTTAAGTTCTCAAGCTACATTTCAAGACCTAGACTGGTTCAGTCAAAGGCCTCCTCTGGTTCAGTTAAATCGTCCCAAGATTTTCCTGATTGCTTATCCAGTGGAAGACATTTCAAGACCTAGACTGGTTCAGTCAAAGGCCTCCTCTGGTTCAGTTAAATCGTCCCAAGATTTTCCTGATTGCTTATCCAGTGGAAGACATTTCAAGACCTAGACTGGTTCAGTCAAAGGCCTCCTCTGGTTCAGTTAAATCGTCCCAAGATTTTCCTGATTGCTTATCCAGTGGAAGACATTTCAAGACCTAGACTGGTTCAGTCAAAGGCCTCCTCTGGTTCAGTTAAATCGTCCCAAGATTTTCCTGATTGCTTATCCAGTGGAAGACATTTCAAGACCTAGACTGGTTCAGTCAAAGGCCTCCTCTGGTTCAGTTAAATCGTCCCAAGATTTTCTGATTGCTTATCCAGTGGAAGACATTTCAAGACCTAGACCGGTTCAGTTAAATCGTCCCAAGATTTTCCTGATTGCTTATCCAGTCAAAGGCCTCCTCTGGTTCAGTTAAATCGTCCCAAGATTTTCTGATTGCTTATCCAGTGGAAGACATTTCAAGACCTAGACCGGTTCAGTTAAATCGTCCCAAGATTTTCCTGATTGCTTATCCAGTCAAAGGCCTCCTCTGGTTCAGTTAAATCGTCCCAAGATTTTCTGATTGCTTATCCAGTGGAAGACATTTCAAGACCTAGACCGGTTCAGTTAAATCGTCCCAAGATTTTCCTGATTGCTTATCCAGTCAAAGGCCTCCTCTGGTTCAGTTAAATCGTCCCAAGATTTTCCTGATGGCTTATCCAGTGGAAGACATTTCAAGACCTAGACTTATCCAGTCAAAGGCCTCTCTGGTTCAGTCAGATCGACCTTAAGATCTCCCTGATTCTTATCCCAGCAGAAGACACCCCAGATTTTTCTCAACGAGCGTTGTTGAAGTTAAAGTCGCCCAAGGCTCTCTTACCATTCATGCTAAGGAAGTAATCATCCCTGCAACGTGTCAGGTACTCATTTTCTGTTTGCAGGTATGCAGGTTCTCGCTAAGGAATCTCCTATGCAATCAACATCCAGATGGCATCTATAAGCCCATCGTCCAATCCAGCAACATCCAGATGGCATCTATAAGCCCATCCCCATCATTGCCAACATGTGAGCGCAAATTTCCGGGCACTCTAGTGTCCAATCATCTTTTACCCTCGGATTACAAAAGGCACGTCAGCCAATCTACATCCTCAGGTCTAAGAAGATTGAACAGGGGCAACTGTTATACCCCAAAATTTGCCCTCCCATATTCTCCAAAATTTGTCAAGCCAAGCTACAAAATTCCCCAAGAGTTGCACAATGCAAAGGCCTCCATACAGTCAAAACTAGGGTTTGTGTGTTGATCAAGAAAAGGAAGTGTTCAAAGGTCCAATCAAGTCTCATATGCTTACAAAGATGGTCAAACATCCTCATATCAAGTTTCAAGGCATTCAGCTCAAGATTGCATAGTCAAAACCCTAAATTGCACTACAGTCAACTGTAGGGGCAAAATGGTCATTTGGCAGTCAAAAGTTCAAATTTTTGGTCAACATATCATTTTGAAGCCACAAACATCATTTGATCAATGCTTGATCATGATTCTCAAAATTTGGCTCAGAAATCATCAAAGATGCAAAAGTTGCTATATTTGGACAGCTGAAAAAGTCAACTGAAATTGACCAGGGCATAACTTTCACATGGATTATCAGAAAAATTCCATCCAAAGCTCATTTTGAAGAGAAAGACATTTCCTACCATTCATCTTCATGTTTCAAGTCCAAGAAATGCTCTCACAAAAAGTTATCAATTTCAACATTACAGGTCATTTTCAAAAGTCAACAAAAAGGGACTTTAAGTCAAAGGCCATAACTTGAGATTGGTAAATCAAAATGACATGGGACCAAAGACATTGGTTAAAGGACTCAAAGACCTTTCCAAAATGTCCAAGAACATGTGAAAAGCTTAAAAATTGAGCAAGTTATGCCTTGTAGAAGTTGGGAAATTTTTGTGAAATGGCAAAAGTCAATTATCTTTGAAAATCCAATTTTGACAAAAGGGCCCCATTTTTCTCACTTTGTCCCTCCTTGTCATGCCACACACGTGGCCCATGGTTGATTTCAAGACCAAATGTTGACTTTTTTATTTTATTTAATTTTTGATGATTTAATTCATTTTAATTCATTGAAAATTCAAATAAAATTTAAAAATCAATGAAATGGTGTCAAATGAATTTGGACAAGTTCTATACATCATGAACCAACTCAAAAATCAGGCCAAGGTTCATTTACACACTAGGTCTAGGTTTTGGCTAGAAAATAGGAAAAATGGTTAATGAATGAAACCCTAATGCCAATTCTTTCTCAAGCATGGATTAAGGTCAAATGGCAAGCCAAGTCTATTCCATAATGATCATTGAGTCAAACCCTAACCCTAGTGCAGCAAGAAACTCGTTCAAAGGCCATTTGACAATTTGAAAATTTGGACATAAAAGGCAAAACTGATTTCAAAGCTAGGGATCCTCTCAAGCCAAAATTTTTGTACCAATAGCTTCCTGAGACCATTCTGAACGCGTGCCAATCATTAGTATCAACTAAAACCTCAAGAATTGGTAGTTAGAATCAAAACTGAACCTTGAAACTTTTGAAATCGTATAGCATGATTCCATCATCCTTTTGCATTTTTCTTTGTTGATTCATGTTCATATTGCTATTTCTAAGCTAACCACAACGTTTAATTACATTATTTTGCTGTATACAAGAATCTACCATGTGCATTTTTTAGGGTTACAGGTTGCTTCAAATTGGGGGTTCTCACTAGGGGAAAAATTGAACCATGCCAGTACCATCATCATGCTCAGCTCATCCAGACGAAGGAGATGGCACCCTCGCGCTCAATTTATGAGCGACGAGGGGCTAGTCGCTATTTTCTATTAGGCCTCCTAAAACAACAATCAAAAAAACGTGGCCTTTGTTCTTCATGTTTCAGAAAGAATGAAAGAGATGATGGCGTGTCACACGGAGACTGGGCAGTTTAAATTCGCGCGCGCGTTTAACTAAGCACTGACCATTTTCTTTTATATATTTTATTGATTATTATATGTTAAATGAAAACAACTAGCTCAGCTGGCCAAGACACGCGCATGTGACCTCAAAGACCTGGGTTCAAGTCCCAGGTCTTGCAAAATTTAATGTTATTTTTCATTTCTAATTCATGTGCAGCGCTCACATAAGGACTCACCATGCACTGCAGAATCAACTCATCCACGTGTCCCAGGGCCTCAGATCCATGGCTAAGATGAAGAGTGCACCATACATCAAGTCAACAGGCGTGCACAGGATTAAAAAGGTCAACAAATGGCCAGCAATTGGGCCAGGCCTTTCAGGCTTGCACTCCCAAATTCAAATCCACACCCTCCTGGTTCTATCTTTTTTTTCCCTTTTTTAATTTTCTTCATATTCTATTATTTACTTTTTTTTACTTTCTGATTTAATTAATTTTTACAAAAATATAAAAAAACATTAAAAATACAGAAAAGGCAAAAAACAATATAATTAATTTTGATTCTTTTTTTTTTAATAGATTAAAATATAACTCATTTAGTTTAATTAAGTCTTAATGTTAATTTTAATTCTTTTTTCATAATAAAAATCCAAAAAATGTAGAATTAGGGTAATTATTAATTTTTGTATCCTTTTTAATTTTTTCCTTTTTCTCACAATATTGTTATTTATTATTTATTTTCTATAAATCAAAAATTGTACATAATTAGTTTAGAATTTAATTAGGTTAGAAATTAAATCTTTTTTCATGATAAACTTAAAAAATGATAGAACTAGGATTTTAATTTTAATTAACTTTTCTTTTTTCTTTTAAACCTAAAAAACACAAAAACATTATTTTTCATTCAATTTTTAATTTCCTTGATTAATTTTAAATTATTTGTAAAAGGGTCCAACGCCCTAATTTTGTTTAATCTTTATTTCGCGCATTTATTTTACATTGTTTAAATACCTCTGTATATGCCCCAAAGCCATGTAATTTAAAAACTCTCGGACTTTTATTTATTCGCTTTATTTACTTTCAGTCAAATCGGGTTCGGTTTTTTTTTGGCGATGTGGACCCGCGCCAGTTGTAATAGTTAGATTTATTTTCTCGCAAATATAACTGTTAATAAAGATGCATGAAAGAATGAATGCCCAAAAAATAAAATTGAATCGTTAGATCACCAATGCATGACAAGACACACAATGAACTGAAAATGACACACAATTCGCACACATCACCCCTAGGGTACGCCTCACCTGTTGCCTTTCGAAAGGTGGTCGTCGAGTAGAAAACGTCTTAGTAAGTCCTCATGGTCCGGGAACCTGGCATGAGGGTAGCTTCTAAGGTGTTTTCCCATTGCTCCGGTGATCACCACGTCCCTAAAACTCGAATTGACCCGAACACCTCCAATGGTGGTGCTACCTACCTCTCAATGGTGGGATGGCACTACTTCAAAGGACATTTACACAGACGAATTCCTTAGGGTAGGTAGGTTCTCGTAGGTACTTGCTCTCTTCAAAACAAAATTCAAACTCTTTTCACACCAACACACTTTCAAAAACTTTCGAAACAAACTTTTCAAACACTCTGACGTACGAGTTGAACTGAAACTTTTCAAAGAATATTTTCGAAACCCATAATTGAAAAAGCAAACAACAATTTTGAAAACACATTGAGCAAGTACCTAAGAGCCCATGGATAACCATGGATAGAAAGGGTGCTAATACCTTCCCTTTCTATAACTTACCTCCCGAACCGAGAGCAATCTCTTTAAAGGAATTTTTCTGTGCTTTTGTCCTTTCCTATTGGAGAAAATAAAAGACGGTGGCGACTCTTGCTTACCGCGACATTTCGCGAACCAGCTTTAAAACAGTCAGTTCCAGATCCACCGATCACACATTGAGTGTTTGAAAATTGTGTAACTATTATTAAGGTAGTAATAATAGTCTAAGTGTGGAATTCTTTTAGGATCTAGTAGTTACTAAACCTTAGTTACATTCATTCAAGTTATTTGTGATAGTGAATTTGAAAAAGATTATCATACACAAATAAAAAAACATTTAACTTAACTATCTTTATTAATTATGAAAATCATTGATCATGTTGCATTTTTAGTAGTAAATTGATTTACAAAAATAGTTATATTTTTTATTTTTTATGTTGGAGTGAAAATGATTTCGGTATATGGAATATATTTTGGAGTCCGCTAATTTCTATAAAAAAATGAATATCTATATATATATAAAATGGACAGCTTAGTTCTGTCAATATTTTATAATTAAATTACATCTTAAATTTAAGGTGCATGTTATGAAATCATAGTATTGGATGACTTTTGTCTCACAACATTTAATTAGGCGCAATTTTGATAAAATTTAAAAATGTTTTTCAAACCAATTAATATGTTGTGTGATCCAAACCTAATATTAAAATAAAATACTTTATGTGAGAAAAAATTTATCCATTAAGACTTGTAGTACTAAAGCGATGTGCGTGCGCACGCATACGCGCAAGAATTTCAAAATTCTCATATTTTTATAAATATTTCTTAAAAATAATCTAGTAAAATAATTAATCAATTAATAAGCTTTATATTCAATTAGAAAAGTAAAACTAGAATTTCTATATTAAGGAGGACTTTTTTCACTTCTCAACACACAAATTATCTAAATTATAAACTATTTTATCATTTTTTTATGAGTTTTATTCACTAGTCATTGCCTTATTGGTAATAGTGTGAAAAGCTTCATCTGAGAGTTATTGGGGTTCTAGTGCTGTGTTGACTTTGTTTATTCAAAGTATTGTTGTCTTGTGATATTGTAATGCATTTAAAGTTTGCATGTTTGACTTCAAAGAGATGAAACAATGACTAATATATATGATGTTTGAATTCAGTTTGCATATGACAACATTGTGGAAGTTAAAAAACAAGTTTGCTTCATTGTTGAATTTGACTTGAACACGATATTCTGGAGATAGTTAAACTTAGATGTGCTTGAATTTTGTTACCGTTCACTATCGCATACGTCAAAAGATGTCATGGTCCACTATAGGTGATACGGACCAATGACCTAACCTACACAAAACTTATGCTAATAGGTAAGTTAAAATATGTGGATCCAAACAAATTTTTATTCTCATTGGTCTATTAGTTTGTTAGTCTATTTAAATATTATTTGAGTTGCTTATATACATATGTCTAAAATAAGTAGACTTTTATGTAGGCTAACAAGTTACAAAGACTTTTGAAAATGTCAGATTCAAACCCAAAAATAAACCTATGATAGTTTCAGGTCAAACTTAAACTTCGATTTTCTTGACAGACCAAACTTAAACTTGGAAAAGTGTAACTCGGCCAAACATATTTTCATTCATATGATCCATATTTTTTGCCACTATCTATATATTAGTTTTAAGTTTCTTATGTTATGTGCTTATTGTATTTATTTAAGCATGTAATTATGTGACTTGATTATTGTAGCTACATGGTAAAATATAATTTTTATAAATGTATATTAGAATATCATTTTAAGAAAATAAAAATAAAAATTTAATCAATACTTTCAAAATTTAGATAGTAATAATAGTCCCAATGTGGAATTCTTTTAGGATCTAGAAGTCACTACCTAGATATGATAAGACCAATTAAAACAATCATAAGAACCCAATGAATGGGAGAGAAGAGTTGTTTAAGACATGTAGTGTTTGAAAATTGTGTAACTATTATTAAGGTAGTAATAATAGTCTAAGTGTGGAATTCTTTTAGGATCTAGAAGTTACTAAACCTTAGTTACATTCATTCAAGTTATTTGTGATAGTGAATTTGAAAAAGATTATCATACACAAATAAAAAAACATTTAACTTAACTATCTTTATTAATTATGAAAATCATTGATCATGTTGCATTTTTAGTAGTAAATTGATTTACAAAAATAGTTATATTTTTTATTTTTTATGTTGGAGTGAAAATGATTTCGGTATATGGAATATATTTTGGAGTCTGCTAATTTCTATAAAAAAAAGAATATCTATATATATATAATGGACAGCTTAGTTCTGTCAATATTTTATAATTAAATTACATCTTAAATTTAAGGTGCATGTTATGAAATCATAGTATTGGATGACTTTTGTCTCACAACATTTAATTAGGCGCAATTTTGATAAAATTTAAAAATGTTTTTCAAACCAATTAATATGTTGTGTGATCCAAACCTAATATTAAAATAAAATACTTTATGTGAGAAAAAATTTATCCATTAAGACTTGTAGTACTAAAGCGATGTGCGTGCGCACGCATACGCGCAAGAATTTCAAAATTCTCATATTTTTATAAATATTTCTTAAAAATAATCTAGTAAAATAATTAATCAATTAATAAGCTTTATATTCAATTAGAAAAGTAAAACTAGAATTTCTATATTAAGGAGGACTTTTTTCACTTCTCAACACACAAATTATCTAAATTATAAACTATTTTATCATTTTTTTATGAGTTTTATTCACTAGTCATTGCCTTATTGGTAATAGTGTGAAAAGCTTCATCTGATAGTTATTGGGGTTCTAGTGTTGTGTTGACTTTGTTTATTCAAAGTATTGTTGTCTTGTGATATTGTAATGCATTTAAAGTTTGCATGTTTGACTTCAAAGAGATGAAACAATGACTAATATATATGATGTTTGAATTCAGTTTGCATATGACAACATTGTGGAAGTTAAAAAACAAGTTTGCTTCATTGTTGAATTTGACTTGAACACGATATTCTGGAGATAGTTAAACTTAGATGTGCTTGAATTTTGTTACCGTTCACTATCGCATACGTCAAAAGATGTCATGGTCCACTATAGGTGATACGGACCAATGACCTAACCTACACAAAACTTATGCTAATAGGTAAGTTAAAATATGTGGATCCAAACAAATTTTTATTCTCATTGGTCTATTAGTTTGTTAGTCTATTTAAATATTATTTGAGTTGCTTATATACATATGTCTAAAATAAGTAGACTTTTATGTAGGCTAACAAGTTACAAAGACTTTTGAAAATGTCAGATTCAAACCCAAAAATAAACCTATGATAGTTTCAGGTCAAACTTAAACTTCGATTTTCTTGACAGACCAAACTTAAACTTGGAAAAGTGTAACTCGGCCAAACATATTTTCATTCATATGATCCATATTTTTTGCCACTATCTATATATTAGTTTTAAGTTTCTTATGTTATGTGCTTATTGTATTTATTTAAGCATGTAATTATGTGACTTGATTATTGTAGCTACATGGTAAAATATAATTTTTAGAAATGTATATTAGATTATCATTTTAAGAAAATAAAAATAAAAATTTAATCAATACTTTCAAAATTTAGATAGTAATAATAGTCCCAATGTGGAATTCTTTTAGGATCTAGAAGTCACTACCTAAATATGATAAGACCAATTAAAACAATCATAAGAACCCAATGAATGGGAGAGAAGAGTTGTTTAAGACATGGAGTGTTTGAAAATTGTGTAACTATTATTAAGGTAGTAATAATAGTCTAAGTGTGGAATTCTTTTAGGATCTAGAAGTTACTAAACCTTAGTTACATTCATTCAAGTTATTTGTGATAGTGAATTTGAAAAAGATTATCATACACAAATAAAAAAACATTTAACTTAACTATCTTTATTAATTATGAAAATCATTGATCATGTTGCATTTTTAGTAGTAAATTGATTTACAAAAATAGTTATATTTTTTATTTTTTATGTTGGAGTGAAAATGATTTCGGTATATGGAATATATTTTGGAGTCTGGTAATTTCTATAAAAAAAAGAATATCTATATATATAAAATGGACAGCTTAGTTCTGTCAATATTTTAAAATTAAATTACATCTTAAATTTAAGGTGCATGTTATGAAATCATAGTATTGGATGACTTTTGTCTCACAACATTTAATTAGGCGCAATTTTGATAAAATTTAAAAATGTTTTTCAAACCAATTAATATGTTGTGTGATCCAAACCTAATATTAAAATAAAATACTTTATGTGAGAAAAAATTTATCCATTAAGACTTGTAGTACTAAAGCGATGTGCGTGCGCACGCATACGCGCAAGAATTTCAAAATTCTCATATTTTTATAAATATTTCTTAAAAATAATCTAGTAAAATAATTAATCAATTAATAAGCTTTATATTCAATTAGAAAAGTAAAACTAGAATTTCTATATTAAGGAGGACTTTTTTCACTTCTCAACACACAAATTATCTAAATTATAAACTATTTTATCATTTTTTTATGAGTTTTATTCACTAGTCATTGCCTTATTGGTAATAGTGTGAAAAGCTTCATCTGATAGTTATTGGGGTTCTAGTGTTGTGTTGACTTTGTTTATTCAAAGTATTGTTGTCTTGTGATATTGTAATGCATTTAAAGTTTGCATGTTTGACTTCAAAGAGATGAAACAATGACTAATATATATGATGTTTGAATTCAGTTTGCATATGACAACATTGTGGAAGTTAAAAAACAAGTTTGCTTCATTGTTGAATTTGACTTGAACACGATATTCTGGAGATAGTTAAACTTAGATGTGCTTGAATTTTGTTACCGTTCACTATCGCATACGTCAAAAGATGTCATGGTCCACTATAGGTGATACGGACCAATGACCTAACCTACACAAAACTTATGCTAATAGGTAAGTTAAAATATGTGGATCCAAACAAATTTTTATTCTCATTGGTCTATTAGTTTGTTAGTCTATTTAAATATTATTTGAGTTGCTTATATACATATGTCTAAAATAAGTAGACTTTTATGTAGGCTAACAAGTTACAAAGACTTTTGAAAATGTCAGATTCAAACCCAAAAATAAACCTATGATAGTTTCAGGTCAAACTTAAACTTCGATTTTCTTGACAGACCAAACTTAAACTTGGAAAAGTGTAACTCGGCCAAACATATTTTCATTCATATGATCCATATTTTTTGCCACTATCTATATATTAGTTTTAAGTTTCTTATGTTATGTGCTTATTGTATTTATTTAAGCATGTAATTATGTGACTTGATTATTGTAGCTACATGGTAAAATATAATTTTTATAAATGTATATTAGAATATCATTTTAAGAAAATAAAAATAAAAATTTAATCAATACTTTCAAAATTTAGATAGTAATAATAGTCCCAATGTGGAATTCTTTTAGGATCTAGAAGTCACTACCTAGATATGATAAGACCAATTAAAACAATCATAAGAACCCAATGAATGGGAGAGAAGAGTTGTTTAAGACATGTAGTGTTTGAAAATTGTGTAACTATTATTAAGGTAGTAATAATAGTCTAAGTGTGGAATTCTTTTAGGATCTAGAAGTTACTAAACCTTAGTTACATTCATTCAAGTTATTTGTGATAGTGAATTTGAAAAAGATTATCATACACAAATAAAAAAACATTTAACTTAACTATCTTTATTAATTATGAAAATCATTGATCATGTTGCATTTTTAGTAGTAAATTGATTTACAAAAATAGTTATATTTTTTATTTTTTATGTTGGAGTGAAAATGATTTCGGTATATGGAATATATTTTGGAGTCTGCTAATTTCTATAAAAAAAAGAATATCTATATATATATAATGGACAGCTTAGTTCTGTCAATATTTTATAATTAAATTACATCTTAAATTTAAGGTGCATGTTATGAAATCATAGTATTGGATGACTTTTGTCTCACAACATTTAATTAGGCGCAATTTTGATAAAATTTAAAAATGTTTTTCAAACCAATTAATATGTTGTGTGATCCAAACCTAATATTAAAATAAAATACTTTATGTGAGAAAAAATTTATCCATTAAGACTTGTAGTACTAAAGCGATGTGCGTGCGCACGCATACGCGCAAGAATTTCAAAATTCTCATATTTTTATAAATATTTCTTAAAAATAATCTAGTAAAATAATTAATCAATTAATAAGCTTTATATTCAATTAGAAAAGTAAAACTAGAATTTCTATATTAAGGAGGACTTTTTTCACTTCTCAACACACAAATTATATAAATTATAAACTATTTTATCATTTTTTTATGAGTTTTATTCACTAGTCATTGCCTTATTGGTAATAGTGTGAAAAGCTTCATCTGATAGTTATTGGGGTTCTAGTGTTGTGTTGACTTTGTTTATTCAAAGTATTGTTGTCTTGTGATATTGTAATGCATTTAAAGTTTGCATGTTTGACTTCAAAGAGATGAAACAATGACTAATATATATGATGTTTGAATTCAGTTTGCATATGACAACATTGTGGAAGTTAAAAAACAAGTTTGCTTCATTGTTGAATTTGACTTGAACACGATATTCTGGAGATAGTTAAACTTAGATGTGCTTGAATTTTGTTACCGTTCACTATCGCATACGTCAAAAGATGTCATGGTCCACTATAGGTGATACGGACCAATGACCTAACCTACACAAAACTTATGCTAATAGGTAAGTTAAAATATGTGGATCCAAACAAATTTTTATTCTCATTGGTCTATTAGTTTGTTAGTCTATTTAAATATTATTTGAGTTGCTTATATACATATGTCTAAAATAAGTAGACTTTTATGTAGGCTAACAAGTTACAAAGACTTTTGAAAATGTCAGATTCAAACCCAAAAATAAACCTATGATAGTTTCAGGTCAAACTTAAACTTCGATTTTCTTGACAGACCAAACTTAAACTTGGAAAAGTGTAACTCGGCCAAACATATTTTCATTCATATGATCCATATTTTTTGCCACTATCTATATATTAGTTTTAAGTTTCTTATGTTATGTGCTTATTGTATTTATTTAAGCATGTAATTATGTGACTTGATTATTGTAGCTACATGGTAAAATATAATTTTTAGAAATGTATATTAGATTATCATTTTAAGAAAATAAAAATAAAAATTTAATCAATACTTTCAAAATTTAGATAGTAATAATAGTCCCAATGTGGAATTCTTTTAGGATCTAGAAGTCACTACCTAGATATGATAAGACCAATTAAAACAATCATAAGAACCCAATGAATGGGAGAGAAGAGTTGTTTAAGACATGGAGTGTTTGAAAATTGTGTAACTATTATTAAGGTAGTAATAATAGTCTAAGTGTGGAATTCTTTTAGGATCTAGAAGTTACTAAACCTTAGTTACATTCATTCAAGTTATTTGTGATAGTGAATTTGAAAAAGATTATCATACACAAATAAAAAAACATTTAACTTAACTATCTTTATTAATTATGAAAATCATTGATCATGTTGCATTTTTAGTAGTAAATTGATTTACAAAAATAGTTATATTTTTTATTTTTTATGTTGGAGTGAAAATGATTTCGGTATATGGAATATATTTTGGAGTCTGGTAATTTCTATAAAAAAAAGAATATCTATATATATAAAATGGACAGCTTAGTTCTGTCAATATTTTAAAATTAAATTACATCTTAAATTTAAGGTGCATGTTATGAAATCATAGTATTGGATGACTTTTGTCTCACAACATTTAATTAGGCGCAATTTTGATAAAATTTAAAAATGTTTTTCAAACCAATTAATATGTTGTGTGATCCAAACCTAATATTAAAATAAAATACTTTATGTGAGAAAAAATTTATCCATTAAGACTTGTAGTACTAAAGTGATATGCGTGCGCACGCATACGCGCAAGAATTTCAAAATTCTCATATTTTTATAAATATTTCTTAAAAATAATCTAGTAAAATAATTAATCAATTAATAAGCTTTATATTCAATTAGAAAAGTAAAACTAGAATTTCTATATTAAGGAGGACTTTTTTCACTTCTCAACACACAAATTATCTAAATTATAAACTATTTTATCATTTTTTTATGAGTTTTATTCACTAGTCATTGCCTTATTGGTAATAGTGTGAAAAGCTTCATCTGAGAGTTATTGGGGTTCTAGTGTTGTGTTGACTTTGTTTATTCAAAGTATTGTTGTCTTGTGATATTGTAATGCATTTAAAGTTTGCATGTTTGACTTCAAAGAGATGATTTAATGACTAATATATATGATGTTTGAATTCAGTTTGCATATGACAACATTGTGGAAGTTAAAAAACAAGTTTGCTTCATTGTTGAATTTGACTTGAACACGATATTCTGGAGATAGTTAAACTTAGATGTGCTTGAATTTTGTTACCGTTCACTATCGCATACGTCAAAAGATGTCATGGTCCACTATAGGTGATACGGACCAATGACCTAACCTACACAAAACTTATGCTAATAGGTAAGTTAAAATATGTGGATCCAAACAAATTTTTATTCTCATTGGTCTATTAGTTTGTTAGTCTATTTAAATATTATTTGAGTTGCTTATATACATATGTCTAAAATAAGTAGACTTTTATGTAGGCTAACAAGTTACAAAGACTTTTGAAAATATCAGATTCAAACCCAAAAATAAACCTATGATAGTTTCAGGTCAAACTTAAACTTCGATTTTCTTGACAGACCAAACTTAAACTTGGAAAAGTGTAACTCGGCCAAACATATTTTCATTCATATGATCCATATTTTTTGCCACTATCTATATATTAGTTTTAAGTTTCTTATGTTATGTGCTTATTGTATTTATTTAAGCATGTAATTATGTGACTTGATTATTGTAGCTACATGGTAAAATATAATTTTTATAAATGTATATTAGAATATCATTTTAAGAAAATAAAAATAAAAATTTAATCAATACTTTCAAAATTTAGATAGTAATAATAGTCCCAATGTGGAATTCTTTTAGGATCTAGAAGTCACTACCTAGATATGATAAGACCAATTAAAACAATCATAAGAACCCAATGAATGGGAGAGAAGAGTTGTTTAAGACATGGAGTGTTTGAAAATTGTGTAACTATTATTAAGGTAGTAATAATAGTCTAAGTGTGGAATTCTTTTAGGATCTAGTAGTTACTAAACCTTAGTTACATTCATTCAAGTTATTTGTGATAGTGAATTTGAAAAAGATTATCATACACAAATAAAAAAACATTTAACTTAACTATCTTTATTAATTATGAAAATCATTGATCATGTTGCATTTTTTGTAGTAAATTGATTTACAAAAATAGTTATATTTTTTATTTTTTATGTTGGAGTGAAAATGATTTCGGTATATGGAATATATTTTGGAGTCTGCTAATTTCTATAAAAAAAAGAATATCTATATATATAAAATGGACAGCTTAGTTCTGTCAATATTTTATAATTAAATTACATCTTAAATTTAAGGTGCATGTTATGAAATCATAGTATTGGATGACTTTTGTCTCACAACATTTAATTAGGCGCAATTTTGATAAAATTTAAAAATGTTTTTCAAACCAATTAATATGTTGTGTGATCCAAACCTAATATTAAAATAAAATACTTTATGTGAGAAAAAATTTATCCATTAAGACTTGTAGTACTAAAGCGATGTGCGTGCGCACGCATACGCGCAAGAATTTCAAAATTCTCATATTTTTATAAATATTTCTTAAAAATAATCTAGTAAAATAATTAATCAATTAATAAGCTTTATATTCAATTAGAAAAGTAAAACTAGAATTTCTATATTAAGGAGGACTTTTTTCACTTCTCAACACACAAATTATCTAAATTATAAACTATTTTATCATTTTTTTATGAGTTTTATTCACTAGTCATTGCCTTATTGGTAATAGTGTGAAAAGCTTCATCTGAGAGTTATTGGGGTTCTAGTGCTGTGTTGACTTTGTTTATTCAAAGTATTGTTGTCTTGTGATATTGTAATGCATTTAAAGTTTGCATGTTTGACTTCAAAGAGATGAAACAATGACTAATATATATGATGTTTGAATTCAGTTTGCATATGACAACATTGTGGAAGTTAAAAAACAAGTTTGCTTCATTGTTGAATTTGACTTGAACACGATATTCTGGAGATAGTTAAACTTAGATGTGCTTGAATTTTGTTACCGTTCACTATCGCATACGTCAAAAGATGTCATGGTCCACTATAGGTGATACGGACCAATGACCTAACCTACACAAAACTTATGCTAATAGTTAAGTTAAAATATGTGGATCCAAACAAATTTTTATTCTCATTGGTCTATTAGTTTGTTAGTCTATTTAAATATTATTTGAGTTGCTTATATACATATGTCTAAAATAAGTAGACTTTTATGTAGGCTAACAAGTTACAAAGACTTTTGAAAATGTCAGATTCAAACCCAAAAATAAACCTATGATAGTTTCAGGTCAAACTTAAACTTCAATTTTCTTGACAGACCAAACTTAAACTTGGAAAAGTGTAACTCGGCCAAACATATTTTCATTCATATGATCCATATTTTTTGCCACTATCTATATATTAGTTTTAAGTTTCTTATGTTATGTGCTTATTGTATTTATTTAAGCATGTAATTATGTGACTTGATTATTGTAGCTACATGGTAAAATATAATTTTTATAAATGTATATTAGATTATCATTTTAAGAAAATAAAAATAAAAATTTAATCAATACTTTCAAAATTTAGATAGTAATAATAGTCCCAATGTGGAATTCTTTTAGGACCTAGAAGTCACTACCTAGATATGATAAGACCAATTAAAACAATCATAAGAACCCAATGAATGGGAGAGAAGAGTTGTTTAAGACATGGAGTGTTTGAAAATTGTGTAACTATTATTAAGGTAGTAATAATAGTCTAAGTGTGGAATTCTTTTAGGATCTAGAAGTTACTAAACCTTAGTTACATTCATTCAAGTTATTTGTGATAGTGAATTTGAAAAAGATTATCATACACTAATAAAAAAACATTTAACTTAACTATCTTTATTAATTATGAAAATCATTGATCATGTTGCATTTTTAGTAGTAAATTGATTTACAAAAATAGTTATATTTTTTATTTTTTATGTTGGAGATAAAATGATTTCGGTATATGGAATATATTTTGGAGTCTGGTAATTTCTATAAAAAAAAGAATATCTATATATATAAAATGGACAGCTTAGTTCTGTCAATATTTTAAAATTAAATTACATCTTAAATTTAAGGTGCATGTTATGAAATCATAGTATTGGATGACTTTTGTCTCACAACATTTAATTAGGCGCAATTTTGATAAAATTTAAAAATGTTTTTCAAACCAATTAATATGTTGTGTGATCCAAACCTAATATTAAAATAAAATACTTTATGTGAGAAAAAATTTATCCATTAAGACTTGTAGTACTAAAGCGATGTGCGTGCGCACGCATACGCGCAAGAATTTCAAAATTCTCATATTTTTATAAATATTTCTTAAAAATAATCTAGTAAAATAATTAATCAATTAATAAGCTTTATATTCAATTAGAAAAGTAAAACTAGAATTTCTATATTAAGGAGGACTTTTTTCACTTCTCAACACACAAATTATCTAAATTATAAACTATTTTATCATTTTTTTATGAGTTTTATTCACTAGTCATTGCCTTATTGGTAATAGTGTGAAAAGCTTCATCTGATAGTTATTGGGGTTCTAGTGCTGTGTTGACTTTGTTTATTCAAAGTATTGTTGTCTTGTGATATTGTAATGCATTTAAAGTTTGCATGTTTGACTTCAAAGAGATGATTTAATGACTAATATATATGATGTTTGAATTCAGTTTGCATATGACAACATTGTGGAAGTTAAAAAACAAGTTTGCTTCATTGTTGAATTTGACTTGAACACGATATTCTGGAGATAGTTAAACTTAGATGTGCTTGAATTTTGTTACCGTTCACTATCGCATACGTCAAAAGATGTCATGGTCCACTATAGGTGATACGGACCAATGACCTAACCTACACAAAACTTATGCTAATAGGTAAGTTAAAATATGTGGATCCAAACAAATTTTTATTCTCATTGGTCTATTAGTTTGTTAGTCTATTTAAATATTATTTGAGTTGCTTATATACATATGTCTAAAATAAGTAGACTTTTATGTAGGCTAACAAGTTACAAAGACTTTTGAAAATATCAGATTCAAACCCAAAAATAAACCTATGATAGTTTCAGGTCAAACTTAAACTTCGATTTTCTTGACAGACCAAACTTAAACTTGGAAAAGTGTAACTCGGCCAAACATATTTTCATTCATATGATCCATATTTTTTGCCACTATCTATATATTAGTTTTAAGTTTCTTATGTTATGTGCTTATTGTATTTATTTAAGCATGTAATTATGTGACTTGATTATTGTAGCTACATGGTAAAATATAATTTTTATAAATGTATATTAGAATATCATTTTAAGAAAATAAAAATAAAAATTTAATCAATACTTTCAAAATTTAGATAGTAATAATAGTCCCAATGTGGAATTCTTTTAGGATCTAGAAGTCACTACCTAGATATGATAAGACCAATTAAAACAATCATAAGAACCCAATGAATGGGAGAGAAGAGTTGTTTAAGACATGGAGTGTTTGAAAATTGTGTAACTATTATTAAGGTAGTAATAATAGTCTAAGTGTGGAATTCTTTTAGGATCTAGTAGTTACTAAACCTTAGTTACATTCATTCAAGTTATTTGTGATAGTGAATTTGAAAAAGATTATCATACACAAATAAAAAAACATTTAACTTAACTATCTTTATTAATTATGAAAATCATTGATCATGTTGCATTTTTTGTAGTAAATTGATTTACAAAAATAGTTATATTTTTTATTTTTTATGTTGGAGTGAAAATGATTTCGGTATATGGAATATATTTTGGAGTCTGCTAATTTCTATAAAAAAAAGAATATCTATATATATAAAATGGACAGCTTAGTTCTGTCAATATTTTATAATTAAATTACATCTTAAATTTAAGGTGCATGTTATGAAATCATAGTATTGGATGACTTTTGTCTCACAACATTTAATTAGGCGCAATTTTGATAAAATTTAAAAATGTTTTTCAAACCAATTAATATGTTGTGTGATCCAAACCTAATATTAAAATAAAATACTTTATGTGAGAAAAAATTTATCCATTAAGACTTGTAGTACTAAAGCGATGTGCGTGCGCACGCATACGCGCAAGAATTTCAAAATTCTCATATTTTTATAAATATTTCTTAAAAATAATCTAGTAAAATAATTAATCAATTAATAAGCTTTATATTCAATTAGAAAAGTAAAACTAGAATTTCTATATTAAGGAGGACTTTTTTCACTTCTCAACACACAAATTATCTAAATTATAAACTATTTTATCATTTTTTTATGAGTTTTATTCACTAGTCATTGCCTTATTGGTAATAGTGTGAAAAGCTTCATCTGAGAGTTATTGGGGTTCTAGTGCTGTGTTGACTTTGTTTATTCAAAGTATTGTTGTCTTGTGATATTGTAATGCATTTAAAGTTTGCATGTTTGACTTCAAAGAGATGAAACAATGACTAATATATATGATGTTTGAATTCAGTTTGCATATGACAACATTGTGGAAGTTAAAAAACAAGTTTGCTTCATTGTTGAATTTGACTTGAACACGATATTCTGGAGATAGTTAAACTTAGATGTGCTTGAATTTTGTTACCGTTCACTATCGCATACGTCAAAAGATGTCATGGTCCACTATAGGTGATACGGACCAATGACCTAACCTACACAAAACTTATGCTAATAGGTAAGTTAAAATATGTGGATCCAAACAAATTTTTATTCTCATTGGTCTATTAGTTTGTTAGTCTATTTAAATATTATTTGAGTTGCTTATATACATATGTCTAAAATAAGTAGACTTTTATGTAGGCTAACAAGTTACAAAGACTTTTGAAAATGTCAGATTCAAACCCAAAAATAAACCTATGATAGTTTCAGGTCAAACTTAAACTTCGATTTTCTTGACAGACCAAACTTAAACTTGGAAAAGTGTAACTCGGCCAAACATATTTTCATTCATATGATCCATATTTTTTGCCACTATCTATATATTAGTTTTAAGTTTCTTATGTTATGTGCTTATTGTATTTATTTAAGCATGTAATTATGTGACTTGATTATTGTAGCTACATGGTAAAATATAATTTTTATAAATGTATATTAGAATATCATTTTAAGAAAATAAAAATAAAAATTTAATCAATACTTTCAAAATTTAGATAGTAATAATAGTCCCAATGTGGAATTCTTTTAGGATCTAGAAGTCACTACCTAGATATGATACGACCAATTAAAACAATCATAAGAACCCAATGAATGGGAGAGAAGAGTTGTTTAAGACATGGAGTGTTTGAAAATTGTGTAACTATTATTAAGGTAGTAATAATAGTCTAAGTGTGGAATTCTTTTAGGATCTAGTAGTTACTAAACCTTAGTTACATTCATTCAAGTTATTTGTGATAGTGAATTTGAAAAATATTATCATACACAAATAAAAAAACATTTAACTTAACTATCTTTATTAATTATGAAAATCATTGATCATGTTGCATTTTTAGTAGTAAATTGATTTACAAAAATAGTTATATTTTTTATTTTTTTATGTTGGAGTGAAAATGATTTCGGTATATGGAATATATTTTGGAGTCTACTAATTTCTATAAAAAAAAGAATATCTATATATATAAAATGGACAGCTTAGTTCTGTCAATATTTTATAATTAAATTACATCTTAAATTTAAGGTGCATGTTATGAAATCATAGTATTGGATGACTTTTGTCTCAAAACATTTAATTAGGCGCAATTTTGATAAAATTTAAAAATGTTTTTCAAACCAATTAATATGTTGTGTGATCCAAACCTAATATTAAAATAAAATACTTTATGTGAGAAAAAATTTATCCATTAAGACTTGTAATACTAAAGCGATGTGCGTGCGCACGCATACGCGCAAGAATTTCAAAATTCTCATATTTTTATAAATATTTCTTAAAAATAATCTAGTAAAATAATTAATCAATTAATAAGCTTTATATTCAATTAGAAAAGTAAAACTAGAATTTCTATATTAAGGAGGACTTTTTTCACTTCTCAACACACAAATTATCTAAATTATAAACTATTTTATCATTTTTTTATGAGTTTTATTCACTAGTCATTGCCTTATTGGTAATAGTGTGAAAAGCTTCATCTGAGAGTTATTGGGGTTCTAGTGCTGTGTTGACTTTGTTTATTCAAAGTATTGTTGTCTTGTGATATTGTAATGCATTTAAAGTTTGCATGTTTGACTTCAAAGAGATGAAACAATGACTAATATATATGATGTTTGAATTCAGTTTGCATATGACAACATTGTGGAAGTTAAAAAACAAGTTTGCTTCATTGTTGAATTTGACTTGAACACGATATTCTGGAGATAGTTAAACTTAGATGTGCTTGAATTTTGTTACCGTTCACTATCGCATACGTCAAAAGATGTCATGGTCCACTATAGGTGATACGGACCAATGACCTAACCTACACAAAACTTATGCTAATAGGTAAGTTAAAATATGTGGATCCAAACAAATTTTTATTCTCATTGGTCTATTAGTTTGTTAGTCTATTTAAATATTATTTGAGTTGCTTATATACATATGTCTAAAATAAGTAGACTTTTATGTAGGCTAACAAGTTACAAAGACTTTTGAAAATGTCAGATTCAAACCCAAAAATAAACCTATGATAGTTTCAGGTCAAACTTAAACTTCAATTTTCTTGACAGACCAAACTTAAACTTGGAAAAGTGTAACTCGGCCAAACATATTTTCATTCATATGATCCATATTTTTTGCCACTATCTATATATTAGTTTTAAGTTTCTTATGTTATGTGCTTATTGTATTTATTTAAGCATGTAATTATGTGACTTGATTATTGTAGCTACATGGTAAAATATAATTTTTATAAATGTATATTAGATTATCATTTTAAGAAAATAAAAATAAAAATTTAATCAATACTTTCAAAATTTAGATAGTAATAATAGTCCCAATGTGGAATTCTTTTAGGACCTAGAAGTCACTACCTAGATATGATAAGACCAATTAAAACAATCATAAGAACCCAATGAATGGGAGAGAAGAGTTGTTTAAGACATGGAGTGTTTGAAAATTGTGTAACTATTATTAAGGTAGTAATAATAGTCTAAGTGTGGAATTCTTTTAGGATCTAGAAGTTACTAAACCTTAGTTACATTCATTCAAGTTATTTGTGATAGTGAATTTGAAAAAGATTATCATACACTAATAAAAAAACATTTAACTTAACTATCTTTATTAATTATGAAAATCATTGATCATGTTGCATTTTTAGTAGTAAATTGATTTACAAAAATAGTTATATTTTTTATTTTTTATGTTGGAGTGAAAATGACTTCGGTATATCGAATATATTTTGGAGTCTGGTAATTTCTATAAAAAAAAGAATATCTATATATATAAAATGGACAGCTTAGTTCTGTCAATATTTTAAAATTAAATTACATCTTAAATTTAAGGTGCATGTTATGAAATCATAGTATTGGATGACTTTTGTCTCACAACATTTAATTAGGCGCAATTTTGATAAAATTTAAAAATGTTTTTCAAACCAATTAATATGTTGTGTGATCCAAACCTAATATTAAAATAAAATACTTTATGTGAGAAAAAATTTATCCATTAAGACTTGTAGTACTAAAGCGATGTGCGTGCGCACGCATACGCGCAAGAATTTCAAAATTCTCATATTTTTATAAATATTTCTTAAAAATAATCTAGTAAAATAATTAATCAATTAATAAGCTTTATATTCAATTAGAAAAGTAAAACTAGAATTTCTATATTAAGGATGACTTTTTTCACTTCTCAACACACAAATTATCTAAATTATAAACTATTTTATCATTTTTTTATGAGTTTTATTCACTAGTCATTGCCTTATTGGTAATAGTGTGAAAAGCTTCATCTGAGAGTTATTGGGGTTCTAGTGTTGTGTTGACTTTGTTTATTCAAAGTATTGTTGTCTTGTGATATTGTAATGCATTTAAAGTTTGCATGTTTGACTTCAAAGAGATGAAACAATGACTAATATATATGATGTTTGAATTCAGTTTGCATATGACAATATTGTGGAAGTTAAAAAACAAGTTTGTTTCATTGTTGAATTTGACTTGAATACGATATTCTGGAGATAGTTAAACTTAGACGTGCTTGAATTTTGTTACCGTTCACTATCGCATACGTCAAAAGATGTCATGGTCCACTATAGGTGATACGGGCCAATGACCTAACCTACACAAAACTTATGCTAATAGGTAAGTTAAAATATGTGGATTCAAACAAATTTTTATTCTCATTGGTCTATTAGTTTGTTAGTCTATTTAAATATTATTTGAATTGCTTATATACATATGTCTAAAATAAGTAGACTTTTATGTAGGCTAACAAGTTACAAAGACTTTTGAAAATGTCAGGTTCAAACCCAAAAATAAATCTATGATAGTTTCAGGTCAAACTTAAACTTTGAAAAGTGTAACTCGGCCAAACATATTTTCATTCATATGATCCATATTTTTTGTCACTATATATATATATATATATATATATATATATATATATATATATATATATATATATATATATATATATATATATATATATATATATATATATATATATATATATATATATATATATATATATATATATATATATATATATATATATATATATATATATATATATATATATATATATATATATATATATATATATATATATATATATATATATATATATATATATTAGTTTTAGGTTTCTTATGTTATGTGCTTATTGTATTTATTTAAGCATGTAATTATTTGACTTGATTATTGTAGCTACACGGTGAAACATAATTTTTATAAATGTATATTAATATATCATTTTAAGAAAATAAAAATAAAAATTTAATCAATACTTTCAAAATTTAGATATAATAATCACAATGTGGAATTCTTTTAGGATCTAGAAGTCACTACCTAGACATGATAAGAACAATTAAAATAATCATAAGAACCCAATGAATGGGAGAGAAGAGTTGTTTAAGACATGGAGTGTTTGAAAATTGTGTAACTATTATTAAAGTAGTAATAATAGTCTAAGTGTGGAATTCTTTTAGGATCTAGAAGTTACTAAACCTTACTTACATTCATTCAAGTTATTTGTGATAGTGAATTTGAAAAAGATTATCATACACAAATAAAAAAACATTTAACTTAACTATCTTTATTAATTATGAAAATCATTGATCATGTTGCATTTTTAGTAGTAAATTGATTTACAAAAATAGTTATATTTTTTATTTTTTATGTTGGAGTGAAAATGATTTCGGTATATGGAATATATTTTGGATTCCCTGAAATTCTATAAAAAAAAAAGAATTTCTATATATATAAAATGGACAGCTTAGTTCTGTCAATATTTTAAAATTGAATTACATCTTAAATTTAAGGTGCATTTTGTGAAATCATAGTATTGGATGACTTTTGTCTCACAACATTTAATTAGGCGCAATTTTGATAAAATTTAAAAATGTTTTTCAAATCAATTAATATGTTGTTTGATCCAAACCTAATATTAAAATAAAATACATTATGTGAGAAAAAATGTATCCATTAAGACTTGTAGTACTAAAGCGATGTGCGTGCGCACGCATACGTGCAAGAATTTCAAAATTCTCATATTTTTATTAATATTTCTTAAAACTAATCTAGTAAAGTAATTAATCAATTAATAAGCTTTATATTCAATTAGAAATGTAAAACTGAAATTTCTATATTAAGGAGGACTTTTTTCACTTCTCAACACACAAATTTTCTAAATTATAAACTATTTTATCATTTTTTTATGAGTTTTATTCACTAGTCATTGTCTTATTGGTAATAGTGTGAAAAGCTTCATCTGAGAGTTATGGGGGTTCTAGTGTTATGTTGACTTTGTTTATTCAAAGTATTGCTGTCTTGTGATATTGTAATGCATTTAAAGTTTGCATGTTTGACTTCAAAGAGATGAAACAATGACTAATATATATGATGTTTGAATTTAGTTTGCATATGACAACTTTGTGGAAGTTAAAAAACAAGTTTGCTTCATTGCTGAATTTGACTTGAACACGATATTCTGGAGATAGTTAAACTTAGATGTGCTTGAATTTTGTTACCATTCACTATCACAGACGTCAAAAGATGTCATGGTCCACTATAGGTGATACGGGCCAATGACCTAACCCACACAAAACTTATGCTAATAGGTAAGTTAAAATATGTGGATTCAAACAAATTTTTATTCTCATTGGTCTATTAGTTTGTTAGTCTATTTAAATATTATTTGAATTGCTTATATACATATGTCTAAAATAAGTAGACTTTTATGACCATGGGCTCTTAGGTACTTGCTCAGCTTTTAAAATTGCTTGTGTGTGTTTGTTTTGAAAAGTTTTGTTTTACTTTATTTTAACCCTTGTTTCTGTCCTCAAGAGTGTTAGAAGTGTTTTTTGAAAACTTGTTTGAAAAGTGTAAGTGTGAAAAAGTTTGTTTTGAGCAAGTACCTACTAGCATCTACCTACTCGTAAAAGGATCGTTTCTGTTCTTGTTTCCTTTATACAACGCTATCCTACTATTGAGAAATAGGTAGCACTATCATTGGAATTGTAAGGGTCAATTTGAAAGGGACGTGCGATCACTAAAGCAATGTTAGGACGTCCTAGTGATAACCCTAGAGTCTTAAGATCATATTCGAGGCAACATTTCTGATGCAACATTTCCGAACGGGACTTTTGATCTTTGTTAGACAGGAGGGCAACCACTAAGACACCTTATACTTAATGATCGTTTACCGAAGGCAACTGAAGTGAGAATATACCCTAGGAGTGCGCATGTGCGAGTGATTTGATTTCAGTTATTGTCTTTGCATATTAGGGTTTTCTAACCGTTTTAAATTATCATGCAATCTTGTCATACAGTCATATTAACATACATCTAAACAGTTAATATTTGCGAGAATTAAAATGTGAGAAATAAAACCTACGCTATTACAAGGCTTCAGGGTAGGATTAATTACATAGCCAAAAAACCGTAAAAGACGATAAATAAATAAAAATCCTAATTAAGCTATTACATACCATGAGCAGTTACATTAATATGGCAAAAATAATAAACGCGCGCGATGAATCGAGAACGAGAGACTTAGGGTTTTGACCCCAACTACCTAATTGTAATTTACAATAAAAAATCATCTTTTTGTCGTTTTTTGTGTTATTTTGAGAAAATAAAGTTTAATTGAATAAATAAAAACCTAATTAATAATTAATTTAAAATTTAAGAAAAAAATAATTAAATTAACCTATTTTTGTATTTTTTTTATTTTATTTGAGAAAGAAATAAAAATTAAATCACAACTTAACCCTAATTTTTCTAATTGATTTTAATTATATAAAAAAAGTTAGAATTATCCTAAGTTAAATTTAAACTAATATTAAATTAAATTTGATAAAATAATAAATAAATAAAACCTAATTCTAAATTTTGTGAAACTTGATTTTATGATTTTTTATGAAAAAAAGAAATTAATTTTGTTAAAAAAATAAATTAAATAAATTAAAAGAATTAAAATAAATAAAAAGAAAGAAAGATGGGCCTGGTTTCCTAGCAAGAAGGGGGTGCTAATTGAAATTCTAGGCCCAATAACTCTTGGCCTTTGTTAACTTTGCCAAATCCCATGTGCTTGCTTGACTGGGCGTATGGTGGACCTTCAAGGGATAGCCTTGGATCTGAAGCCTTAATGGTTTGGATGGTTGGATGCTGATGATGCATGGTAAACTCGTGAGATTCTAGTACACCTGATTATGCCAAGAAAAATAATATGAAGCAATGTTGGGACCTAGGGATCGAACCCAGGCCCTTAGGCATTCTCACGTTGCACGCTAGCCAGTTGAGTTGGTTGTGTTAGTTGAATAACTAATAACAAATAAATATTATATGATAAAAACAAAAGACCAAGTTCTGAAACGCGCGAAATTTAAATTGGCAAGTCAGGGAGTGCCACGTTACTTTCTTCTTCCTCCCACCGTCGTGTTAGCCTGAGAAGTCTTTACCTACGAACATCTGAGTGTAAGTACAACCATGTGCTTCTCCAAAATTTCATATAGGCATGATAAATGACAACCAATTGTACCAATCAACTCGTTACAACCTCACGAGCATCATGGTACCGGTATTAATGGCCAATTGTTCCTGTATGCAAAACCCCTAAAAATAAAGCATGAACCCTAGCCATGGCACTTTCATGTTCAGTCAGTAAAAACGCAATTAAATGTAACCATTAACTTGCAAACAACTCAAGGATTATGAATATATCAATTAAACATGCTGAATATGCCAGAATTATCGTATACGAATTCAAGAAAATATGGAAACTGTATGAACCTTACAGCGTGTTTCAAGGCGTGAGGAAGCTTGCTAGTGATTGAATCTTGATCCAAGGATGTCCAGCAAACAATTGGGATGACTAGAATGCCTTGAAGTGATCTGAAACGTGGAAATTGGTCTGCAACTTTCCCTTGAATTTTTGAAACTTGCTTTCTCTCTTGCACGCCCCTAGCCTCTTTTTTTTATCTGCCCTTGTCCCTTATGTATCCAAGAATGAATTAGGGTTGCCATTTGTTTCAAATATTCTCCAATTATGAATATTGATTCATGATTTGATCCTTGTGCAAAATCTTTCCAAATCAAGCAAATCCAATCTTTTTCTGTCCATTTTGAACCTTGCACGATTTGATCTTGTCTCTAGCTGTGTAATGGACCTAATCATGCACAAAATCTCAAGCTTTAATTAGTTTTTGATATTTTCATTATTTTATTTTGATTTTATTTGATTTAAATGAAATAAAATCAAAATAAATGAAAAAAATAAAAGAATGACAAGTGGAAGGGCTCATGGGTCGTGGGTCACATTACAAACTCAATGCAAGCATAAAAAGTTGGGCCCATTTAGCAAAAAATGCAATTTTGGCCACATTTGACTTTTGGCAATTTTGCAAAAAGGGTCAACTTTGCCAATGCATAACTCTTTCAATTTTGACCCTAGAGATGTGTTCTTGGACTTTTTAGAAAGCTCAAGATGTCCTCTAAGTAAACCTTTTGGTCTCATCTCAATTGAGTATTCCATGTTCATGTATGAAGCTTTGACATAAAAGGTGTTTTTGTTGACTTTCCAAAATGACCTATAATGTCCAAATTCATATCTTCTTGTGAGTGCATATTTTGAACTTGGGAGCTGAATATGGATTGTAGGGAATTTCATCCTCTTCAAAATGAGCTTTGGATGGGTCATTTTTGATAAATTATGAGAAAGTTATGCTTGGTCAATGTTGAGTTGACTTTTCCTACAAAACCCTAATTTAGCAACTTTTGGGTTTTGATGAATTGTGAGCAATCCTTAAGGAATCATGATCAACCCTTGATCAAATGATGAATAATACTTCAAAATGAGAATGTTGACCAAAAATCTTGAAGTTTGACTGTATGTGGGCCAAGTTGACTTTTGCCCTAGCATAGTCGATTTTCAGGCCTTTGAGCAATTGACTGAGCAAACTTCCTATGCAGGGCTTGAAACTTGACATGGATGATTTTGAGAACATATTAGGACAATAGTGAGCATTTGGGATCCTTTGGACTCAAACATATTGATGCAAAATGAAACCCTAATTTGGGGTAGACTGCCTTAGGAGAGAGTTTGTCTGGTCAACTCTTGGACTTCCTTGAGCAATTTGAGGACCTCACTTGAAATGTTTTGCCAAACTTTAGGGTACAACACACACAAAGCATATTTTCAAACAAAAGCAAGTGATCTGGAAAGCAACTAAGATCCTGTAGATAACTACAAATGAAAAGGGTGCTAATACCTCCCCTTTTCATAATCTACCCCCCGAACTCAAGAAACAATCTCAAAGGTCTTTCCTGTTCTTTTCAGCCTTTCCTTTTGGATAAAATAAAAGTGGGTGGCGACTCTTGCTAACCGCAACATTTACGATAAAACGCAAAACACCCAAGTCAGTTCTCCCATCGTATCACAATGTCATTAATAAAGCATTGGACATTTTTTACATACAAATTTTGCGCTCTCTGTTTTTATTTTCTGCTTTATTTTATCAATGCAATTATGCTCTTACACACACTCACGCATCAAACTGCAGATCCATATCCACTCTGGATCTCATTGATAACATTTTTGTTATTGTCGGTTATGACTTTGAAAATCAGATCAACCAAGCCGAGGACGAAGGTAAGGAAGATTATTAGGTACCAGGAGAACTTGTCAGACTGTTACAACAGGAAGAAAGGGCTATACAGCCTCATGAAGAGCCAGTTAAGACAGTGAATCTGGGTACAGAAGAGGACATAAAAGAAGTCAAGATAGGTGCAAATTTGGAGCATAGTGTCAAAAAGTGGTTGATTTAGATGTTGCATGATTATGTTGAGATCTTTGCTTGGTCATATGAAGACATGCCAGGACTAGACACTGATATTGTGGTTCATCTCCTGCCGAAAAAAGAGGACTGCGCTCCAGTAAAGCAGAAGGTCCGTCGTATGCGTCCTGAAATGTTAGAGAAGATCAAGGCAGAAGTTATGAAACAGTTCAACACTGGATTCTTAGTTGTTACCTCCTATCCACAATGAATTAATAACGTAGTTCCGGTGCCTAAGAAGGACGACAAGGTACGTATGTGTCTGGACTATAGATACTTGAACAAGGAAATCCCCAAGGATGACTTTCTTCTTCCCCACATTGATGTTCTGGTTGACAACACCGCACAACATAAGATCTTCTCCTTCACGGACGGGTTCTCTGGTTACAATCAGATCAAGATGGCACCCGAAGACATGGAGAAGACAACCTTCGTCACACAGTGGGGCACTTTCTGTTACAAGGTAATTCCATTTGGATTGAAGAATGCAGGGGCAACCTATCTGCGAGCCATGGTAGCTTTGTTCCATGATATGATTCACCATGAGATAAAGGTCTATGTTGATGACATGATAGCCAGATCTCAAATGGAAGAAGAACACCTTGATCACTTGCAAAAACTATTCGATAGGTTGAAGACGTACAAGTTAAGATTAAATCCGAACAAGTGCACTTTTGGAGTAAGGTATGGTAAACTCATAGGTTTCATTGTCAGTGACAAGGGTATTTAGGTAGACCCTGCAAAGGTAAAAGCTATACAAGAAATGTCGGATCCTCGCACTAAGAAGGAAGTTAAAGGTTTCTTGGGACGTCTAAATTATATTTCCAGGTTCATTTCCTATCTAACTGCTACTTGTGAGCCAATCTTCAAACTCCCGAAGAAAGATCAAATGGTACAGTTGAATGATGAATGCCAGACTGTCTTCGAAAGAATCAAGGAATACCTATAAGAGCCTTCAATTATGATGCCTCCGATCGAAGGAAGACCTTTCATAATGTACTTAACAGTTATAGATAATTCAATGGGGTGTGTGCTAGGGCAGCATGACGAGTCTGGTCGAGAGCATGCAATATACTACCTTAGCAAAAAGTTTATCGACTGTGAAACAAGATACTCACTGCTCGAGAAAACTTGTTGCACTTTGGCATGGGCTTCTCGCCGACTAAGACAATATATGTTGACCCACAATACTTTATTGATATCTAAGATGGACCTGATCAAGTACATCTCCGAGAAGCCCGCTCTCTCCGGAAGAATAGCGAGATGGAAAATGATCCTGACCGAATACGATATTTAATATACAACCCAGAAAGCAATCAAGGGAAGTGTATTAGTTGATCATTTGGCCCACCAGGTTGTGGACGACTACCGGTCCATGAATTTTGAGTTCCTAGATGAAAGCATCATGTTAGTAATTGATTGTGAAGAACTTGGACCAGATGAAGGACCCGAGAAAGGATCCCAATGGACTATAGTTTTTGATGGAGCTTCCAACGCACTCAGCAATGGCATTGGTGTTGTAATTATATCTCCTTGGGGGTGTCATACTCCTTTCACCTCCAGACTATGTTTCAATTGTACTAATAATATGGAGGAGTATGAAGCATGCACCATGGGTCTCAAAGCTGCTATTGAACTAAGGATCAAGTTCTTGAGCATTTTCGGGAACTCGGCCTTGGTAATAAGTCAAATCAAAGGATAGTGGGACACGAAACTCCCTAATCTCATTCCCTACAAAGAACGTGTGCTGACATTGCTCCCACACTTTGAAGAAGTCACCTTTAAACATTTTCCACGAGAGGAGAACCAGTTAGCGGACGCGCTAGCTACTATGTCATCCATGTTCAAGGTCATATGGGACAACGAAGCTCCTCAGATCATTATTGAGAGATTGGATGAACCAGCATATTGCTGTGAGATTGATACTGAAGGGGTAACAGAAAAACCTTGGTTCCATGAAGTGAAAAGGTATATCGAGGCTCAAGAATATCCTAAGGGTGCATCTATCAATGATAAGAAGTTTCTGAGAAGGTTCTCCGTAAAGTTCTTCCTCAGTAATGGAATCCTCTACAAGCACAATCACGACTCTACTTTACTTCGGTGTGTAGACAAGAGCGAAGCAGAGAGGATTATGGCGGATTTACATGAAGGTACCTTTGTCACCCATTCTAGTGGACACACCATGGCTAAAAAGATCCTACGGGCAGGATATTACTGGTCCATTATGGAAATAGACAGTTATTAGCATTCCCGAACTTGTCATAAATGCTAGATCTATGCTGATAAAGTACATGTACCTTCGGTTCCCTTGAACGTCTTGACTGCTCCTTGGCCTTTTGAAATGTGGGGCATCGATATGATCGGAGAAATCAGACCTATCGTTTCAAATGGGAACCACTTTATCCTAGTCGCCATTGATTACTTCACGAAGTGAGTTGAGGCTGCCTCTTTTGCTACTGTTACCAAGAGTGTTATGGCATGGTTCATCAAGCATAACCTTGTCTATCGGTATGGTGTTCTAGAAAGAATCATCACAAACAATGGTACGAATCTTAATAATACTATGATCACCAAAATCTGTAAGCAATTCAAGATCCAACATCATAACTCTTCTCCCTACCGACCGAAGATGAATGGCATTGTGGAGGCTGCTAACAAGAACATTAAGAAAATCATACAGAAGATGACGGTGACTTATAAAGACTGGCATGAGATGCTACCATTTGCTTTTCATGGGTACTGCACCTCAGCATGTACGTCAACAGGGGCAACACCTTATTCTCTGGTGTATGGTATGAAGGTTGTCCTACCTATTGAGGTCCAGATCCCTTCTTTGAGAATCACGAAGGATGCAGTTTCGAACGAAGATGATTGGATCCAGACTCGACTTGACCAACTGAATCTGATTGATGAGAAAAGGTTAGCGGCTATTTGTCACGGTCAGATGTACTAGAAGCGTATGATCAAGGCTTTTAACAAAAATGTCAGACGTCAGGTATATCAAGTGGGTAATCTAGTAATCAAGTGCATCATACTGCCACAAGGTAATTCCAGGGGAAAATGGACTCCCACATACGAAGGGCCATTTGTAATCAAAAGCATATTTTCTGGCGGAGCCATAATTCTAACCACCATGGATGGTGACGACCTTCCCCACCCGGTGAATGCGGACATAGTTAAAAAATACTACGCATAAATAAAGACCCGCTAGGTTGATTGGCCTAGGCAAAAATAAGGGCATCCCGGCGAACCAAAAGGGTTCGGGCAAAATTAGGGATAAACACAAAAAAATCTATACACCCGGCAAGTCGAAAACCTGAAAAGGAGGCATGGGCAAAAAAGGGTATCCCAATGGACTGAAAACCCGAAAGGGCGGTCCAGGCAAAAGTTAGGGATTTAAAGCGTATAACTATGTCTCGTTGGATTACCTTGCCGTCAGACTTCAGTATCAACTATCAAGCTCAAACGGTACCAATCGATCCAGTCAACTTTAGACAAGTAGCAAAGTGATGAGATGCTCAAGGAAATAAGGGCAATAGCAGAATTGAAACTCAATGGGATTATTACACGTAGCTGTTTCTCTTTGTACACTATTTTGTATAATTTTCATTTTCATGACGGCATTCTCCTACTAGAATGTCAGTCTCTTTGTACAAAAAACGCCTATTATATTCAAAACTTCAAAATCAATACAAATTATTTCTTTGAAAGTACAAAACTTTCCGTTTTTATGTTTTGTTTTGCAAAAAAACATCCAGTGATTATTTTTGACATATGCATTTGAATATGGTTACTGTTTATAAATACTTGCATAAAAAAACAGAAAGACATTTGCTAATGACTTTAAGGAACGGGACCAAGTCTAAAAAGCCATTTGCAGTCCCCGCATATATGTTTTCCAACAGGTACAAAGGCAGAGACGTCCTACTGCAAAGTCACCGCTACATCCCCAGCATACGTCCTAGTGATATCTATATCCCCACAGAGTGAAAACAACCAAAGTTTTGATCTCTTCTTCCCCAAAGCAAGAATTACCTCCTCCAGCAAAGTTCCCTCAGAGAGCTGAAATCCAGCTAAGTTTTTATAACCTCGAACAGTTTATAAAGCCTTATCCCCATTAGAATTTATTTCTCTAGATGCGGAAGTTTGTCCCCCAACATAGTTTATTTCTCTACATGGGTAAAATCTCCCAACAAAGCATCTCCTTCCCCACGGAGTCATTCTCAAGCAGAAGTCAAAGATCCCCGGCAGAGTACCCTCAAACGGAAGGAGGAAATCCCTGACAAATCATCTTCATTCATCATCCCCAGTGGAAACGAAGGATTCAGCTTCCCAACACTCTTCAGCAGTAGTCAGGGATTTATTTTCCCAAACTAGGAAATTCGCAACAACATTCCATGTTCATACATCATGGCAGGCGCATACATATTGCATACAACATAATCTCATTTATTTTGAGAACATCATTACCCAATGCATTTCATGCATCATGACATTTCATACATCTAACTTCTTACCTTTTCAGGAAAGATCAACAGACAAATGTCACCATCAATTTGCAACAAATTCCAGAATAGTTCCTGAAATTAGACAGGGCAACTATCTGAAGTAACAAGCTCATCAATCATTGTAAAGCCCGGATTCCGACCGAATAACAGTCAATCTACGATTCAAGACGTTGTGAAGCCTGGATTCGACTAAATAACATTATAAGCTATTGTGAAGCCTGAACCCGACCAGATAGCAGTTAACATCATTGTTGAAGCCCGAATTCCAATCGGATAACAGTCAATCTACAATTCAAGATGCTGTGAAGCCTGGATTCGACCAGATAGCAGTTTAAGTTGCTGCAAAGCCTGGAATCCGACCAGATAGCAGTTTACTCTATCAATTACTGTGAAGCCTAGAATCCAACCAGATAACAGTTCAAGCCACTGTGAAGCCTGGATTTCGACCAGATAACAGTTAAAGACGTTGTGAAGCTTGGATTCGACCAGATAACCATATAAGTTACTGTGAAGCCTAGAACTCGACCAGATAGCAGTTAACATCATTACTGAAGCCCGAATTCCGACCGGATAACAATCAATCTACAATTCAAGATGCTGTGAAGCCTGGATCCGACCAGATAATAGTATAAGTTATTGCGAAGCCTATAATCCGACCAGATAGTAGTTTACAATACTATGAAGCCTGAACCCGACCAGAGAGCAGTTAACATCATTGTTGAAGCCCGGATTTCTACCGGATAATAATAAATCTACAATTCAAGATGCTGTGAAGCCTGGATCCGACCAGATAGAAGTTTAAGTTGCTACAAAGCCTGAAATCCGACCAGATAGCAGTTTACTCTATCAATTACTGTGAAGCCTGGAATCTGACCGGATAACAGTTCAAGCCATTATGAAGCCTGGATTTCGACCATATAACAGTTAAAGACGCTGTAAAGCATGGAGTCCGACCAGATAGCAGTTTATTACTAGGAAGCCTGGACCCGACCAGATGATAGTATAACTCATGACATGAAGCCTGGATCCTACCAGATAACAGTATACCTCAGATTCAAGCCGAAGCCTGGATACAACCAGATAACAGTTTATTGTCTACGATTACTGCGAAGCCTGGAATCGACCAGATATCAGTTAATTTCATATTTCCCAATAAGTCGTTGTGAAGCCTGGAATACGACCAGATAACAGTCAACCTTATTATCCTCAGCGAGTCACTGTGAAGCCTGGATCCCGACCAGATAACAACTCGTTTTCGTCTCTCCAATTAAGAGATAACTCCCCAGTAGAGTAATGGACAACCGAAGCTCTTAGACTATATTCCCCCAAAATATTCCCTAGCGGACTCCTCCTCAGACAGTAGGAACAGGAATACCCACAAAGAGACTTCTTATGAAGTCAACATCTACTTGAGACGACATCTTTAAGCCCATCTCCGACGACTCTCCGCCATATTCCTTGGATGAAATCTTTAAGCCCATCTCCGACAGTCTTATGTTATCTCTTCCAAATGGTATTTGTAAGCCCATTCCCGATATTATTCACCAACAGTATCACTTCAGACGAGTGCAAATTTCTGGGCACTCTAGTGTTCAATCATCTTCCACCTTCAGATCACGGAAGACATACAAGCCAATCTACATCCTCATGTTTAAGAAGATTGAACAGGGGCAGCTGTTGTACCCCAAAATTTTCCCTCCTATATTTTCCCAAGAATTTCCCTCACATGGTAGTTACAAACACTTGGTTAAAGAAAGAGGAAATTTTTGAATATTAGCAAAGTGCCTTTCGATTGGAAGTTCAACAATGTCCTTTGATTGGCAGTTAAACAATGCCCTTCGATTGGCATAACAACAAGTTTCAACAGAGCCCTTAAAAACCTTCGATACAAGCTTGACTCACTAGTCTTCGATTGGGCATTTAACACCCTTCAATCAAGCTTTGGTTTGCAAGCCTTTAATTGAGCTTCGTTTTCCTTTGAAATGACTCTCTTCGATTCATAAAGAAGGGGAGTTACTTTTGACTTCCTCCATTTGAAGCACCTTTGGCTTCTTTCGTTTAGAACTATCTCTGGGCCTCCTTCGTTTTAAGCACCTTTGGTTTCTTTCACACAGGCCCCCATTGGGACAAATGGCCTGCATGTCTGCCTGCACAAGGCAGAAATTTTCTTCACGCCTATAAGAAAAACACTTGCTACATGCCTTCATGTAACAAGGAAGGAACTTCCCTCATGCTAAGTTTTGACAACCCAATTTTTACACTATGGCATTCCAAAAGTCCATTCGAAGGACACATATTGTTGGCCATTCGAAGGAGCTCAATCAGAGCCATTCGAAGGAGCATGCAGAAGGCTACACAAGGGGCCCATTCGAAAAGAGACAACATGAGGTCCATTCGAAAAGAGACAATATGAGGCCCATTCGAAAAAAGGCAATATGAGGTCCATTCGAAAAAAGGAAATTTAAGGTCCAATCGAAGGATGAAAACTGAAGGCATTCGAAGGAGCCCAAAATGTCCACGTACATTTAAATTTCAAAAGAGGACAAGATCCCATGTTTTTGGCCACAGTTACAAAACTTTATTCATGGCTTTGAAAACATTTGTTTATGGCAGTTTAAACTATTATCGTCTTGTCCCCTCCCTTCTACACTATATAAGCAGCATGCTTGCAAGCTAAAAAGGGGGTTGCTTACACAAAAGGATTAGACGAAAGGGAGAAATACATAAAAAAAAACTCTCAAAATTCAACAAGATCACACCACACCTGCCTCTCTCTTTTTGAATCTAGGAGTATCCAAACAACTCTAGTCCTCACACAAGTTCAATTTTCCAGTAAGGTAAGTCTCTTGACCTTGCATCTTTCGTTTTAGCATAACATGTAAATGGCCTTTTATTTATTTTCTCCATTCTGTATTTTTTGGTTTGTTTGCTTTTCTTGCCCAACTAATCTGGACAAACTCAAATGAAATACAAAAAGGGTGTGAACGAAGGACCTATCCTCATGCTGCTCTGTAGGCCTATACTGCTTCATAGGCCAATCGAAGGAAGCAGAAAAGGTGGCAATCGAATGGTGCTCACACCAACTCCCAAACTCAATTGAAAGGAAGTAAAAGAAGGGTGAATCGAATGGGTCTACTGCTTGGGTCGAAAGGGAGCTTCCGCTTTGGACCGAGAAGCCCCATTTTCTCCCTGATCGAAGGATACCCCTTTGTATTCTTATTTGGCTTTTGTCCTTTTCTTTATTTGACCTTTTTATCATTTAAATTAACTCTAAGTCAAAAATCACAAAAAATTAGGCTTAAACTTTTTTTAAAATTAAATAATTAACTGCTTTAATTAATTAATTAATTAAATTTTAACTACTTTCTTAAATTAAAAATGAATTAGAATGTAGGATTTAATTTATGTTTCAAATGCTTTCTTAAATAAAAAAAATGAAAAAAATATTAGAATTAATTTAATTTCATTCAATATTTATTTCCTTAAATTAAATTTAGAGTTAATTATTTTCTTAACAAACAACAAAAAATATTATTGTTTACTTAGAACTTTTTTAGGTATTTTTAGACGTAATATTTATTTCGCGCGCATTTATTTTTAATTCTCGCATTTTATATAAATATTGTAACTGCTTATAGATGTAATAGTTTAGATTTAAAATTCCGCACTTTATTTCTTGCACTCTTTTTTATATAACTATCCCAAAGCCGTGTAATAGTTTATAATTTATTTTTCTGCATTTTATTTCCCGCATATTTACTGCTTTACTATTTTGATATATTACGGTTAGTAAATAGGCGTGTATGGAAAGACTGTAAATTAAAATGTTAGCTCACCTAACAAAAAGGCAAAAATAACTGAATCTCAACACATATGCACATATGCACCTCTAGGGTATCTCCTCTTTGGTTGCCTTTCGAAAAATAAAGCAGTCATGTCCCTCAAGAATGGGGACGCTTTAGCAAAGACCCGTAAAATCAAAAGATCATAGTCCCTCGATGACCATATAGTGTTGCCTTTCGTTAAATGATCTCGTCCCTTAAATAAAAATTGCTAAAGTGTCTTCATATGTTGCCTTTATGACTGTAAAACGTCCCTTCGAATGTCCCTCAACATCCAACGATAAGACTACCTACTCACTAATAGTAGGATATCATTGTCTAAAGGAAAAGAGGAAAAGAACGACCTTTTTCGAGTAACAAAATAGATAGCTGTTAGAAGTTTGCTCAAACATTTTGCACTTACACAGAAAACTACTTTTCAAAAAACAATTTCGAATCACTTTGTATACTTTCTCCACTATCCCGAGAAACATTACAAAGTTCGTCGTACTAAGGCGTTTTCAAAATATTTTTCAAACACACAAAGCACAAAAGTAATTCAAAATGAGCAAACCTCTAAGAGCCCATGGAAAATCGCGGATGAAAAGGGTGCTAACACTTTTCCTTTCCATAATCTACCCCTTACTCAGAAAATTCTCGAAAATGTCTTTTTCTGTTATTTTCACCATTTCCTTTATTGGATAAAAGAAAAGTTGGTGGCGACTCTTGCTTACCGCACATTTGCAAATATAAAACGCAAATCAGTATTAAACAGTCAGTTTTGCCACCGTATCACAATATGATTGACTGATTTTATTAAGATGTTAAAGGTTGGTTCTTTTTGTTCTGTCTATTATTAATTTCGGCTACACGATGGAGTTGGCTTTGACGACGACAATGTTCTCTGGCTTGTATGCAAAACAGTTGGGTCTGGTTTCTCGAATTTTTCATACACTTTATTTTTTATGATTTGCTTACTATGAATGTAAAATGTTCGATTAAATGTCTTGTGTGCAACCATAGCTCTCTAAGTAACTTCTGTCTTAGTGAGTGTATTCCATTATGCCATATGCTGTAATTCTGTTTGAAAGATTTCCTCATGTTGCTACTGAAAAAAAGCTTAAGGTGATTCAATCAAGGTGGGGTTGTGGTGTGTGCAAGACCACCAATCGCTCCAACCTACAATGAAGAATGGAATATTAAAGTTGAAAGGTTTGAAAATATGCTTACTGCTATTTATTTGTTTTTGTTTTCCTTAGTCTCTTTAATTCTAACTTATAATCATTCATACCTAAAAGTGTCGTTTATGCGTCTCTTTTTAATTTTTGAAGAATTTGATATGTATATGTAAGGAGGATTAAAAAGACAAGATTGATTTGATCTTAATCGAGTGGAGCTAACTGAGATTTTTCAAATAATGCACTTACCTATAAATTAATCCCCTCAAAACCCTCCATTCTCAGAACTAATTCAAATATGAGTTGAAGCAACAACCACACGGAAGTGAGCCACAACAACACACAACACAACCATACGCACAGAGCATGAAGTGGAAGAAGAAGTGAATCGAAGGCACAATAAAATTCAGAAAAAGAAGAGACTCAAATAAGGTAGAAGAAGAAGCATTTACCTGGATAGATTGAGACGGTTGTCGGAGCCTCTGTTGGTAGTGACTCGGTTCTATTTCATGATCATGTTGTTTTATTTTTCTTCATTATTTTGATACTTGTACCTGGTAACACTACTCAAATACTGAAATCAGGTTGGTGTGGAGTTTAATACTGTTGATTGTGTTTGTTTCAGCTTATTGTTTAAGGCTCGTCAGGTATGTTTCTCTTGTTTGCCTATGGGAGTACATATTGCAGCTATATGATTTGGTTTTATAATTGGACACGTCGAAATCTCCGCCAGAATGTCAGTGTACTTATTTAACATATTGCATGAGTTGTTAAATTTAGGTGTTGGTATTATTTGTATTTATAGGAAATGCAAGGATCTCTTTGACTTCACATTCATATTCGTATCCATATTATAAATAAATAGTAGTATGAACTACTGAAATAGTTTATGCTTAATTTCCTTAGCTTGTAGACTAAGCGAAGATAAAAAAAATGGTTAATCTTGGTCCCTTAAATAGGTATGGAAAGATGTTAATGGTGTTCTAACGTGTGGTCCAAATTTATGCCCACAAGCAGAACCTGTTCCGTTTTTGACATTTGATGAGGTTGTTGAGCTTGCTTACTTCGGTGCTCAGGTATCATTATTCATTATATTCCCTTATCCGTTCTCTTGCCAAAATATACCATATCATTTTTTTATGGGTATAAAATGTTTATGCATTGTAGTTTGTACTCTTTGTTTTGCTTTAGTGGTTCACATTCCTCATTGCCACAATTCAAAATCAGATATAATATTTTAAAATTTATATTTACTTTTACAAAGTATAGATCCCACGTTTTGGGATAGAGTTTGATTATTATCGATATTGTATATTCCCTTCATAACTTTTTATATTTTATTTTAATCATTTTGAAAGCAGAAGATAAGAAAAATGGTATTTATGATTTTATTATTGATTTAAATATTTTTATAGAAAAATATTATTTATGATCTAAATATTTTTTATTAAAAAATAGTATTTGAGAAAAAAATTATTATTGATCTAAATTTTTTTATATACGAAAATTTACTATCGATTCAGATATTTTTGATACAATAAATGATATATAGGAAAAAAAATCTATTATTGATCTAAATATTTTTATATACGAAAAATTTATTATTAATCTAAATATTTTTTATAACGATACCTAAACAAAAATAATATTTATACACGAAAATATAAAGTTATTGATAAAAATATTAATTATTAACGAAAAAATAGAGTTACTGATCAAAATATTTTTTCATTAATTATATATTTAATTATTATTTTTTCATGGAAATTAAATATTTTTCTATTAAAAAATATACATCTAAAACAAATAGGCGTAGTACCGGAACCAATCACATTCAAGTTACCGTTTCTCTCGCACTTCATTCATACACTACTACTACTCCCGTCTAACGCTCTCACGTTCCAATCACATTCTTCACTCTCAAGTCAAATGCTAACTCTCGTTTCAATCACGTTCTTCACGCTATAAACCCTAACCCTCTAGTTCCAGTCACATTCTTCACGCTTCACGTTACAAACCCTAACTACTCTCTCGTTCGTTACAAACCCCTCTCTCGAGTTTTCTCCGCCGTAATAGCCTCCATTCCGGTCCGGCGCAGCCACGCCCATTCCCATTTGCTCTCTTTACGGCTCCATGGAACCTGTTAGAGAAGAGATAAGCCTCGTATCCGAGTTCTTGAAGGTATGAAGTGTTCATAATACTTCAAACGTTGATCGTTAGTAATAATACTGATTTAGTAACAAGACTTGACCGTTCCTAATTCTTTTAGGATAGAGGAATCTCTAAACCGCATTTGGATTCGTTCAATCAATTTGTGAACGTGGATCTGAAGAAGATTGTGGAGGATAATGGATCTATCAGGTTATCTAAGGATAACCGTTTCTTTTTGAGGTGTATATTTTTGTTGCATTTCTGTAATTTGTTTTCCAGTTAAAGTTCACGAACCATAACGTTGCCTATTCTCTCCTGCAGGATTTTGAATGCCCGGGTTGGTGCAGAATGCAGAACATGTGACCTAACGTAGGAATTATTTCAATGATAGGCATGATCTATTGTTTTTAATTGGATACTGGATATTGAATATTTCTTAGTTATTGATACCATGTTGTATATAATTTTTAGGTACACAGCTCCAGTATTTGCTGATATTGAATACTCTCAAGGAATTAAAAATGAAATATTGACATTAAAACAGGTTATTGGCCACTGTTATTATTTGAATTTGACAAAGATCTACTTTATTAACTATCAGATCTTTTTGACAGAACCAAGTTGAAATTGGAAGGATGCCTATTATGGTGCGGAGTTGCTGTTGTGTCTTGTATGAGAAACAAGAAGCTGAGCTTGCGAAACTTGGTTAGTATGAAATAGATGCACATAGTTATTATATTTATTCAACGTTTAACAAATCTTTTGCATTTCTCATTTTTATCATAGAATCTTACATTTTGTAGCTTGGGGAAGAAAAGGTGATCTTTTCCTTTCTGGTTTTCTCTATTCTGACATGAACCAAATAGAAATAGGAAAGATTATTATTAAAAGATTAAACTCCTTACAAACTTATCTCTGAATACCCTCCCCTATCTGATGCACTGTCTAATAACTTGCATGCACAAGAACTACTTGAGTCACCGTGCAATTCCCTTTCATCAGTTAAAAATGTTGGCAGCCGCTAATAATCAGTAGTAGTAAAAAATTATTCTTTTCACTTGTGATTCTTGTGGTGGGACTTGGGAGTTCAGATCTGTTTGGCTGTAAGTTTAGTTTAAATATATAATCCGTATAATGTTTGTAACTATAATTTCGTTCTCTTGTCTGCTTGCATTGCTTGCATCATCCCTGTTTGCTGCAACGCCCCTTCATAAGTCTTCTTCGCTCCCATGTGACACGTGTTCACTCCTTGGGATACTGCGACATTCAACCCATTCCATATACTATTCAAGCTAGCCTATTTACATTTGGCCCAACCTTCCTCTTCAACCTATCTTCCCTCTTCCAGTATTCCATACCTCAAATCTTCCTTGTTTGCCAACTTCATTATGGAACTTTGATCCTTGTGCCGTGTGTAGTACTTCTATCCTAACTTCTTCTTTCAAGCCACTCATGAAGTCTCCCTTGAGAGCCTCTTCTTTTTCATTTCTTAAGGGAGCTGAGATTAAATTAAACATATGCTTACACTCCTCCATTGAATGACTTTGTCTTAAACTCATCAAAACTATCGAAGTTTCATCTAAATATATTTTGCTTTTTTATTTTTCTACTTGATGGTTTTTATTTGTTCATTTAACATTATGATTCAACCATATTGTTTCAGGTTTTCTTAATACAAGAGGAGCATTTTGACAAAGGGATCACTGTATCATCAAATGGAGAAGGAAAGTAAGTAATTATTTGGTATGATCGGTAATTATTTGCTTATTCTTCTCTTGTGATTTATGCATTTTATCCTACCTGATAAGCAAGTAAGACTGTAATAGTAGCTGTTGGATGATCTTTTTTATCTCATTTGGTACTGTAGTCTGATCAAAATAATCACTTTGGTCATTCTTCTAGCTTTCTCTTCCCATTAAACTAGGCTAGCTTTGTGCACAGGTTGTTTGTGATAACATTCAGCTGCCAGTGAGTGATGAAGTATACTTTCTAGTAAACTAATTGATTTTCTTTTTGTGTCATTTGGTCTCCACCAAATTGGTTCCTATTGTGTCATTTCTTCACGGGAATCTCTTTTGGGACGGTGTTTTCTTCCTCTATTCTTTTTTTCTTGCTTTGGTTTTCTAGGGTAATTGATTATTATTCATGTTGAGAGTACTATCCAATATTTATTGGGTCACTCACCTGATAAGTAGGAGACATTTTGCCCCTTATTAGCCGATTTTTGAAAGTGTTGAGTTTGACGCAAGCCAAATTCTTAACAACCGGATAAGTCAAGCAGATTGATTTATAAAAGTGATAATATTTATGTATTTAGATTTTTTATTGAGGTTGAATTGGAGGAGCACTTTTCCCCGATTGGGCTAATTTAGGCTTATAAGGGGAGTATCTGGCTAAGAGGAGCACTTTTGGGTTAACTTTCCTGCTGTAATAGGCTTTACATGCAGTGGCTACTGGCAAGTTGTTCTCTGAGTGCATATATATGTCATGTTGTTTTACAGTTTATTTTGGTTCTGTTTTTGCTTTCAGTATTACTGCATCTGTTACAAGCTGCAAGGACATGGCAAAAACAAAAACTATTATCACAATGCATGATAAGAAGTTGTGGATACAGTTGGATCAATTTACTAAGGTTTTCCTTTAGCTATTTTCAAAGTGGCTGATTTACCTCTGTCCCTTCGATTCCGTTATATTTAATTTAATTGGGATTTGACAATATTTATTTCTTCTTTTTAAATCCATTACATAGATTCCTCTTATGGTTGTAATGAAAGCTATGGGCATGGATAAAGATGAAGTTATCCAAATGATTGGCCGAGATCCTTGTTATGCTTCACTACTTGAGCCATCCATTGAGGTAATTGACATGTATATTTTCTTACAGATACATCATACATTTGGATAAATAAAGAACTTGAGCTCTCATTCAATAAGCTATTTTGAGGTTAATTATTAAGGGCTTGTTTGAAAGGGTTTTAGTTTTTAGTTTTTAAAAACAATTTTGTAAATCAACTTTGAAAATGAACTTTGAAGAAAAAAAATAAAAGAAAACATGTTTGATAATCTTACTTTTAAAAATTGTTTTAAAGTTGCACAATATTATGAATTTGCCGTTAATGAAAAGTATCTCACTTTTCCTTGTTTTTTTACTCTTCCTAATTTCCAAAACAAAAAACCAAAAACCAAAACTTCTAAAACCTATTTTAGTTTTTTAGTTTTTACAACTCTTAACAAGTTTTATAATTTTCAAATTTTAAAAAACTAAATAATAGTTTTACAAAACCAATTCAAACAGGCTTTAAGTGCCTATTCATCATAAGCTTTATGGGGATCTTATTGGAGTAATATGAAACACAACATATGGGCATGTATTTTATAATTATATCCAAACACCTATGTAAGCACTTATGTTATGAGATACATCAAAGTAAGTTCTAGATAAGCTCTTCTAAATGCCTTCAATCTCAAATATAAAAATGCTTTTGCACACGTTAAATTTCAAGAGATGGGGAGGCTAGAGACAAGTAATACATTACAGACTTTTCTGCTCATTCTTAGCTTACACAAAGCATATTATGTTAAAATTTTTGATATTGCTAAACTAAGGAACATGTTTTGCCCTGTAATCAGGAATGTAAAAAAGAGGATGTATTAACAAAAAGTAAAGCATTGGCGTACCTTATATCAAAGGTGTGTTGCTCTTTCTTATTCCCATTCACAAAGGATTTATCCCTTATTTCTCATTTCACATAAAAGTTATCCAATTACAAAATGAATCTCAGTTCTGACTTTCCCCTTCTCTCACCATTTTGTTGTGGAGTGGCAATACATTGAATTCATGGACGGTGCTGTGCTTTGTTTACTAGTGAAGTTGCAAATGTTACTATTGTTATATTCTTTATAATTGTTGAAACATATGAAGTTGCAAATGTTATGATTGTTATATTCTTTATAATTGTTGAAGCATATTCTTTTCATGCCTTTCTCAATTTGTGTTTGTACCATATTGTAAAATAAAAAATAAAAAAACTCAAGAACAATTATCAATAAAGAGAATAGAACATCTTGCACTACAAATATTAGAAATATGGGCAGGTCTCCGAATGAATAAAGATCAATGATTTAACATTTTTAGTAAGACTCAAAGGAAAAGTAGATTTATGGTGCTTAAAATCTGACAAATGTCACATAAAAGATTCGAAAGATTGTTTTAATAACTCGAATAGAAACTTACACTTCATTAATGAAAAAGGAGAATTACCAAGACATTTGTGTTGAATTCATATTTGCGAGGCAAAATAATGAACACTCTGACAGAGATATTTTGAACACTCTGACGGAGATTGAAGTGAAAATGACAACACTTTTTGACCAGTTCGTGCATCAGACAAATAGTATAGCCATCTCTGTTTCTTTTCAATTCCAATCATCTTTCCCATGCAAGAGCAACCCTAGGATGAACGACTTGATAGAAAACGAGAAAGGTAGTAGAGAAGAGAGATAGAGAGTGTTCATTGATCTCTAGTTTTGTTATTATGCCAAAGTTAGTTACAGAAGAGAGAGAACTGATCTTTATATAGTTCAGTTAGAATGTGCTGACTCAGCACATTCTGTTACAGAGTTTGTTAGATGCTGACTCAACACATTCCTAGGCTATTATTCTGTAAATTATGCGTGTATATTTTTAGATCAAACTATCTATTTATAATAGTGTTACAAAGTTTACTCTATCATATAGAAAATTCTGATAAGTTATGCGTGTATATTTTTAGATCAAACTATCTATATTTATAATAGTGTTACAATAAATATATTGAAAGTTAACGAAGAAAGTTGTAAAAGAAGCACTAACTTAGAAAGTTGTATATTTTAAGAATACTAAGAATCTAAAATATCTGCAAGTTTAATTAATTCTGTTGAGAGTCCCTCATTTTCACAGCTCACACCATTTCTTCTCTTCCCTTGTTTCTCTTTCAACACCTCACATTACCTTCTCTCTCTCTAAACGCCTGTTTGGTTGCTAATTATTTCATTTCCAAAACGCATTTTACCCTTCTGTCTTTTCCTGGGCTTTCTTTTTTTTTGGCTTCTTAACTAAAATAAATTGCATTTTTTCGCGAGCCTTTAATTGGATTTATCTTAGGGGTTTAAAGATTAATCAAACTTGAAATTGTATTGTGAAGATTGGTTGATGTCCAATCTCGTTTCTTTCTTCCGGTGTTTGATTGCTACTCCAAGAGTAGTGACAAGAAGACATTGATAAGGTGGTTTTTATCGACAGAAGAGTTGGCTGAAGTGGAAGTCATACAAAATATTTGTTTCTTACATTATTCCTTCTACGTATGAGTTGACTTGTGAAACCTGAATCTTATGGACGGGAATTCGAATCATACATCTGTTCTCACCGATACCGCCCCGATAGCAAATTCTAGGCTACACATACATTCCAAAATTTCAATTTGATGTCTTATTTCCATACTGGTGCAACCTTTTTACATGGTATCAAGAGTCTCATTTAAGATCTGGTGGGTCACTTGGTATCAGGTTTCCGTTATCTGGCCACCCACCTGTGGCTAGGTATTTCTGTTGGTGCACAAAGAAGAGATGAAAGGCAAGAGGAATATATTTAATGACGGCTAAAAATAAGGAATAATGATTTACAATGAATTACACTGACCTCTGTTGCACCCCAAAATTTACCCTCTTGATTTAGGCTTATGTTTCATCATGAATATCATATTGCATTGCATTCATACATTGTGATGGGATCAAAGTACTTTGGTTATCAAGTCTTCCTCAAGCCTTGAAGGTTGTTTGCATTGACAAGTTGCTCAAGTAGAATGTTATCATCTAAACCTCTGGATCTTTCAAGCTCAAAAGTTATTGCATATCTCAAGATATTTCATCCATCTCTTTGGATCATCAGAGGATTGAAGTTTGTGTTTGATTATAAGAAGAATCACTCTTTTGATTCACCAGTCAAATTAGGGTTTTGTTTGATCAAGGCTATTGATCAATGTACAAGTCTTGGTTTGGAAGCTACAACATCTCATTGGTATTTGAAAAGTCTTTGTACAAGGAATTGGTCAAGATGCCTAGAGGGTTTGAAGTTTTGAAGATGATTCATCAGTCCCCTAAGGTGTTGACCAAAACTAGGGTTTGAGATTTCATCAAGTTTTCTTGAGAATTTTGAAGTGAAACTTTGTACATGGCCTCTATATATTTGGAAGATCATATGTTTGAAGTCTTGATCATCAATTTTGAAGGGAAGTGGATCAATTGATTCAAAGGGGCAAAATGGTCATTTTGGTCAAAACCAGTCAAAATCAAGAGTTGACCAAGTTGGACTTTTGGTCAACCATCGATTTAAGCATCCTCTTTTCATATTCCATACCCAAATTCATCTTTGAATCATGAGAAATGGTGAATTTGAGTGTAACTTGTTCAAGAAGTAACTTAAAAATTAAAAATATTCTAAGTGTCAAGATGACTTCTCTTGGGCAAGTCACGCGCGTAATTTCATCAAACACTTGGCATTGCCATTTTGTGGAATCAATTTCTTGTGACTTAAGCCTCAACTTGAAAAATTAAAAAGAGCATTTTGTTGTTTTCCATAAGAGCCCAACATTTGTATTTCTTACAATAACACAACTTTTTTTTTGATTACGTGGCAAAAAAGGGCGAGGTTTTGTATTTATTACAATACGATAACTTTTTGAGGTACCTGTCAAAATAGAGTCAGCTAATGAAAAGGCTTTCAATGCTGCCTTATATCCTTTTTTTTTCCAAAAATTCTTACGAATTTTTTTTTTGATATAGAAGTGCGTTTTTTTGGAACTGGCATACAATTAGTATAGTTTTTTCGTTGCTATAGTTTGATGTGAAAGACATTTGTTCTGTAAATGAAAACGAATTATTCTGTAATTAGCCGTATGTCTTATCTATCTAAATTAACTCTTTCTCTTTTTTTCCATCGAAAGGTAAAGTAAAAACATTGAATATTATAAACCTTTTCCAAATTTTTCATAGATAATAGATATATATGGATCTCTTTTTATTGTAATGTAAAAGAATCAATTAGTTCAAAAAGGAACTAATGTTTCTGAATAAAAAAAAAGTATTATTTTATATTATATTATTTTTCTAATGTATATCAAAATAAACAAATGTTGTTAGTTTTGGTGTACTGATTTATCCTCATCCTCGCTCTATAGATAAGAGATAAAAATTTTTATTTTACAATTATTAATAGTCATTTTTCTTAATATATATATAAATTAAAAAATAACTAACCTAACATAGGAATTAATAGTAATATTAATTAATGAATATATTACCTAACATAGGAATTAATAGTAATATTAATTAATGAATATATTACTGAAATACTGAAAATAATAATTATTATTTATTTTTTTCACTAGGAATTTTGTTATTGGTCAGTTTTGACTTTGTACTTTCCAATATGGGGACCATTGTGCAAAGATTCAGAACAATTAAGAATATCCAATTCTATTTCTATATCCACTTTTTTATTAACCGAGCCCCTTTACAAAAGATATAAAACAAACGAATAAGAAACAAAATTCATCAAGAATCTAAATATTTTTTATTCTTTCTTTTTGTATGGAATATACACATCAATCTTTCAATTTGGCCAAGGATTGAGTGAGTTATGGTGCTTCAAAGTTGGTATCTCAAAGCTGGCTTCATGCACACCATGCATGCCCATGCACGCGCGCGCCCTACAGGCCAACCAGTTCCTTTTCCCTAACTTGGTGTTATCACATCTTACTCATTTCATGGTCATTTTCAAAAATTCAAGCACGTCTTGTTCTTTATCAAGAGGTCTTTTGAAAGGCCTTTATTTGGCCTAAAACGCACGAGGGAATTTCAAATGGCCTAAGCATAAAGTCAATTGGCCAGAATTATGGACAACCATGGCCATGTTGTAGAATTTTCATAAGTCCGGTTTTGATTGATGTCAAGTTACATTTAGCACGTGTCTAGCACATTTTGTTGCATTCTTTTCTTGTCAAATGAGTCCAAGCAAGGCACGCATGAAGCATGACCATATCCTCTCAAAAATTGCCAAAAATAGCAAGATCATCTCATCTGATTTTTGGCCCAAACGCACACTCTTGCCACCTCATCATTTTCACCATATTCCCCCCGATTCCATCACCTTTTACACTCACCAAAATGCACCAGGTTGTAGGCAAAAGTAAGGTGAAACGCAGCCTGCTTTTGTTTGTTCTCGAAAATTTTGAAATACCACACTTACCCTTCAACGGTTATCAAATTATTTCACACTCTTGCCCTCACTCCAGAGCTGCTATATAAGCATACTGCATCACTCATTTCAACACACGCGAGAGATATACAAAGATCAGATCTAAAAATTTCTCATCCCTCAAAATTCTCTTCTCTTCGAAGTTTCATTCTCCTTCATTCCAGTCATGATTTCTTCCTCTATTCGTGTTCATTGAAGTTCCAGAGCAAGGATTCAAGGTTTTTCTTGTTTTTCAGAAGCACTAGTTAGATTTATTTTCCAACTCGAGGTAAAAATCAGATCTCGGTTTCTCTCAATGTAGTTTGATTTGGAGTTTAAGATCTTGAATACATGCTCATAGCTGGCCAAACAATAGGTTTGACGTATAAATTTGCTTGAATTTGAAGAATAGATCATTTTTGAACTTTTGAATAATTCATATTCAGTGAGTTTTTACAATTTTCGCGTCCAGATTTCTAATTGCCTAGTCAATCTTTTTGAGATCTATAAGTAGCATGATGTAGAGGATGGATCTGGCTTTGCTTTGAGCTTCGAATCACTTATTTTGGTGGAGAAATGAAGTAGAAATCTTGAGTAGAACATAGGAGCTTGAAACTGAAAAACGCGCGTTATGGCTTGTTTTGAGGAAGAAGATGATGGCGTGGCTGGATCTGATTGGTTCATTGGTTTTTTAATGCAATTTTTCATATTTTTGATTATAATTGATTTTTCTGATTTTATTTTTGTGATCAAAACATCTTCAAAAATCTTGAAAAAATTACCATAGGCTAATACTAATTTCTAGTATTTGTCATATTTTTTTTGGAATTTTTAAAAATGTTTTGATTGGTTCAAAAAATTAATGAGTTTAATTAATTGTTTGTTCAATGATTATTTTTATTTTAATAGTTCTTTTGATCTAAAAATTCCACAAAAAATGTTTTGAACTCTTAAAATTATTTAGAATTTGATTCCGAAATTTGTTTAGCATTTTTTCTATTTTTGATTCGAAAAAATTCCACAAAAAAATGTTTTGAACTCTTAAAATTATTTAGAATTTGATTCCGAAATTTGTTTAGCATTTTTTCTATTTTTGATTAGAAATTTAATTTGAGAAGTTTATTTGAAATATTTGTTTCATAATATTTGTTTTAATACTTCCTATAATTCAAAAAATCCCTCAAAAAAATCATATAAGTTTGTTTTTAATCATAGCATCTGAATATAATTTTGTTTTGACATTTTTGTGACTTTTGGCTAGGGTTTGCATTTTTGCCTTCAAATAATAGTTTAATTGTTAATTGTTTGTTTGATTTTCATTTTATTATTTCCTTTAATTCAAAAATTCCATAAAAAATCAGAGATGTGTGTTTTTAATGCTAATATTTAAATATAATTTTAATTGGATATTTTTCTGATTTTTGATTAGAATTTTATTTTGAGATGTGATTATTTGTTTAATTGATTAATTGTTTGAATTTGATTTTATTTTTGACTTTTCTTTAATTCAAAAAATGTGAAAAAATATGTATTCTGACATTTGGGGTTTCTTTGTGATTTGCATGATCTTGGTTTGAATTGTTTGAATTTTGATCTTACCTAATTAATATTTAAGATTAGCTTACACTGCAAGTTCCATTTTCAAAACCAATTTGCCCTGGATTTTCAATGGAATTTAGGTCTTGATTATATAGTTCATGAATGTATTGAGGATCTGAAAACCATTTTTCTTGAATTATTTGACTTGGTTTGATATTTTTTCACAAATTATTTTGAAAGCTTGTCTAGTTTGGTAGTTTGGCCAACTAGTTTTAAACTTTGGGCCTCATTTGATCCCCTCCTCAACCATTCATGAACTTAAGATTTGCTTTCTGACCTCTACACACTTCAAATATGCTAAGAAATTTTTGGTTTGAATTATTGAAATCTTTTTCTATTTTTGATGTATTTTTGAAGTGAAGGTACCCAATTAATGTTGCATATCCTGTTGCAATTTGTTTGATGGCCAATGAACTTGAGTGAGGCCTATAATTGAGCACCTAATGATCATGTTGGTTCTGTTTATCCACATAAACTCAAGTCATTTCACTTAGTGCCCCCATGTTTGAATGATTGAACCTTTTGATGCATTGTGTGAGATTCCTCTTCTATTATGCTTGTGAGTTGTGATGAAGTAATTGAGTATGATTGAATTGTGGTTGCTACTGACCTTCATGGTCTTTTGATTGTATTCTTCTCAAACTCCAATGATCCTTGATTGATATTTAATTGTTAACTCAATATGGTGATAGAAAGGAGCAACATTCCTCTAATTTTTGACCAAATTTTGCATATGTTTGTTTCTTTCTCTCTATCATGTCTAATGTTTTGATATTTGTTATCATGATTTCTCATTTCATTATGGTGTCATCATCCATCCCTTATGTGAATCATCATTCTATTTATGGGAATACTAACTTGACTGTTGAATTTGCGAGATACTTTGAGAAAAGTTTTCCATTTTTGACTTGAGGCTACTGTGTTTCACTTTATTTGTGGAACACAATTTATTACATTGGCACTACTCTTGTGCTTGATATATTTGATAGTCTATGCAGGATATATGTGTGTGATTATGAATGCTATACATTGCCCATGAGATTTGTTCATATATGAAAATCTCAATACTTACATCCTGATGGCGTAATTTCTGACTTGATTTATCTGTTGATGCCAGCTTGCTCGAAGTTCTCTGGGTTTCTTTTATTCTTGTTCAGTTGCTACGGATAGTTATCCGTTTGGTATTGCACTATTTCCTTTCTTCTATTTTCATTTTGTATAGTTTTATGATTGCATGATGGGACCTCTGTTGCTGATATATGTCTGGAGGCCCTCTGTTTTTGTTTGATACATGTGTTGTGTTTGTTTCTTTAACTTTTGATCGATGAGTCACTCAATTTAGAAATTGAGATCATGACTTCGCTTTCAGTGCATGTTCCCTATAGGATGTTTATTGCTTTTCTTCTTTAATTGTTGATCGATGAGTCACTCAATTTAGAAATTGAGATCACGACTTCGCTCTCATTGCATGTTCCCTATAGGATGTTTATTGTTGTTTCTTTAATTATTGATCGATGAGTCACTCAATTTAGAAATTGAGATCACAACTTCGCTCTCATTGCATGTTTCCTATATGATAGTTTTGTTAAGCTTCCTTTGACATGTTGATTAAGGTAGGGTTTTCCTTTATCCTCGACATTAGGATCAATCATTGTATGATAACACTAGGGATAGTGCTAGGCTAGTTTCCCTTAGTTGTTTTTTTCCTTCCTTTGCATTTTGCATCTTAAAACAAAAACTGTTTTCTTGGCGAATCATAAAACACTTCTAATAAACTCAAACCCTTCTTCAAGGTAAAAGATACAAATCAATCTTATTTGTTTGTACGTCTCTTGGCTTTGTTTTTAAACCTGTTTTAGCCGATGTTTCGCTATCGCACACTTGTTTGAAGCCGATGCTTCGCCATCACACATGTTTGTTATCCTACTTTGATTCTCAATATCATTGTTAGATGTGATGTTTTGTCATCCGTTTTATTGATGTTTCGCCATCTTTGCCATGATATCTTGTTATTTTGAAGCCGATGTTTCGCCATCGCACATGTTTGTTATCCTACTTTGATTCTCAATATCATTGTTAGGTGTGATGTTTTGTCATCTGTTTTATTGATGTTTCGCCATCTTTGCCATGATATTTTGTTATGTTGAAGCCGATGTTTCGCCATCGCACATGTTTGTTATCCTACTTTGATTCTCAATATCATTGTCAAGTGTGATGTTTTGTCATCCGTTTTATTGATGTCTCGCCATCTTTGCCATGACTTTGTTATCTTTTAGCCGATGTTTCGCACATTTGTTTGAAGCCGATGTTTCGTCATCGCACATGTTGGTTATCCTACTTTGACTCTCAATGTCATTGTTAGGTGTGATTGTTTTATCATTTGATGTTTCGCCGTCTTTGACATGTTACTTTGTTATTATTTAGCCGATGTTTTATCAACTCATTTGTTTGTTGTTTTATTTGATGTTTTGCCATCTTGACTGTTTTTGTTGTCTTAACTAAAAAACACAAACCGACCAAAATATGTAAGCCGAACTACGGCTGCTCTGATTCCTTAAAAGGGATAGTAGGCAAAGGGGTAGGGCCCAACCGAGCATAACTTTTATTTTCCCTACATTGTTTTCTTCTTTTCTTTCGCATGCATTCCCCTTTTAACTTTAAGCCATAAACATAGGTTTTAACCACACCCATTAGATTAGACAACAAGAGTGGATACCGTAGAGTATTACGGGCGTGTGGGGTGTTAATACCTTCCCCTCGCGTAACAGACTACCTTATCCGATCTCTCGGTCGAAAGACTGTGATTTCTCCCTCTTCAGGTTTTCTCGATGTTTACCTTTCCCTTTCGGCGGAATAAAAGACGTTCGGTGGCGACTTCATTGATGTTTCATTACATCCAGATGACAGGTTCGGCCGGGTCGTTTCAACCTCTATTACTAAAATACCCTCTAACGAAGATATAAAAAAGATATAAAAAGTTATATCTAGATATTCCTAAAATATAAATTATTTCCAACACCATCCCTTAATTTATATTTACACAAAACTGACAACACCAATTCCATCCCTCAAACGAAGAAATTGATCAGTCTTGATAGTCTTTGTTAGAACATCTGCCAGCTGCTTCTGGGTGCTACAGTGCACAACTTCTAATATTCCATTCTGAACCTGATTCCTCAGAAAGTGATACTTGGTCTCAATGTGCTTGCTTCTCCCATGAATCACTGGGTTCTTGGCAAGAGTGATTGCAGACTTGTTATAAATCATCAGCTTCAGAGGTTTGTCTACCTCAATCTTCAGATCTTGCAGCAAGTTCAGAATCCACATAGCTTGACATAAAGTCATAGCTCCTGCAATATATTCAGCTTTACATGTTGACAGCGCAACAATAGGTTGCTTCTTGGAACACCAAGAAATAGAACTCCCAGAAATTTGAACAAATACCCAGAAGTATTTCTTTTGTCAACTCTGTGTCCACACCAATCAGAGTCTGAATAACTCAGAAGTTCTGATTCGATCTTCCTTCCCAAAGAATAACACTCCATACTTCAGAGTTCCCTTCACATACCTCAGAATCTTGACAGCAGCTTGGTAATGAGACCACTTTAGTTTATTTATAAATTTGCTAACCATTCCAACTGCATAGCAAATATCAGGTCTGGTATTACACAAATACCTCATAGAACCAACCAACTGTTTGAAGATTGTAGCATCCACATCCTCTCCATCAGAATCAAAGTCCAACTTCTGATTCGTATCAGTAGGTGTGATAGATACTTTGCAATTTTCTAGCTTAAATCTCTTCAGAAGCTCAAGTTCATACTTCATCTGATGCAAAATGATTCCTTTCTCAGAGTACATAAATCTCATCCCTAAAAAGAAACTCATTTCCCCAAGGTCTGTCATCTCAAACGTATTCATCAGAACTTTCTTGAACTCAGCTATCTCTTGTTCAGAACTTTCTGTGAGTAATATGTCATCAACATACAAACAGACCAGGATCATATTACCTTCTGAAGTATGTTGAACATAAACACCATACTCCATCTCACACTTCTGAAACCCTTGTTCCTTGAAAAATGAATCAATTTTCAGATTCCAGGCCCTGGGCGCTTGCTTCAATTCATACAAGGCTTTGTGTAATCTGAACACCATCCATTCCTGATTCTTTTTCTCAAATCCAGGAGGTGGTGACATGTATACCCCTTCTTGTAATGGACCACTCAGAAATGCAGATTTTACATCTAAGTGCATCAGAGGCCAATTCCTGTTTGATTGTTTCATGTCTCGCTACAGGTGCAAACACTTCAAAGTAATCCAGCATAGGCTTCTGTAGAAATCCTTTTGCTACTAATCTTGCTTTGTGTTTGCCAATTGATCCATCTGACTTTAGCTTCTGCTTGAAAACCCATCTGACACTGATGGCTTTCTTGCCTTTTGGAAGTTCTGTCAGCTTCCAAGTCTTGTTTCCTCTCTATAGCATCAAGTTCTTTTTTCATGGCCTGTAACCAAACTTGTTGCTTAAGAGCCTCTTCCGTACTCACGGATTCAGAGTCTACTAACATTGCACACTGAATAACTTCTCCTTCAGAGTCTACTTCAGTGTCTTGCAACATGTCAAACTCTGCAAATCTTCTTGGGATGCTTCTGACTCTTTGTTGCCTCTGAACTGGAACTTCAGAACCTTGAACACCAAAACTTTCCCCTTCAGAAGCGCTTGCTTCAGAAATTGGATTTTCCCTAGAATCTTGACTGTCTTCAGAGTCTGGATCACCATCGGAGTCAGAGTCAGAATCATCTTCACCTTCTGAATCTTCTTCAGAGTCAGAGTCTTTACCAGCTTCAGAAACATGTGTTTCTGACTTTTCTTCAGGAGTTCTCTTATCAGAGTCAGGACGAGACCTTTCCCAATTCCAGACTTCTGATTCTTTTACAATGACGTCTTTGCTTGAACTCAACTTTGTTAGTTTCTGGACAATAAAGTTTGTACGAACTTGTACTGTGGTACCCCACCAGTAACATTACTTTACTTCTATCATCCAGCTTCTGTCTTCTGGCCTCTGGAACATGTTTGTAACATACATAGCCAAACACCTTCAGATGACTAACACTTTGCTTATCTTCAATCCACTTCTGAATAGGAACTATTTCCTTCATCTTCTTCGTTGGACATCTGTTGAGCACATAACATGCAGTGGCAACAACTTCTCCCCACAGAGTATGAGGAATCTTCTTCTCTTTCAGCATGCTTCCTCACCATATCAAGCAAAGTCCGGTTTCTTCTTTCAGCAAGACCATTGGAGTATATGAAGCAGTAACCTCATGCTCAATTCCATTCTCCTCACAGAACCTTTTGAATTCTTTGGAGTTATACTCATCACCACCATCAGTTCTGAGAATCTTCAGAGTTTGGCGACTCTGATTCTCAACCTTTAGTCTGAACTTCTTGAATTCAGCAAACATCTCGTGTTTGAACTTTATAAGAGATACCCATGTCATTCTGATGAACTCATCAACAAATGACACAAAATATTTATTCCCTCCAATCGATGCTACTGGAAATGGACCGCACACATCAGAATGCACTACTCCCAAGGCCTGCTTTGCTCTTGGAGCTACTTCTGATGCAAATGGTAATCTTGGTTGCTTCCCTTTCATGCACACCTTGCATGACTTCTCAGGCTTCTTAATTGTAGGAATTCCATGTACCAGCTTCTTTGATTTAAGATGTCCTAAGCTTCTGAAATTCAGATAACCAAATCTTCTATGCCACAACTCACTCTCCTTAACAACACTTGTTGCACTAAGACATTCAGAGTCTGCAGTTCTAACATTCACCTTGAATGTTCTGTTCTTTCCCTGTTCTGACTCCATAATCAGCTTCTGATTATGGTCATACAGTTTCAGAAGATTGCCCTTCATGGTAACCGAAAAACCTTTCTCAATCAGTTGTGTCACACTCATCAAATTGTTTTTCATGCCAGGTATATACCACACATTCTGGATCACTGTTGCTTTCCCATTGTTTAGAATGACTCTGAAATTTCCCATACCTTCTGAGGTATTTATCATCAACACATTTGATCTTTGTACTCTTTCCAGAGTCAAAATCAACCAATCATTTCTTGTTTCCAGTAAGATGGTTTGAGCACCCTGTGTCCATATACCACCATTCTGCTGAATTCATATTATCAGATTCAGAAGCCAACAATAGCACAGGTTCATCATCAGACTCTCCTCTGGCTATATTTGCTTCTTCTGACTTCCTTTCTTTGTTTGACCAACAATCTTTGGCATAGTGACCAAAGTTCTTATAACAGTAACACTGAACATTCTTCTTGTCAGACTTCTCCTTTCCCTTCTGGACATTCTTTTGCCTATTAGAATTTGAAGCTTTTGACCTTTGACCACCATTAGTTTTCTTCCTGGCTTCTGACCAAGTTTGCTTCTGATACTTCTTATCAGAAGTTACTTTCAGAGCCTGCTGCTCTACTTCACTCTCAGAAGTTCTCTAATTCATACGTAACTCATGCGCCTCTAGACTGCTTTGCAGCTCTTCAACTCTCATGGTGCTCAGATCTTTGAAATGTTCAATTGCTACCACAATATAATTAAACTGAGAAGTTAAATATCTCAATATCTTCTCAATGATTACTTGTTCAGAAAGAGTTTCTCCACAAGCTTTCATCTCATTAGTGATCAGAATCACTCTAGAGATGTACTCAGAAACCTTCTCGTTGTCCTTCATGTTGAGATTCTCATATTGCTTTCTGAGAGACTGAAGCTTCACCTTCTTCACTGATGCGTCACCACCGTAACATCTGACCAGTGTGTCCCACGCAGGCTTTGCTGTTTCAGAATCACCAATTTTCTCAAACACATTCGCATCCACACATTGATGGATGTAGAACGTCTTCTGATCTTTCTTCCTTAGCGCCCTCTGTGTTATCTTCTGTGCCTCTGTTGCGTCTGCTTCTAACAGATCATAGCCATCAGTGACTAGATCTAACACATCTTGAGAGCCAAACAACACACGCATCTGAATCTTCCAACGATTCCAGTTTTTGCCATCAAATACTGGAAGCTTGGAATGGATATCACCGCCGTTTTCGTTCATCTTCTACCTTGTGCAATTTACGCAGAATCTCAATAAAACAACGTTTCCCAAATCCCCAGAATCAGAAACAACGATTATCAATCACACAACACCTCACTGTTCTCTCGTGTTTCCCGTGTTTCCCCGTGGATTTCTAACTGGAGCTCTAGATACCAATTGTTGGTGCACAAAGCAGAGATGAAAGACAAAAAGAATATATTTAATGACGGCTAAAAATAAGGAATAATGATTTACAATGAATTACATTGACCTCTACTACTAGGCTATTTATACACAAAATTAGGGTATAATAAAATACTAAAATACCCTCTAACAAAGATATAAAAAAGATATAAAAAGATATATCTAGATATTCCTAAAGTATAAATTATTTCCAACAATTTCTACGCTCCATATGTCCAGTCCTGGGCGTGAGAGAGTGTGTTTATTTTTTTGGCAAAAACTGGCGTGAGAGAGTGTGTTTATTTTTTTGGCAAAAACTGGCGTGAGAGAGTGTGTTAAGAGTCCTATATTAGATAATATGTGGCCTGAACATGCCCTTATAAGTGAGGGAAATCCTCACTTTACAAGCCGATTTTGTAGGGTTGAGTTAGGTCCAACCATATTTCTTAAAAAAATTCTAACATAAATAATTAGTCTTATTTTATTGTATTGCATAGGCCAAGCAAAGTCACTTAGGTCTAAAATTTTCTCTATTTAAACCAACTATTGTATTGCAATATTTAACTTCGTAATATATTATAAAACTTTTTTCTACATGATTTCTATTTAAGATTTGACAAGCCACTTGTTATCAGGCTTCTGCTATCGTGATACCTATCATTTATATCCATATACCAAATCCATTAGTGTTGAGCGTAAGAGGGTGTGTCAAGAATTCTACATTGTATAATTGAGTACAACTCTTACCTTACTAGCCGGTTTTGTAAGGTTTAGTTAGACCTAACCACAATTCTAAGATGATATTAAAGTTTATTCAATATCTGTTGAGCCACCTACTATTAGGTTTCTGATATCCGGCCACCACCATTTTTATCCTCGCTCCAAGCCCAATAGTGTTGAGCATGAGATTGTGCGTTAAGAGTCTCACATTAAAAGAAATATGGTCTAAACTTATCTTTATAAACGGGGACAATCTTCACCTTACAAACCGATTTTGTTAGGTTGGGTTAAGCTCAACCACAATTCTAAGATGATATTAGAGTCTATCCTTAGTATCTGATGTCATGTTTCCGCTATCGGATCACCCACTATTTATATCTATTCACCAAATTCAATAGTGTTGGGCGCAACAAGGGGTGTTAAAAGTTTTATATGAGATGATATATGGCTCGAACATATATTCATAAGTGAGGGAAGTCCTCAACTTGGCACAAATTCAAAGAGTTCAAAATATTTTTTTTAATGCACTCTCATGCAATATGTATAAAGTAATGCATTGTTTTTTGTTTTTTAATGCACTAATGCGATATGTATAAAGTAAAGCATTGTTTTTTGTTTTTTAATTTGACTTTGTCATCTGAATCTTTCATGTAGGGAGGAGTAACAGCAGCACGTCCTTTCCTCAAAGATGTATTTCTTCCAGAAGTGTCGGTAATGTTGTATGAATCTTAAGTATATTTAAATTTTTGCTAGTGTTCCCTTTTTTGTTTTTCATTACTGTTCTACTTGATTTCATACATATAATTTTTTAATTGCGTTATTTTTGGTCTGATTAGTTGTTTCTGCTATTTTTGGGCAGGTGATGGACGGTAATTTTCTGCCAAAATGTATATTTGTTGCAGCTATGGTGAGGCGCATAATGGATGCTTATCAGAATAAGGATGCATTAGATGAGAAGGTAATATCTTACTTTTATCACGTGAACATATGTAACTTGAAAAGACGGACTCGGTCTTGTAATGATGAGAACATAGATGGAATAATTTATTTTATGATAAAATCTTCTGAATGTCATTGATTTTACACAACAATTTTAATCTCTTGGTTATAGACCATCACTATCCACTATTAGTATAGTTTACAAAATGGTTCAAAGAAGTTGTTGAAACGAAGTTAGAGTTTAAAATTGAGCCATTGTCTATGGCTATATAGTATGTATCTCATAATGTGCCTAGCTCTATCAAAGTGACCATCCTAGGTTGTTACAGTTTCTTCATGTATAAGGCGTAGCGTAGGTCATATCTAGAGTAATAGTAAAGAAAATTCAATTGACAAGCTATTAGTCCATGAAATTTGTCCAAGTTTTCAGAATTTCATTGCTTATCACACAATAAATCAAAATCCAAACGAACTGTTAATCCATATAAAAAAGAAAATATATTGTATAACCAATGGAGAACATCAGGTCAATCCACCAATAGGGCTTGTGCTCAAGAACAAACCACCAACAGAACGATCCCCCAATAGTGTAGAATTTTGTGTGTGCATGTGTGTGGGCAATAGTTACTGATAATATACTAATTGATATTGCTAACTTGTAGGAATTTATCGGTAACATCCGACTAAAGCTACCTGGAGAGTTATTATCTCTTCTTTTTGAGGTACTATTTAATTTAATTTAATACAAATCTAACTTCTGTTTATATACTTCACAAATTCTTCATTGCATTACTTATTCTTCCTTCTTTTAGGAGCTCTTTAAATCTTGGATAAATGAAGTGAAGAAAATGTCTGAGAAAAAGCGAGCTATGTGGGCCAAGCAAAAGCAAGACAAGTATGGCCATGATATTATATTTAGGATGACGGACGTAAGCTCTCTTTAGTATTTTTCTCTTTTAATGTTTTCTCTGCATTTTGTTCATCAGGGAAGGTACTGCTTAAATGAAATGATGACATTAATCGGTTCCTTAATCAAGCAATGAAATGATTAGCGATTAAAGAAAAGAAAAGAAAACAAAACAAATAGCAAATAAGAATATGTTTGAGAAACAAATCAAAACTGTGATTTTTGTGCCAGGTAAGTCCTGAAATCTCATCAAGGTGGTGTTTTGAAGTTAAATGCTATTATCTAAGTAAATACATAATGATATATTAATTTTTTAGTAGTAAGCATAGAATTATTTGCTTATTTTGTAAAACATGCCATTTTTTATCTATTGATCAAAGTAATTTTGGGGGTTTGAAGTTATTTTTTCTTATATATATGTGAATTTTTATTCATAATGTGAATTTGGTAGGATCATACGATCCCACAATTTTGGTGGGTTCTTAAGTTTGTCAATATGTGATTTTGAGAATGGTGATTTGTTGGGAAACTCCAATTTTGAGATGGCACTGAAAGTTTATATATTCATGTTATTCTTAGATTCATTGATTTTGATAGTGGTGATTTGTTGGGAAACTCCAATTTTGCTGATTTCATCATTTTATGTTTCTTCATTAATATTGCTGTTGATTTGTTAATCCAACCTGATCTTAGTATGTATGGATTTGGATTTTGATCCGCATAGTTTCTTAATCATGGAGACATAATCACTCATGGTCTGGAGTTGACTCTCAAAACCGGAAATTTTAATGTTAAGAGGTTCAAGATGGAAAGGACAGGAGTAACACAGGTTGTGTATTGTTTCCCTTTCTAATATTTCAAACTCTTGATATTTCACACAACAAAATGACTTTGTTTGGCTTAGGTACCATGACACCTTGGGGCTTGGAATTGTCTATCACAGATCAATTCCTATAATTGATTTTATTTATTTATTTTACAGGTGCTACAGAGGTCTTCATATGTGAGTGCTTTGGCCCACATGACTGAAGTTTTTAAACAGTCTGAGAAGTCCAGAAATGTAAGTGGTGCTAAAGCTATGCATTATAGCCAGGTAATATGCGTTCTGGTTGGGAACTTTCTTGATAGATCACTTTTAGTGGCTTTGTTTGATCCTTGTAGCTGATGTAAAAAGCTTTATTGTTGTTGCTGCTTTTGTATTCTTTTTTGTTATAGTTTGGCATGCTTTGTCCATGTGATATTCGAGTTGAAGCATGTGGAGTAGTAAGGAGTCTGGCTTTGATGACTCATGTCACTACTGATGTAGAGAAAGACTGCTCAATTGATATTGTATGTTTTGTGTAATTTATCGTGGAATTTTCCTTTATTGTTTGTTATTAATAATACTGTTTTGCTTTAGATACTACTCCCTCCGTCCCAAATAATAGGACGTTTTAGCGTTTTCACACGAATTAAGAACTGCAATTATTACTTTATCGAAAAGTGAAATGATATATGACTTTACAAAAATGCCCTTCAATAATTACATTGAAAAGCAAAATTAAAAGAATAGAAAGAAGAAAGAGAAATAAATAGTAGAGGGTGTATTAAGCAAAAAGTCATTAATGATGTATTGGGATTCTAAAGTGACTTATAATTTGGGACAAATATTTTTGGCAAAGTGACTTATAATTTGGGACGGAGGGAGTATAGTTTTTAATGACTCTGCTCGAGTAATCATACATGTTTGTGTGTTTAAATATGAGAAATGATGTTTAGACACAATTTGACATAAAAATTCAACAACAATTCCATGGTTAATGCAGTTAAAACATGCAGTTAATTTTATTTAGTGGATGGTTACTAAGTATAAGAGGAGTTAACTCGTTAACTATCTACTCAAGTCTCAATACCATTAACCAGAGTTCTATAACATTATTAACCATGATTTTCAAGTGTAGTTGAACCCAAATTGTGGTTATTGAACATCTTTTATTTGAACACTATTTGGTAGATTAATAGATATATGTGTATATTTGAACACCTTTAAGTAGTGGTCAATATAGTTCAAAATCATGGTTAATTTTGTTGTGAATTATGCCATCCTTACAATTTTTCTTGTGACTCAACTTCAATTTAATCATGACTAATGCTGGCTTAAACATTTTCAACACTGCCATCGTTGCTTCCAAGAAATGGCTTCTTTACCTTCTAAGGCCATAATTTGACCTCTATTTTGCTGCTCCCATCAAGGTTGATGAAGCAAAAATACCTCATCACATTCTTCTCTATACATGCTAGATTGCCATTGCAGAGAGAACTCAACCTTGTGAAACCTGTCTTCTCCTCTTGATATTTGCCTTGCTGCTTGTCATCACACTCTAGTTATGGTTAGGGTTTCATGATATAAGTTCGCTTAGACCTTGTGTGTTTGTTTGTCCCACGTTCTCCCTCATCACTACTAGCATCTTGTCTTTAATCTTCTGCAGTGCCAATTGCAATCTGGTTACCAATTCTTGCAGTTTTTCTGCATCATCCATGCGCATTTTCATCCTCTTTCAAACCATGACATTGTAAGGCAAGAGGCAATTTGAAAGTGCCTTTCTCTCTTTATACACTTAATGTGTTTCTAACTAACTTAGCCAACTTCTCCTCTTAGTATTTACTTCTAATTCCTTCTCACATATACTGTTTTGCCCATTGGCCTCCAATCACTGTTATTTCTTTCTGTTTTAGATCCGTTCTAGTGTTCAAAGGATTACGACTCTCAAAGGAATTCATCTTCACGAACCAGATTCCTTTCTTGTCATTTATAACGGTGTGATCCTTGGCAGACATGAAAACCCACAGGTATCAGATTGGTCTATCTTTTATCAAATGTATTCGTACAAAAACACATTCATGACTATATCTCATTTGTTGTAAACCTTAACTTTTCTTGTTCAGGTCTATGCTAATTATATAAGGGATGCACGGAGAAGTGGTAGGGTCAGCAAGTTTCTTAGTGTCCATGTCAATGAAAAACAGGTGAATATTTCTGCTGCAATTGATTTTCCCCTTACCCCCATGTTTAATAGTATTCTCATTTTTCCTGTTTAATCATTTTTTTAGATGGAAAATTCTTATTTTGTTATTGTTTCAATCAGTGTTGTGTCTACTTAGCTTCTGACGGTGGCAGAGTTTGTCGCCCTTTGGTCATTGTTGAAAAGGGGATATCAAAAATTAAAGATATCCATATGGCTGAACTAAAAGTAAGTGCATCATCTCCCCTTATCTTGTTAATAAAGAAATGTAGATGTTCATGTAATTATTGACTTAAGATGTTTTTTTAGGAAGGCAAGCGTACATTTGACAGTTTTGTAAATGACGCCTTGGTTGAATATGTTGATGTCAATGAGGCAAATAATGCATTGGTTTGTTTTCCTCTAACTATTTCTATGTTTTTCTGTTTTTGAAATCTTATTCATGACAACAAGTAACTTCAATTTTCTATTTTATTTATAGATTGCATTGACTGAACAAGATGTGTCATTAGAAACAACACACATTGAGCTTGAACCATTCTCCATCTTAGGAGTTAGTGCGGGGATAATTCCATATCCTCATCATAATCACTCACGTGGAAATTTTAAACAGGTTGTCCTTTCTCCCCATCACTATACAGTATTACATCATATATTGCATATGTATGAATTAAAGGTTTTCTTTCTCCAACTTGAAATGTATGTATTTTACTCACTGTAGTGTGCGGTAGGGAAAAAAGCAATAGGGAATATCACATATAACCAGGCAAGTAAACAGTTCCCTCCAAACAAATTAATTTTTTAATTAAATTTAGATTCTTTCATTCTAAGTATGCAATTATTAAGTTTAAATCTCTTTTTTCCAGTTACTTCGGATGGATCGCTTGCTTAACTCACTGGTTTATCCGCAAAGACCTTTGCTGACTACAAAATCAATTGAGCTAGTTAGTAGTTTTATTGATTTTTCTCATTATTTATTTTCGCCACAAGTAAAAATCTAGCTAATATATGCTTTTTAGGTTGGATATGATAAGATTGGAGGAGGCCAGAATGCCATCATAGCTGTAATGAGTTTTAGTGGGTATGATACAAATGACGCAATTGTCATGAACAAGTCATCGATTGATCGTGGTTTTGGGCGTTCCACAATTATGAAAACGTAAGCAATTTTATTTGGAGATTTAATGCCTCCTGTTGCGGCATATTTTGTATTTTATCGTATGGCTCTTATTATTAATGTCGAGTTTGATGTTCCTGGATGCATAGGGATACCATCATCAAGCAAAACTATAATAATTGCACATCAGACCGATTTCGCCCTCCCACTAGAGACAATGCGGGGCGAATGCAGGTGATATGCTTTAGTTACTTGGATCTGAATATTTCTTGTATATAAATTTTAAAAACAATATTGAGTTCCGTGAATTTTGTGACCAAACTGATCTGTGTTAGAATCTTTAATATTACCCATGATTTTCATGGAATCTATGGAGAAAATCTGAATTGAATCTTTCGATTACATCAGATCAGATCTATTAATAGATTTAATTGGTGACTTGCTGTAGGTAAGGCCTAGACTGACTAACACTTGTCAGTTAGTCACAAGTTGTTAGATCTGATTTAACATTCTAACTGTGTGAGACAGTTCTATATATATATATATATATATATATATATATATATATATATATATATATATATATATATATATATATATAGCTTGTTATAGGGCTTATTTTCCTAGTAATTACTTTGTACAGCTGGCATAGGATTTGTTATAACCTAGCCTCATCTCTCTCTTATATATAGGGATCCTTTGTACTGTTAACTTAGTGTGATAAAATACAATAACATAATTTCTTCATCTCTCTCCTTTCTTACATTATTAACATGGTATCTCGAGTTATTTTCTTGATCTAAGCGCTTCCATGGCGCCGCCTTTCAGCATTGAAGGTGCTTTTCCTTCGTCTCATGTGAAACTCTCACATCTCATGTCCGTCAAGTTAGATGAGTAGAATTTCAAACAGTGGAAACAACAAATCAAAGGCGTTATTTGTGGTCATCGTCTTCAACGGTTCGTTACTGTACCGTGCGTTCCACCGTGCCTTCTTCCCGGCGCCGATCCAGTCACCGACGGTGCAAATCCAGATTATCTTGATTGGGAACAGCAGGATGCACTTATCTGCACCTGGCTACTCTCCACGATTTCCGATTCTCTTCTTCTGAAACTCGTCGACTGCACGTACTTGTGGCAAGTATGGTCGGAAATTCACCGTTACTTCAATGCTCTGCTCACCACCAAGGCGCGACAGTTGCAATCTGATCTTCGCAACCTGAAGACAGTGTATTGGAGATTAATTTTGAAGATTCTAATGATGATGTGGGTATGAAGGAAGACATGGCAGTTGCTTAAAATGATGTTTCTGAAGATGATTTGGTTAAGGAGCAAATGATTGAAAAAGGGGAAGGGGAAGGGGAAAGGTATAGGGAAGTGGAAAAGTAATGGTAAAGGTAAAGGTAAAGGTAAAATGAAGGGGAAATATAAAGGTAAAGTTGGAAGATTACCTAAACAACCAAAGCAGTGTGAAGGAAGTGGTGAATGAAGTATTTTGGATGATTATGTTAATGAAAAGAGGAAACAAATATGAAGGGTGAGGTGGGAGTTAAACTGGTAAAAGATTTTCAAATATGAAGGTGATATTCTATCAAATATCAAGAAAATGATAGCAAAGAAATTCAGGAAAAAAAACAAACAATTAGATTGTGAGGTATTGAATGTTGTTTTGATTTACATTTGGATTGTGTTTTACATTTGTTCATGAAGTTGTGTTACTGAATTGTTGTGTGTTACACAAGCGCGCAGGTGAATATAATTATGAGGTGAGACATATCTCATATAATGGAGAAAAGTATATTGTGAGTATGTCCAATAAAGAGTGCTCTTGTAGGACATGGATGCTGACAGGGTTGCCATGGTGTCATGCAATATTTTGCATGAAATCTCAACAGTTAGAGATTTAAAACTTGTGCCTGATTTCTACAAAATAGAATGTTATGAGGCATGTTATGCACCTGTAATTTATCTAATGAATGAGGGAACTCTTTGGGATAAAACATAGTATGTTGATTTATAACAACCACCAATCAAAAGACAACCGGGAAGACCAAAAAAGAAAAGGACTAGAGATGCATTAGAGGATATAAGAGATGAAATACAGCTAAAGCAAGCTAACTTTAGAATCAAGTGCAGTAGGTGCCACATGATGGGGCACATTAAAGCTACCTACAAATTTCCCGCACCAAGTCAGAAAACTCAGCCTGAACCCAGTCAGCCTGGTCCGAGTTAGCCTGGACCAAGTGAGACTTCATCTATCATGTCTGAAGAAACATCAACGTGATCTACTTGTCTGCTATGTTTCGGTATTACTATCTGTGTACTTTGTGTCAATGAACACAAACTTAGGCTTTTTGTATTAGTGTCAATGAACACAAAATTTGGCTTTTTGTATTAGTGTCAGTGAACACATATTTGATAATGCAATGTGTAACAAGGATCTTAGTTCTGATTATTATAATGCAAACAAAATTTTGTTATTTACTTAATTTGACTTTTGATTATGTTTGCTTTAAGATAAATTACAAACAACGTTTTGGCTCTAATAAATAACATGGAATAAGGATAATGTATTTACAGGTTGGTCAAAGCATTAAACCTAATTATTTTAATTCAGTCCTTTTACTCATTATCTAAATCTCATCACGGCCACTTATTTATTACAATGTTCCAGTTAAGTACCTTATTTAATATTTTTGTGTCACTTATTGCAATATTACAAACCAATTTGTTATAGCAGAAATGATAAAACAGAGTTTCATTACATACCATAATTGATAACATAGACCATATTCAACTCATTTCATTTAACCAACATTGAAATTACATAGTTTCATAACATCAAATTACATATTGTTTTGAGCAGAATCCTATTTGAAATACATGGTTAAAAACCCTAAACTAATAATGCAAAACACCATTTCAATTTTCAACACTCCTTTTGTGCTCAAAACTTCATTCTTCAACTTGAATATTTTCTTCCTTTTCCTTTCAATCTTAAATTAATTTTATCAACAAATTTATCACCTACCCACTTGAAAAAAATTTGTATCCCTTCTTCAATTGACTTCTATAATTCCTACAATCTCAAAATTATTTCTCAATATTCACATTGTTCAAATCTGTAATAGTACGAATAACACACTCTTCTTGGCACCAACAATCTCTCCTTTTGTTTCTTATGACCACATATTTAAATGACCCACAATTTTGTTTGTTTGATTTTGAATAGTCGCTGGAGTTCATTGACATCTTAGCAAAAATTATGAAGATGATGGTTTAGATGAAGAGGATTCTTGAAGAATTTTGGAAGAAGAATGATGAATGATGAATATGAATAGTATCCTTAATGTTTTTAAGAAAACATGACAATGGTGTTTGAATAAATATGGAGCTTACAACGTTAATATAAGTCATTGTTGAGTCACTAATGAAAGTTAATCCTTGTTGCCATGCCACATCAATCCAGTTAACGCTTTCCCAGACAAACAAACAGAATGGATCAAGTTAGATAATGTAACCATTGTTAAGAGACTAAGTTGTTACGGTTATTAAATAAGGGACTAAAGTGAAATATGAAATTAAGTTAAGGGATTTCAACACTAAATAAGCCCTTTTTAAAAATTGAGCCGTAATCAGAACCCTACATTTAAGATATTTTCCCTAATATTCTTACAAACCAAAATACTTAACATACCGAAAGACTTGTAATTAAGTTCTTCGAACCCTATTTTTTTCACCTGATGTCTTTTATAAAAGTCTTCCGGTTTTAATTTTTTTAAAGTTGATAACAACTATTTTTTATATCAATATGAGGTACAAATAACATGGCGATATAATAATTCATCTTGAAGGCATAAGACTAGGAGTAGTACCTACCCCAAATGTACATGAAAAATATATAGGTGGGCATACACAACAACTATTTCAGTATATAAGCGGATCATGTGACATGTCTCTTCCCGTACGATACAAGTACCATGTTGCTCGCTGATCGTACCTGATCAGAGTTGGACCGTCACAACTGGCTTCGAGCTGTATTTGAAGGAGATGAAGGGGTACCTGCAAGACACTCTGATGGCAAAATGAGAGATGGAATGCGCAAGCAAGTGAGTATAGGTGTGAATGAATGCATACCTGACCCTCTCATGAGAGAGGGTATTTATAGCCCCCAGTGTTGGGCCAAGGTCCCCCACCATTGGGCCACGCAGAGGCCCAATAACGGGAACTGCCAAGGTCCCCCTGGCCAACCGCTCCACGAGAATAGGGTTGGACCCGAAATTCCCGGTGGGCAGTTTGATGTGTCCGTTGAGAAGTGGTGGGCCACGTCCCTTAACGGTTAGATGAGAAGGTGCCCCACAATCTCTGACTTGGGCCTTCTTTTCGTAGGGCAAATGTAGGCCCAGTCCAGATCAGGAGCCCCCCAAGTTATTGTCCTCGAGTTAGAGGGTGATGACTTGAGTTCAGTTGTTATCGAAGGCTTGGTCGGGATAGAGGGTTGAAGTCCCCGAAAGGAGAAGATCATTGCCCGCGGAGGGCAAGAACAAGCACGTCGGGGAATACCATAGACGGACGGGGATCAGGATTGGACAGTTCATCCACCTGCTCGAGAAGGCATGTTGGCGGGGAGGAGTCCCTCCCAAGTTATTGTGCTCGACAGGGTTCATCTGTCTCCCGGGAGTTATTAGTTTGTCGAGCATTCCCTCGTCTTCGTGATAGTCAAGGGAATGTCTCCCTTTGTGTGTTTTAGTGCCGAGCACCTCCCCGCGTAAGTGTTAACCCACCTACGTCATGCCCTCGTAGGAGTCGGGCGCTTGCTCGTCAGTCTAGGGGATTTCGTGTTTGATGGTTGAGCCACGTGGCTAGCGTTTTGGGGTGCCACCCCTTAATAAAAAAGCAAAAGGGGCCAATGAGATGATGACCCTTCATGTGGGATCCCTTGGGGCATGGGTCGCCTATAAAAAGTGGGCCCTTGGAGTTCATTTGTCATCTTCTCATCTCCCTTTCAATCCTTCCTTTGCTCGCGGTTCTCTCAAAGCTCTCAGTTTTTCTTCGCTTGTGGTGTGAGGCGACCCTCTTAACTTTCCAATTTTTTCCTCAACGTTCTCCATCCAAGTAAGTTATAACCTCTTAATACCACCTTGGGTTTATCTGGATTAAATGTCGGAAATTCGTCTTGACTGGATGAATATCCATGAGTTTTGTGATGAATGTTCATGAATGTTCATATGAATTCATGGGTTTTGTGTCGGGCACTCATGAAGATGCCGAGCACCTATTAATAAATATTCATGAGCTTCATGACTACTCACGAATATTCATCCGAGTTTATGTATTTAATGTCGATCACTCATGAATATGTCGGGCACCTATGAACGTTCGCGTCATGGTGTTGGGGGATCCTTAGTGTTGTACCCCAAAATTTGCCCTCCCATATTCTTCAAGATTTGCTAAGATCATGCTTCAAAATCCCCCAAAGGTTGCACAGTCCAATTGCCTCCTGACATAGTCAAAATTAGGGTTTTGGTTATGGCAAAGAAGTAGAAGTTTTCAAGGGGCCAATCAAGTCCCACATGCCTATATACATTGTCAAGCATCCATATGTCAAGTTTCAAGACTCACAGCATCAAATTGCACAGTCAAAAACCCTAAATGCTTCACAGTCAACTACAGGGGCAAAATGGTCATTTGACAGTCAAAAGTAAAAAATTTTGGTCAACATCTTATTTTGAAGCCACAAACATCATTTTATCAATTCTTGATCATGATTCTCAAAGCATGGCTCAAAAAGTCTCAAGATGCAAAAGTTTCTATTTTTGGACAGTTGAAAAAGTCAACTGCAAATTGACCAGGGCATAACTTCTTCATGGTTCATCATAAAAATCCCATCCAAAGCTCATTTTGAAGAGAATGACATTTCCTACAACTCATCTTCACACTTCAAGTCCAAGAAATGCTCTCACAAAAAGTTATCAATTTCAACATTATAGGTCATTTTCAAAAGTCAACAAAAAGGCACTTCAAGTCAAAGACCATAACTTGATATTGGTAAATCAAAATGATATGGGACCAAATACATTGGTTAGAGGACTTCAAGAACTTTCCGAAATGTCCAAGAACATGATCAAAGCTTAAAAATTAAGCAAGATATGCCTTGTGGAAGTTGGGAAATTTTTGGGAATTTTGAAAAGTCAACTTTGCATAAAAAGCCTCAAAATTGTTAATGGGCCTCAATTTCTTCCATGAATCATTACCCAAAGGCTATGCACGACCCATTAAGCTAAAAGGGAGTTATTTTCTTATTTTTAATTAATTAATTGAATTTTTAATCTTATTAATTCATTTAATTAAAATTAATTATGAGAAAAATACTAAATCATGTTTTTTTAAATCTTTTTATGCAGCAAATTCTTCCATTATGAATCAAATATTTCGTGCATCATTCAAAAAGGAAAGATTCTACACAATTAGCAAGTTTCCATGGCAAAAGATTTGAAAAAAGATGTAACAAAATCAAATATTTGAATCATGAATGCATAGACTTTGGGCCTGGTTTTCTTCACCTAATTCCATCCACATACATATGCAAAGCTAACCTAATGCTGAGAGACACAGAAGCTGCGCAGGAAACAAAGAACAAACTTGCAATTTTGGCCAAAAAACCTTGAAACTGTTTTCATATCTAGAGCACGATTCAAAGCTCCAAAGGCATTCCAATACATTGCCAAGGGATCCAGGAAGCTTTTGCAATCGAAACCAAGTCTCCACGCGCAAGGAATTGGTAGAACAGAATTGCTTTCCTTTCAAAATTGTCCATAATCGTGTTTTAATTTCCATGCATGATTCATGATTTTTAACTGTGGATTTATACTAACAATGACATTTTGAAGCTAATGGTACCATTCAATTGAAGAATGGCTGCCTAAATAGGAATTCACCACGGACGTGTTCTAGGGTTTCAGAAGTTTTAAATTAGGGTTTCCCTCATGTGGAAAAATTAGGCCTTAAAGCCTATGCCAATGGAATCAGGACATCCAGACGAAGCCAATCCCCACCTCGCGCCCTTTTTATATTTGACTATCGTCTAATCGCTATTTTTGCAGGTCTGGTTTAGTGGGGGTTTAAAACCCCCGCTATTTGCTTTTATTTACAGGGAAAAGATGAAGACGAAGCCTATGTGTCCAAGCGTGAGTGGAGGATTCAAATCCTGGCGCGCGAATTTTTGTTGACACCACTAACCATTGTTTTCATATATTAAATTTTCCAATCACTATGTTAACAAATACGCGCGTTGGTTCCGTTGGCAGTTGAGTTGTCATGCAGGTACTGGGACCTGGGTTCGATTCCCAGGTCCCCTCTCACATTTCATAATTTTGGCATTAACATGTTTCCATGCAGCATCTCCTTCAAAGACCACAATACGCCTTCACATCCAAGCCTGCCAAGTGTCCCTGATGGTCAATCCAAAGGCCAGAATGTGCAGTCTACCATACACGCTAGTCAACCACTCTGCACGCAAGCGCTGGAAAGTCAAAAAGGGCCTGATTCAATGGGCCAAACTACTTTCAACAAACCTCCCAAATTGGGTCAGACACCCCCATTGTTTGTATTTTTTTTCTCTCCTTTTCTTTTCTTTTAATTATTTTAATTGTTTTCTTTTAATTCACAAAATATAATTTTCATAATAAAAAATCAGACATCAAAATATGTTAATTAATTTATTCATTAAATATTTTTGTAAATAAACTTTTAATAATTAATTTAGTAAAATTAGGTTTCAATTTTAATCTTTTCTTAAATAACTAAAATATGTAGAAATTAGGCTTTTAGCATTTTTATTCTTTTTTTTAATAAATAATTTTTTTCTCATCATTATTATTATTACTAATTATTAATTATTTTGTAAATACTCATGTAATTAATTAACTAGTGTAAATTAGGTTAAGACTTGAATTTCTTTAACAATTAAAAATAATTTAGAACTAGGGTTTCATTTAACTTCCAATTTTAATTAATTTTCTTTATTTTCATTAAAAAACATAAAAACATAAAAAAATAAAAAAAAAACAATTTCTTTTTTAATTTAATAATTAATTAACTTTTAATTTCAATTTAATCTTTAAAGGGTCCAACGCCCTCGAACATTCGATTCTAATTTCTTTTCGCGCGTTTGTTCTTATTTTTCGTTTTAAATATAATGTAATTGCTCAAGTCTTGTAATAGTAATTAGGAAATTTATTTACTTTCCGCATTTTATTCAAAACGGGTCTTTGTTAATTTGGCGATGTATAGACCCGCGCTTTGTAATAGCGTAGGATTTTACTTTCCGCATTTAAATTTCCGCACTTTTAAACTGCTAAACTTTGTATGAAAGAATGAATGGCCTAAATTACAAACAATGCGTAGCTCACCAAATGCATGATCAAAGACAAATATTAACATGAAAATAACACATGAATTCACACACCACTCTTAGGGTACGCCTCACTGTTGCCTTGCCCTCGAAACGTGGTCGTCGAGTATAGGACGTTTTAGTAAGTCCTTATGTCCATGACGCATGGCATAAGGGTAGCTTCTAAGGTATCCTACTGTTGCTCTGGTGACCACACTGTCCCTAAAAAACGAATTGACCCGAACACCTCCAACGGTGGTGCTACCTACCTCTCAATGGCGGGATGGCACTACCTTAAGGACATTTACACAGCCTAATTCCTTAGGGTAGGTAGATGACTCGTAGATACTTGCTCTCTCAAAAACAAATCAAAAACTCTTTTCACACCGACACTTAAAAAAAAGCTTTCAAAACAATTTTTTCAAACACTCTTGAGGACTGATACAAGAGTCAATCTGAAATCTTTAAACGAAACTTTTTCAAACCCACTCATACTTGAAAAGCAAACAAACATTTTGAAAACACAAATGAGCAAGTATCTAAGAGCCCATGGATAACCATGGATAGAAAGGGTGCTAACACCTTCTCTTTCTATAAATCTACCTCCCGAACCGAGAAACTATCTCATAAGGAATTTTGCTGTGCTTTTGTCCTGTCCATGTTGGAGAAAATAAATGACGGTGGCGACTCTTGCTTCCGCGACATTTCGCGAACCAGCGTTAAACAGTCAGTTCCAGATCCACCGATCACAGAACTGGCGACTCTGCTGGGGACTTATTTTAAAGTGAGGTGTACCTTAGGACTAAGATCACTTGTGTTTTCAATTGTCTGAATTGTTTGCTTTAAATTATGGGACTGTCTCGGGAGTTCTATAGATCCTAACCCGGGTCTGGGGATACCTTCTTAGAAAGTAGCAACAAGGCTGTGAGGGAACGGTGCGGGGTATACCGACATGGTTGAAGCAGTCTGCTACGTTGATGTGGCACTTTGGTGTGTACCGGTAACCCTTGAGTTCAGTCAAGGAGAGTACGGGGCCGCCGCGTGGTGTCGTGAAGCATCAACTGACCTTAGGAACCTTAATTGAACCATCTTGGCCTCTTTAGGGTAGTGAGATAACTGACTTTGGTGCAGTCCGAGGTTGGTTGATACTCGATACTACACTCAATTGAGGGTTGTTTTCTTGGAATATTTCGGTCGCCAGTTCAGTGGCTAAATCGAAACGATGAACAATGAAAGAAATCCAATGATATTGGGACCCTTAGAACCCGGTTACTTCTGATAGGACAGGTTGAGCCCACCAACTTCAAGAGGGTAATACCTAGACCCCATGCTGGCCTAAACTCTAAGGGCTATGGTGTGACTTGTGTGCTTTCATACTTGACTACTTGCATGCTTGTTATCTGACACTTGAGTTTCTTGCAGGTTTTGTTTATAGTCCTTAATTGGGACTCATAACAGGGTTTACCTACATTACCCCATGCATAGCATAACATCATACCATTGCATGCATCCCGCATAAGGACTAACCCATTTCAAGGATCTCAAGGACTTGTGATGCAGGTCATGATGAACCAACATGTCTGGCAAGGGGCAAAGGGGATTTATTTTCCTCTAGCCAAGGTTGTCAGGGGCTATGACCCACTCGATATGGTGAGCCTTGACTCTTGAAGAAGGACTCTCAATAACATGAAGTTCCTTCAATAAAGCTACCAGATTCTAACAATTTTCTTATTTACCCCGCGAGATCCTTGAAAACATTGCATGCATATATACATATCATTGCATTACAGGTATCCCTTTTGACAGGTCACTTACCTTCTTCGCTGTTTATTTCAGCCGATCGTCATGAATCCCGAATCATCTACTGAGAAATCCATCAAGGCCCTCCAGGCTCAGAACGCCCAGTTCCAAGAGCTGATCATGAGTTTGGCCCAGGGGCAACAAGGTCTGAAGACTCTGCTCTCGAAGAAGAAGAAGAAGACGGTGTTGTTCAAACCGATACGCAAATCTGGGAATGGGTCACAAAATGAAGTTGAGCTGACTACCCCATCTGTTGGCAAAGACAGTCCCCAAGAAAGGGAGGTTCCTAGTCCAGTGGTCTCCGACAACGAGACCGATTACAATGGTGAGCAGTACCCCCCAGCTGAGGACAGGTACAAACAGCTGGAAGACCGGTTAAGTGCTATGGAAATACAGAAAGTGCCTGGCCTGGACTTCGAAGATCTAGGTCTGTCTTCTGGGGTCATAATCCCACACAAGTTCAAGGCACCTACTTTTGCAAAATATGACGGGGCTTCCTATCCTAAGCTGCATCTCAGGTCTTACACAAGGAGGATCCAGCCCTACACGGCTGACAAGAATTTGTGGATTCACTTCTTTCAGGATAGTCTGTCGAGAACTCAACTCGACTGGTTCTATCAACTGAATGGAGCCAACATCCGCAGCTGGGAGGACTTGGCCACTGCATTCTACAAGCAGTACCAGTACAATGCTGACCTCGCTCCTACACGTACCCAACTCCAAGGTATGTCGCTAGGATCAGGAGAAGGTTTTAAGGAGTACGCCCAAAAGTGGAGAGACCTTGCTGGAAGGGTGCAACCACCTCTGACTGATCGTGAACTTGTGGACCTGTTCTTGGGGACCCTGTCTGGTCCATTCTACAACCATCTGATTGGGAATTCTTCTGCTGGGTTCACAGATCTGATCTTGACCGGGGAGAGAATTGAAGCTGGTATCAAATCAGGAAAGATTCAAGAAGCTGCACCTGCTGATGCTCAGAAAAAGCCCCACAGTGGGAAGAAAGAGTCCAATGCTATGCATGGTAAAAAGGGTCGTCATGATGTAGGGGCAATCCAGATCTCTGATCCCGCGCCTGTTCAACAAAGAAAGAGCAATAGGCGTAGGATAAAGTATCAAGATAGGAAGTATACTGACATCAGCATGCCTTTGTCTCAGGCACTACAACAATTGCTGAAGGCGAAACTGATCACACTAAAGGATCCTCCCCAAAATCCTGATACTTCCTCTCACAAATACAACCCGGGTGCGAGATGTGCCTACCATTCTGACAGTCCCGGACATGACACCGACGACTGTTGGACCTTGAAGAACAAGATCCAGGATTTGATTGACGCCAAGGAGGTCAAGTTTGAACACTGATCCTACACCAAGTCATCGAGAATATCTTTTGTTCATTCGAATGTTCAAGTTGTATTTTTCTTTGATCGTTCAAACATTTTATTCATGTCAAACTTTGTTATTTCATTAATGCATTACACGTGTCTGTTTTGAAGTAATTATGTTTACTATGCTTAAAACTGTTTTCATATTTTTGTGATGTTCAACGCTCGGTTAACAATTCTAAGCCTCTTGAGGGAGGATGACGAAAACGAAACCACGATCTCTACAGTATGCTTTTGAACGGACCCCGCTGATGAGGTACAGGCATTGTTTCAATTCCTAAACACTGGAGTAATAAGGAAGATAATCCCTCGTCAACCCCTTTGAGCCAAAGAAGTAGGAGTTTTTCTTTTCGAAAATTAAAACCCTTAATCATAACCTGGGGCAGGGTAGTTCTCTCAGTTGATCCAGGTGCACGATGAATGGCATCAAAGGAATCCTTACAAAACAAAAAAGACAGTGATGGTTCCGAACAATCATAAAGACAGGCAGTCATTACCAAAACAAAAAAAAAACTAAAGCCCAATAAGTCAAAACCTATGAAGGAGACTTACAAAACTGAGGCATCCCGCTGACTGTAAATACAAAAAGAAACAGTTCAGGCAAAAAAAATAGGGATAACGAAATCAAAAAGAAAGAGGTCCTACAAACCCTCAACAAAAAAAAGAAATGACTGCCTATTCAAAATAAACTGTCAACATCCGAACCATCACGGGAATATCAGGACAAAAACTCAAATAAGGTCTAACGCACGATCAACTGAATTTAGGTTTGAAGAACATCACGAAGAATGGGTGGGTACAAATAATTTGAGCCTTTATCCTTTATTTCTTAAACCATGAACCAGGCCACGTTATAACTCTTAAAAGTCCTAGCTGAAGCATGGGTTAGTTCGAAAGTATACTGTTACGAAAGGTATCCTGACTCCTTAAGGCCTACGGTAAATACGGAGTTGACATCACGTTTTACAAACATTCACTTGTTTTAGGAAAAAGAATGCATTTTCAAAATCTTCAAGACAGACATAAGCTTTGCATTTTTGATATAACATTGTTTGCATATAACTATTTGTTTGAACAGCAGGAAAATTTGCACGATGAATACCTAGTGAACAAAAGCACTTCCAATCAAGGGGCAGACGTGATTATTGTCCATCATCTGGGGCAATTCAGTCAAGATTCGGAGAATCTCTCAAAATGCCAAGATAACCAGGGGCAAATCTCCGCCTAAGTCACTTGGGGCATTGGACATGAATTCCAGCAACAAATCTTGCACGATCAGACATCTTCTGGTAACATGGCTACACAATGCTACTGACAGGGGCACCTCCCTACATCCTGAGAGTGTGGACATAGTCGAAAAAATACTACACACAATCAAAGACCCGCTAGGTTGACACACCTAGGCAAAAATAAGGGCTTCCCGGCGAACCAAAAGGGTTCGGGCAAAATAAGGGACGAAAATGAAAAATCTGTACACCCGGCAAGTCGAAAACCTGAAAAGGCGGCCTGGGCAAAAATGGGTATCCCGGTGGACTGAAAACCTGAAAGGGCGGTCCAGGCAAAAATTAGGGATCAGAGCGTACGACTATGTCCTGTCATCTCGTCACTTGCCTACCAGAAGAAGATTTGTCAAATCGGCAGTCATCAAGCACCTCCACAGGTATCTTTCTCTCCCACATCAGAAACAGGGGCAATAATGAGTTGTCTAAGCGATCTAATTGCTCTGTCCACCAAGGTACAAAGGTAGGTTCGGTTGAAAAGCATAACCAAGATATCTTAACTCCTCAGAGAGTAAGCCAGCAGGTCAACATACTCTCCCCAAACAGAATTATCCTGTCAGCCTTAAGGAAGGTGGGTATCCTCCAGCAGATCTCAACATCCCTCAGCGGAGTACACGGACATTCTTAACAAGCATCCCCGGCAATCTGGATATAAGATTGTTCCCCGGCGGTATACAGACATTCAGTGGAGCCACTTCCCCAGTATATCTCAAAAATTTCCCCAGGAGAGTCCAGTCCAAAAGTTTCCCCAGGAAAACGGAATCCATCTCCCCAGCAGGAAGCTTATCCCCAGTAGATTCTGGAAGCTTATCCTCTGCAGAGAACGAACGCGCCTCCCGACTTTATTCAAAGGTTATTTCCCTACCAGGATATAACTGGGTTATCCTCAGCCAAAAGCCACGGAAAGATCTTCCTCGGCGAAGTCTTCCTATCCCCAGCGGAGTCTATTAAAACTTTCGACATAACAACGGTATCCCCAGCGGAGTTATCATCAACATCCCAGCAAAGTACCTCTCTTCCCACAAAGTATTATTCCCCGACAAGGTCGCTAGAGTAATTTCCCCCCGCAGAGTAATCTATTCGCCAAGTTTATTCCCCAACGGAGTCATCTTCTCCTACCGGTTTATTCTTGCAATCATCACCCCCAGCGAAAACGAAGAACTCTCTTCAACATCAGCCCAGGATTCAGCTCCCGGCATTCGTCAAGGATTTATTTTCCTGGACGAAAATACATTCATAAACATCACATTGTCATACATTATGATACATGCATACACGCATCATATCACCCCAATCTCATTTATTTTTGAGAACATCATGACATCATGCATGTCATACATTATGATATTGCATACAACTAACTCGTTACTTTTCAGGAAAGAACGATCAACAGATAAAAGTATTTACCTTTTGAAGTAGAAGACGTCCAAGATTCCTTCATCATTCTGCTGAGGTTGTAGTCGCCTAAGATTCCTTCATCATTCTGCTGAGGTTGTAGTCGTCCAAGGTTCTCTCATCGTCCCGTTGAGGTAGTAATCGTCCAAGGTTCTCTCATCGTCCTGTTGAGGTAGTAATCACCCAAGGTTCTCTCATCGTCCCGTTGAGGTAGTAATCGTCCAAGGTTCTCTCATCGTCCCGTTGAGGTAGTAATCGTCCAAGGTTCTCTCATCGTCCCGTTGAGGTAGTAATCGCCCAAGGTTCTCTCATCGTCCCGTTGAGGTAGTAATCGTCCAAGGTTCTCTCATCGTCCCATTGAGGTAGTAATCGTCCAAGGTTCTCTCATCGTCCCGTTGAGGTAGTAATCGCCCAAGGTTCTCTCATCGTCCCGTTGAGGTAGTAATCGTCCAAGGATCTCTCATCGTCCCGTTGAGGTAGTAATCGTCCAAGGTTCTCTTATCGTCCCGTTGAGGTAGTAATCGTCCAAGGTTCTCTCATCGTCCCGTTGAGGTAGTAATCGCCCAAGGTTCTCTCATCGTCCCGTTGAGGTAGTAATCGTCCAAGGTTCTCTCATTGTCCCGTTGAGGTAGTAATCACCCAAGGTTCTCTCATCGTCCCGTTGAGGTAGTAATCGCCCAAAGGTTCTCTCATCGTCCCGTTGAGGTAGTAATCTCCCAAAGGTTCTCTCATCGTCCCGTTGAGGTAGTAATCGCCCAAAGGTTCTCTCACCGTCCCGTTGAGGTAGTAATCGTCCAAGGTTCTCTCATCGTCCCGTTGAGGTAGTAATCTCCCAAAGGTTCTCTCATCGTCCCGTTGAGGTAGTAATCGTCCAAGGTTCTCTCATCGTCCCGTTGAGGTAGTAATCGCCCAAAGGTTCTCTCATCGTCCCGTTGAGGTAGTAATCGTCCAAGGTTCTCTCATCGTCCCGTTGAGGTAGTAATCGCTCAAAGGTTCTCTCATCGTCCCGTTGAGGTAGTAATCGCCCAAAGGTTCTCTCATCGTCCCGTTGAGGTAGTAATCGCCCAAAGGTTCTCTCATCGTCCCGTTGAGGTAGTAATCGCCCAAAGGTTCTCTCATCGTCCCGTTGAGGTAGTAATCGTCCATGGTTCTCTCATCGTCCCGTTGAGGTAGTAATCGTCCAAGGTCCTCTCATCGTCCCGTTGAGTTAGTAATCATCCAAGGTTCTCTCATCGTCCCGTTGAGGTAGTAATCGTCCAAGGTTCTCTCATCGTCCCATTGAGATAGTAATCGTCCAAGGTTCTCTCATCGTCCCGTTGAGGTAGTAACCATCCCTGATTCATTCATCACATCATTATCAACAAAAACCTTTTGAAGCTCCAGACTCGATTCCTGTATCTTGCCAGGGCACGTCTGAAGAGTTTAAAAAATTCGATTCCTGTATCCAGCCAGGGCACATCTACATAAAGAGTTTGAAGATCAACTCCTGTAACAGGCCAGGTAATTATTTTCCTTTCTCAAGTACGCAAGTCCCCGCTAAGGAAACTCTTACGCGATCGACACCCAGATGGCATCTATAAGCCCATCCTCCTATCCACCATCTCTCCAAATGGCATCTGTAAGCCCATACCCGTCATCACATTGCTGATACTTCACTATGTGAGCGCAAATTTCTGGGCACTTTAGTGTTCAATCATCTTCCACCTTCGGATTACGAAAGGCACGCAAGCCAATCTGCATCCTCAGGTCTAAGAAGATTGAACAGGGGCAACTGTTGTACCCCAAAATTTGCCCTCCCATATTCTTCAAGATTTGCTAAGATCATGCTTCAAAATCCCCCAAAGGTTGCACAGTCCAATTGCCTCCTAACATAGTCAAAATTAGGGTTTTGGTTATGGCAAAGAAGTTGAAGTTTTCAAGGGGCCAATCAAGTCCCACATGCCTATATACATTGTCAAGCATCCATATGTCAAGTTTCAAGACTCACAACATCAAATTGCACAGTCAAAAACCCTAAATGCTTCACAGTCAACTGCAGGGGCAAAATGGTCATTTGACAGTCAAAAGTCAAAATTTTTGGTCAACATCTTATTTTGAAGCCACAAACATCATTTGATCAATTCTTGATCATGATTCTCAAAGCATGGCTAAAAAAGTCTCAAGATGCAAAAGTTTCTATTTTTAAACAGGTGAAAAAGTCAACTGCAAATTGACCAGGGCATAACTTCTTCATGGTTAATCAGAAAAATCCCATCCAAAGCTCATTTTGAAGAGAATGACATTTCCTACAACTCATCTTCACACTTCAAGTCCAAGAAATGCTCTCACAAAAAGTTATCAATTTCAACATTATAGGTCATTTTCAAAAGTCAACAAAAAGGCACTTCAAGTCAAAGACCATAACTTGAGATTGGTAAATCAAAATGATATGGGAGAAAAGACATTGGTTAGAGGACTTCAAGACCTTTCCAAAATGTCCAAGAACATGATCAAAGCTTAAAAATGGAGCAAGATATGCCTTGTGGAAGTTGGGAAATCTTTGGGAATTTTGAAAAGTCAACTTTGCATAAAAAGCCTCAAAATTGTTAATGGGCCTCAATTTCTTCCATGAATCATTACCCAAAGGCTATGCAAGATCCATTAAGCTAAAAGGGAGTTATTTTCTTATTTTTAATTAATTAATTGAATTTTTAATCTTATTAATTCATTTAATTAAAATTAATTATGAGAAAAATACTAAAGCATGTTTTTTTAAATCTTTTTATGCAGCAAATTCTTCCATTATGAATTAAATATTTCGTGCATCATTCAAAAAGTAAAGATTCTACACAATTAGCAAGTTTCCATGGCAAAAGATTTGAAAAAAGATGTAACAAAATCAAATATTTGAATCATGAATGCATAGACTTTGGGCCTGGTTTTCTTGACCTAATTCCATCCACATACATATGCAAAGCTAACCTAATGCTGAGAGACACAGAAGCTACACAGGAAACAAAGAACAAACTTGCAATTTTGGCCAAAAAACCTTGAAACTGTTTTCATATCTAGAGCACGATTCAAAGCTCCAAAGGCATTCCAATACATTGCCAAGGGATCCAGGAAGCTTTTGCAATCGAAACCAATTCTCCACGCGCAAGGAATTGGTAGAACAGAATTGCTTTCCTTTCAAAATTGTCCATAATCGTGTTTTAATTTCCATACATGATTCATGATTTTTAACTGTGGATTTATACTAACAATGACATTTTGAAGCTAATGGTACCATTCAATTGAAGAATGGCTGCCTAAATAGGAATTCACCATGGACGTGTTCTAGGGTTTCAGAAGTTTTAAATTAGGGTTTCCCTCATGTAGAAAAATTAGGCCTTAAAGCCTATGCCAATGGAATCAGGACATCCAGACGAAGCCAATCCCCACCTCGCGCCCTTTTTATATTTGACTATCGTCTAATCGCTATTTTTGCAGGTCTGGTTTAGTGGGGGTTTAAAACCCCCTCTATTTGCTTTTATTTACAGGGAAAAAATGAAGACGAAGCCTATGCGTCCAAGCGTGAGTGGAGGATTCAAATCCTGGCGCGCGAATTTTTGTTGACACCACTAACCATTGTTTTCATATATTAAATTTTCCAATCACTATGTTAACAAATACGCGCGTTGGTTCAGTTGGCAGTTGAGTTGTCATGCAGGTACTGGGACCTGGGTTCGATTTCCAGGTCCCCTCTCACATTTCATAATTTTGGCATTAGCATGTTTCCATGCAGCATCTCCTTCAAAGACCACAATACGCCTTCACATCCAAGCCTGCCAAGTGTCCCTGATGGTCAATCCAAAGGCCAGAATGTGCAGTCTACCATACACGCTAGTCAACCACTCTGCACGCAAGCGCTGGAAAGTCAAAAAGGGCCTGATTCAATGGGCCAAACTACTTTCAACAAACCTCCCAAATCGGGTCAAACACCCCCATTGTTTGTATTTTTTTCTCTCCTTTTCTTTTCTTTTAATTATTTTAATTGTTTTCTTTTAATTCACAAAATATAATTTTCATAATAAAAAATCAGACATCAAAATATGTTAATTAATTTATTCATTAAATATTTTTGTAAATAAATTTTTAATAATTAATTTAGTAAAATTAGGTTTCAATTTTAAACTTTTCTTAAATAACTAAAATATGTAGAAATTAGGTTTTTAGCATTTTTATTCTTTTTTTTAATAAATAATTTTTTTCTCATCATTATTATTATTACTAATTATTAATTATTTTGTAAATACTCATGTAATTAATTAACTAGTGTAAATTAGGTTAAGACTTGAATTTCTTTAACAATTAAAAATAATTTAGAACTAGGGTTTCATTTAACTTCCAGTTTTAATTAATTTTCTTTATTTTCATTAAAAAACATAAAAACATAAAAAAATAAAAAAAAACAATTTCTTTTTTAATTTAATAATTAATTAACTTTTAATTTCAATTTAATCTTTAAAGGGTCCAACGCCCTCGAACATTCGATTCTAATTTCTTTTCGCGCGTTTGTTCTTATTTTTCGTTTTAAATATAATGTAATTGCTCAAGCCTTGTAATAGTAATTAGGAAATTTATTTACTTTCCGCATTTTATTCAAAATGGGTCTTTGTTAATTTGGCGATGTATAGACTCGCGCCTTGTAATAGCGTAGGACTTTACTTTCCGCATTTAAATTTCCGCACTTTTAAACTGCTAAACTTTGCATGAAAGAATGAATGGCCTAAATTAAAAACAATGTGTAGCTCACCAAATGCATGATCAAAGACAAATATTAACATGAATATAACACATGAATTCACACACCACTCTTAGGGTACGCCTCACTGTTGCCTTGCCCTCGAAACGTGGTCGTCGAGTATAGGACGTTTTAGTAAGTCCTTATGTCCATGACCCATGGCATAAGGGTAGCTTCTAAGGTATCCTACTGTTGCTCTGGTGACCACACTGTCCCTAAAAAACGAATTGACCCGAACACCTCAAACGGTGGTGCTACCTACCTCTCAATGGCGGGATGGCACTACCTTAAGGACATTTACACAGCCTAATTCCTTAGGGTAGGTAGATGACTCGTAGATACTTGCTCTCTCAAAAACAAATCAAAAACTCTTTTCACACCGACACTTTAAAAAAAAAAGCTTTCAAAACAATTTTTTCAAACACTCTTGTGGACTGATACAAGAGTCGATCTGAAATCTTTAAACGAAACTTTTTCAAACCCACTCACACTTGAAAAGAAAACAAACATTTTGAAATTTGAGACTCAAACAGGATCTAAATGCATAATTAGATGAGTTTAGGATCGAAGAACATCACGAAGAACGGGTGGGTACAAATAAAATTTGAGCCTTTATCCTTTGTTTCTTAAACCATGAACCAGGCCACGTTATAACCCTTAAAAGTCCTAGCTGAAGCATGGGTCAGTTCGAAATCATACTGTTACAAAAGGTATCCTGACTCCTGTAGGGCTTGCTGTAAATCCTGATTTGACGTCACATTTTACAAAATTTTCCTATCTTACTGAAAAAATGCATTTTCAAAAACTTCAAGACAGACATAAGCTTTGCATTCTTAAAATAACATTGTTTGCATATGACTATTTGTTCAAACAGCAGAGAAATTCACACGACGAATATCTACTGAATAAAAAACCTTCTCAATAAAAAAGATCACCTCAAGTGGAAAAGCACTTCCAACCAAGGGGCACGGCATGATCATTGTCCATCATCTGGGGTAGTCAAGTCAAGATTCATAGAATCTCTCAAAGATGCCAAATAGCCAGGGGAAAATCTCCATCTGAGTCACTTGGGGCATTGGACATGAATTCCAGCAACGAATCTTGCATGATCAAACAAACATCTTCTGGTAGTATGGCAACACGACACTACCGACAGCAACAACTCCCTACACTCGGAGAGCGTGGACATAGTCAGAAAATACTGCGCATGAATAAAGACTTGCTAGGTTGACTGGCCTAGGCAAAAATAAGGGATTCACGGTGAACCAAAAGGGTTCAGGAAAAAATTAGGGATAAAAAAAAGATTTGTACACCCGACAAGTCGAAAACCTGAAAAGGCGGCTTAGGCAAGAAAGGGTATCCCGGTGGACTAAAAACCCGAAAGGGCGGTCCAGGAAAAAATTAGGGATCAAAGCGTACGACTATGTCCTGTCATCTTGTCACTTGCCTACAAGAAGAAGACTTGTCATTTCGATCGAAAGATACCAAGTACCTCATAGGTTGGGATAATACTCGATCCATAATGCCTCCACAGGCACCTTCTCCTGCAGAAACAGGGACAGAAAAGACTCGATGCAAAGTCATCATCATATCCTCAGCATGCGTCCCAATAACATTCACTCCCTGCAAAGTAGGAGAAAGATAGTGGTGTTAGCTCTCCCCAGCTGAGACTCGCAACTGTGAATGAATTGACGATATTCTCCCCAAAGCAGAATTTATCTACCATCAGCACTAAAAAGTCTTATCATCCCCAGCGAAGTATAAAAAATATCCCCAGCGGAGTTTGGAAAATCTTCCCCAGTGGAATTTGGAGAATCATCCCCAGTAGACTCTGGAAGATTGTCCCCAATAGAGCCTAAAAAGGTTATACCCAGTGAAGTCGCAACTAAAAGATCGTCCCCCGCGGAGTTCATTCCTTTCACAAACAAAAACTCAATCCCCAACAGGATTCGGTATCACCAGCAGCGGTAATTTATCCCCAACTGAATTTATCAACGGAATCCTCAGCAGATCATCTCTTCCCCATAAAGTAATCTCCTCATCAGTTTATTCCCCAGCGAAGTTATCCTCTCCTGCAGGTTTATTCTCACAAACATCTTCATCCACTATCCCCAGCGGAAATGAAGAATTCAACTCTTTTTCTCCAGCAACTATCCGAAATTTATTTTCCCCAGCTACAAACATTACATTTCCATACATCATGGCATGCATACGCATCATATAACACAATCTCATTTATTTTGAGAACATCATTGCCTGATACATATCATGCATTACATACAACTAACCTTTACCTTTCAAGAAAGATACACAAAATTCAAGCTACAAAGCTGTTTTTTCAGTTGAATTACAGACATGTTCCTAAATCTCAACAAAGATATTTCCTCAGTTGAATTACGGACGATGTTCCTAAATCTCAGCGGAGATGTTTACCTCAGTTGAATTACGGACGAGCTCCTAAATCTCAGTAGAGATGTTTACCTCAGTTGAATTACGGACAAGCTCATAAATCTCAGCAGAGATGTTTACCTCAGTTGAATTACGGACAATGTTCCTAAATCTCAGCAAAAATATTTTCCCAGTTGAATTACGAACAAGTTCCTAAATCTCAACAAAGTTGTTGAATTACGGACGAGCTCCTAAATCTCGACAGATATTCCCTCAGTTGAATTACAGACGAGTTCCTAAATCTCAGCAGAGATGTTTCCTCAGTTGAATTACGGACGAGCTCCTAAATCTCAGCAGAGATGTTTCCTCGGTTGAATTACGAACGAGCTCCTAAATCTCGACAAATATTACCTCGGTTGAATTACGGACGGGCTCCTAAATCTCAGCAAAGATGTTTTCTTAGTTGAATTACAGACGAGCTCCTAAATCTCAGCAAAGTTGTTTCCTCAGTTGAGTACAGACGATTGAAGTTCCTAAATATCAACAGAGATGATTCCTCAGTTGATTACGGACGACCAAGGTTCCTAAATATCAACAGAGACGACTCACCAGCAGAATAACGGACGACGAAGCTCCTAAAATTCTACTTCGGACTTCCCCAGCGGAATCTTCCTCAACAACAAGTATACAAGCTCTTGCTAAGGAATCTCTTATGCGATCGACACCCCTTCAGATGGCATCTTGAAGCCCATCCCCTCGTCAGCAATTCCAAATGGTATCTGTAAGCCCATTCCTAATATCGCAAGACAATTACCACTTCATGCGAGTGCAAATTTCTGGGCACTCTAGTGTTCAATCCTCTTCCACCTTCGGATCACGAAAGGCACGAAAGCCAATCTACATCCTCAGGTTTAAGAAAATTGAACAGGGGCAGATGTTGTACCCCAAAATTTTCCCTCCCATATTTCTCAAAACATTTCAAGAAAGATCTCCAAATTGCTCAAGGTAGTCCAAGGGTTGGCCAGACAAGCCCTCTCTTAAGGCAGTCTACCCCAAATTAGGGTTTCATGTTGCATCAAGATACTTAATTCCAAGTGATCCCAAATGCTCAACATTGTCCTAATACGTTCTCAAGATCATCCATTTCAATTTTCAAGCCGGGCAGAGGAAGTTTGCTCAGTCAATTGCTCAAAGGTCCAAAAACCGACTGTGCTATGGCAAAAGTCAACTGTGACCCATATACAGTCAAACTTCAAGATTTTTTGTCAACATTCTCATTTTGAAGTATATTTCATCATTTGATCAAGGGTTGATCATGATTTATCAAGGATTTCTCATAATTCATCAAGACTCAAAAGTTGCTAAATTAGGGTTTTATAGGAAAAGTTAACTCAACTTTGACCAAGCATAACTTTCTCATACTTTATGAGAAATGACCCATCCAAATCTCATTTTGAATAGGATGAAATTCCCTACAATCCATCTTCATCTCCCAAGATTAAAATATGCACTCACGAGAAGTTATGAATTTGGACATTATAGGTCATTTTGAAAAGTCAACAAAAACACCTTTTTTGTCAAAGCTTCATACATGAGCATGGAATATAAAATTGATATGATACCACAAGGGTTGCTTAGAGGACATCTCAAGATTTCTAAAAAGTCCAAGAACACCTCAAAAGAGTCAAAATTGAGGAAGTTATGCATTGTTGAAGTTGACCTTTTTTGTAAAATTGCCAAAAGTCAACTATCCCCAAAACCTCAAATTTTGCCAAATGGGCCCATTCTTTTTCACTTGTTTTGAGTTGGCATCATAGCCCACGTGCTCTAGCCCTTACCATTGTCCATATCTTATTTTTATTATTTATTTTGATTTTTATTTGAATTAATTTAAATTAAATCATAATAAATCAAATAAAATCCAAAATATTGATAACAAAGGATTTTGTGATTATTTCAGGCTTCATTATACAGCTAGCGTCATTCCAATTTGTGCCAAGCCTTAGAGTGCACAAAAAGATTGAAAAGAAGCTAAATTTGGAAGGTTGTTAAAGGGAATCAAATAAATATCCAAAGCATTGAAAGAAGAAGATTTGGACACAAATATTAACCCTAATGCATTGCTGGATACATAAGGAGGCGAGGCAGATCAAAACAAGGGTTGGAAGGAGGCGCTAGAGCAAGAACAGAATTTGAAAAAAGAAGCAAAAAGTGTGAGATCGAATTGGTGGTTAGAGGCGTCCTCAAGGCTTGGTATTTGTCCCAATCGTTTCCTGGCATTCTCAGGAACGTAAAGCAATCAAAACCAAACGTTTTCAAGCCTTCCCACGCGCCGTAAGTCCGTCACGGTATCACCCTTTTCTTGAATTCGAAAAGATTTATTCTTGCATCCATAGTGTAAAATAATTGCATATTCTTGATCACCATGATGTTTGCAAACTTTTTACAATAGCCAATTTCATTTATATGGACTGAATCGAAATTCACCATTGTTAGGTTTTCGAGTTTGGTTTTAGGGTTTTTATTTTCAGGTACAATTAGCCTTCGAAAGGGGTATGGTTGTGATCAGGAAGATGACACGGACACAAACATGGCTTTAAATTTTATTTTTATGACCTGTAGAGGATTTTGGAAATACACAGACCTGTAGCAACGGACACTGTCTGTGGGTATAGGTATTGCAAGTTTTAGCCACGGAGAGAGGAAATAGGTGATGCATTGTCACTCCCCTACTGGCCTGTTTGAATTTCGCGCGAATTTTCTTTTGTTTTTTCTTGTTTCTTATATTATTATTATTTTGTAACATATTAACAATCAAAACAGAACAGCCCAATGGTTGCCACATGAGTATTCAAGGTGTAGAGGTTGGAGGTTAGGGGTTCGATCCCTGCCTCCAGCATTTGTTATTTTTCCATTTATTTTTAGGTTATCATATGCATATGCAAGCCAAGCGCCCACCATGGACCTTCATCATCCATGCGCCAGATGGCTAGATGGCCAGATTTGGTGGCTACTACTGAGGATGCACCGTAGACCAAGGTCAGCGCAATACACATGATCAAGAAAGTCAAATGGACCTCCACAAATGGGCCCAGATTATTGCTATTGGCACCCCACTTTCTCAGGCCCAATCTCTATCTCTTTATACTTTATTTTATTTCAATTAGTTATTTTATTTTATTTTATTAACAAAAATTATTTTCTTTTTATCAAAAATCATTAAAAACATTTTTTTATCCAATTAAAATCAGAACTTTTATTTTTCATCAATAAATATTAATTAATTAATTAGGTTTTTAATTCTAGATAACTTTAATTTATTTTACAAATAATTAAAATTAATTAGAATCAATAGGTTTTAACACTAATTTAATTATTTTATTTCTTTCCTAAAATAACAAAAATCCAAAAATATGTCATTTAAATTATTTTTCATTAATTAATTTAATAACCAATTAATTTAGCATTTTAATTTTAGGACTTAATTTCTTTTCTTAAAAAAATATTAAAAACAACAAAAAACTTTTTTCTTTTAATTAGGAGGGTCAAAACCCTAATTTCGCATTCGATTTAATTTCGCATCGCGCGCTTTATTATTATTTTATCCAATTATTGTATCTGCTCCCGACTTGTAATAATTTAATTAGGACATTTACTTTTACCGCTTTTATTTTCAAAGGGTTGTTTTTGGCGATGTAAATACCCGACGCCTTGTAATAGTTAGTTTAATTTCCGCACCTTTAATTTCTGCAAATATTCAATTGTTAGATGTTTGATAATAGGGTTTGCATGACAAGAATGAATGATTAAATTTAAAGCAGTTAGATCACCCTAAACATGTGCAAAGATAAAAATAACTGAAATCAACACACTCGCACATGTGCACTCCTAGGGTACACTCCGACTCGGTTGCCTTCGTAAATGGTCATTGAGTATAGGTTGTTTTAGAGGTCGCCCTCTTGTCTAAAAGATCATAAGTTGCCTCGAAAAGGTTGCCTCAGACATTGTTGCCTCAAATAAATGATCTAAGACATTAGGGTTACCACTAAGACGTCCTAATGTTGCTTTAGTGACCGTATGTCCCTATTTCGAATTGACCCTCAAACTTCAATGACGGTGCTACCTACTCACTAATAGTGGGATAACATTGTCTAAAGGAAACAAACATAGAATAATTCCTTTTTAGAGTAGGTAGATTAGTTCTTAGATACTTGCTCATCCAAAACAAACTTTTTTCCACACTTACACTCCTTTACAAATAAAGTTTTCAAAAACACTTCATTACACTCTTCAAGACAGAAGCAAAAGTTAAATCAAAGTTAAAACAAAAACTTTTCAAAGCACACAAACACAAGAAAACAATTTTGAAAATGATGAGAAAGTACCTAAGAGCCCGTAGATAACTACGGATAGAAAGGGTGCTACTACCTTCCCTTTCTATAATCTACCCCCTGTACTCAGAAATATCTCGAAAAAGGAATTTTTCTATGCTTTTTTCCTTTCATTGTTGGATAAAATAAAAGACGGTGGCGACTCTTGCTTACCGCGACATTTTGCGAAAACAAACGCAAAACGCGAACCAGCATACCAAAAACAGTCAGTTCTCCCACTGTATCACAGATGCTTTTTCATATATAAACTTTTGCGTTCATTGTCTTTCTTTTACATTTTATTGTTTTAAGATGGCTATACCCTTACACACACCCACACTCACAAATGCAGGTACCCTTCCATTCCAGAATCCATGGGTAACGATACTGCTATAGCCTGAAGTGACTCTGAAAATCTGATCTACCAAGCCGAATACGATGGTGAGGAAGATTGTGAGGTGCCAGGGGAATTGGCCAGACTACTACAACAAGAGGAAAGAGCAATTCAGCCTCATGAGGAGTTGTTGGATACAATCAACTTGGGTACTGAGGAAGACAAGAAGGAAATCAGAGTGGGTGCCAATCTAGAGCCGAGTGTCAAAGCGCGCCTAATTCAGCTATTGCATGATTACGTTGAGATCTTATCCTGGTCATACGAAGACATGCCGGGACTTGATACAGACATTGTGGTACACCGTCTACCCACAAGAGAAGACTGTCCACCAGTGAAACAAAAAGTCCGCCGCATGATACCTGACATGTCAGAGAAGATAAAAGCAGAGGTTATGAAGCAGTTCAATGTTGGATTTCTGGCTGTTACTTCCTATCCATAATGGGTTGCTAACATCGTGTCCGTGCCTAAGAAGGAAGGCAAAGTGAGAATATGCATGGATTATATAGATTTAAACAGGGCCATCCCTAAAGATGACTTTCCACTTCCGCACATCGACATCCTAGTTGACAACACAGCTCAACACAAAGTATTTTCTTTCATGGACGGATTCTCAAGATATAACCAGATCAAAATGGCACCTGAGGACATGGAGAAAACTACATTTGTCACACAGTGGGGTACATTCTGCTACAAAGTGATGCCATTCGGACTAAAGAATGTCGGGGCAACCTATCAACGCGCCATGGTAGTTTTATTTCATGATATGATACATAATGAGATAGAAGTCTACGTAGATAACATGATAGCCCGATCACAAACTGAAGAGGAACACCTTGATCACTTGCAAAAGCTGTTTGTCAGGTTAAAGGAGTATAAGCTAAGATTGAATCCAAACAAGTGAATATTCGGAGTCCGGTCCAGTAAGCTCTTAGGTTTCATTGTCAGTAAAAAAGGCATCGAGGTTGATCCTGCCAAAGTGAAAGTGATACAAGAAATGCCTGCTCCTCGCACTGAGAAGGAGGTCAGAGGTTTCTTAGGACGCCTAAACTACATTGCTAGGTTCATTTCTCACCTAACATCTACTTGTGAACCAATCTTCAAGCTGTTGAAGAAAGATCAGGTAGTTAGATGGAATGATGACTGTCAAGTTGCTTTCGATAAAATCAAGGAGTATTTACTAGAGCCTCCTATCTTGATGCCACCAGTCGAGGGAAGACCGCTAATCATGTATCTGACCGTCTTAGAGAATTCAATGGGGTGCGTACTGGGGCAGCATGACGAGTCTGGCCGAAAAGAGCATGCCATTTATTACCTGAGCAAAAAGTTTACCGACTGTGAAACCAGATATTCACTGCTCGAGAAAACTTGCTGTGCTCTGGTATGGGCTGCTCGCCGGCTGAGATAGTATATGTTTACTCATACCACTTTGCTGATATCTAAGATGGATCCGATAAAGTACATATTTGAGAAGCCTGCTCTATCTGGAAGAATAGCTAGATGGCAGATGATCCTAACGGAATACGATATACAGTACACGGCCCAAAAAGCTATAAAGGGAAGTGTGCTAGCTGATCACCTGGCCCATCAAGCTGTAGAAGATTACCAGTCCATGAGGTTTGACTTCCCTGATGAAGACATCATGACATTGGACAATGTTGAAGAATTCAGACCATATGACGGACCTGAACAAGGATCCCGATGGACCCTGTACTTTGATGGGGCCTCCAATGCACTTGGTAATGGTATCAGTGATGTGCTTATATCTCCAGAAGGATGCCATACTCCTTTCACCGCCATACTTTGCTTCAACTGTACGAACAACATGACAAAGTACGAAGCATGCATCTTTGGACTCAAGGCTGCCATAGACTTGGGAATCAAATCTTTGATTGTGTTTGGGTATTCAGCTTTGGTCATCAGTCGGATCAAAGGAGAATGGGACACTAAGCATCCAAACCTCATCCCTTACAAAGAACATGTTTTGACATTGTTACCACATTTAGAGCAGATTACCTTCGAGCATTTCCCGCGAGAAGAAAATCAGCTAGCAGATGCTCTAGCTACAATGTCATCCATGTTTAAACTTAATTGGGATAACGAGGCTCCCCAGATCACCATTGAACAGATGGACAAACCCGCACACTATCACGAGATTAATACCGAAGAAGTAGTGGACCAGCCTTGGTTCCATGAAGTCAAAAGGTATCTCGAGGCTCAAGAATATCCGGAAGGAGCTTCAGTCAATGACAAAAATTTCTTAAGGAGATTCTCAGTTAAGTTCTTCCTAAGTAATGGTATCCTGTATAAACGCAATCATGATTCTATTCTGCTCCGTTGTATGGACAAGGCTGAGGCTGAAAGGGTTATGGCTGAATTGCACGAAGGTACCTTTGGCACTCACTCTAGCGGGCATACGATGGCAAAGAAGATTCTACGGGCAGGCTATTACTGGTCTAACATGGAAGCAGACCGCAATCAACACTCCTGGACTTGTCACAAATGTCAAATTTATGCAGATAAGGTGCACGTGCCTCCGGTTCCTCTAAATGTCTTAACAACTCCTTGGCCCTTCGCTATGTGGGGAATCGACATGATTGGGGAGATCAAGCCTACAACATCCAATGGACATCGTTTTATTCTGGTGGCCATTGACTATTTCACCAAGTGGGTCGAAGCAGCTTCCTTCGCATCCGTTACTAAGAATGTTGTTGCCCGCTTCATCAAGCAGAACCTTATTTGTCGGTACGATATCCCAGAAAGGATCATCACTGGTAACGGTACAAACCTTAACAATACAATGATCACCGCCTTGTGCGAGCATTTCAAGATTCAACATCACAATTCATCCCCTTATCGGCCAAAGATGAATGGTGTTGTCGAAGCTACGAACAAAAACATCAAAAAGATCATACAAAAGATGACATTCACCTACAAAGACTGGCATGAGATGCTACCGTTTGCTCTCCATGGGTACCGTACCACGGTTTGCACATCAACTGGGGTAACACCATATTCTTTGGTATATGGCATGGAGGCTGGTTTACCTATTGAGGTTCAGATACCCTCTTTAAGAATCATGAAGGATGCAGGTTTGAGTAAAGACGATTGGATTCAAACCCGACTTGATCAGTTGAACTTAATTGACGAAAAGAGACTTACTGCTGTTTGCCATGGTCAGACATATCAAAAACGGATGATCAAGGCCTTCAACAAGAAAGTCAGATGCAAGATATATCAAGTTGGAGATCTAGTGATCAAGCACATCATTTTGCCACAAAGTGATCCCAGGGGCAAATGGACTCCTACTCATGAAGGACCATTTGTAATCAAAAACATCTTTTCCGGTGGGGCAATGATCTTAACCACCATGGACGGTGACGACCTGCCGCACCCTGCAAACGCATACATAGTCAAAAGATACTACGCATAAAAGACCCGTTAGGTTGACACACCTAGGCAAAACAAGGAAATCCCGGTGAACCAAAAGGTTCGGGAAAAAATTAGGGATAAAATAATAAAAAATCTGTACACCCGACAAGTTGAAAACCCGAAAGGGCGACTTGGGCAAAAAAGGGTTTCCCGGTGGACTGAAAACCCGAAAGGGCGGTCTAGGAAAAAGTTAGGGAATTAAAGCGTATGACTATGTCTCGTCGGATCACTTTAAGGATAATCTCTTCACTGACAAACTCTGAGCTTCTGATCAATCCAATCATCTTCGGACGAAGCAACGGACAGACAAGATATTCAAAGATACGAAGGCTATAGCAGAATGAGAACCCCATGGGATTTTTTACACTTAACTATCTTTGTATAAATTTTCTTACTTTTATGACACCATCCTCTTACTAGTATGTTTGTCTCATTTGTACAAAATACTTATTCAAAGTAAATACAAAGATATCTCTTTCAAAGTACAAAAACTATTTTCCTTTTCTTTACACTTGTGTTTTTATGTGCAAAAACGTCCAATGATTCATTAATGAACATATGCATTTGAACATAATTACTATTTACAAATAAACATGATGAAAAAGAACAATTACTGATAGGTTGGAAAGGATAGGAAAACGTCTTTAGGCTATTCCATGAGCAATCCCTACAGTACATCATTATGGTCCCCAGTGGAGCTGAAACTTCCAAGTACTAATCCCCAGCGGAGCCAAAGTTTCAAACTATCAATCCCCAACGGATACCATCCAGTTTCTCTAAATTCCCCAGCAAGTTATCTTGAAGCCTGAAAATCAACCAGATAACAATTAACTTTTGTCTCTCCCCAACCTAGGATAACTCCCCAATAGAGAGGTAGACGACCGAAACTCCTGAACTTTTTCCGAACAGGAATAAGCTTTTTCCCCACAGAGTTTTTGTTGCTCCCCAACAGAATGAAGATTCTCTTTATTAATTCCTCGCATAAGTCATCAAAGTTTTCTTTATTCTCCAGCAGAATAAGGATTCCCATTATGTGATCCCCAGTAGAAGTCATCAAAATTCTCTGGATTCCCCAAGCAGATTACTCAAGCAGTGCGGCATTACCTTCGCAACAAATTTTTTGTCAAATACTCCAACTTCAAGACATGAAGGATCCCTATATCCCCAGAGAAGTCGCCAAGGATTTCTTATCCCGAGCAACAATCAAGGATTTATTTTCCTCAGCAATACAGCAAATCAGCTTACATGCGCATACATTACATCCATATGTCATAAACATTAATAAAGCACATTTATTGCATCATACATTTCATGCAACATAACTTTGTGTTTCAGCTAACATTTTACCCTTTTCAGGATAAGATTAACAGCTACCGTTTAACAATTTGCAATCATGATACAGTTCAGATACACTCCAGATACGGAAGTCATCCTGATACTCATTCAGATTTCAACTATCAGATATAGTTCAGATACGCTCTAGACACGGATGCCATCCTGATACTTATTCAGATTTCAACTATCAGATACAGATTAGATACGCTCCAGACACGGAAGCCATTCTATTTCTCATTCAGATCAAACTTTTAGATGCAGTTCAGATACACTCCAGACACGGAAGTCATTCTGTTACTCATTCAGACTCAGCTTTCAGATCCAGATCCAGATACACTCCAGACACGGAAGTCATTCTGTCGCTTATTCAGATTCCAAATTCAAGATACAGTACAGATACACTCCAGACACGGAAGTCATTCTGTTACTTATTCTGATACAGTTCAGATACGCTTTAGACACGGATGCTATTCTGTTTCTCATTCAGATTTCAAGTCTCCAGATACAGCTCAGATACGTTCCAAATACGGATACCATTATGATGCTTATTCTTCTGACTTACAACTTACAACTCAGCAAACATTCTTAGATGGAATCTAAAAGCCCATCTCCAACAAGATTCTATCACTTCTCCAAATGGCATATTTAAGCCCATTCCCTCAACTACACTTTGTCGAGTGCAAATTTATAGGCACTCTAGTGTCCAATCATCTTTTACCTTCGAGTCACGAACGACAAAACTCGCCAATCTAACTCTTCAGGTACAAGAAGATTGAACATGGGCAGCTGTTGTACCCTAAATTTTTCCCTCTCATCTATCAAGACTTTTCTCACAAGACTTCTTGGACTCAAGACAAGTTTAGGGTTTGGTCAACTCAAGACATCACCTTGCACTAATAACCTAAAATTAGGGTTTGAGTTTGCACAAGGATTTTTGGACCATCAATGCTTCATGTGACTTTCATACACTATCTTGGACCCCTAAGATTGCTCATGTTAAGTTTCAAGCCTTGAATCACATTTTTGACCAGTCAATTGGACAGTTGACCTAAAAATCAGTTGTATTGGGGAAAAAGTCAACCATGGCCAATTTACAGTCAAACTTCATAATTTTTGATCCACATCAACATTTTAGACTCATATGTACCATTTGATCAAGTTTGGATCATAACTCCTCAAGAAATTTGATCAAATCATCAAAAGGGCAAAATGGTCAAAATTAGGGTTTTGATTGGGAAAGGGCAATTTCGGATTTTTAACCTAGCCAATGACCAATTGGGTTCAAGCATGATTTCAAGGGTTCAATGGCATCATCTTGACCTAATTACATGGTTCAAAAGATCTCAAGTTCATTGGATTGACAGATGAATTTTCCAGTCAACTGAGCAAAAGTTAACTGTATACTGAAAAGTCAAACTTTGACTTTTTGGTCAAAATCAAGTGCCAAGGGTCATAATTAATCAAGATATGTTAAAATATGAAACTTTTTCACCAAGAAAACTAATTTTGAAAATTAGGGTTTTGAATTTGAAAATTTTCATAACTTAGAATTTTTCTAAGTATGGAAATTTTCTTATTTTTCCCCAACTTTTCACCACTTTTTCACCATGATGAAATTTGATTCAAAGAAAACTTCTAACATGAAAGTTGTAGTCCCCCATGAAATATACAACTTTGGTTCACAAACGTTTCCAAAAAGATGCTTTGATCTCAAGTTATGAATTTGTGAACATAGGTCCATGAACTAAATAACTTAGTGAAAATTTGCCCTAATTTAGGCAGTTTTTTGACCCAATTTCATGGACATTTTTCACCTAGTTCCAAGAGGTATCTAAAAATGAATCTCAAAGATGGATTATAGAGAACATTTCAAGCTTTCCAAAATGTCCAAGAACTCTCCAAGATCATTTTTGGTTAGGGAGAATCGAAGAAGGGAAGTTGGCATTTTATCACTTTTGTTCATGCCATTTTCACAAAGCATCAAGTTGCAAATCAGATCTTTGATGTTTGAATCTTGCTTTACAGGTCCTAAACTAATTCTACACTCCATAATTAAATGCAAACTCAGAGGTTAAAGGCTTTATTTTCACTTTTGAAGCATTGTACAAGAGATGTTTCCATTTTTGGCCAAAAGGTTACAATGCCATTTTAATAAAGGTGAGTTTTGCAACTTTACAAATATTGAGCCTTGGACCTGTCCCTTTGGTACAAGCATTTTACACAACTCTCAGGTAATTGGTACAAGTTGATTCCAGGCTTCAAACAAGCAAGGACAAGCATGTAGCATAAGTCACCTCACTTTACTTAAAAAGCAAGAAAGTTGGTGAAAAGAAAAAAGCTTGCACATCTATTGAGGAGTGGACTTTGTATCCATTCTATACAAGTATACAAACATTGTGCAACACAAAACACGATTGCTTGACAACTGAAACTCTCTAAAACACAAAAACACCAAATTTCTGCCCAAACTCAGAATTTCTGCAAAATCATTGCCACTTGGTTTTTGGCTCATGCATTTTGTGGCTTGACACTTGAAACATCTCACAAACATCCTACCAAAGTTATCCAAGCCCTTACCCTGCATCTGTAAGCCCTGTTTCAGCCATTTCCATTTTCAAACTTGGAGCTTGCAGCTTGACTTGTGCAGAGACTTCTGGCCATCCACAAAGCAAGCTAGGAATTGGAATAGTTTGAAGGAAGTTCAAGGAAGCTCACACGATCCTCAGGCCTCCCTCAAAGTCCCTACATTGTCATATCCAAATCCAGCTGAAGGAGGTATGTTTCTCAAACTCTATCTCTGTATTTAGGCATCCTCAAGCCACGATTTGTGAAGAAAAAATGTAGTCCATAACATGGTGAAGCTGTACATATGCATACTTTTCATTTATATTAACTGTGCTGTGAGAATTTGAAGCTTGAAGTTTATGAAAAAATTAGGTCACGAATTAGGGCTACCAAAATTCTCTATGATCTTTGAGAGTTAGATTACAAATTTTATATTGTTGAAATCGTAAGATTAAATGCTACATGTTTTATGTTATGAGATTTTGTTTTTGTGCAAGCATGTGAAAGTTACAGTTTGAACCAAAACACACGCGCAAAAGAAGAAGCTGGAGGACATGGATGATGTTCTGAGCCTTTGGTGCCTTGGGCCTTTGCTTTTGATATTTGCACCCCCTGACTTGATATTTGCACCCATTGGCTTTATTTTGTATATTTTTCATATTTTCTTTACATTTTTATATTTTATTACTTTTGATTATTTTTTCTGAATATTAAAAAACCCAAAAATAATTTCTTTATTTTTGCAATTTTATTTTATTTTTTTATTATTTTATTTACATGAAAAATAGTTTATTTTAATAAATAGAACTTATTTTCTTAAATAGTTTGTAAATAAATATAATAAATACTTAATATTTTTTATCATATTATTTATACTCATAAATATTTATTTTCTATACATATTTTATTTTTAATATTTAAACATAATATTATTTATTACTTCCTTGTACAAAAAAATGGGCAAAATATTAATATAGAACATATATTTTCTTTAATCAAAAAATTAGGGTTTCCCTCTTTCAAAAATAATAATATTATTTTTTCCTTATTTTTTTAGGGTTAGTTAATTTATTTTCTCATGCAAAAATTAAATACAAAACATTTTTTACATAAATACATTTTGCATTGCATTTTAAATATTTGTATATTTATTTAATACACACAATATTCGATTGGGTTGTAATAGTATTTTTAGGTTTATATTTGTGCAATATCCCTATTCAAAAACTTGTATCCCCCCTCCCATAATAATTGTTGTAATAGTTTAGTTTACATTTACGCAATTTATTACTTTCATATACCATGTTTAGTAAACTAGGGTTTGCATGACAAGAACAAAAATCAAACAAATAGAAAAGACCTAATCCAAGACAAATCAAATGCATGAAAAATGACACACTTTTCACACAAGCACCCTTAGGGTTTCACCCACTTGGTTGCCTAAAATAAATGGCCATGTTACGCATGCGAAGTATCTTGGCAAAACAAAACAAATATAAGATTGTAGTCCCTCGATGACGCTATCAAAAGGTTGCCTAAAACAAAATGATCTTGGTTCCTTCAAACATGCTAAGATACTTGACAACATTACTATCATGGTCATACGATGACCCACTCCCGTCCCGTTTACATCCAAAGATAGGATTGTTTACCAAATCAATGGTAAATCAACAATGTCAAAGGAATAAAAATGCACAAGAAAGACATTTGAGTAGGTAGATAGCTTCTAGTTACTTGTTCCATTTCAAAATAATCCTTGCTATTTTCAAAAACAAACACACACACATTTCCAAACATCTTTTAAAACATTGAAACATTTTTCAAAAGACAAACATCTTTGTATACATTCTTACGAACGAGAATCATTACAAAGATTCCCTAAACGAATGACCTCTTTTCAAAATACTTTCAAAACCACACAAAGCACCATTTCAAACATTTTCAAAGCAAAGCAAGTGATTTAAGCAAGTAACTAAGAGCCCATGGAAAACCATGGATGAAAAGGGTGCTAGCACCTTCCCTTTTCATAATCTACCCCCCGAACTCAAGAAAACATCTCAAAGGTCTTTCCTGTGCTTTTTTACCTTTCCTTTTTGGATAAAAGAAAAGTCGGTGGCGACTCTTGCCAAACCGCGACATTTGCGAACACAAACGCAAAACCTTCAAGTCAGTTCTCCCACCGTATCACAGGTGCTAACACCTTCCCTTTTCATAATCTACCACCCGAACTCAAGAAACAATCTCAAAGGTCTTTCCTATTCTTTTCAGCCTTTCCTTTTGGATAAAAGAAAAGTCAGTGACGACTCTTGCTAACCGCAAAATTTGCGATAAAACGCAAAATAACAAAGTCAGCTCTCCCACCATATCACAGAACTGGCGACTCTGCTGGGGAGAAACTTAAAAGTGGGGTTACCTTAGGGCTAGATCACCTTTATTTTCTTTCATTGTGTGAATTATATGCTTTACATTTTGGTTCTTTGTTTGGGTTTAAATCCTCTACTCGGATTTGGGATACCTTATAGGTAAGTAGCAATACATTGTGCAAACTATGCGGGGTACACCGACATGGTCTAACTAATAGCTATGTTAGTGCCACATATTTGTGAGTACCGGTAGCCCTTGAGTAGTCAAGGAGAATACGGGGCCGCTGAGTGATATCATGAAGCACTAATTGACTTTATAATCTTTACTTAACCAACTTGGCCATTAGGACGTAGTGAGATGACCGACTTTGGTGCAGTCCGAAGTTGGTAGATACTCGATACTACACTCATTGAGGTTTGACTTTTTGGGATATTTTGGTTTCCATTAAATAGGCTTGCGCTGAAACAATGCCCGAGAAGACAAACCAGTGATATTGAGCTCCCTTAGAACCCGATTACTATTACTTGGACATGTTTGAGCCAACTAAACTTCAAGAAGGTACTTACCTATGAGACTCCATTCAAGCCTAAACCTAAGGACTTTTTTGTTTTGTTTGTATATATTCACTTGTACATAACATCATAAACATCATAACATCATACTCATACTCACTAGCCATTTCAAGGATTTTTGGGATTTATCTTTCTTCTGTTTTGTAGGACATGGATTCTATTAGCAGGAAAACCATTCAAGTCAATCTCGTAAGGATCCCTCCTCAACTAAAAGAGTTAGCATCAAGGGTTCCTGAGAATTCTCCATTTACCGAAAGACATGGTCGCCTTTTAAACTTGGTTATCTCCAACACTGATGAGGATATGATGAAGGTGCTCTTCCAATTCTTTGATCCTCTACACCATTGCTTCACATTTCCCGATTATCAACTTGTGCCAACTTTGGAAGAATTTGTTAGAACATAGTTTGATTCTACAACCCTTAGTTAGAGTTTTGATGATAACAAATAAAAAGAATAAATATGCACCCTAAAAATTATGTTATTATGTATGCATAAGTTCTAACCAAAGCAGCATCAGAAGTTAAGCTATAAAAGCTACACGCTGAAGCAATCAAAATTTGCACTGAAGATTGATGACCAGAATCTGCGCTTAAGTGAAGTAAACTCTGATTCTGAACAAGAGCATAATAATCTAAGTCATCAATGTTCTGAAGCATCAGCAAAAGGCAAGGAAGTAAGATTCTGAAGCGTTACTACTCATTCAAGATAACATTAATTACAACGGCTTCTTTCAGACAAGATCTTCTCCAAATGGCAACTGAGTTAATGACATTTATCATGATTAATGATCAACAGGAATCCATTGCCTATATAAACAAGCTCAGTGATCAAATCATTTACGATTTTGCATATACAACTACGAGAACTCAAAACGCTGCAAGCATACTCATCACCTTTCCACGCTCTAAATTTGTGTAAATTATCACAATTGTGATAACAGTTTTTGTAACGAAAAACAACTATACACAGTACTCTTGTTTATTTGATTAAAACATTTTTCCTTGAGATTAACCGGATTGTGGTTGTACTCAAGAGCACTTTGACAGTTGTCAAAGTAGAGATTGTAATCTGTTTGTGATTAGTGAATTAAGTCCTCGTTGGAGAGAGGCGAAATCACCTTGACGGGTGGACTGGAGTAGTTTGAGATCAAACGAACCAGGATAAAAATACTGTGTCATTGCGCATTTGATTTCAAGTTTTCAATTCAACCCCCCTTCTTGTGTTTTTCACTTCTTCAATTGGCATCAGAGCGCCTGGTTCTGAGCTTAAACACTTAACCGTGTCAGTACAAGATCCAAGCTTCAGAAAAACACTATGGTGGGACCAAGACAAAACATCAGCAATGACTACCATGAAGACAAGGACAGAATCAGTGGAAAACCTCCAGTCTTTGATGGAGAAAACTTTTACTACTGGAAAGATATAATTGAGAGTTTCTTTCTGGCCCATGATACTGATTTGTGGGACATGGTAACTGATGGATACACACACCCAGTGGATGGAAGTGGTCAGAAGATAGACAGAAAAATGATGTCTGACCAGCAAAAGCGTGATTTCAGAAACCACCACAAGGACAGAACAATACTCCTCAGCGCTATCTCATACTCAGAATATGAGAAAATCTCAAACAAAGAGACAACCAAGAACATGTTTGACTCTCTGAGAATGACGCATGAAGGAAACATTCAAGTCAAAGAAACCAAGGCCCTTGCGCTCATTCAGAAGTATGAGGCATTCAAGATGGAAGATAGTGAATCCATAGAAGATATGTTCTCAACGTTCCAAATCTTTATTGCTGGGATGAAGGTTCTTGACAAAGGATATTCTACTGCTGATCACATAAAGAAGATCATCAGAAGCCTACCCAAGCAATGGAGGCCAATGGTCACAACACTTAAGCAAGCCAAAGATCTCAACAAAATATCTTTGGAGGAACTTGTCAGCTCCCTCAAAAGTCACGAGATAGAGCTAGAAGAAGATGAGCCTCAAAAGCAAGGTAAGCCACTAGCTTTAAAATCTAACAGAAAATTTGACTCTAAGGTTTTGCAGGCTGTGGAAGAAACTTCTGATGGATCCACATCAGAAGAAGATGAACTATCTCTCCTCTCCAGAAGGGTGAACCAATTGTGGAAGCAGAGACAAAGGAAATTCAGAAATCCTAGAAGATCAGAGAATCAAAATGAATCCTCCTCCAGATACAGAAAGTCTGAGTCTTCCTCTGGACACAGAAGATCTGAAGGTTCTTCAGGATACATAAAGCTAAATAACAAGGACATCATCTGCTATGAGTGTAATGAGCAAGGGTACTACAAAAGTGACTGCCCAAGGCTTTAGAAGGAGAAGCCCAAAAAGAAGTTCTTCAAGGAAAAGAAGAAAAGCCTCATGGTAACATGGGACAATTCAGACACCTCTGAAGCCGACTCAGAGTCAGATGATGAAAGAGCAAACATAACTCTCATGGAAAAGGTGTCAGAAGACAGTGAAGCTTCTGGTTCAGACTCAGAATCAGACACTAAAGAGATATCTTTAGAAGCAAGGCTAAAACACCAGTCATGGTACCTGGACTCTGGCTGCTCTCGACACATGACGGGAAGAAGGCATATGTTCCAAAGCCTGGAACTTAAACCTGGAGGCTACGTGGGCTTTGGAGGCAACCAAAGAGGAAAGATCATTGGCTCTGGAACAGTAGGTAATGGAAATCTTCCCTTTATAAATAATGTATTGTTAGTTGATGGATTAACGCATAACCTGTTATCCATAAGTCAATTAAGTGATAACGGTTACGATATAATCTTTAATCAAAATTCATGCAAAGCTGTTAGTCAGAAATATGGAACTATCCTGTTTAATGGAAAGAGGAAAAACAACATTTATAAAATAAAAATTTCTGAACTAAAGAGTCAGAATGTAAAATGCCTTTTTTTTCTGTTAACAACGAGCAATGGGTCTGGCACAGAAGATTGGGGCATGTTAGTATGAGAAGAATATCTCAGATTAACAAACTCAATCTGGTTAGAGGACTTCCTAATTTGAAGTTCAGCTCAGATGCTCTGTGTGAAGCATGTCAGAAAGGCAAATTTGCAAAACCTGCTTTTAAATCCAAAATGTTGTTTCCACCTCTAAGCCATTAGAACTTCTGCACATAGACTTATTTGGACCAGTAAAAACTGCATTTGTCAGTGGCAAGAAGTATGGGTTAGTGATCGTAGATGACTATAGCAGATGGACATGGGTAAAGTTCTTAAGACACAAGGATGAGTCACACTCTGTGTTCGTTACCTTCTGTAACCAAGTTTAGAATGAAAAGGATCTTAGAATTGTCAAAGTCAGAAGTGATCATGGTGGGGAATTTGAAAATTAAAAACTTTGAGTCATTTTTTAATGAAAAAGGCATCTTGCATGACTTCTCTTATCCTAGAACTCCCCAACAAAATGGAGTTGTAGAGCGAAAGAACAGAACATTGCAAGAAATGGCCAGAACCATGATCAATGAGACTAACATTGCTAAGATCTTCTGGGCAGAGGCAATCAACACAGAGTGTTACATTCAGAATAGAATCTCTATAAGACCTATTTTGGAAAAGACTCCATATGAATTATGGAAGAACAGAAAGCCCAACATTTCTTATTTCCATTCTTTTGGATGCACCTTCTTTATTCTGAATACAAAAAATTATCTGAACAAGTTTGACTCTAAAGCACAAAAGTGTGTCATTTTAGGATACTCTGAACACTCAAGAGGGTACAGAGTATACAATACAGAAACACAGATTGTTGAAGAGTCAATCAGTGTTAGATTTGATGATAAGCTTTACCCTCAAAAGTCAAAGCATAATGAATTCTTTGCAGAAATAGAAGTTGAATTCACAGGTACTAAAGACAACTCGTCGGAAGTTCTCAACAGAGACGCTCCCATAACATCAGAAAGATTTGTTGCAAGCAATCCAGTACCTTCAGTTGATCAACTTCAGAAAAGGCTATCCAGAAGCAGCATTGCTCACCCAGAAGATAAAATGTTGGGAAAGAAGGATGATCCAATCATGACAAGATCAACATTCAGAAACTCTGAAGAATCCCTCATGGGACTGGTCTCTCTGATTGAACCAACTACAATTAATGAAGTGCTTCTGGATAATGACTGGATCCTGGAAATGCAGGAGGAATTGAAATAGTTCACCAGAAATGACGTATGGGATATGGTTCCCAAACCAAAAGGATTCAACATCATTGGAACAAAGTGGGTGTTCAGAAACAAACTGAACGAGCAAGGAGAAGTCATCAGAAACAAAGCACGATTGGTAGCAGAAGGTTATAGTCAATAAGAGGGGATAGACTATACAGAAACCTTTGCTCCAGTCCTAGGTTAGAATCTGAAATTCTGGCAGCAGATACTCAATGTCACAGTGAATGTTATGACACCGTATCTGACTTTCTATAAGACAGTAAATAAAAATAGTAAAGAACACAGTCAATTGTTTACCCAGTTCAGTGTGAAACAACACCTACTCTGGGGGCTACCAAGCCAGGGAGGAAATCCACTATAAGAGATATTAATTCAGGAATAAACCAACCAGTTTATCTCCTTCACTTAAGACCTACCCAATGCAACTTCAATCTAAGTTCAACTTAAACCTGAGTTCCTACTCACTCCCCCTCAATCACAGCAGTGATACTTAAACAATTGAATAATGAAATAATGAAGACACTCTTCAGAACATACACTTGATTATGCTTCACAGCTTTTAATCAAGTAACACAAACACTCGTGCTTCAAAGCTTTGAGTGATACATAAACCTAACTTGACCTTGCTTCAAAGCTTTAGTCAAGAGACACAAACACTCTTGCTTCAAAGCTTTGAGTGATACAAAAAACCCTTACAATCAAAACCTATTCCAAGACACTTATCACAATGATACTTGCTTGGATTACAGCAGTTAAAACTATACAGCTCCTAATTGATCTTCTGTCTAAGAGTTAAATTCCAATCAGCTTTCCTGTTGAATATATATGCAGCTGTTTCTTCAGTTAGGGCTTCCACGAAAAGCTAGGGTTAATTAGGGTTAACCTCAGGACTTGGTCACAAGACTTTATGAACCAGATTAGGGTTGAGCTAGGTTAACCTAAAGTCCACATGAGATTCTGTTCTGGAATGTAAGAACTAAATTCCTGAAAAATCTCAGAATTAACCAAACTGCATAACTGTTAGATCAGTACAGGATGTCTTAACATTTGTTATGACATCAGAATTCCTGTTTACTGATTTTGGTAGAAAGTAATAAATGTGATCATTGCAAAATGCTCAGATACACACTCATAAACAGCAGCTACTGTATGCCATTCTTTTTCTGCATAAAGTACCTAATAATCCAGAATGTTATGACATCAGTCATGACATTCACACACCTGGTTTTACCAAAAATACATGCCAATAACTAAACACTTACAAACTCCCCCTTTGGCAGATTTTTGGCTAAAACCCCTAAGCAATCAGAGAATAGAGAGCAGCAGAATGAATATGTCTGTAGAAAAATAATGTCTACCAAGTAATTAACACAAAATATCTCCCCCTCTTTAGCCACAAATACGCCAAAGATACATGTACTTATATGTTATACAGTTATCCAAAATGAGTAATAAAAACAACAAATAAAATCTGAAATCACTTGCATCAACAGGAACCAGCATCAAGCTTGACAACTCCACCAAACTTTAAGCACTGTCATCTTCAGAGGAGGCACTTTCTTCAGCATTGAGCTGATCTTCAGCAGCATCCTCTTCCCTTCTTTGTCCTTCAGTCTCCTCCTGTTCTAATCTGGAAATTAGGTTCTCAAGAGTCTTTTTTCCTTGTCTCCAGCTCTTTGCAGGTTTCCTTCAGCACAGCTATAACATCAGATGTCTTGGACTGAGTTTTTACAGTTGATGTCTCAGCTGATGTCATGACAATGTCAGGAACATGAGATCCTTGGAATAGCTTATAGTGCAACTCAAGAGCAGGGGCTCTTTTGCATACAGTATCTCTTTCCACCAGAATGTCTGGATACTGAGCAAGGACAATACCACATAGGAGGGAGGGAAAGGCAATAGGGACTTTAACAGCATAGCTTCCAGCATGTTTTAAAGTTTGATCAAAGATATACCTGCCATAGTCAAATTCAGTCCTGGTTCCAACAGCATAAATGAATCTCCCCAATCCTGTGGAGATGGTTGATTTATGGTTGGTAGCAACCCAGTTGGCTGCACCAATCTTGTGCAGGATGGCAAATTTCATGCCTAGCTTGCTAGCATTCAACTTGCCTTTTAAGGGCCAGCACTTGACTTGTCTTGTTGTGATGGTTTGGCATACTTCATTGTCAGTAACCTCTAGTTCAGGGCAAGCCTCATTTGATCTTCCAAGGAATTTTTTAATTTCAGAGGGAGAGAAATTAACCTTTCTTCCTCTCACATAGACACATTCAAAGTCAGTTGACCTTCCATCAGCACATTCATCAGACAAATTCACTATGAATTCCTTGACAAGATTTTCATAGCATTTGGTAAACTTTACCACAGTCTTCATTAGTCCAGCAACTTTGATTAGGTCCATGATTTCCTTACAATCCATGGCACCATTGTTCAGTTCTCTTTCCAAGGCTATTCTCTTCAAGCAAACATACTTCCATCTGTTGGCATTTTCAGGGTGGTGAAATGAAATGTTGTCAGTGGGGACTTCAGGAACTTTAGCCATTTTGCTGGAAGGGAGTTTCCTTCTGAGAGGAATGTCTTCAGCATCAATTTTAAATTCTGATTCCTCATCAGAATTAGACGGTTCAGGCTCTTTCCTCTTCTTTGCTATTGGTTGTCTCACAGGCTTTGAGAGACTCCCATCATGTACTCGGGCTTTCACCTTCCCTTTGGACAGTCCAGTCTTCACAGTTTCTACACCAGTCTTGCCTTCAGACCTGGTTTTCTTATCAACAGGCTTCTCTTTAGTCAGACATTTTGCAGCATCCTGATTACCCTTTCTGTTCATCATTCTCCTAGCTATGCTAGGGTTGATATTTGCAATTAGGTCATTGTCTGAGTATTCCTCATCCACATCAATAACAGGTGGTTCAACATTCTTCTCTGAAGGGTTCTGGATATCATCAAGATTTTCAGATGATTTCTGAATGTTGTCATTTGGTGTCTCAACATTCTCAGAGACATCTGGATTTACTTTAACATTTAGGCTTGCTGATTCTTGATTTAATGGAACAGAAATCCCAGGTACAAAGTGGTTCTCACTCAGAATTCTTGTAACAGGCCTAGCTATTGCTTGATGAACATAAGCTGAGCCTTCCCTATTTGGTACAGAAGATGAAGGTTGAGAGGGATTACCGGATGAAGTAGGTTGAGACCTTCCTGCATGCCTTGTTCTCATCTTTTTGACCTTGGAGGGGTTAGTTGCCATTTCTCTAAGAGGAGTAATCTCCAGGACTTCAGAATCCATGCATGATGTGATTGCCCGAGAATCTCAATCAGAGGATGAGGATGAAACAGTCGTCTTGGATGAGGATGATATTTGAGACATTTTGATAGTCTTAGAAAACCAGTAGCAACTAGAGAGAAAACTTTGATTGAGAGAATGGGATTTGTTGCAGAGTCGAGAGAGGAAGGAGGCAAATGAGGGTCTATTAAACTTCTTAATAATTTTGAAAGAAATGGGAAAACATATGATTAACCCAATCAAAATAGACTTAACAAAAATAACTCCTTCAACCCTTGTTTTAAGCAAAATTAATTGCTACAATTCCTCATGTTGGCAAATACCCAACTTGCCCCTCAAGTTTTCAAATTGATTTGCATCAAGTGCCTTGGTAAAAATGTCAGCCAGCTGTAGCTCAGTGGCAACATGTTCCAGTTTAATCATCTTCTCTTCTACAAGGTCTCTGATAAAGTCGTGTCTAATGTCAATATGCTTGGTCCTGCTATGCTGAATAGGATTCTTGGAAATGTTGATTGTACTCAGATTGTCACAGTACAATGTCATAATATCTTATGTGACATTATACTCAGTAAGCATCTGTTTCATCCAGATCATTTGAGAACAGCTACTACCAGCTGCAATGTATTCAGCTTCAGCAGTAGAGAGAGACACACAGTTCTGTTTCTTGCTGAACCAGGAGACCAGATTATTTCCTAAGAAGAAACATCCTCCAGAGGTGCTTTTTCTATCATCAGCACTTCCAGCCCAATCAACATCACAATAACCAGTCAGAGTTGGTTCACAACCATGAGAGTACAGCAAGCCATAATTGTAAGTTCCACTTACATACTTCAAAATTCTCTTCACTTGGTTGATATGACTGACTTTAGGATCAGCTTGGTATCTTGCACAAACTCCAACTGCAAAAGCAATGTCAGGTCTGCTAGCTATTAAGTACAGCAGACTTCCTATCATGCTTCTGTACAGGCTTTGGTCCACCTTAACCCCACTTGAATCTTTGGATAGCTTTAAATGAGTAGGTGCAGGAGTCCTTTTGTGACTGGCATTCTCCATACCAAACTTCTTGACAATGTTCTTTGCATACTTGCTTTGAGATAGAAAGATTGAGTCCCCCATCTGTGAGACTTGCAGTCCAAGAAAATAAGTCAGTTCTCCCATGAGACTCATTTCGAATTCAGCCTGCATCTTGTCAGCAAAATGTTTAACCATTTGTTCTGACATTCCCCCAAACACTATGTCATCAACATATATTTGAGCTACCATTAACTTCCCTCCTTCATTTTTGACAAAGAGGGTTTTATCCAAGCCTCCTTTTCTGTATCCTTTGTCTGAGAGAAATTTTGTTAACCTGTCATACCATGCTCTAGGAGCTTGTTTCAGGCCATATAGTGCTTTCTTCAATTTGTAGACATGATCAGGGTGGTTTGGATCCACAAAACCTTTAGGCTGTTCCACATAAACTTCCTCATTTAAGTACCCATTTAGGAAGGCACTTTTTACATCCATCTGAAATAACTTGAACTTCAGGAGACAAGCAATTCCCAATAGGAGTCTGATAGATTCCAGTCTGGCTACAGGGGCAAAGGTCTCATCAAAATCAACCCCTTCAACTTGAGTGTATCCTTGGGCAACAAGTCTTGCCTTATTCCTAGTGACAACTCCTTCAGCATCTGATTTGTTCTTGTATATCCATTTTGTGCCAATGATGTTTGTTCCCTCTGGTCTAGGAACTAACTCCCAAACTTCATGTTGCTTAAATTGGTTCAATTCATCTTGCATTGCACCAATCCAGTATTCATCAGTTAAAGCCTCCTTAACATTTCTTGGTTCAATTTTAGACACAAAGCAAGAGTTTGAGATGATTTCTCTAGATCTTGTAATGACTCCACTGTTAGGATCCCCTATGATGAGTTCTTTAGGATGATCTTTCTGAATTCTGATGGAAGGGATTTTTCTAGCTTCCTTGGATTCAGAGTCTGTTGTAGTGGTGTTAGGTAGGTCATTCTGTTGAGTTGGAGTCTCAAAGAATGTCTCAACATTACAAGGGACATCTGTTTCTTCATGATAATCATCAACTATGACATTTATTGATTCCATCATGACTTTGGTCCTGGAATTGAATACCCTATAAGCTCTGCTGTTGGAGGAGTATCCTAGAAATATACCTTCATCACTTTTAGGGTCCAGCTTTCTCCTTTGTTCACGATCTGCCAGAATATAGCATTTGCTACCAAATACATGGAAGTACTTCACAGTTGGCTTTCTCCCTTTCCAGAGTTCATAAATGGTGGATGAGGTTCCCTTTCTCAAAGTGACTCTGTTATGGACATAACAGGCTGTATTCATAGCTTCAGCCCAAAAATGAATAGGAAGTCTTTTGGCATGTATCATAGCTCTGGCAGATTCCTGTATGGTCCTATTTTTCCTTTCTACAACTCCATTTTGTTGAGGAGTTATAGGAGAAGAGAATTCATGACTAATTCCTTATGAGGAACAGAACTCATTAAACTTACTGTTTTCAAATTCCTTGCCATGACCACTTCTGATTCTGAAAATACACCCTTCTTTTTCTCTTTGAATTCTTATGCACAGTTCTTTAAAAACTTCAAATACATCAGATTTTTCCCTAATGAAGTTAATCCAGGTGAATCTGGAAAAATCATCCACAACAACATAGGCATATCTTTTTCCACCAAGACTTTCCACCTGCATTGGTCCCATCATATCCATATGTAGAAGTTCTAGAACCTTAGAGGTGGTCAGATGTCTTGACTTTGGATGTGACATCCTAGTCTGCTTACCAACCTGACATTCACCACAAACTCTCCCTTCATCAATTTGCAGTCTTGGAATCCCTCTGACTGCCTCCATGGATATAATCCTTTTCATTCCTCTTAGATGAAGATGGCCAAGTTTTTGGTGCCACAGTTTCACCTCTTTTTCTTCTTTGGCAATAGAACACACAGTGGAGTAATTAGTGTTCTCAGGCTCCCACAAGTAACAGTTGTCTTTAGATCTGACTCCTTTCATTACAACTTCTTGTTTTTCATTAGTTACAAGACATTCAGATTTTGAGAAGTTGACCTTGAATCCTAGATCACATAATTGACTGATACTAATGAGATTAGCAGTCAGGCCTTTTACCAATAGTACTTCATTTAGATTTGGAACTCCAGGGCTGTCCAAGTTACCAACTCCTTTGATTTCTCCTCTAGCACCATCTCCAAAGGTCACATAACTAGTGGTGTGAGGTTTAACATTATTGAGAAGGTTCTTGATTCCAGTCATGTACTTAGAACACCCACTGTCAAAGTACCAGTCTTCCTTTGCAGAGACTCTAAGGGAAGTGTGGGCTATCAGGGCAGTAGCCTTTTTCTTCCACTGTGGAGTATGTGGTACCTTGTTAGACTTAGGTTTGACACATGGGTTCTGATTAGGGTATCCATACAATCTGAAGCAAAATGGCTTTATGTGACCAAACCTCCCACAATGATGACATCTCCATCTTTGGTATTTTTTCTTCATACTTCTCTGTTCCTGATGTTGAGTGCTGTGTTGTGACATCTGCTTTGACATTTGTTTATCAGGCCTGATCTTCTTGTTTGCACCAGATTTCTTTGCTGCCACAAATCCTAGACCAGACTTGTTTCCCACATTTTGTCCAACCTGAAGGATTTCTTCCAATTTGTCAGTTCCATTTGTCAGCATCTTGACAGATTTAGTCATCTGGTTCAGTTTTGAGTTCAGCATTTGAACTTCCCCTTCTAGATGACTTATAGTTTCAATGTCTGCCCTTTTTTCAGCCTCCAACTTTATTATGTGTTTTTTTTGTCTCTCATTTTGCAGACAGACTTCAGCACTTCTGATACATAATTTCTTGTAGGTATCAGCCAGTTCTTCAAATGTCACTTCCTCATCACTAGTGTCACTTTCAGAGGTACAAACACCAGTTAGTGCAGTAACTAGTTTGGCAGATTCTTCTTCAGAATTACTTTCTGAATCACAGTCAGACCAGGTAACAGACATTCCTTTCTTTTTTTTCTTAAGAAAGGTAGGACATTCAGCTCGAATGTGCCGATATCCTTCACATCCATGGCATTGAATTCCTCTGCTTTGATTTCCCTTCTCTTCAGACCTTGGTCTTCTGCTGGAGTTATAAGATCTGTTAATGTCAGAAGGAATGTTCTTAACATTTGACCTTGACTTTGGATCCATTCTCTTGATGAGTTTGTTGAATTGTCTTCCAAGCATGGCTATAGCTTCTGAAATATTTTCTTCTTCATCCTCCTTGTTTTCATCTTCAGTGTTGGATACAAGTTCTATGCTCTTGTTCTTCTTGTCAACATTTTCACTGATCCCCATCTCAAAAGTCTGAAGAGACCCAATGAGTTCATCCACCTTCAACTTGCTGATATCCTGGGCTTCCTCTATAGCAGTTACCTTCATTGCAAATCTTTTAGGCAATGATCTGAGAATCTTTCTCACCAGTTTTTCTTCTGACATCTTTTCTCCCAATTCTCCTGAGGTGTTGGCAATCTCCAAGATGTTCATGTGAAACTCATGAATGGTTTCATCTTCCATCATCCTTAGGTTCTCAAATTTGGTGGTCAGCATCTGAAGCCTTGACATTTTTACTTTGGATGTGCCCTCATGAGTAGTTTTGAGAGTGTCCCAAACTTCCTTGGCCAGTTTACATTGATGTACTAGTCTGAATATGTTTCTATCAATTCCATTGAACAAGGCATTTAAAGCTTTAGAATTACCCAGGGCTAACTCATCTTCTTCTTTGCTCCATTCTTCCTCAGGCTTCAGACTGATTGTCCCATCTTTCTCAGTTATGGTGGGATGGTTCCATCCTTTGTCAGCAGCTCTCCAAGCCTTTTTGTCCAGTGATTTTAAGAAGGCAATTATACGAGGTTTCCAGTAGTCATAATTTGATCCATCCAGAATGGGTGGCCTGTTTCCAAAAACTCCTTCTTTGTCCATAGTGCCAGAAAGTGATATCCCTAGATCTCACCCAGTAAGACAGGCAGGGTGCCTGCTCTGATACCAATTGAAATTCTGGCAGCAGATACTCAATGTCACAGTGAATGTTATGACACCGTATCTGACTTTCTATAAGACAGTAAATAAAAACAGTAAAGAACACAGTCAATTGTTTACCCAGTTCAGTGTGAAATAACACCTACTCTGGGGGCTACCAAGCCAGGGAGGAAATCCACTATAAGAGATATTAATTCAGGAATAAACCAACCAGTTTATCTCCTTCACTTAAGACTTACCCAATGCAACTTCAATCTAAGTTCAACTTAAACCTGAGTTCCTACTCACTCCCCCTCAATCACAGCAGTGATACTTAAACAATTGACTAATGAAATAATGAAGACACTCTTCAGAACATACACTTGATTATGCTTCACGGCTTTTAATCAAGTAACACAAACACTCGTTCTTCAAAGCTTTGAGTGATACATAAACCTAACTTGACCTTGCTTCAAAGCTTTAGTCAAGAGACACAAACACTCTTGCTTCAAAGCTTTGAGTGATACAAAAACCCTTACAATCAAAACCTATTCCAAGACACTTATCACAATGATACTTGCTTGGATTACAGCAGTTAAAACTATACAGCTCCTAATTGATCTTCTGTCTAAGAGTTAAATTCCAATCAGCTTTCCTGTTGAATATATATGCAGTTGTTTCTTCAGTTAGGGCTTCCACGAAAAGCTAGGGTTAATTAGGGTTAACCTCAGGACTTGGTCACAAGACTTTATCAACCAAATTAGGGTTGAGCTAGGTTAACCTAAAGTCCACGTGAGATTCTGTTCTGGAATGTAAGAACCAAATTCCTGAAAAATCTCAGAATTAACCAAACTGCGTAACTGTTAGATCAGTACAGGATGTCTTAACATTTGTTATGACATCAAAATTCCTGTTTACTGATTTTGGTAGAAAGTAATAAATGTGATCATTGCAAAATGCTCAGATATACACTCATAAACAACAACTACTGTATGCCATTCTTTTTCTGCATAAAGTACCTAATAATCCAGAATGTTATGACATCAGTCATGACATTCACACACCTGGTTTTACCAAAAATACATGCCAATAACTAAACACTTACAGAATCTATCAGACTTTTAATATCATTTGCTGTAAACAATGGCATCACTCTATATCAGATGGATGTCAAAAGTGCATTCCTAAATGGCTATATAGATGAAGAGGTATATGTGCACCAACCCCCTGTTTTTGAGAATTCAAACACCCAGAATATGTTTTCAAACTAAAGAAGTCACTCTATGGTCTGAAACAAGCTCCCAGAGCTTGGTATGAAAGACTAAGTAACTTCCTGTTAGAAAAGGAATTCACCAGAGGGAAAGTGGACACAACCTTGTTCTGTAAGACATTTAAGAATGAAATTTTAGTATGTCAGATTTATGTTGATGACATCATCTTTGGATCTACCAAACCCTCTCTGGGAAGAGAGTTTGCTAAATGCATGCAGGCAGAGTTTGAGATGAGCTTAATGGGGAACTCAAATTCTTTCTGGGCATTTAGATAAACCAAACTCCAGAAGAAACTTACATTCATCAGAGCAAATATGTCAGAGAACTTCTGAAGAAATTTGATCTCTCATAATGTAAGCCCTCAAAGATTCCAATGCACCCCACGTGCATTCTGGAAAAGGAAGAGGTAAGTAAAAAGGTAGAACAGAAAGTCTACAGAGGTATGATTGATTCTCTCCTTTATCTGACGGCTTCAAGGCCTGGCATTTTATTTAGTGTTTGCTTATGTGCTAGATTCCAATAAGATCCTAGAGAATCTCACTTAACAGCAGTTAAGCGAATTTTCAAGTATCTGAAAGATACTATTAATCTGGGTTTGTTTTATAGAAAATCAAATTATTACAGTGTGATCGGTGGATCTGGAACTGACTGTTTAACGCTGGTTCGCGAAATGTCGCGGTAAGCAAGAGTCGCCACCGTCTTTTATTTTCTCCAAATGGAAAGGACAAAAGCACAGAAAAATTCCTTAAAGAGATTGCTCTCGGTTCGGGAGGTAGGTTATAGAAAGGGAAGGTGTTAGCACCCTTTCTATCCATGGTTATCCATGGGCTCTTAGATACTTGCTCATTTGTGTTTTCAAAAATGGTTTGTTTGCTTTTCAATTGTGGGTTTTAAAAAGTTTCTTTGAAAATTTCAGTTCGACTCTTGTATCGGTCCTCAAGAGTGTTTGAAAAATGCTTTCGAAAGCTTTTTGAAAATGTGTTGGTGTGAAAAGTATTTTTGATTTGTTTTGTTTTGAATTAGAGCAAGTATCCACGAGTCGTCTACCTACCCTAAGGAATTCGTCTGTGTAAATGTCCTTTAAAGTAGTGCCATCCCACCATTGAGAGGTAGGTAGCACCACTGTTGGAGGTGTTCGGGTCAATTCGAGGTTCGGGACATGGTGATCACCAGAGCAATGGGAAGACACCTTAGAAGCTACCCTCATGCCAGGTTCCTGGATCATGAGGACTTACTAAGACATCCTCTACTCGACGATCACCTTTCGAGGCAAGGCAACAGTGAGGCGTACCCTAGGGGTGGTGTGTGATTTGTGTGTCGTTTTCAAATATTTTTGTCTTTTGTCATGTCATTGGTGATCTAGCGTTTGTTTTTATTTTTGTCCATTCATTCTTTCATGCCTTGATTAACAGTTAAAAAATTGCGAGAAAAGTAAAGGTTCTAAGCTATTACAAAAGGCGCGGGTCCACATCGCCAAAATTTCTTGAACCCGATTTGACAGAAAAATAAAGAATTAAAGAAGAGTAAAGTGCGAGAAATTAATTTACAAGGCCTTGGGAGAGATACATAAATATTAAACAAAAAAAGAAATAAATATGCGAATTAAATAAGAATTAAAAAAACGAGGGCGTTGGACCCTTTTTGCAAAATTAAATTAAATGATGAAATTAATTAATTAAAAAAGAAAAGAAATTGTTTTTTTGGTATGTTTTGGTATTTTATGATTTTAATGCAATTAAACCTAATTCTACAATTTTTATTTTATTATGAAAACATATTAAAGTTTAACCTAAAATTAACCCTAATTATTTTATATGCAATTTAATTACAAAAATAAATAATAGTAAATATTTAATTATTATGAAAGAAAATAAAAAGGGATAAAAAAATTAATTAAACCCTAATTCTATATTTTTTAGATTTTTATTAAAAAAGTTAAGATTAAAACCTAATTTAAAACTAGTTAATTAATGAATTTATTTACAAAATATTAATTAAATAAATATATTTAATTTTTTGTCTTTTCTGATTTTTTTATGGTTTTTGTGTTTTTTGTGGAAAATAATTAAATTAATTAAAAAACAATAATTAAAGAAAGTAAAAATAATAAAAAAAAACAAAGAATGAAAAAGTTTGCAAACCTAGGGGGTCTGCCCCTAATTTTGGAGGTTTTCCTTTAGCAATCTGGGCCCATTTATTCTTTGGCCTGGTTGACTATTGCGTTGGCATGGATCTCCGTTGACTAGAGTGCATCCTGTTCTTTAAATCTGAACCCTTGGTTAAATCCATTGGCCACGTGAACAGCTTGATTTTGAAGGTGTATGGTGATCCACTATATTGAAACTACATATGAATACTAAATGAAAAATAATATGAAAGGGGGTGAGGACCTGGGGCTCGAACCCAGGTCCTGAACATTACTAACCAAACGCTTCACCAACCGTGCTATTTTGTCTATCTGTAAATAAGATAATCAATAAATATAATAAAACAAACAAGCACCAACGTTTCTTTTTTCGCGCGAGATTTTGAACCAGCCATTCAGCTTATGCCACCAAGTCATCTTCCTCATTGTTTATTTTTTTTCCTGAAACATAAAGAACATAGGCCACGGTTTGTTAAACGTTCCCATAGGCACCATATTGAAAAATAGCGATTAGCCCAGGGATGCTCATAAATTGAGCGCGAGGATGGCTTTATGATCGTCCAATCATGCTTGATTCATTCATGGCACTATGGTGGTCTAATTTTACCGCGTCTGGAAATGCCCAAATTGAAGCTTGCAAAACCCTAAAGATTGTTAATGGTAAATCTTCATATAGGGCACGAAAACAAAATTAAACTATTGGGTTAGCATTAGAATCAAACAATGAACATGAATCAAGCGTTAAAAATTACAAAAGATGCATGAATTGAGATGCACGATTATGAATTTTTTTCTGTACAGGTGGTCACCGTGTTACCAATTTAGGGCGTTAGAATGCTCGATTTCGATTGGAAATCCTTCCTTGAAGCTTCAGGAAGGTGATGGCACAAGTCTTTTGCCTTGAATCGTCCTAGAACTAGGTTTTCAGATTTGGAATTTTTTGCAAAAAATTGAGTTTGACAATGGAGTTTATGCGCAGCCTTTTTGGTTGTGTGCACTAGGGTTGCATTCTGTACTTATGTATGAGTGATCTAGGTCAAAGAAATCAAACAAAAAGCTTGGCATTCATGACTTGCAATATTTGATTTTCAAAGATCTTTTTCAATATTTTTTCATGCTATTTTGACCCTAATCATATCCAATCAATTCAATTCCTTCCATATCTGATCATGCACGAATTATTGAGTATATATCATGCACAAAAAGATTGAAAGACTTAGGTTTAGTATTTTTCATGTATTTTATTTAATTAAAATGAATTATTAATAATAAAAAATCCAAATAAATAAATAAATAATGAAGAAAACTTCCCTTTGGGCCAAGTGGTCGTGCACATGCCCTGGATGATGAATTGTGGAAGAAAAATAGGCCCATTAGCAATTTTAGGTCATTTGAATCAATGTTGACTTTTTCAAAATATCCAAAAATTTCCCAACTTCCACAAGGCATAACTTGCTCAATAAGCTTTGCTCATGTTCTTGGACATTTTGGAAAGGTCTTTGAGTCCTCTAACCAATGCCTTTGGTCCCATGTCATTTTGATTTACCAATCTCAAGTTATGGCCTTTGACTTAAAGTCCCTTTTTGTTGACTTTTGAAAATGACCTATAATGTTGAAATTGATAACTTTTTGTGAGAGCATTTCTTGGACTTGAAGTATGAAGATGAGTTGTAGGAAATGTCTTTCTCTTCAAAATGAGCTTTGGATGGAATTTTTCTGATAATCCATGTGAAAGTTATGCCCTGGTCAATTTACAGTTGACTTTTTCAACTGTCCAAATAAGGAAACTTTTGCATCTTGATGATTTTTGAGCCAAGCTTTGAGAATCATGATCAAGCATTGATCAAATGATGTTTGTGGCTTCAAAATGAGATGTTGACCAAAAATTTGAACTTTTGACTGTCAAATGACCATTTTGCCCCTACAGTTGACTGTAGGGCAATTAGGGTTTTGATTGTGCAATTTTGTGCTGTAAGTCTTGAAACTTGGTATGAGGATGCTTGACCATATTTATAGGCATGTGAGACTTGATTGGACCCTTGGAAACTTCATTTTCTTGATCAGAACCAAAACCCTAATTTTGACTGCTTAGGAGGCCCTTAAACTGTGCAACCTTTGGGGAACTTTGAAGCATGACTTGGTAATTTCTTGAGGAATATGGGAGGGAAAATTTTGGGGTACAACAGTTGCCCCTGTTCAATCTTCTTAGACCTGAGGATGCAGATTGGCTGACGTGCCTTTCGTAATCCGAGGGTGGAAGATGATTGAACACTAGAGTGCCCAGAAATTTGCGCTCACATAGTAGCAGTGTGATGTGGGGAATGGGCTTATAAATGCAATTTGGAGATTGATGGATAGGATGATGGGCTTATAGATTCCATCTGGGTGTTGGTCGCGTAAGAGATTCCTTAGCGAGAACTTGCGTACCTGCAAAAAAGAAAATGATTACCTGACATGTTACGGGGCTGGTCTTCAAACTCTTTGTATAGATGTGTCCTGACTGGTTACAGGAGCTGGATCTGGAGCTTCAAAAGATGACGAATGAACCAGGGGTGGTTACTACCTCAGCAGGAACGATGAGAGAACCTTGGATGACCTTAACCTCAACAGCAATTGTTGAGAAAATCTTGGGATTACCACCTCCGCAGTATCGGGGAGAGAACCATAGGCGATTACAATCTCAATAGCAATCATTGAGAAAAACCTGGAATGGAATTATCGTCTCCGCAGGATCGGGGAGAGAACCATAGGAAATTATAATCTCAAAAGAAAACATTGAGAAAAACCTGGAATGGAATTATCGTCTCCACAGCATTGGGGAGAGAACCATAGGCAATTATAATCTCAAAAGCAAACATTGAGAAAAACCTGGAATGGAATTATCGTCTCCGCAGCATTGGGGAGAGAACCATAGGAAATTATAATCTCAAAAGCAAACATTGAGAAAAACCTGGGATGGAATTATCGTCTCCGCAGCATTGGGGAGAGAACCATAGGCAATTACAATCTCAATAGCAAACATTGAGAAAAACCTGGAATGGAATTATCGTCTCCGCAACATTGGGGAGAGAACCATAGGAAATTATAATCTCAAAAGCAAACATTGAGAAAAACCTTGAATGGAATTATCGTCTCCGCAGCATTGGGGAGAGAACCATAGGAAATTATAATCTCAAAAGCAAACATTGAGAAAAACCTGGAATGGAATTATCGTCTCTGCAGCATTGGGGAGAGAACCATAGGCAATTACAATCTCAATAGCAAACATTGAGAAAAACCTGGAATGGAATTATCGTCTCCGCAGCATTGGGGAGAGAACCATAGGAAATTATAATCTCAAAAGCAAACATTGAGAAAAACCTTGAATGGAATTATCGTCTCCGCAGCATTGGGGAGAGAACCATAGGCAATTACAATCTCAATAGCAAACATTGAGAAAAACCTGGAATGGAATTATCGTCTCCGCAGCATTGGGGAGAGAACCATAGGCAATTACAATCTCAATAGCAAACATTGAGAAAAACCTGGAATGGAATTATCGTCTCCGCAGCATTGGGGAGAGAACCATAGGCAATTACAATCTCAATAGCAAACATTGAGAAAAACCTGGAATGGAATTATCGTCTCCGCAGCATTGGGGAGAGAACCATAGGCAATTACAATCTCAATAGCAAACATTGAGAAAAACCTGGAATGGAATTATCGTCTCCGCAACATTGGGGAGAGAACCATAGGAAATTATAATCTCAAAAGCAAACATTGAGAAAAACCTGGAATGGAATTATCGTCTCCGCAACATTGGGGAGAGAACCATAGGCAATTATAATCTCAAAAGCAAACATTGAGAAAAACCTTGAATGGAATTATCGTCTCCGCAGCATTGGGGAGAGAACCATAGGCAATTACAATCTCAATAGCAAACATTGAGAAAAACCTGGAATGGAATTATCGTCTCCGCAACATTGGGGAGAGAACCATAGGCAATTACAATCTCAATAGCAAACATTGAGAAAAACCTGGAATGGAATTATCGTCTCCGCAGCATTGGGGAGAGAACCATAGGAAATTATAATCTCAAAAGCAAACATTGAGAAAAACCTGGAATGGAATTATCGTCTCCGCAGCATTGGGGAGAGAACCATAGGAAATTACAATCTCAATAGCAAACATTGAGAAAAACCTGGAATGGAATTATCGTCTCCGCAACATTGGGGAGAGAACCATAGGCAATTACAATCTCAATAGCAAACATTGAGAAAAACCTGGAATGGAATTATCGTCTCCGCAGCATTGGGGAGAGAACCATAGGCAATTACAATCTCAATAGCAAACATTGAGAAAAACCTGGAATGGAATTATCGTCTCCGCAACATTGGGGAGAGAACCATAGGCAATTACAATCTCAATAGCAAACATTGAGAAAAACCTGGAATGGAATTATCGTCTCCGCAGCATTGGGGAGAGAACCATAGGAAATTATAATCTCAAAAGCAAACATTGAGAAAAACCTGGAATGGAATTATCGTCTCCGCAGCATTGGGGAGAGAACCATAGGCAATTATAATCTCAAAAGCAAACATTGAGAAAAACCTTGAATGGAATTATCGTCTCCGCAGCATTGGGGAGAGAACCATAGGAAATTATAATCTCAAAAGCAAACATTGAGAAAAACCTGGAATGGAATTATCGTCTCCGCAGCATTGGGGAGAGAACCATAGGCAATTACAATCTCAATAGCAAACATTGAGAAAAACCTGGAATGGAATTATCGTCTCCGCAGCATTGGGGAGAGAACCATAGGAAATTACAATCTCAATAGCAAACATTGAGAAAAACCTGGAATGGAATTATCGTCTCCGCAGCATTGGGGAGAGAACCATATGCAATTACAATCTCAATAGCAAACATTGAGAAAAACCTTTGATAACTTCTACTGAGTCTTCATCAGAAAAACCTATTTAGGGTCGATTTAGCTGGACTAGAGAAGGCCTTGGACTGGATAAGAAATCTTTGGAGTCGATTAACTGAACCGATCTAGGTCTTGGAATGTCTTCAACTGGGTCTTTATCAGAAAAATCTGTTTGGGGTTGATTTAACTGGACCAGAGAAGGCCTTTGACTGGATAATAACCAGAGAAATCTTTGGAGTCGATTTAACTGAACCAGATAAGGTCTTAGAGTCTTGAAATATGATTGAGAATTTAGCTGAATCTTTCCTGAAAGGTAAAGGTCAGTCATATGCAATGCGTGATATGGATCAAGCAATGATATTCTCAACATAAATGATATTCGTAAGATATGATGCGTATATGCATTCTATGATGTATGAAGATGTTTATGAATATATGTTTTCGTCTAGGAAAATAAATCCTTGACGGGTGCCGGGAAGTCACTCCTGGGCTGATGTTGAAGAGTAGATTTTTGCTTCCGCTGGAGATGATAGTTGCAAGAATACCGGTAGGAGAAGATAACTCCGTTGGGGAATAGACTTGGCGAATGGATTACTCTGCGGGGAGAAAATTACTCTAACGATCTTGCTGGGAAGCAATACTCTGTGGGGAGAGAGATACTTTGCTGGAATGTTGATAATAACTTGCTGGGGATACCCTTGTTGTGTTGGAAGTGTTAGTAGACTTCGCTGGGGGTAAGGCAACTTCGTCGAGGACGATCTTTTCGTGGCTTTTGGCTGAGGATAACCCAGTTATATCCTGGTAAGGAAATAACTCTTTGAATAAAGCCGGGAGATGCGTTCATGCTCTGCGAGGATAAGCTTCCAGAATCTACTGGGGATAAGCTTTCTGCTTGAGGAGATGAATTCTAACTTTCCTTGGGAACTAGATTGGACTCTCTTGGGGAAGTTTGAGTTGTATGGGAAGTGATTCCTTTGAATGTTTGGTATACCGCCGGGGAACAATCTTTAGGTCAAGACTGCCGGGGATGCTTGTTATGAATATGTATGCTGCTGGGGAATGTTGAGATCTGCTGGAGGATACTCAACTTCCTTAAGTTTGATAACTGCTTTTCCTGAGGTGAGTATACTGTCTTGCTGGCTCACTCTCTGGGGGATTAAGATATCTGGTTACGTTCTTCCGTTGAACCCATCTTGGTACCCTGGAGGACAAAACAATTAGATTGCTTTTAGACAACTCTTTATTGCCCCTGTTTCGGAGGTGGGAGAGGAAGACCTGTGAGGTGCTTATAGTTGCTGATGGACAAACCTTCTTCTGGTAGGCAAGTGACAAGATGCCGGGACATAGTCGTACGCCTTTGATCCCTTACTTTTGCCTGGACCGCCCTTTCGGGTTTTCAGTCCACCGGGATACCCATTTTTGCCCAAGCCGCCTTTTCAGGTTTTCGACTTGCCGGGTGTACAGATTTTTTTATTTCATCCCTTCATTTTGCCCGAACCCTTTTGGTTCGCCGGGAAGCCCTTATTTTTGCCTAGGTGTGTCAACCTAGCGGGTCTTTGATTATGCGTAGTATTTTTTTCGACTATGTCCATTCTTCGAAAGTAGGGAGTTGCCCCTATTAGAAGTGTTTTGCCATGCCACCAGACGATGTTTGATCAGGCAAGATTCGTTGCTGGAATGCCCCAAGCGACTCAGGCGGAGATTTGCCCCAGGTTATTTGGCCTCTTGAGAGATTTTCCGAATCTTGATTGGACTGCCCCAGATAATGGACCATGGTCATGTCTGCCCCTTGATTGGGAGTGCTTTTGTTCACTAGGTATTCATCGTGCGAATTTCCCTGCTGTTCAAACAAAAAGTCATATGCAAACAAAGTTATGTCAAAAATGTAAAGCTTATGTCTGTCTTGAAGATTTTGAAAATGCATTCTTTTCATAAAACAAGTGAATGTTTGTAAAACGTGATGTCAACTTGTTATTTTATTGCGAGCCTTAAGGAGTCAGGATACCTTTCGTAACAGTATGCTTTCGAACTAACCCATGCTTCAGCTAGGACTTTTATGGGTTATAACGTGGCCTGGTTCATGGTTTAAGAAACAAAGGGTAAAGGCTCAAATTTTATTTGTACCCACCCGCTCTTCGTGATGTTCTCCAAACCTAAGCTCAGTTGATCATACGTTAGACCTTGTTTGAGTCTTTGCTCTGATTTTCCGATGATGATTCGGATGTTGATAGTTTATTTTGAATAGGCAGTCATTCCTTTTTTGTTGAGGGTTGGTAAGACCTCTTTCTTGTCTGATTTTTTGTTATCCCTTTCTTTTTTTTGCCTGAACTGTTTCCTTTTTTGGAATTACAGTCAGCGGGATGCCCCAGTTTTATAAGTCTCCTTCATAGGTTTTGACTTAATGGGTTTTTATTTTGGAAGATGATGATTGCCTTTCTTTATTGACTATTCGGAACCATCACTGTCTTTCTTTGTTTTGTAAGGACCTCTTTGGTGCCATTTGTTATGCACTTGGATCAACTGAGAGAACTACCCTGCCCCAGGTTATGATTAAGGGTTTTAAATTTCGAAAAGAAAAAACTCCTACTTCTTTGGCTCAGATGGGTTGACAAGGGATTATCATCCTTATAACTCCAGTGTTTAGGGATTGAAACAATGCCTGTACCTCATCAGCGGGGTCTGTTCAAAAGCATACTGTAAGAATCGTGGTATCGTTTTCGTCATCCTCCCTCAAGAGGCTTAGAATTTTAGATCAAGAGTTGACATCAGAAAAAATATGAAAATAATTTGCATTTAGTGAATACGAATATATTGTTTCAGAACAGACATATGCGATGCATTAATGAAATAACAATGTTTAACATGAGTAAATGTTTGAACAAAAGAAAATTGCAACTTGAACATTCGAATGAACAAAAATTTCTCAATCCTAGCCATGATTTGGCAAGGGAGCAGTGATTATGTTCGGAGTCTCAGGTACTTCAAACTGAATCTCTCCAGCGTCGATCATGTCTTGAATCTTGTTTTTGAGAGGCCAGAAGTTGTCCGTAGTATGCCCCGGGCTATCAGAATGGTATGCGCACCTATCATTGGGATGATAGTTAGGAGCAGAAGTGTTTGGATTCCGGAGAGGAGCCCTTAAGGTGATCAGCCCTGCCTCCAACATTTGTTGTAGTGCTTGATCCAGCGACATATTGATCTTGGTGAACTGCCTTTTAGGCTTGTCTGGTTTGCTCTGATCAACCCGTTGTTCTGGGCGAGGTCGTTGTTGGACCTGTGAAGTAATAGCAGCTTGGAGAGGCCCAAACCTTTGACTTCTTGGAAGTTGATTAATGACTGGATCCCTGACTTGGGCTGGTTGCTTCATGTCTTGATGAAGCTGACTGATCATGGCCCTCGGCTCTCCTTGCTCCTGAGCTAAACCTTGAATGAGTGCCCTTTGCCCTAGCATCTGGGTTTTCAATGTGTCTACCTCAGCTTGTAGACGTTTCAGCTGTTCGTCCTTGTCATCTTCAAGACTCTTTCTGATCAGATTCCCCATGAGGAGTGTCCTCAACTCTTCCTGCCCCTTGGATAGGCTTAGGAAGATCTCTTTGAACTGAGTCTCTTGAGTGTGAAGGTCCTGGTTATCTTGTTGGGAAGCCATGGCTGAAATAAACAGCAGGGAGGGTAAGTGACCTGCAACAAGGGTACCTGTTATGCAATGATGAGTATGACATGCATGTAATGTTTTCAAGGACCTCGCGGGGTAAACAAAAAAAAAATTTGTTAGCGTTTGGATCCGGTAGTTTGATTGAAAGAACTTCATATTTGTTGAGAGTCTTTCTTCCAAGGGTCAAAGGCTCACCATATCAAGTGGGTCATAGCCCCTGACTTTAGTCATCATGCTTGGTTTTGATTTCCAAACAACCTTGGTTAGGGGAACCTTCTTCAGGAGTCAAAGCTCACCATATCAAGTGGGTCATAGCCTCTGACAACTTTGGCTAGAGGAAAATAAATCCTCTTTGCCCCTTGCTAGATGTTTGATTTATCATGACCTGCATCACAAGCCTTTGAGATCCTTGAAATGGATTAGTTTTTTATGCAGGATGTATGCAATGGTATGATGTCATGCTATGCATGGGGTAATGTAGGTAAACCCTGTTACGAGTCCCAATTAAGGACTGCAAACCAAAACCTGCAAGAAACTCAAGTAAAACCTGTCATGAGTCCCAATTAAGGACCAAATAAAACCTGCAAAACACTCAGTAAACCCTGTTATGAGTCCCAGTTAAGGACTATAAACAAAACCTGCAAGAAACTCAAGTGTCAGATAACAAGCATGCAAGTAGTCAAGTTGGAAGGCACACAAGTCACACAAGAGAAACCCTTAGAGTTCAGGCCAGCATGGGGTCTGGGTATTACCCTCTTGAAGTTGGTGGGCTCAACCTGTCCTATTAGAAGTAACCGGGTTCTAAGGGTCCCAACATCACTGGATTGCTTTCATTGTTCATCGTTTCGATTTAGCCACTGAATTGGCGACCGAAATATTCCAGGAAAGCAACCCTCAATTGAGTGTAGTATCGAGTATCAACCAACCTCGGACTGCACCAAAGTCAGTTATCTCACTACCCTAAAGAGGCCAAGATAGTTCAATTAAGGTTCCTAAGGTCTGTTGATGCTTCATGACACCACGCGGAGGCCCCGTACTCTCCTTGACTGAACTCAAGGGTTACCGGTACACACCAAAGTGCCACATCAACGTAGCAGACTGTTTCAACCATGTCGGTATACCCCGCACAGTTCCCTCACAGCCTTGTTGCTACTTTCTAAGAAGGTATTCCCCAGATCCGGGTTAGGATCTATAGAACTCCCAAGACAGTCCCACAATTTAAAGCAAGCAAAGAAAGCAATTGAAAACACAGTTATGAACTATCCCTAAGGTACACCTCACTTTAAGTTTGTGTCCCCAGCAGAGTCGCCAGTTCTGTGATCGGTGGATCTGGAACTGACTGTTTAACGCTGGTTCGCAAAATTTCGCGGTAAGCAAGAGTCGCCACCGTCTTTTATTTTCTCCAAATGGAAAGGACAAAAGCACAGAAAAATTCCTTAAAGAGATTGCTCTCGGTTCGGGAGGTAGGTTATAGAAAGGGAAGGTGTTAGCACCCTTTCTATCCATGGTTATCCATGGGCTCTTAGATACTTGCTCATTTGTGTTTTCAAAAATGGTTTGTTTGCTTTTCAATTGTGGGTTTTAAAAAGTTTCTTTGAAAATTTCAATTCGACTCTTGTATCGGTCCTCAAGAGTGTTTGAAAAATGCTTTCGAAAGCTTTTTGAAAATGTGTTGGTGTGAAAAGTATTTTTGATTTGTTTTGTTTTGAATTAGAGCAAGTATCCACGAGTCATTTACCTACCCTAAGGAATTCGTCTGTGTAAATGTCCTTTAAAGTAGTGCCATCCCACCATTGAGAGGTAGGTAGCACCACCGTTGGAGGTGTTCGGGTCAATTCGAGGTTCGGGACATGGTGATCACCAGAGCAATGGGAAGACACCTTAGAAGCTACCCTCATGCCAGGTTCCCGGATCATGAGGACTTACTAAGACATCCTCTACTCGACGATCACCTTTCGAGGCAAGGCAACAGTGAGGCGTACCCTAGGGGTGGTGTGTGATTTGTGTGTCGTTTTCAGATATTTTTGTCTTTTGTCATGTCATTGGTGATCTAGCGTTTGTTTTTATTTTTGTCCATTCATTCTTTCATGCCTTGATTAACAGTTAAAAAATTGCGAGAAAAGTAAAGGTTCTAAGCTATTACAAAAGGCGCGGGTCCACATCGCCAAAATTTCTTGAACCCGATTTGACAGAAAAATAAAGAATTAAAGAAGAGTAAAGTGCGAGAAATTAATTTACAAGGCCTTGGGAGAGATACATAAATATTAAACAAAAAAAGAAATAAATATGCGAATTAAATAAGAATTAAAAAAACGAGGGCGTTGGACCCTTTTTGCAAAATTAAATTAAATGATGAAATTAATTAATTAAAAAAGAAAAGAAATTGTTTTTTTGGTATGTTTTGGTATTTTATGATTTTAATGCAATTAAACCTAATTCTACAATTTTTATTTTATTATGAAAACATATTAAAGTTTAACCTAAAATTAACCCAAATTATTTTATATGCAATTTAATTACAAAAATAAATAATAGTAAATATTTAATTATTATGAAAGAAAATAAAAAGGGATAAAAAAATTAATTAAACCCTAATTCTATATTTTTTAGATTTTTATTAAAAAAGTTAAGATTAAAACCTAATTTAAAACTAGTTAATTAATGAATTTATTTACAAAATATTAATTAAATAAATATATTTAATTTTTTGTCTTTTCTGATTTTTTTATGGTTTTTGTGTTTTTTGTGGAAAATAATTAAATTAATTAAAAAACAATAATTAAAGAAAGTAAAAATAATAAAAAAACAAAGAATGAAAAAGTTTGCAAACCTAGGGGGTCTGCCCCTAATTTTGGAGGTTTTCCTTTAGCAATCTGGGCCCATTTATTCTTTGGCCTGGTTGACTATTGCGTTGGCATGGATCTCCGTTGACTAGAGTGCATCCTGTTCTTTAAATCTGAACCCTTGGTTGAATCCATTGGCCACGTGAACAGCTTGATTTTGAAGGTGTATGGTGATCCACTATATTGAAACTACATATGAATACTAAATGAAAAATAATATGAAAGGGGGTGAGGACCTGGGGCTCGAACCCAGGTCCTGAACATTACCAACCAAACGCTTCACCAACCGTGCTATTTTGTCTATCTGTAAATAAGATAATCAATAAATATAATAAAACAAACAAGCACCAACGTTTCTTTTTTCGCGCGAGATTTTGAACCAGCCATTCAGCTTATGCCACCGAGTCATCTTCCTCATTGTTTATTTTTTTCCTGAAACATAAAGAACATAGGCCACGGTTTGTTAAACGTTCCCATAGGCACCATATTGAAAAATAGCGATTAGCCCAGGGATGCTCATAAATTGAGCGCGATGATGGCTTTATGATCGTCCAATCATGCTTGATTCATTCATGGCACTATGGTGGTCTAATTTTACCGCGTCTGGAAATGCCCAAATTGAAGCTTGCAAAACCCTAAAGATTGTTAATGGTAAATCTTCATATAGGGCACGAAAACAAAATTAAACTATTGGGTTAGCATTAGAATCAAACAATGAACATGAATCAAGCGTTAAAAATTACAAAAGATGCATGAGTTGAGATGCACGATTATGAATTTTTTCTGTACAGGTGGTCACCGTGTTACCAATTTAGGGCGTTAGAATGCTCGATTTCGATTGGAAATCCTTCCTTGAAGCTTCAGGAAGGTGATGGCACAAGTCTTTTGCCTTGAATCGTCCTAGAACTAGGTTTTCAGATTTGGAATTTTTTGCAAAAAATTGAGTTTGACAATGGAGTTTATGCGCAGCCTTTTTGGTTGTGTGCACTAGGGTTGCATTCTGTACTTATGTATGAGTGATCTAGGTCAAAGAAATCAAACAAAAAGCTTGGCATTCATGACTTGCAATATTTGATTTTCAAAGATCTTTTTCAATATTTTTTCATGCTATTTTGACCCTAATCATATCCAATCAATTCAATTCCTTCCATATCTGATCATGCACGAATTATTGAGTATATATCATGCACAAAAAGATTGAAAAACTTAGGTTTAGTATTTTTCATGTATTTTATTTAATTAAAATGAATTATTAATAATAAAAAATCCAAATAAATAAATAAATAATGAAGAAAACTTCCCTTTGGGCCAAGTGGTCGTGCACATGCCCTGGATGATGAATTGTGGAAGAAAAATAGGCCCATTAGCAATTTTAGGTCATTTGAATCAATGTTGACTTTTTCAAAATATCCAAAAATTTCCCAACTTCCACAAGGCATAACTTGCTCAATAAGCTTTGCTCATGTTCTTGGACATTTTGGAAAGGTCTTTGAGTCCTCTAACCAATGCCTTTGGTCCCATGTCATTTTGATTTACCAATCTCAAGTTATGGCCTTTGACTTAAAGTCCCTTTTTGTTGACTTTTGAAAATGACCTATAATGTTGAAATTGATAACTTTTTGTGAGAGTATTTCTTGGACTTGAAGTATGAAGATGAGTTGTAGGAAATGTATTTCTCTTCAAAATGAGCTTTGGATGGAATTTTTCTGATAATCCATGTGAAAGTTATGCCCTGGTCAATTTACAGTTGACTTTTTCAGCTGTCCAAATAAGGAAACTTTTGCATCTTGATGATTTTTGAGCCAAGCTTTGAGAATCATGATCAAGCATTGATCAAATGATGTTTGTGGCTTCAAAATGAGATGTTGACCAAAAATTTTAACTTTTGACTGTCAAATGACCATTTTGCCCCTACAGTTGACTGTAGGGCAATTAGGGTTTTGACTGTGCAATTTTGTGCTGTAAGTCTTGAAACTTGGTATGAGGATGCTTGACCATATTTATAGGCATGTGAGACTTGATTGGACCCTTGGAAACTTCATTTTCTTGATCAGAACCAAAACCCTAATTTTGACTGCTTAGGAGGCCCTTAAACTGTGCAACCTTTGGGGAACTTTGAAGCATGACTTGGTAATTTCTTGAGGAATATGGGAGGGAAAATTTTGGGGTACAACATACAGCTTAGTAGGATATTGTGACGCTGATTTCGTTGGAGACAGAGTAGAACGTAAAAACACTTCTGGAAGCTGCCAGTTTTTGGGAGAAAATCTAACGTCATGGACCAGCAAGAGACAGTCCATAATAGCACTATCAACAGCAGAAGCTGAATACATAGCAGCTGTTGGATGTAGCATGAAAATGCTCTGGATGAAAAGTTAACTTGAAGACTTAAACATATTTGAGAGTAACATTCCTATCCTCTGTGACAACACTTCTGCTATATGTCTCAGTAAGAATCCTATTTTGCATTCTAGGGCTAATCATATAGAAATAAAACATCATTTTATTAGGGACTATATTCAGAAAGGGATTCTTACCTTAAAGTTTATTGACACAGACCATCAATGGGCTGATGTATTTACAAAACCTCTTTCTGAAGATAGGTTCAACATCATTCTGAAACATCTCAGCATGAAGCTATGCCTAGAATAAAATGTTTTATTTACATATCTTAACCCTCAAAACTTTATTATTTTCTATGAACAACTGATCAACTTGTCTTCAGAGTTTAGAAGTACAGATTGCATCAGAATCTATCCATGAAGATCTGAATGTTTCATTTCAAGGATAGAAGCGTGCAGTTCACATCATCAAACATTTGTCATCCTCTCACCAGCTACCTTCTAAGGCTGAACACGCGTTCAATTTCTAAAGGGTGCAAGGCGCTGATTGGATGCATTGAGACACTTGTCAATGGTAACCGTTCAATATCTTCCTAAATCCCCTAATTTTAGGTGTCATTAATGCATATAATCATTACTAATTTTTTTCTCTTACTTACTGCTTACATTTTCAAGAAACCTATTTAAACTCAAAATTACTTTTTTCATTCATTCACTTTTACTCTCCTAAATGTTTTATCTACTTTCAAGTTCTTGCTTTCAAAAACCCTCTTCATCTTCCTCTAAAACTCGTGTGAACAATGGCTTCATCAAGTTTCAAAAATCTCAGTGCTCCTAAATCTTCTTCAACGGAACAATATGAATAACCCTTTAGAACGCTTCTCACTCCTGTTGACAACCTGGAAGTTCTCTCTAAACTGATTATTGATTTTGAGAGCTTGCAAGAAAATGGTTTCAACCTCTATGAAGACGTTATTGCACAGGGATGGAACAAGTATTTTGACCGTCTGTTGGGTCCAACCTTTCCCATTCTTATCAAAGAATTCTGGATACATGCTTCTTCATCAAATCACCAGGTTACTTCTTATGTCATGGGGAAGAAAATTATGATTATAGAAGATCTTATTGCAAAGCTTCTTGGATATAATGGTGGTGGTGTCAGATGCATTGACATGGCTGAGAGATGCTTTGACCTAAGATCAATTGCAAAGGAAATTTTTACTTCTGGACAGCCCTCCAGTAAAATCAGAGATTTGAAGGATCATCACAGAATCTAGGCCAGAATCATTCTGGGATGTATCCACCATAGGAAGCCTATAAGAAGACAAAGGTAAATCTTCCACACTTGCTCTTTAACCATCTCAGAACAAGTGTGAAGGAAACCAGAGAAGAGGAAAGGACTAAGAGGGATTGGATTCCCTTAGGAAGGCTGATATCAGATATTCTAATAGAGAACAGGCTGATAGAACCTCTGACGGAGGCTCAGGAAATAAGCACATTGGAAGCAACTGTTGGGAAGCCCTTGAACGCTAAAAATCTGAAGAAAATGAAGATCATTGAGAATATCAAGAAGGAACCAACTGTTACTTCTCATGAGACCATCATTTCAAGAAGGATACCTCTGAATGATTTTCCTCTATTTTCTGAGATAGACTCCAAACCAGAAATCATAGTCAGATACCTTGAAGCGTGCAAGGCTGATGGGACTTCCCCAGAAATCAACATTCAGGATTTGAACAAGGCTGCTCCAGAGGTTGTGTTAAAGAAATAAAAGAAGAGGAAAGCAACAGGAGAAGGACCCTCTCAGAGGAAACCTAAAGCTGCCAAAAAGAAAGGTAAACCATCTTCTGTTTCTGTTATAGAATCAATAATATTTTCAACATCTGAAGCCATGCTTTCTCAACCAGAAAATCCATCACCCCAAACCTTTGAAGATTTTGACATAGAGTTTGATCCATCTGTAACTTTTGGCAATTTTTTGAATGAACCTCACTCCCCTAATCCAAATCCAAATCCTGAACATCATCAACCAGAACTTGCCAAAGTTCTGTCTGACATTGAGCTATTTGATCAATATTTTTCCTCTCCTATACCAGAAAATTCAAACTCTCAACTCCAAGAAATTCCACAACCACAATCTCCTCAACCAGAAATTCCACATCCACAATCACCTCAATAAGAAATTCCACAACCATACTCACCTCAACCAGAAATTCCACAACCAGAAAATACTCAACCACAATCTCCTCAACCAGAAGATTTAAACCCCAACTCACCATAACCAGAAACTCAACCTTCTGAAAATCCATCTTCTGATATTCATGAACCAGAAACCCCACATGCTTCCACAAACCAATCTGAAGACTCTCCTTCAGATTCTGATACCACAATCCCAATACCTGGAATAATAGAACCTCTTGCGGTTCGCATGCCTCTCACTATTCACGATATTCCAGAAATCCCTTCATCCCTTGAATCCACACCACTAAACACCCCTACCAGACCAATTATTATTCCTGACTCTCCCACTCCTTCACCCACTAACCGTCCAGCTGACAACTTCAGACTTGTCATTGATCCAATTGTTCTAGAAAGACTAGCCTCCATCTCACACAAAATTGTCATTCCCAAACCTAAACCAACTGCAACCACATCAGATGTTGGTACAAAGTTTGTTGATTTTTGAAATAGGAATGCAGGAATGGATCAATTCTTTGAAGCATGCAAGTCAAGAGATTTCTAATTCTGCTGCTTCTGATTATATGTGGGAAAGATTCAGAAACTGGCTCAACTCTGAGACTCTGAAGCTGAAGGAATTGGGTTATAAAAAGGCTCAATAGAAATTCAGTGATCAGCTGAAGGATTTCCAAGACCAAGTTCTTAGCCAACTGTTCAAGAAAGATATCCTCTCGCTGGGTAATGCTCCCTGGAAAGAGCATCACCCTTCAGATGTAGCTGAACCAGAATCAGAAAGTCTCTCTCTGACTACTGCTCCAGAAGACATGATTACAGCAGAAGAAATGGTTCACTCAGAAGAGGCTGCAAAATGCTCTGAGCAACATCCAACTCCTGAAGAGACACCAGCGTCCTCCTTAGTCATGCAAACTCTGGAAGAGTTGAAGAAAGAGAATACTTTAATTCATGCAAGACTGGATAAGCAAGAGGATACGAACAAAGAGATTAAAAGTATTTTGGTTAAACAAGAAGACACTACAGAGGAAATCAAAGGCATTCTAGGCAAGCAAGAAGAGTCAAACACTCAGATCAAGATCTTGTTGAAAGCATTGTTCACACGTCTTCCCCCTCCTTCTTAGATTTTCTTTTAAAAATTGTTTATCTGTAATTTTTAATTTTACCTATTTATTTCTGGAACTTGTCACTGCATTATGTTTTAAATATAATTCATCTCTTTTGGCTCTGATTATATTACCTTTTTTATACCTGACAAAAAAGGGGAGAAAGTAAGATATTTCCAATAATGGTTTACCGGGACAAAAGTCTCAAACATTCTGAATTATTTAACCTCTACTTTCTGAAAAGTTTGAACAGGAACAAATTCTGATAGGAGATACAGCTAAAACTATGATGAGAAGGAACTTCATGGAAGTAATCAACTCAGGGGGAGTTTCTCTTAAACCTTTTGTTCTTTATTTTGCATTGAAAATTCTAGTTTTTGTCATCATCAAAAAGGGGGAGATTGTTAGAACATAGTTTGATTCTACAACCCTTAGTTAGAGTTTTGATGATAACCAATACAAAGAACAAATATGCACCCTAAAAATTATGTTATTATGTATGCAGAAGTTCCGACCAAAGCAGTATCAAAAGTTAAGCTATAGAAGCTACACGCTGAAGCAATTAGAATTTGCACTGAAGATTGATGACCAGAACCTGCGCTTAAGTGAAGTAAACTCTGATTCTGAACAAGAGCATAATAATCTAAGTTATCAATGTTCTGAAGCATCAGCAACAGGCAAGGAAGTAAGATTCTGAAGCGTTACTATTCATTTAAGACAACATCAATTACAACGGCTTCTTTCAGACAGGATCTTCTCCAAATGGCAATTGAGTTAATGACATTTATCATGATTAATGATCAACAGGAATCCATTTCCTATATAAACAAGCTCAGTGATCAAATCATTTACGATTTTGCATATACAACTACGAGAACTCAAAACGCTGCAAGCATACTCATCACCTTTCCACGCTCTAAATTTGTGTAAATTATCACAATTGTGATAACAGTTTTTATAATGAAAAATAACTATACACAATACTCTTGTTTATTTGATTAAAACAGTTTTCCTTGAGATTAATCGGATTGTGGTTGTACTCAAGAGGACTTTGATAGTTTTCAAAGTAGAGATTGTAATCTGTTTGTGATTAGTGAATTAAGTCCTCGTTGGAGAGAGGAGAAATCACCTTGACGGATGGACTGGAGTAGTTTGAGATCAAATGAACCAGGATAAAAATACAGTGTCATTGCGCATTTGATTTCAAGTTTTCAATTCAACCCCCCCCCCCCCCCCCTCTTGTGTTTTTCACTTCTTCAGAATTCTCCCAACTCTTGAGGATTCCCATTCTCAATCAACTACTCTTCAACAGTACGGAAAGAGATCCAAAACTAGAAGAGATTGCTCAAGCCCTACACTTGCAACAATCTGATGTCACAACTAATTGGGAAACAAGGAGTGGTGTCAAAGGTTTCTTAGCCAAGTTCTTGTTTGAGAAAGCTCAAGATTGTTGGAACTCCTTGGAATTACAAGCTTTTGAGGAAATTGTGGCCCTTCTCATCTATGGGATGGTTTTGTTTCCAAACCCTGACCAACTCATAGATGTAAACGCTGTCAAAATCTTCATGTCTCGTAACCCGGTGCCAACTTTGTTAGGAGACATCTTACATTCTTTTCACTCTCACACTATGAGGAAGAGAGGTATCCTCATGTGTTTTACTCCTCTCTTGGAAATATGGTTTATTTCGCATCTTCCCCAATTTGCATTAAAGAATGAGCAAGGTTCAAGGTGGTCCCATAGGTTGATGACGCTCAGACATTCAGATATTCATTGGTGTTCCCGATATTTGGAGGATGTTACTATCGTCGATCATTGTGGAGAATTCCATAATGTCCCCTTACTTGGCATTAGAGGAGGTATCACTTACAACCCTTGCCTAGCCTTACGATAGTTTGGTTACCCTTGAAGGGAAGGTACACATGAGATGCTTATCCAAGGAGTGGTATTCGACTACGAGAATGATGATCAAGGTTACCGCCAGAAGTTTATCCAAGCCTTGAGGATGTTGAACAAGGTGGATAGCAAGACATTAGGACACAAGAATTCCATTCCCCTCGAGCCTTACCTTAAATGGGTGCAAGCTCGTGCTCAAAAACTCGTGATGCCTTATCCCTCCATCTCGCCAGTTACCATGGAGCATGTGGTTGAAGGAGGTGTTAACTACACTATCCTCCATCCCGACATACCTATCTCTCTCGAAGACTTGCAAAAAGGATGGATTCAACTTAAGTAAGAATGAGATACTTTCGAAGCTCAATTCTATGCTAGTGATAAGAAGGTCTTGGAGCTTACGAAGCGGATACAAGAAGAGAAAAGTGTGAACGCCTACCTTGCGCCAAAGAGGATACATTCAATCTTTTTATCTTAGAAATTTATTTTGTAAGCCCAAGAGGCATGATGTAATCTTTCTTGTTTTATTTAATGAAAATTGAAGTTTGTTCATTCTTTTGTCTATACAAATTTAAATCTCATTAACCCTTGAAATCATTTGCATGTACATATTGCATGCATAATAACATGCCAGGTTTTCACATAACAGGCTTTCTTATCTTGCTGCTGTTTATTTCAGCAAGATGGATCTAGAGAAAACTGTAAAGGATCTCCAGGCCCAAAAATTCTCAGTTCCAGGAAACTCTACTAGCCCTAGCCAAGGGGCAGCAAGACATGATGGCTTTGCTGGCAGTAAAGAAGAAGCCCAAGAAGAAAGCTCTACTCAACATGGGTAGAAGGTTCAAGGAGACAGTCCGTCAAATCCCATTAGGAGGAGACTCATCTGAAGAGGACGAGAACCAGATTGGTGAGGTCAAGAGTACTCAGGCTGACTGTGTTAATGATCAATTATCTGACGATGATTATTTCGACGAGCAGTATCCACCCGCTAATATCAAATATAAGCAGTTAGAAGACAGATTGAAAGCTGTTGAAATCCAGGCCGTCCCCAGTTTAGATTTTGATGATTTGGGTTTGATCTTTGGGGTAGTCATCCCCCACAAATTCAAAATACCAGTGTTTGTAAAGTATGATGGAGTTTCTTGTCCAAAACTCCATTTGAAATCTTATGTGCGCAAGATACAACCGCACACTGCCGATAAGAAGCTTTGGGTTCACTTTTTCCAGGAGAGCTTGGATGGAATGCAAATTGAATGGTTTTATCAGTTGGATGGATCCCGTATCAATACTTTTGAGGATTTAGCTACGGCATTCTACCATCAGTATCAGTACAACACCGACTTGGCGCCAACGAGGGTTCAATTACAAGATATGACCATGGGAAATAATGAAGGATTTAAGGAATATGTGCAAAAGTGGATAGACCTCACCAGTAGGGTTCAACCACCCTTGACTGATAAGGAGCACGTCGACATGTTCATGGGAACCTTATCTGGGCCTTTCTTTAATCTGTTGGTTGGCTGCTCTTCTTCTGGTTTCACCGAATTAATCTTAACTGGTGAAAGAGTTGAAAGTGGCATAAAAAGTGGGAAGATCTTTGTGGCGTCTACCTCCACTTCCAATCTTATCAAGAAACCTTTTACTGCAAAAAAGGAAGTCAATGATGTGTATGGGGCAAGGCACCTTACCAAGAAGAATGATCATCCGTATGTAAATGTCGCCCGCGTCTCCAATCCAACTCCTACTCCAAGACCATCTGCAAATCATCAACATTTTGAAACTCCAAGAAGACAATTTACGAGGTTAGGCATGTCACTGTCTCAAGCCTTACAACACATGCTCAAGGCTAATTTAGTGACATTGCGCGATCCTCCCGCCAACCCTGATACCTCGTCACCGAAGTATAATCTAAACGCTAAGTGTGCTTACCACTCGAGCAGCCCCGAGCACGAGACTGATCAGTGCTGGGCCTTGAAGAACAAAATCCAAGATTTGATTGACAACAATACTATTGAGTTTGATCCTACTCCAACTCTGAATGTAATCACCGCTCCAATGCCGAAGCATGACAAGGGTATTAATGCTGTTGAAGATACAATTTTTGTTGCCTCTATTGAAGAATTGACTACTCCGCGGAATATAATAAAAAACAATCTGTTGAAAGCTGGGATCTTCCCTGGATGTGTAAAAGACTGTGTGTGCTGTACCCAATAACTCAATGGATGTGAAGGGCTAAAGAAAGGCATTCAACGCCTGATGGATAGCCACAAAATTCTATTTGAGAAAACTCCACTTGACAAATGTTTGATTGACAAATGTGAAGACCTCTCCATTATTACCATCTCAAGCAAGCCTCTTAGGATCACCTCCAAAGGTCCTATTAGGATTTCAAATGAATCCATTATTGCTCCCTTAATAATTGAAATTCTGGCTGCAGATACTCAATGTCACGTTCAATGTTATGACACCGTATCTGACTTACTATATGACAGTAAATACAAAAGCAATAAAGAACACAGTCAATTGTTTACCCAGTTCAGTGTGAAACAACACCTACTCTGGGGGCTACCAAGCCAGGGAGAGAATCCACTATAAGAGATGTTATTTCAGGAATAAACCAACCAGTTTATCTCCTTCACTTAAGACCTACCCAATGCAATTCTAATCTAAGTACAACTTAAACCTGAGTTCCTACTCACTCCCCCTCAATCACAGCAGTGATACATAAACCAATTTGACTTAAGAATTGATGAAGACACTCTTCAAAAACACACACTTGATTAAGCTTCACAGCTTTTTAATCAAGCAACACAATCACTCGTGCTTCACAGCTTTGAGTGATGCACACAACTAACTTGACTCTGCTTCACAGCTTTAGTCAAGGAACATTCAAACACTCTTGCTTCAAAGCTTAGAGTGCTACACAACCCTTACAATTTGAAACCTATTCCAAGGCACTTATCACAATGATAATTGCTTGGAGTACAATAAACAAATCTATACAGATTACAAATGATCTTCTAATCAATCAGCAGGGCTCCTTGAAAAACAGCAGCTCTGTTGAATATATAGCAGCTGCAACTTCAGTTAGGGTTTCCAAAAACCTAGGGTTAATTCCGTTTGACCTAAAGACCAGGTCACATGACTTTATTAACCAGGTTAGGGTTGAGCTAGGTTACTCCTCAGAAAACGCAGGATTCTGTTCAGAAAGGACTGAGTTATTTCCTGAAAAAACTCAGACTTATCCAATCCTGCAATCCTGTTAGTTCAGAACAGGATGTCATAACATCTGTTATGACATCTGAGAAAACCTGTCTACTGATTTAGCAAAATGTGATCATTTTGCAAACTGCTCAGATACACACTTATACACATCAGTATTTGAATTACAATATTTTTCTGCAAAGGTACCTAATGAGTTAGTACAACCTGAACTAGAATGTTATGACATCAGTCATGACATTCACACATACACTTGGGATTTACCAAAAATGCAAGCCAATACCTAAACACCTACAAACTCCCCCTTTGGCAGAATTTTGGCTAAAGACCCTAAACAATCAGAGATGGATAGCAGCAGAAATAAGTGACAGCAGAAAAATAGAATGTCAAGTACTAATTAAGTAAGTACCAAAATATCCTCCCCCTCTTTAGCCACAAATGGGCCAAAGATACATGTTCAGAAAATTTTACAGTTATCCAAAACAAAATAATAAGATCAGCAGCAGCAAACAACTGAATACACTTCCAAACTCCACCAGAAATCAGCAACCATCCTTCAAGCACTGTCATCAGATCCAGAGGATTCAGGCTTCTTTATTTTCTTGTGAGCAATGTCAGCATTCTTCTCTTTGTTTGATGTCTCAACATTCTTAGAGACATTTGGATTTGTTTCAGCATTTGAGCTTTCTTGGTTCAGAGGAACAGAAATGCCAGGAACTGAGTGGTTCTCGTTCAGAATTCTTGAAACAATTTTTGCTATTGCTTGATTAACATAGGCTGTCCCTTCCCTATTTGCAATTTCAGGGGGAACTGAAGAGGAAGGATGAGATGGATTACCTGCATGTCTTGTTCTCAACTCTTTGACCTTGGTGGGGTTAGTTCCCACTTTTCTATGAGAAGAGATCTCCAGAACGTCAGAGTCCAGACAGGAAGAGATTGTCCCAGAATCTTGATCAGAGGAAGAGGTTGAGATGGTCGTATTGGATGATGATGGTGTTTGAGACATTTTGTCAGTTTTGAAGAACCAACAACAAATGAGGAGAAATTTCTGATTGAGAGACTGGGTTTTGATGAGGAGACGAGAGAGGAAGGAAGCAAAGGAGTGTCTATTCAACTTCTTAAAAGAATTGTAGGAAATGAGAAAATACAATTTTAAACCAATCAGAACAGGCATAAGTCCTTTGGTCCTTGTTTTAAGCAAAATTAATTGCTACAATTCCTCATGTTGGCAAATACCCAGCTTACCCCTTAAGTTTTCAAATTGGTTTGCATCCAAAGCCTTGGTAAAAATGTCAGCCAGCTGTAGCTCAGTGGCAACATGTTCCAATTTGATTGTCTTCTCTTCAACAAGGTCTCTAATAAAGTGATGTCGTATGTCAATATGTTTGGTCCTGCTATGATGAATGGGATTCTTGGATATGTTGATTGTACTCAGATTGTCACAGTACAATGTCATAACATCTTGTGTGACATTATACTCAGTGAGCATCTGTTTCATCCATATCATTTGAGAGCAGCTACTACCAGCTGCAATGTATTCAGCTTCAGCAGTTGAAAGAGACACACAATTCTGTTTCTTGCTGAACCAGGAAACCAGATTACTTCCCAAAAAGAAACATCCTCCAGAGGTGCTTTTTCTATCATCAGCACTACCAGCCCAATCAGCATCACAGTAGCCAGTCAGAGCTGGTTCACAGCCATGAGTATACATCAATCCATAGTTGTAAGTACCACTTACATACTTCAAAATTCTCTTCACTTGATTGATATGACTGACTTTGGGATCAGCTTGGTATCTAGCACAAACTCCAACTGCAAAGGCAATATCAGGTCTGCTGGCAGTTAAGTACAACAAGCTTCCTATCATGCTTCTGTACAGACTTTGATCCACCTTAACCCCACTTGAATCTTTGGAAAGCTTTAGATGAGTGGGAGCAGGAGTCCTTTTGTGACTTGCATTCTCCATACCAAACTTCTTTACAATATTCTTAGCATACTTACTTTGAGATAAGAAGATTGAGTCCTCCATCTGTGAGACTTGTAGTCCAAGAAAATAAGTTAGTTCTCCCATGAGACTCATTTCAAATTCAGTCTGCATCTGGTCAGCAAAGTGTTTAACCATATGTTCTGACATTCCTCCAAACACTATGTCATCAACATATATTTGGGCAACCATCAACTTCCCTCCTTCAGTTTTGACAAAGAGAGTTTTGTCCAAGCCTCCTTTTCTGTAGCCTTTGTCTGAGAGAAACTTTGTTAACCTGTCATACCATGCTCTAAGAGCTTGTTTCAGGCCATATAGAGCTTTTCTCAATTTGTAGACATGATCAGGGTGGGTTGGATCCACAAAGCCTTTAGGTTGTTCCACATAAGCTTCCTCATTTAAGTACCCATTTAGAAAGGCACTTTTCACATCCATCTGAAATAATTTGAACTTCAGAAGACAAGCAATTGACAATAGGAGTCTGATTGATTCCAGCCTGGCTACAGGTGCAAAGGTTTCATCAAAATCCACCCCTTCAACCTGGGTGTATCCTTGAGCAACAAGTCTTGCCTTATTTCTGGTGACAACTCCTTCAACATCTGACTTGTTTTTGAATATCCATTTTGTCCCAATAATGTTAGTTCCTTCAGGTCTAGGAACCAGTTCCCAAACTTCATGTTGCTTGAATTGGTTCAGTTCATCTTGCATTGCACCAATCCAATATTCATCAGTTAAGGCTTCCTTGACATTTCTTGGTTCCATTTTGGACACAAAACAAGAGTTTGAGATGATTTCTCTAGATCTTGTGATGACTCCACTATTGGGATCTCCTATGATGAGCTCTTTTGGATGATCCTTCTGAATTCTGATGGAAGGAGTCTTGCTAGCGTCCTTTGATTCAGATTCTGTTGTGGTGGAGTTGGGTAGATCATCCTGTTGGGTTGAAGTCTCAAAGAATGTCTCAACAGTACAAGGAACATCTATTTCTTCATGATAGTCATCAATTATAACATTTATTGATTCCATCATGGTTTTGGTTCTGGAGTTGAATACTCTATAAGCTCTGCTGTTAGAGGAGTATCCTAGAAATATGCCTTCATCACTTTTGGAGTCCAGTTTTCTTCTTTGTTCACGATCAGATAGGATATAGCATTTGCTGCCAAACACATGGAAGTACTTCACAGTTGGTTTTCTTCCTTTCCAGAGTTCATATATGGTGGATGAGGTTCCCTTTCTCAAGGTGACCCTGTTATGAACATAGCAGGCTGTATTCATAGCTTCAGCCCAAAAATACATAGGAAGTCTTTTGGCATGTAACATTGCTCTGGCAGATTCCTGTATGGTCCTGTTTTTTCTTTCCACAACTCCATTTTGCTGAGGTGTTATAGGAGAAGAAAACTCATGACTGATTCCTTCTGAAGCACAGAAGTCATCAAGCTTGCTGTTTTCAAATTCCTTGCCATGATCACTTCTGATTCTGACAATACATCCTTCCTTCTCTCTTTGAATTCTCTTGCACAGTTCTCTAAAAACTTCAAATGCATCTGATTTTTCCCTAATGAAATTAATCCAGGTGAATCTGGAAAAATCATCCACAACCACATAGGCATATCTTTTACCACCAAGACTCTCTACTTGCATTGGTCCCATCAGATCCATATGAAGAAGTTCCAGAACCTTAGATGTGGTCAGATGTCTTGACTTTGGATGTGACATCCTAGTCTGCTTACCAACCTGACATTCACCACAAACTCTTTCTTCATCAATTTGCAGTCTTGGAATCCCTCTGACTGCCTCCAAGGAGATAATCCTCTTCATGCCTCTTAGATGAAGATGGCCAAGTTTTTGGTGCCATAGCTTCACCTCTTTTTCTTCTTTTGCAATGGAACACACAGATGAGAAATTAGTGTTCTCAGGCTCCCACAAGTAACAGTTGTCTTTGGATCTGACTCCTTTCATTACTATCTCTTGTTTGTCATTGATTACAAGACATTCAGATTTTGAGAAATTGACCTTGAATCCTAGGTCACACAATTGACTGATACTAATGAGATTAGCAGTCAGCCCTTTTACCAGCAGTACTTCATTCAGACTTGGAACTCCAGGGCAGTCCAAATTACCAACTCCTTTGATTTCACCTTTAGCACCATCTCCAAAGGTCACAAAGCTGGTGGTGTGAGGCTTAACATTATTGAGGAGGTTCTTGATTCCAGTCATGTGTCTGGAACATCCACTGTCAAAATACCAGTCTTCCTTTGCAGAGACCCTCAGGGAAGTGTGAGCTATTAGTGCAGTAGCCTTTTTCTTCCATTTAGGAGCATGTGGTACCTTTTTCAACTTAGGTTTGACACCTGAGTTCTGATTAGGATATCCATGTAGTCTGAAGCAGAAGGGCTTTATGTGACCATATCTCCCACAATGATGACATCTCCATCTTTGGTACTTTTTCTTCATATGTCTCTGTTCCCGATGTTGATAGTGGTGTTGAGACATCTGCTTTGACATTTGCTTAACAGGCCTGATCTTCTCGTTTGTACCAGATTTCTTTGCTCCTACAAATCCTAGTCCAGATTTGTTTCCTCCATTTTGTCCAACCTGAAGTATCTCTTCCAGTTTGTCTGTTCCATTAGTCAGCATCTTGACAGATTTGGTCATTTGGTTCAGTTGTGAGTTCAGCAGTTGAACTTCTCCTTCTAGATGACTTATGGTTTCAAGATCTGCCCTTTTTTCAGCCTCCAGCTTTATAATGAGCTTTGATTGTTTCTCATTCTGCACACGGACTTCAGTACTTCTGATACACAATTCCTTGTAAGTATCAGCTAGTTCTTCAAAAGTCACCTCTTCATTACTGATGTCACTTTCAGAGGTACAAACACCAGTTAAAGCAGTAACTCGTTTGACAGTCTCTTCTTCAGAATTACTTTCTGAATCATAGTCAGACCAAGTAACAATCATTCCTTTTTGTTTCTTAAGAAAGGTAGGACATTCAGCTCGAATATGCCCATATCCTTCACAACCATGGCATTGAATTCCTCTACCTTGAATTCCCTTCTCTTCTGACCTTGGTCTTCTGCTGGAACTGTCAATGTTAGAGGGAATGTTATGAACATTAGACCTTGACTTTGGATCAGTTCTTTTGATGAGTTTGTTGAACTGTCTTCCAAGCATGGCTACAGCTTCTGAAATGTTTTCTTCAACATCAGTGTTGGACATGAGTGCTATGCTCTTGTTCTTTTTGACACCATTATCAGTGATTCCCATCTCAAAAGTCTGAAGAGACCCAATAAGTTCATCCACTTTCAACTTGCTAATGTCCTGGGCTTCCTCTATGGCAGTTACCTTCATTGCAAATCTTTTAGGCAAGGATCTGAGAATCTTCCTCACCAGTTTTTCTTCTGACATCTTTTCTCCCAGTGCTCCTGAGGTGTTGGCAATCTCCAAGATGTTCATGTGAAACTCCTGAATGGTTTCATCTTCCATCATTTTTAGATTCTCAAATTTGGTGGTCAACATCTGAAGCCTTGACATTTTTACTTTGGAAGTTCCCTCATGAGTAGTTTTGAGAGTGTCCCAAACTTCCTTGGCCAGTTCATATTGATGTACTAGTCTGAAAATGTTTCTATCAATTCCATTGAATAAGGCATTTAAAGCTTTTGAATTTCCCAGAGCTAACTCATCTTCTTCTTTACTCCAATCTTCCTCAGGCTTCAGACTGATTGTCCCATCTATCTCAGTTATGGTGGGATGAATCCATCCTTTGTCAGCAGCTCTCCAAGCCTTTTTGTCCAGAGATTTTAGGAAGGCAATCATACGAGGTTTCCAGTAGTCATAATTAGTTCCATCCAGAATGGGTGGTCTATTTCCAAAAACTCCTTCTTTGTCCATAGTGCCAGAAAGTGATATCCCTAGATCTCACCCAGTAATACAGGCAGGGTGCCTGCTCTGATGCCAATTGAAATTCTGGCTGCAGATACTCAATGTCACGTTCAATGTTATGACACCGTATCTGACTTACTATATGATAGTAAATACAAAAGCAATAAAGAACACAGTCAATTGTTTACCCAGTTCAGTGTGCAACAACACCTACTCTGGGGGCTACCAAGCCAGGGAGAGAATCCACTATAAGAGATGTTAATTCAGGAATAAACCAACCAGTTTATCTCCTTCACTTAAGACCTACCCAATGCAATTATAATCTAAGTACAACTTAAACCTGAGTTCCTACTCACTCCCCCTCAATCACAACAGTGATACATAAACCAATTTGACTTAAGAATTGATGAAGACACTCTTCAAAAACACACACTTGATTAAGCTTCACAGCTTTTTAATCAAGCAACACAATCACTCGTGCTTCACAGCTTTGAGTGATGCACACAACTAACTTGACTCTGCTTCACAGCTTTAGTCAAGGAACATTCAAACACTCTTGCTTCAAAGCTTAGAGTGCTACACAACCCTTACAATTTGAAACCTATTCCAAGGCACTTATCACAACGATAATTGCTTGGAGTACAATAAACAAATCTATACATATTACAAATGATCTTCTAATCAATCAGCAGGGCTCCTTGAAAAACAGCAGCTCTGTTGAATATATAGCAGCTGCAACTTCAGTTAGGGTTTCCAAAAACCTAGGGTTAATTCCGTTTGACCTAAAGACCAGGTCACAGGACTTTATTAACCAGGTTAGGGTTGAGCTAGGTTACTCCTCAGAAAACGCAGGATTCTGTTCAGAAAGGACTGAGTTATTTCCTGAAAAAACTCAGACTTATCCAATCCTGCAATCCTGTTAGTTCAGACAGGATGTCATAACATCTGTTATAACATCTGAGAAAACCTGTCTATTGATTTAGCAAAATGTGATCATTTTGCAAAATGCTCAGATACACACTTATACACATCAGTATTTGAATTACAATATTTTTCTGCAAAGGTACCTAATGAGTTAGTACAACCTGAACTAGAATGTTATGACATCAGTCATGACATTCACACATACACTTGGGATTTACCAAAAATGCAAGCCAATACCTAAACACCTACAATAATTACCAATCCCGGACCAATTCCCTACTCTTCTATCATGGGATTAAAAAAGACGCTTGGATCAAAGAAGGAAAAGATGAAAAAGTTGGTAACATAGCTGGTTCAAGCAAAGTAACTAGAACTGGGAGAATATTTTCACCCAATATCTCACCACCAGTTGTTACAAGGACGCCCATCCGCATTACTGCTGCCAAGCCAAGTACCGATACAAGAGGGAAGGAGAAGGTTGTTGATCCTGATGTGATTGAAGTACTTTCCAAGGATGTTGCTGATGAAGAGCCCTCCGCTTGCGAGATGGACGAGATCTTGAAGATCATAAAAAGAAGCAACTTCAAGATTGTAGAATAGTTGGGGTAAAACCTTATAAGATTTCAATGTTGTTATTGCTTCTTTATTCCGATGCCCATGCTCGGACATTAATCAAATTCCTGAAAAAGGCTCATGTCCCCCAAGAGACAACAACGGATCAATTTGAGAATTGCGTGGCTAGCCTGACAGCTAATAATGGTATGGGATTTTCATATGCTAACTTAACACCTCTTGGGAAGAACCATAATAAGGATTTACATGTTTCTGTCGAGTGCAAAGGGACTACCCTAGCACATGTGCTAGTCGACAATGGTTCTTCTCTAAATGTATTACCCAAGGGGGAATTAGACCGTCTAGAATATGAAGGTTTAGTCTTGAAGCTAAGCGATATCATTGTAAGGGCATTTGACGGATCAAAGAGGACTGTTCATGGGGAAGTAGATCTTCCAATCAAAGTGGGCTCCCAAATCTTTGACTCCACCTTCTATATTATGGATATTAGTCATTCCTATTCTTTTCTGTTAGGTCGCCCGTGGATCCATAAAGTTGGGTGTGATATGGTGGCAAAACCGACTGTTAATACTGGTTTGCGTTTTGTGTTTGCAAAATGTCGCGGTAAGCAAAAGTCGCCACCGACTTTTATTTCATCTAATTGGAAAGGAAAAAAGTACAGAAAAAAAATCCTTTTCTGAGATATTCTGAGTACGGGGGGTAGATTATAGAAAGGGAAGGTGTTAGAACCCTTTCCATCCATGGTTTTCCATGGGCTCTTAGGTACTTAATCATTTTTTTAAAAATTGCTTGTGTTTGTGTGCTTTGTATCAGTCCTCAAGGGTGTGACGAAGTTGTTTTGAAAATTTGTTTTGAAGAGTGTAAGTGTGAAAAGTTTTGATTTGAGCAAATACCTACTAGCATCGACCTAGTCGAAAAAAGATCGTTTCTATTCTCGTTTCCTTTAGACAACACTATCCCACCATTGAGAGATAGGTAGCACCATCGTTGGAATTGTAAGGGTCAATTCGAAAGGGACGTACGATCACCAAAGCAATATTAGGACACCTTAATAATAAACCTAGAGTCTTAAGATCTTTTTAAGGAAATATTTCTGAGGCAATACTTCCGAGGCAACATTCGAACGGGACATTAGATCCTTTTAGACTGAAGGGTAACCACTAAAGTATCCTATACTTAATGATCGTTTATCGAAGGCAACCGAAGTGAGAGTATACCCTAAGAGTGATATGTGCGAGTGATCTGTTTTGAGTTATTTAATCTTTTCATATTAGGGTTTTCTAACTGTATTAATTTGTCATGCATTCTTGCCATACAATCCTATTAGCATACATCTAAACAAGTTAAATATTTGCGGGAATAAAAAAATGCGAGAAAATAAATCTACGCTATTACAAGGCTTCGGGTGGGGGATTAATTACATAGCCAAAAACCCTGGAATTTAAACAATAAATAAAACCCTAAATTAGACTATTACAAACCATGAACAGTTACAAAGATATTGTCAAAATAAATAATACGCGCGTGATGAATCAAGTACGAAACGACTAGGGTTTTGACCCTTGACTAATCCTATTTGCGATTGATTTAAAAAATGTTTTTTGTCATGTTTTTGTTATTTAAGAAAATAATGAAATAGTTAAAAGAAAATCCTAAGATCTAATTAATTTTAAATTAAGAAAAATAAATTAATTTAATCTAAAACCTATTTTTGTATTTTATTTATTTGAGAAAAATAAAAGAATTAAATCAATAATTTTAACCTAATTTCTATTTGATTTTATTTGTGAAAATAAATTACGATTTCCCTAAGTTAAAACTAAATTAAATTAATTTTAATAATATAAAAAAAACTAATTCTAATTAAATTTTTTTTTATGAATTCTTGATTTTATGAATTTATGAAAAATGATTAATTTGTTAATTAAAATTATTAAGAGAAATACTAAAAGAATTAAATAAAATAAAGAAAATAAATAAGAAAAGAAGTAAATGGGCCTGGTTGCAATGCTGAAAGAGGGGGTATGCTGTTGAAATTCTGGGCCCAAACAAATCCAAGCCCTTTTGACTTTGCTTGATCCAGTGCGTACATTGACCTGGGGTGTATGGTGATCCTCCTGCTACCTGAGTGTTGGATCCAACTGGATGATGAATCTGATGGTGGAACACAAGAGTGTATGTGTGAACGGTGGATTTAGAACTGACTGTTTTTAGCTGGTTCGCGAAATGTTGCGGTAAGCAAGAGTCGCCACCGTCTTTTATTTTCTCCAACATGGACAGGACAAAAGCACAACAAAATTCCTTATGAGATAGTTTCTCGGTTCGGGAGGTAGATTTATAGAAAGGGAAGGTGTTAGCACCCTTTCTATCCATGGTTATCCATGGGCTCTTAGATACTTTCTCTTATGTTTTCAAAATGTTTGCTTTTCAAAGTGTGAGTGGGTTTGAAAAAGTTTCATTGAAAGATTTCTGAATAACTCTTGTATCAGTCCTCAAGAGTGTTTGAAAAATTGTTTTGAAAGCTTTTTTGAAAGTGTCAGTGTGAAAATATTTTGTTTTGTTTTTTAGAGAGCAAGTATCCATGAGTCATATACCTACCCTAAGGAATTAAGCTGTGTAGAAGTCCCTAAGGTAGTGCCATCCCACCATTGAGAGGTAGGTAGCACCACCGTTGGAGGTGTTCGGGTCAATTCGATTGTTAGGGACGTTGTGGTCACCGAAGCAACAGTAGGACACCTTAGAAGCTACCCTTATGTCCTTGATCCTTTTTTAATCCGAGGCAACCGTTTCAGGGCAAATATTTCGAGGCAACTATTTCGAGGCAACTGGATCATGGACATAAGGACCGCTAAGACGTCCTATACTTGACGACCACGTTTCGAAGGCAACGGGTGAGGCGTACCCTAAGAGTGGTGTGTGAATTTGTGTGTTATTTTCAGTTTAACAGTTATCTTTGATCAGGGCATTGTGAGCTACGCTTGTTTTTAATTAGCATACATTCTTTCATACAAAGTTATAATTTAAGAGTGCGGAAAGTAAAATACAGAAAGATAAAAGCTACGCTATTACAAGGCGCGGGTCTATACATCGCCAAAATACAAAGACCCGTTTTTGATAAAAATGCGGAATTAAAGAATACCTAATTACTATTACATCCTTGAGCAGTTACATAATATTCAAAAGAAAATAATGCGCGAAATAGAAATCAAAATTGAACGTCCGAGGGTTTTGACCCTTTGCTTGAAATTAACTTAAATTAAAGTCTAATTAATTATTTTATTAAAAAAAGAAAGTGTTTTTTATGTTTTTGGTATTTATGAAAATAAAGAAAATTAAAATCAAGATGAAACCCTAATTCTACATATTTTAATTATTAATGAAAATATTAAAGTTGACCTAATTTACTAATTAATTAACTTACATGTTTATTTACAAAAATAATAGTTAATAATAAATAATTTAAAGAAAAAAATAAAAATGTCAAAACCTAATTCTATGTATTTTATTTATTAAGAAAATATTGAGTTAAAACCTAAATTAACTAGATTAATTGTTAGTTATTTATTTACAAAAATATTCAAATGGTGAAATTAAATATTAATTAAAAAAAAAACATTTTTTGAGTTTCTGATTTTTCTATGGAAAATTAATTTAAGGGTAAAAAAAAAATTAAAACAATTTAAAAAAAGAATTAGAATTGAAAAGAAAATAAAATTAAAAAGATGCAAACCCAAGGGGGGTTTCAGGCCCAAAGGGGAGGTTTGTTTGAAGCAATTCTGGCCCATGAGACAAAGCCTTGTTTGACTTTTCTGATCATGCGTATGATGCTTGACTGGGGTACACCCTGGATACCATTCTGTGGCCATTGGATGAGTGATCAAGGTCACTTGGCAGGCTATGCATGAGGCTGTATGGTGAGCCCTTGAGTGAACGCTGCATGGAAACACGTTAGGATAAAAATTATGAAGTATGTGGGGGGACCTGGGAATCGAACCCAGGTCCCAATGCCTGCAGTACACGTCCCCAACCACCAGGCCATTTGCGTTTGTTTGTAAATATAATAGACAACAATCATTATGTAAGAAAACAAATGTTAGTGATATAAAACAAAAAAACGCGCCAGATTTTGAACTATCCAACCATGTGATGACACGCCCGTCTTCTTCATCTTTTGTACCTGCAACATGAAACAAGTAGCAGGGGTTTTAAACCCCCACTAAGTGAAATAATGAAAAATAGCGATTACGCCTACAGCTTATATAAATTGGGCGCGAGTATCTCAATGAATCAGGCTTGTTACAACGAGTTCGTCCATATAGGTTTGGTAATCCAATTTTACAGTATATGGAAACCCCCAATATTGAAACTCTGAAACCCTAATGTCCTTCAATGGTGGATTTTGATACAAGCAGTGTTAGAACAATTAAACTATACCAAACGCTTCAGGAAGGTGTTAGTAGCATAAATCAATAATCAAAACACATGAATGATGCGTGGAAATTAAAATTCGATCCTGGAAATATTTGTGAGAAACATGACTCTGTTCTACCGTTTCTTTGAGTGTGAGGATCTGTTCTTGATGCCAATAGCTTCCTAGCAATGTCAGTAATGCAATGGAAACGTTTTGAGGCCTTGAATTACCCTGCAAGTATGAAATCAGTTTCCAAGTTTTTGTTGAAAAGTTGCAAATTGGTTATGGCCTGTGAGCAGCTTTTTCGTGTCTGTATGAGTAGGGTTAGGTCTTACATAAGTATGTGAATGATTCTAGGTCAAAACCTTGGCCCAAAAGTCCATGAATTGATGTTTCATATCTTTGATTTTCATCATATATTTTTCAATCTTTTTTCATTGAAGCCTTTGCCAATTATGGATGATTTTCCTTTTTTGGATGTGAAACGACTTGGCCAGCTTGCCCTAGTTTGATTTGCTGCACAAAAGATCTACAAAATCATATCTTTGAATTTTCTTATAATAAAAACTAATTAAATGAATTAATATAAATATAAATTCAATTAATTAATTAAAAATAAGAAAATAAATTATTTTGAGCTCATTGGGTCGTGCATAGGCTTTAGGTAATGATTCAAGAAGGAAATTGAGGCCCATTAGCAATTTTGAAGTGTTTTAGGCAAAGTTGACTTTTGAAAGTTCCCAAAAATTTCCCAACTTCTCCAATGCATATCTTGCTCAATTTTGAAGTTATGATCATGTTCTTGGACATTTTGGAAAGGTCTTGAAGTCCTCTAACCAATGCATTTGGTCCCATGTCATTTTGATTTACCAATCTCAAGTTATGGTCTTTGACTTAAAGTGCCTTTTTGTTGACTTTTGAAAATGACCTATAATGTTGAAATTGATAAATTTTTGTAAGAGCATTTCTTGAACTTGGAATGTGAAGATGAGTTGTAGGAAATGTCATTCTCTTCAAAATGAGCATTGGATGGTATTTTTCTGATAAAACATGAGGAAGTTATGCCTTGGTCAATTTGCAGTTGACTTTTCAACTGTCCAAAAATAGAAACTTTTGCATCTTGAGACTTTTTGAACCATGCTTTGAGAATCATGATCAAGAATTGATCAAATGATGATTGTGGCTTCAAAATAAGATGTTGACCAAATTTTTTGACTTTTGACTGTCAAATGACCATTTTGCCCCTGCAGTTGACTGTGGAGCAATTAGGGTTTTTGACTGTGCATTTTGATGCTGTGAGTCTTGAAACTTGACATATGGATGCTTGACAATGTTTATAGGCATGTGGGACTTGATTGGACCCTTGGAAACCTCAATTTCTTTGCAAGAACCAAAACTCTAATTTTGACTGTGTTAGGAGGCAATTGGACTGTGCAACCTTTGAGAGATTTTGAAGCTTGATCTTGCCAAATCTTGAAGAATATGGGAGGGAAAATTTTGGGGTACAACAGTTGCCCCTGTTCAATCTTCTTAAACCTGAGGATGTAGATTGGCTAGCGTGCCTTTCGTGATCCGAAGGTGGAAGATGATTGAACACTAAAGTGCCCAGAAATTTGCACTCACATGGTAGAGTATCAGCAGTGTGATAGCGGAAATGGGCTTACAGATGCCATTAGGAGGAATGGTGGATAGGAGGATGGGCTTATAGATGCCATCAGGAGATGTAAGAGAATCTTGTCGGGAATGGGCTTATAGATGCCATTTGGAGACTGTTGGTATGTGGATGGGCTTATAGATGCCATTTAGGTGTTGATCGCGTAAGAGATTCCTTAGCGAGAACTTACGTACCTGAGAAAGAAAATAATTACCTGGCCTGTTACAGGGGTTGATCTTCAAACTCTTCATGTAGATGTGCCCTGGCTGGATACAGGTATCGAATCTTCAATCAGTTACTCACAGATGTGCCCTGGCTAGATACAGGAATCGAATCTTTAATCAGTTACTCACATATGTGCCCTGGCTAGATACGGGAATCGAATCTGGAAACTCTTCAGACGTGCCCTGGCAAGATACAGGAATCGAGTCTGGAATTAATCGTCAATAGATACACCCAGGCAAGATACAGGAATCAGATCTTCAAACTCTTCAGACGTGCCCTGGCAGGATACAGGAATCGAGTATGGAATTAGTTGTCAACAGATACACCCTGGCAAGATACAGGAATCAGATCTTCAAACTCTTCAGACGTGCCCTGGCAAGATACATGAATCGAGTCTGGAATATAGTCGTCAACAGATACACCCTGGCTGGATACAGGAATCAGATCTCTAAATTCTTCATGCAGATGTGCCCTGGCTGGATACAGGTATCGAGTCTAAAATCAGTTACTCACAGATGTGCCCTGGCTAGATACAAGAATCGAATCTGGAATTAGTCGTCAACAGATACACCCTGGCTGGATATAGGAATCGGATCCTCAAACTCTTCAGATGTGCCCTGGTTGGTTACAGGAATCGAGTCCGGAAATAGTCGTCAACAGATACACCCTGGCTGGATACAGGAATCAGATCCTCAAACTCTTCAGACGTGCCCTGGCTGGACACAGGAATCTAGTCTGGAAAATAGTCGTCAACTGATACACCCTGGCTGGATACAGGAATTGGATCTTCAAACTCTTCAGACGTACCCTGGATGGTTACAGGAATCGAGTCCGGAAATAGTCGTCAACAGATACACCCTGGCTGGATACAGGAATCGGATCCTCAAACTCTTAAGACGTACCCTGGCTGGTTACAGGAATCGAGTCCGAAAATAGTCGTCAACAGATACACCCTGGATGGATACAGGAATCGGATCTTCAAACTCTTCAGACGTGCCCTGGCTGGATACAGGAATCGAATCTGGAAATAGTCGTCAACAGATACACCCTAGCAAGATACAGGAATCGGATCTTCAAACTCTTCAGACGTGCCCTGGCAGGATACAGGAATCGAGTCTGGAATTGTCGTCAACAGATACACCCTGGCAAGATACAGGAATCGGATCTTCAAACTCTTCAAACGTGCCCTGGCAGGATACAGGAATCGAGTCTGGAATTAGTCGTCAACAGATACACCCTGGCGAGATACAGGAATCGGATCTTCAAACTCTTCAGACGTGCCCTGGAAGGATACAGGAATCGAGTCTGGAATATAGTCGTCAACAGATACACCCTGGCGAGATACATGAATCGGATCTTCAAACTCTTCAGACGTGCCCTGGCAGGATACAGGAATCGAGTCTGGAATTAGTCATCAATAGATACACCCTGGCGAGATACAGGAATCAGATCTTCAAACTCTTCAGACGTGCCCTGGCAGGATACAGGAATCGAGTCTGGAATATAGTCATCAACAGATACACCCTGGCAAGATACAAGAATCGGATCTTCAAACTCTTCAGACGTGCCCTGGCTGGTTACAGGAATCGAGTCTGGAATAGTCGTCAACAGATACACCCTAGCAAGATACAGGAATCGGATCTTCAAACTCTTCAGACGTGCCCTGGAAGGATACAGGAATCGAGTCTGGAATTGGTCGTCAACAGATACACCCTGGAAGGATACATGAATCGGATCTTCAAACTCTTCAGACGTGCCCTGGCGGGATACAGGAATCGAGTCTGGAATAAGTCATCAATAGATACACCCTGGCAAGATATAGGAATCAGATCTTCAAACTCTTCAGATGTTCCCTGGCAGGATACAAGAATCGAGTCTGGAATTAGTCGTCAACAGATACACCCTGGCGAGATACAGGAATCAGATCTTCAAACTCTTCAGACGTGCCCTGGCAGGATACAGGAATCGAGTATGGAATTAGTTGTCAACAGATACACCCTGGCAAGATACAGGAATCGGAACTTCAAACTCTTCATACGTGCCCTGGCAAGATACATGAATCGAGTCTGGAATATAGTCGTCAACAGATACACCCTGGCTGGATACAAGAATCAGATCTCTAAATTCTTCATGCAGATGTGCCCTGGCTGGATACAGGTATCGAGTCTACAATCAGTTACTCACAGATGTGCCTTGGCTAGATACAAGAATCGAATCTGGAATTAGTCGTCAACAGATACACCCTGCCTGGATACAGGAATCGGATCCTCAAACTCTTCAGACGTGTCCTGGTTGGTTACAGGAATCGAGTCCAGAAATAGTCGTCAACAGATACACCCTGGCTGGATACAGGAATCAGATCCTCAAACTCTTCAGACGTGCCTTGGCTGGATACAGGAATCTAGTCTGGAAAATAGTCGTCAACAGATACACCCTGGCTGGGTACAGGAATTGGATCTTCAAACTCTTCAGACGTACCCTGGCTGGTTACAGGAATCGAGTCCGGAAATAGTCGTCAACAGATACACCCTGGCTGGATACAGGAATCGGATCCTCAAACTCTTAAGACGTACCCTGGCTGGTTATAGGAATCGAGTCCGGAAATAGTCGTCAACAGATACACCCTGGATGGATACAGGAATCTGATCTTCAAACTCTTCAGACGTGCCCTGGCTGGATAAAGGAATCGAATCTGGAAATAGTCGTCAACAGATACACCCTGGCAAGATACAGGAATCAGATCTTCAAACTCTTCAGACGTGCCCTGGCAGGATACAGGAATCGAGTCTGGAATTTTTGTCAACACATACACCCTGGAAAGATACAGGAATCGGATCTTCAAACTCTTCAAACGTGCCCTGGCAGGATACAGGAATCGAGTCTGGAATTAGTCGTCAACAGATACACCCTGGCGAGATACAGGAATCGGATCTTCAAACTCTTCAGACGTGCCCTGGCAGGATACAGGAATCGAGTCTGGAATATAGTCGTCAACAGATACACCCTGGCGAGATACAGGAATCGGATCTTCAAACTCTTCAGACGTGCCCTGGCAGGATACAGGAATCGAGTCTGGAATTAGTCATCAATAGATACACCCTGGCGAGATACAGGAATCGGATCTTCAAACTCTTCAGACGTGCCCTGGCAGGATACAGGAATCGAGTCTGGAATATAGTCATCAACAGATACACCCTGGCAAGATACAGGAATCAGATCTTCAAACTCTTCAGGCGTGCCCTGGCTGGTTACAGGAATCGAGTCTGGAATAGTCGTCAACAGATACACCCTGGCAAGATACAGGAATCGGATCTTCAAACTCTTCAAACGTGCCCTGGCAGGATACAGGAATCGAGTCTGGAATTAGTCGTCAACAGATACACCCTGGAAGGATACATGAATCGGATCTTCAAACTCTTCAGACGTGCCCTGGCTGGATACAGGAATCGAGTCTGGAATAAGTCGTCAATAGATACACCCTGGCAAGATACATGAATCGGATCTTCAAACTCTTCAGACGTGCCCTGGCAGGATACAGGAATCGAGTGTGGAATTAGTCGTCAACAGATACACCCTGGCGAGATACAGGAATCAGATCTTCAAACTCTTCAGACGTTCCCTGGCAGGATACAGGAATCGCGTCTGGAATTAGTCGTCAATAGATACACCCTGGCAAGATACAGGAATCGGATCTGGAATCACGACATTTGATAGTAATTATCTTTGTATTGACCTTTGTCCTGAAAAGACAAAACATTAGTTGTATGCCATGTCATGATGTATGACATGCGTGGTGTTCTCAGAATAAATGAGATTGTATGTTCATGATGCGTATGTGCATGCTATAATGTATGAAGATGTGATGTTTGTGAACGTATTTTTGTCTAGGAAAGTAAATCCTTGACGAATGCCGGGAAGTTAACTCCTGGGCTGATGTTGAAGAGTAGAGCTTTTTGTTTCCGCTGGGGGTGATGGTTGCAAGAATACCGGTAGGAGAAGATGACTCCGTTGGGGAATAAACTTGGCGAATAGATTGCTTTGTGGGGAATTACTCTGTGGGGAAAGAGGCACTTTGCTGAGATGCTGATGATAACTCCGCTGGGGATACCATTGATAAGTTCTGTTGGAAGATTTGATGAACTCCGCTGGGGATAGGAAGACTTCGTCGGGGGCGATCTTTCCGTGGCAATTGGCTGAGGATAACCCAGTTATATCCTGGTGGGGAAATAACCTTCTGAATAAAGTCGGGGGGAGCGTTCGTACTCTGCCGGTGATAAGCTTCTAGAATCTACTAGGGATAAGCTTCCTGTTCTATTGGGTGGATTGATTCAACTCTCCTGGGGAAACTTTTGAGACTGTACTGGGGAGTGGCTCCACTTGATGTTTGGTATTCTGCCGGGGAACAATCTTATATTAAGACTGCCGGGGATGCTTGTAGAGGAATATCTGTATACTTCGCTGGGGAATATTGAGGTCTTCTGGGGATACTCAACTTCCCTAAGGATGACAGTAGACTAACTCTGCTTGGGGAGAGCGTTGCTGACTTGCTGGAGATACTGTGCCCTGATGGGAGACCAACTCTGCTTGGGGAGAGTGTTGTTGATTCTGGTCTTATTCCCGGGGAGTGAGGTATCTTGGTCGTATTCTTCAGTTGAATCTACCTTGGTACCTTGGTGGACATAGCAGCTTATACAGTTCGGACCATTCTTATTGCCCCAGCTTCTGTGGGAGAAGATACCTGTGGAGGTCTGATAGTTGCTGATGGACAAACCTTCTTCTGATAGGTAAGTGACGAGATGCCGGGACATAGTCGTACGCTTTGATCCCTAATTTTTGCCTGGACCGCCCTTTCGGGTTTTCAGTCCACCAGGATACCCTTTTTTGCCCAAGCCTCCTTTTCAGGTTTTCGACTTGCCGGGTGTACAAATTTTTTCATTTTCATCCCTTATTTTTGCCTGAACCCTTTTGGTTCGCCGGGAAGCCCTTATTTTTGCCTAGGTGTGTCAACCTAGCAGGTCTTTGATTATGCGCAGTACTTTTTTTCGACTATGTCCATGTTCTCAGAATGCAGGGAGTTGTCATTGTTAGTAGCATTGTATTGCCATACCACCAGAAGATGTTTGATCGTGCAAGATTCGCAGCTGGAATTCATGTCCAATGCCCCAAGTGACTCAGACGGAGATTTTCCCCAAGCTGGTTGGCCTTTTGAGAGATTCTCCGAATCTTGACTTAACTACCCCAGATTATGGACAATGCTCATGCCATGCCCCTTGATTGGAGGTACTCTTGTTCGTTAGACATTCGTCGTGCGAATTTCTCTGCTGTTCAAACAACTGGTCATATGCAAGCAATGTTATATTAAAAATGCAAAGCTTATGTCTGTCTTGAAATTTTTTTTTTTTTTTTTGAAAATGCATTTTTCAGTAAAAACAAGTGAATTTTTTTGTAAACTGTGATGTCAACTCGTTGTTTTACCGCAAGCCTTAAGGAGTCAAGATACCTTTCGTAACAGTATGCTTTTGAACTAACCCATGCTTCAGCTAGGACTTTTAAAGGTTGTATCGTGGCCTGGTTCACGGTTTAAGAAACAAAGGATAAAGGCTCAAATTTATCTATTCCCACCCGCGCTTCGTGATGTTCTTCAAACCTAAACTCAGTTGATCGTGGTCAGACCTTGTTTGAGTCTTTGCTTTGATATTCTGGTGATGGTTCGGACATTGACAGTTTATTTTGAATAGGCAGTCATTTCCTTTTTATGTTGAGGGTTTGTAGGACCTCTTTCTCTTTTTTGATTTCGTTATCCCTGTTTTTTTCCTGAACTGTTCCTTTTTGTGATTACAGTCAGCGGGATGCCCCAGTTTTGTAAGTCTCCTTCATAGGTTTTGACTTATTGGGCTTTTATTTCTAAGAGATAATGACTGCCTATCCTTACGATTATAGGGAACCATCACTATTTTTTTCCGTCTCGTAAGGACCTCTTTGGTGCCATTTGTTATGCACTTGGATCAACTGAGAGAACTACCCTACCCCAGGTTATGATTAAGGGTTTCAATTTTCGAAAAGAAAAACTCCTACTTCTTTGGCTCAGAGGGGTTGACGAGGGATTATCTTCCTTATAACTCCAGTGTTTAGGGATTGAAACAATGCATGTGCCTCATCAGCGGGGTCTGTTCAAAAGAATACCGTAGATGTCGTGGTATCGTTTTCGTCATCCTCCCTCAAGAGGCTTAGAATTATTAATTGAGAGTTGACATCAAAACATGAAAGCAGTTTGAATATAGCGAATGCGAATATATTGATTCAAAACAGACATATGCGATGCATTAATGAAATAACAGCGTTTGACATGAATACAATGTTTGAACAATCAAAAGAAAATTACAACTTGAAAATTCTAATGGACAAAAAGTCTTCTCCTCTCAGGACTCGTTACTTCAAATGGTGAATCCTGTAGGGATGGTAGAAGAACTCAGCCTGACCCACTTCCACTGCTCCTTCATTAATCAGGTCCTGGACCTTGTTCTTCAGAGCCCAGCAGTCGGCAGTGTCATGTCCAGGACTATCAGAGTGGTATGCACATCTTTTGTTGGGATGATAGTTAGGAGCAGAAGTGTTGGGATTTTGGGGAGGAGCCCTTAGTGTAATCAGATTCAAACTCAATAGGTGTTGTAAAGCTTGAAACAACGACATGTTGAGTTGGGTGAATTGCCTCCTAGGCTTGTTTGGCTTACTCTGCTCAACCTGTTGCTCTGGGCGAGGTTGTGATTGGGCCTGTGAAGTGGTAGCTATTTGGAGAGGTCTACTCTTCACCATACCAGACTCTTATCCTCTTGGAAGCTGATCAATGACCTGGTCCCTGACTTGGACTGGTTGCTTCATGTTGTATCTCTCCTGGTGGAGCTGACTGATCATGGTCCTCAACTCTTCTTGCTCCCGAGCCAAACCTTAGATGAGAGCCATTTGCCCCAGCATCTAGGTTCTCATTGTGTCTACCTCAGCTTGCAGACGTTTCAGCCGTTCGTCCTTGTCATCTTCGGGACTTTTCTTGGCCAAATTCCCCATGAGGAGTGTCTTTAACTCTTCCTGCCCCTTGGATAGGCTTAGGAAGATCTCCCTGAACTAAGTCTCTTGAGCGTGAAGACCCTGGTTATCTTGTTGGGAAGCCATTGCTGAAATAAACAGCGAAAAAAAGGGTAAGTGACCTGCAACAAGGGTACCTGTAATGCAATGATATGTATGATATGCATGCAATGTTTTCAAGGACCTCGCGGGGTAAACATGAAGATTGTTAGAATTGGGATCCGGTAGCTTGATTGAAGGAACTTCATGTTTTTGAGAGTCCTTCTTCAAGGGTCAAAGGCTCACCATATCGAGTGGGCCATAGCCCCTGACTCAAGTCATCAACCTTGGCTAGAGGAAAATAAATCCCCTTTGCCCCTTGCTAGACATTTAATTCATCATGACCTGCATCACAAAACCTTTGAGGTCCTTGAAATGGATTAGTCCTTATATAGGATGCATGCAATGGTATGATGGTATGATGTTATGCTATGCGTGGAGTGGTGTAAGTAGGCCCTGTAATGGGTCCCAATTAAGGACTGTAAACAAAACCTACAAGTAGCTCAAGTGTCAGATAACAAGTATGCAAGTAGTTAAATTTGAAGGCACACAAGTCACACAAGAGAGCCCTTAGATTTCAGGCTAGCATGGGGTCTAGGTATTACCCTCTTGAAGTTGGTGGGCTCAAACCTGTCCTATCAGAAGTAACCGGGTTCTAAGGATCTCAATATCATTGGATTGTTTTCTGTGTTCATCGTTTCGATTTAGCCACTGAACTGGCGATCGAAATATTCCAAGAAAACAACCCTTAACTGAGTGTAGTATCGAGTATCAACCAACTTCGGACTGCACCAAAGTCAGTTATCTCACTACCCTAAAGAGGCCAAGATGGTTCAATTAAGGTTCCTAAGGTCAGTTGATGCTTCACGACACCACGCGGTGGCCCCGTACTCTCCTTGACTTGACTCAAGGGTTACCGGTACTCACCAAAGTGCCACATCAACGTAGCAGACTGCTTCAACCGTGTCGGTATACCCCGCACAGTTCCCTCACAGTCTTGTTGCTACTTTCTAAGAAGGTACCCCCCAGATCCGGGTTAGGATCTATAGAACTCCCAAGACAGTGCCCACAATAATAAAGCAAACAAAACAAAGCAATTGAAAACACAAGTGATCTTAGTCCTAAGGTACACCTCACTTTTATAATGTCCCCAGCAGAGTCGCCAGTTCTGTGATCGGTGGATTTAGAACTGATTGTTTTTAGCTGGTTCGCGAAATGTCGCGGTAAGCAAGAGTCGCCACCGTCTTTTATTTTCTCCAACATGGACAGGACAAAAGCACAGCAAAATTCCTTATGAGATAGTTTCTCGGTTCGGGAGGTAGATTTATAGAAAGGGAAGGTGTTAGCACCCTTTCTATCCATGGTTATCCATGGGCTCTTATATACTTGCTCTTATGTTTTCAAAATGTTTGCTTTTCAAAGTGTGAGTGGGTTTGAAAAAGTTTCATTGAAAGATTTTTGAATAACTCTTGTATCAGTCCTCAAGAGTGTTTGAAAAATTGTTTTGAAAGCTTTTTTGAAAGTGTCAGTGTGAAAAGATTTTGTTTTGTTTTGTTTTTTAGAGAGCAAGTATCCATGAGTCATCTACCTACCCTAAGGAATTAAGCTGTGTAGAAGTCCCTAAGGTAGTGCCATCCCACCATTGAGAGGTAGGTAGCACCACCGTTGGAGGTGTTCGGGTCAATTCGATTGTTAGGGACGTTATGGTCACCGAAGCAACAGTAGGACACCTTAGAAGCTACCCTTATGTCCTTGATCCTTTTTTAATTCGAGGCAACCGTTTCGAGGCAACTATTTCGAGGCAACTGGATCATGGACATAAGGACCGCTAAGACGTCCTATACTTGACGACCACGTTTCGAAGGCAGTGAGGCGTACCCTAAGAGTGGTGTGTGAATTTGTGTGTTATTTTCAGTTTAACAGTTATCTTTGATCAGGGCCTTGTGAGCTACGCTTGTTTTTAATTAGCATACATTCTTTCATACAAAGTTATAATTTAAGAGTGCGGACAGTAAAATACAGAAAGATAAAAGCTACGCTATTACAAGGCGCGGGTCTATACATCGCCAAAATACAAAGACCCGTTTTTGATAAAAATGCGGAAATAAAAGAATACCTAATTACTATTACATCCTTGAGCAGTTACATAATATTCAAAAGAAAATAATGCGCGAAATAGAAATCAAAATTGAACGTCCGAGGGTTTTGACCCTTTGCTTGAAATTAACTTAAATTAAAGTCTAATTAATTATTTTATTAAAAAAAGAAAGTGTTTTTTATGTTTTTGGTATTTATGAAAATAAAGAAAATTAAAATCAAGATGAAACCCTAATTCTACATATTTTAATTATTAATGAAAATATTAAAGTTGACCTAATTTACTAATTAATTAACTTACATGTTTATTTACAAAAATAATAGTTAATAATAAATAATTTAAGGAAAAAAATAAAAATGTCAAAACCTAATTCTATGTATTTTATTTATTAAGAAAATATTGAGTTAAAACCTAAATTAACTAGATTAATTGTTAGTTATTTATTTACAAAAATATTCAAATGGTGAAATTAAATATTAATTAAAAAAAAACATTTTTTGAGTTTCTGATTTTTCTATGGAAAATTAATTTTAGGGTAAAAAAAAAATTAAAACAATTTAAAAAAAGAATTAGAATTGAAAAGAAAATAAAATTAAAAAGATGCAAACCCAAGGGGGGTTTCAGGCCCAAAGTGGAGGTTTGTTTGAAGCAATTCTGGCCCATGAGACAAAGCCTTGTTTGACTTTTCTGATCATGCGTATGATGCTTGACTGGGGTACACCCTGGATACCATTCTGTGGCCATTGGATGAGTGATCAAGGTCACTTGGCAGGCTATGCATGAGGCTGTATGGTGAGCCCTTGAGTGAACGCTGCATGGAAACACGTTAGGATAAAAATTATGAAGTATGTGGGGGGACCTGGGAATCGAACCCAGGTCCCAATGCCTGCAGTACACGTCCCCAACCACCAGGCCATTTGCGTTTGTTTGTAAATATAATAGACAACAATCATTATGTAAGAAAACAAATGTTAGTGATATAAAACAAAAAAACGCGCCAGATTTTGAACTATCCAACCATGTGATGACACGCCCGTCTTCTTCATCTTTTGTACCTGCAACATGAAACAAGTAGCGGGGGTTTTAAACCCCCACTAAGTGAAATAATGAAAAATAGCGATTACGCCTACAGCTTATATAAATTGGGCGCGAGTATCTCAATGAATCAGGTTTGTTGCAACGAGTTCGTCCATATAGGTTTGGTGATCCAATTTTACAGTATATGGAAACCCCCAATATTGAAACTCTGAAACCCTAATGTCCTTCAATGGTGGATTTTGATACAAGCAGTGTTAGAACAATTAAATTATACCAAACGCTTCAGGAAGGTGTTAGTAGCATAAATCAATAATCAAAACACATGAATGATGCGTGGAAATTAAAATTCGATCCTGGAAATATTTGTGAGAAACGTGACTCTGTTCTACCGTTTCTTTGAGTGTGAGGATCTGTTCTTGATGCCAATAGCTTCCTAGCAATGTCAGTAATGCAATGGAAACGTTTTGAGGCCTTGAATTACCCTACAAGTATGAAATCAGTTTCCAAGTTTTTGTTGAAAAGTTGAAAATTGGTTATGGCCTGTGAGCAGCTTTTTCGTGTCTGTATGAGTAGGGTTAGGTCTTGCATAAGTATGTGAATGATTCTAGGTCAAAACCTTGGCCCAAAAGTCCATGAATTGATGTTTCATATCTTTGATTTTCATCATATATTTTTCAATCTTTTTTCATTGAAACCTTTGCCAATTATGGATGATTTTCCTTTTTTGGATGTGAAACGACTTGGCCAGCTTGCCCTAGTTTAATTTGCAGCACAAAAGATCTACAAAATCATATCTTTGAATTTTCTTATAATAAAAACTAATTAAATGAATTAATATAAATATAAATTCAATTAATTAATTAAAAATAAGAAAATAAATTATTTTGAGCTCATTGGGTCGTGCATAGGCTTTGGGTAATGATTCAAGAAGGAAATTGAGGCCCATTAGCAATTTTGAAGTGTTTTAGGCAAAGTTGACTTTTGAAAGTTCCCAAAAATTTCCCAACTTCTCCAATGCATATCTTGCTCAATTTTGAAGCCATGATCATGTTCTTGGACATTTTGGAAAGTTCTTGAAGTCCTCTAACCAATGCCTTTGGTCCCATGTCATTTTGATTTACCAATCTCAAGTTATGGTCTTTGACTTAAAGTGCCTTTTTGTTGACTTTTGAAAATGACCTATAATGTTGAAATTGATAACTTTTTGTGAGAGCATTTCTTGAACTTGGAATGTGAAGATGAGTTGTAGGAAATGTCATTCTCTTCAAAATGATAATTGGATGGGATTTTTATGATAAACCATGAGGAAGTTATGCCCTGGTCAATTTGCAGTTGACTTTTCAGCTGTCCAAAAATAGAAACTTTTGCATCTTGAGACTTTTTGAGCCATGCTTTGAGAATCATGATCAAGAATTGATCAAATTATGATTGTGGCTTCAAAATAAGATTTTTACCAAAAAATTTGACTTTTGACTGTCAAATGACCATTTTGCCCCTGCAGTTGACTGTGGAGCAATTAGGGTTTTTGACTATGCATTTTGATGCTGTGAGTCTTGAAACTTGACATATGGATGCTTGACAATGTTTATAGGCATGTGGGACTTGATTGGACCCTTGGAAACCTCAATTTCTTTGCAAGAACCAAAACCCTAATTTTGACTGTGTTAGGAGGCAATTGGACTGTGCAACCTTTGAGAGATTTTGAAGCTTGATCTTGCCAAATCTTGAAGAATATGGGAGGGCAAATTTTGGGGTACAACAGTATGGTAGGCGTATGCTACTGTATTGCATGGGATCCACCTGAAATAATCAAGAAAATAATAAAATGCACACGCCTGGGATCGAACCCAAGACGTGTGCATCAAAGGCCTTTTCCCCAACCATCTGAGCTAGCGTGTTAACTTGTAAGTAAAATAAAAACAGAACATAATATACAAAGCAAGCTAGTGGATCCAGTCAAGCGCGCGAAATTCAAATGAGCGAATCAAATGTTTCCACACAAGCTTCTTCTTCCCTGGACCGTCGTTTTAGCCAACGACACTTTTACCCACAGACACCTTGCTGTAACTACAAACCTGTGCCATTCAAAAATTCTATACAAGTAATATAAATGAAATTTAAAGGTACCAATCAACTCGTCTCATCCTCACGAGTATCATGGTACCAGAATCCAAGCCTAATTTTGCCTATACTGCAAACCCCTAAAACGAATCAAGAAACTCTAACAATGGCATATCACGATTCCTGTGTTAAAAATGCAATTAAATGATACCAATAGCTTGCAAACTCAATGATGAACAAGAATATATAAATCAAACATGCTTATGATAAGTGAATCAATGAAATTGAAATCGAGTTTGGAGGCAAACCGTGGCGTCTGTTACTTACTATTCTGGACGTGAAAAGGCTTGCAATTGATTGAGATCCCTTCTGGAGACGTCCAAGAGTCTATTGGGAGCCTTAGAATGACTTGAATCAACCTCTAAGTCCAAGAACGATCACCCACTTTCTTGAAAAATTTTGATTTTTCTTTAGGTGTTTTCACGACTGCTTCACCTCTTCTCTTGCCTTGGCTATGTTTTGTATATGTAATGGAATACATTAGGTCAACAAAATTGAGCTAAATCTTGGTCCATTATGAAGATTTGATTTAGTCTTTATCCTTGTATGATATCTTTATATATCAAGCCAAATCATGTCAATTTTGGTTCAATTTGTTTTGCATGTTTTGGATATGATTTGTCAGCATAATTGGATTTAATTCCACCCATAATCTGATCACAAAACAAATCTTTGATATTTTTTTGCTATTTATTTGATTTAATTTGACTTTAAAATGATAAAAATCAAAATAAAATAAATAAATAAAGCAAAAGATGTGTGGGGGCTGACTTGGATCGTGGAACATGTCATAAGCAAGATTCAATCATGAAAAACTAGGCCCATTTGACAAAAAATGTGTTTTTGAGCATATTTGACTTTTGGCAATTTTACAAGAATGGTCAACTTGGTCAATGCATAACTCTCTTAATTTTGACCCTAGAGAGGTGTTCTTGGACTTTTTAGAAAGCTTAGTATGTCCTCTAAGCAACCCTTTTTGTCTTATCTCAATTGAGTCTTCCATGTTCATGTATGAAGCATTGACCCAAAAGGTGTTTTTGTTTACTTTTCAAAATGACCTATAATGTCAAAATTCATATCTTTTTGTGACTGCATATTATGAACTTGGGAGATGAATATGAATTATAGGGAATTGCATCCTCTTCAAAATGAGCTTTGGATGGGTCATTTCTGATGAAGTATGAGAAAGTTATGCTTGGTCAAAGTTGAGTTGACTTTTCCTTCAAAACCCTAATTTAGCAACTTTTGGGTTTTGATGAATTGTGAGAAATCCTTGAGGAATCATGATCAACCCTTGATCAAATGATGAATAATACTTCAAAATGAGTATGTTTACCAAGAATATTTAAGTTTGACTGCATGTGGGCCACAATTGACTTTTAACCTAGTATAGTTGATTTTCAGGCATTTGAGCAATTGACTGAGCAAATTTCTTCTGCAAGGCTTGAAACTTGACATGGATGATCTTGATAACACATTAGGACAATGGTGAGCCTTTGGGATCCTTTGGACTCAAGCATCTTGATGAAAAATGAAACCCTAATTTGAGGTAGATTGCCTTAGGAGAGAGTTTGTCTGGTAAACTCTTGAACTTCCTTGAAGAATTTGGGGACCTCACTTGCCATGTATTGAGAAATATGGGAGGGAAAATTTTGGGGTACAACACTGGGGCAGTAACCTCAACTCTCCATCATAAACTCAAATATCCAGTCAAGGGGAGAATAGTCACCGTCTGCGGAGAAGAAGAGTTTATGGTAAGTCACCTTAACTCGTTCAAATACGTAGAGATTGATGGGGAATTCATTGAAACCCCATGTCAAGCCTTTGAAGTCATGCCACTGATGATTGCTTCTACCAAATGTTCTTATGATGAGTCTAAATCTGATAAGGCCATGCCGAAGATGGTTTTAGTCAAGGATTCCCGTGCGACAATTGAAGAAGGAAACAATGATACTTGGGGGAAACTCCTCGATATCCTATTTAAAGCAGACAAGTTTGTTTTGGGCTTTACTTTCAAAGCTCAGAAGGAAGTGAGGTGTGCTCGTGCTGAAAAGCCACCTCTCCGCGTTGGAAGCCATGAAGTCAGCGCCGTGGGTGTTTCTGATGAAGATGCCGTATTTGAAGATTGGGTGTATCCAACTACAACGGAGCTGAAGAATTAGAATACAAAGGACTTTGTGCCCATATCCTTCATTGAGGAGTAATCTACTTGTTTATTACTTTTTATCAATTCAAGAACATATTGTCTGTAATATTTTAACAATGACTTTTAAGCCATGTGCCTGGCCCGGGGCACTTTGGTCCATTTATCAAGGGTTTTATTTATGTTCATCTAATCATATGATCATTTAGTATATTGGACTCTTTTGCATTCAAATATTTGTGTTCATTGTCTTTCCTTTCTTTCAAATACATTTTCAAAAAATATCCATGTATCTTACATGCACACACACACACACACATTCTTGCAGGTCCTCATCCACTCTGGATCCTATTGCCAATGACTCTACTATTGCCGACTATGACTTCGAATGTCCAATCAACCAAGCCGAAGACGAAGGAGAGGAAGATTGTGAAATACTGGGAGAACTAGCCAGACTTCTATTACAAGTGGAAAAAGCTATTCAGCCGCACGAAGAGTCAGTTAAAGTCATCAATCTGGATACTGAGGAAGATAAAAGGGAAATCAAGATTAGTGCTAATTTGGAAAACAGTGTCCAGAGCAGGTTGGTTCATATGTTGCATGATTATGTGGAAGTATTTTCTTAGTCTTATGAAGATATGCCTGGGTTGGATACCGACATAGTAGTTCATCATCTGCCGACAAAAGAAGACTACCCTCCTGTTAAATAAAAGGTTTGCCGCATGAGGCCTGATATGTCTGAGAAGATCAAAGCTGAAGTAATGAAACAGTTTGATGCAGGGTTCCTAGCTGTGACATCCTATCCCCAATGGGTTGATAATGTGGTGCCAGTTCCGAAGAAAGACGGAAAGGTTCGCATGTGCATAGACTATAGGGATCTGAATAGGGCAAGTCCCAAGGATGACTTCCCTCTACCACACATTAACATTTTGGTCGATAATACTGCTCAACATAAAGTCTTCTCATTCATGGATGGTTCCTTAGGCTATAATCAAATAAGGATGGCTCCCGAAGATATGGAGAAGACTACTTTCGTTATGCAATGGGGCACCTTCTGCTACAAGGTCACGCCGTTCGGATTAAAGAATGCAGGGACAACATATCAAAGAGTTATGGTAGCTTTGTTTCATGATATGATTCATCATGAAATAGAGGTCTATGTGGATGATATGATTGCCAAATCACAAACTGAAGATGAACATCTCGATCACCTATACAAACTATTCAAAAGGCTGAAAAAGTACAAACTGAGGTTAAACTCTAACAAGTGCATGTTTGGAGTACAATCTGGAAAGCTTTTAGGATTTGTATCAGCAATAAAGGCATTAAAGTTGATCCTGCCAAGGTAAAGGCCATCCAAGAAATTCCAGTCCCTCATTCTGAAAAGGAAGTCAGAGGATTCTCGGGTCGTCTCAATTACATTTCTCGCTTCATATCACACTTGACTGCTACTTGTGAGCCAATCTTCAAACTTTTGAAGAAAGATCAGGTAGTCAGATGGAATGATGAATGCCAAGCTGCCTTCGACAAAATAAAAGAATATCTACAAAAGCCTTCTATTCTCATGCCTCCAGTTGAAGGAAGACCTTTGATCATGTACTTGACAGTACTAGAGAACTCTATGGGGTGTGTTTTGGGCCAACATGAGGAGTCTGGCCGAAAAGAGCATGCTATTTATTACCTGAGCAAAAAAGTTTATCGACTATGAAACTGGATATTCACTGCTCGAGAAAAATTGCTGCACTCTAGCATGGGCTTCTCGCCGGCTAAGACAGTATATGTTGACTCATACCACTCTGTTGATTTCTAAGATGGATTCGATCAAGTACATCTTCGAGGAACCTGCCCTCTCTAGCCAGATAGCCAGATGGAAAATGATCTTGACTGAGTACGACATTCAATACACTACACAAAAAGCCATCAAAGTGAAGAAGTTAAAAACACAAGAAGGGGGAGGGGGGGGGGGGGGTTGAATTGAAAACTTAAAATCAAATGCGCAAAGACACAATATTTTTATCCTGGTTTGTTTGATCTCAAACTACTCCATTCCACCCGTCAAGGTGATTTCACCTCTCTCCAACGAGGACTTAATCCACTAATCAAAAACTGATTACAATCACTACTTTGACAACTGTCAAAGTCCTCTTGAGTACAATCACAACCCGATTAATCTCAAGGAAAAACTGGCTTAATCAAGATAAAAGAATTCTGTGTATGGTTGTTTTTCTTTACAAAAATAGTTATCACAACTGTGATATTTTACACAATTTAGAGCGTAGAAAATGAGTATGTAAGCTTGCAGCGTTTAGAGATGTATTGCAGTCGTTGAAAATCATAAACAATTTGACCTCTTAGCTTGTTTATATAGGAAAAGGAATCTTGTCCAACATAAAGCATGATAATAGACATTTAAACAGTTTCCATATTGAGAAGATTCTTGTCTGAATGAAGCTGTTGCATGTGATGCTGTCTTGATTGAATAGTAACGCTTCAGAATCTTACAATCTTGCATGCTGCAAATGCTTCAGAATATTGATGAATTAGAGATGTGAGGATCTGATTGTTTATGATCCTTCTGTTCATAATCAGAGTTTTCTTCACTTCAGCGTAGGTTCTGATCATCATTCTTCAGCGCAAATTCTGATTACCTCAGCGTGAATGCTTCTATAGCTTAACTTCTGATGCTGCTTTGGTAAGAACTTCTGCATACAAAATAACATAAATTTAGAGTGAATATTTTTTCTTTGTGTTTGTTATCATCAAAACTCTAATTAAGGATTGTAGAATCAAACTATGTGCTAACAATCTCCCCCTTTTTGATGATGACAAAAACTAGAATTTTCAATGAAAAATAGAGAACAAAAAGCTTAAGAGAGTCTCCCCCTGAGTTGATTACTTACCTGAAGTTCCTTCTCGTTAGAGCTTTTGATGCACCTCCTTCCATTCTTATCAGAATGTGTTCCTATACAAGCTTTTTAGAAAATAGAGATTAAAAAATTCATAATGTTTGAGACTTTGTCCCGATATACTCTTATTGAAAATATCTTACTTTCTCCCCCTTTTGTCTTGTATCAAAAATAAATATAATCAGAGTCAAAAAAGATGAATTATATTGAAAACAGAATGCAATAACAAGTTTCAGAAACAAGGAGGTAAAGATAAAAAATCACAGATAAACAGTTTTAAAGAAAATCTAAGAAGGAGGAGGAAGACGCGTGAACAACGCTTCCAACAAGCTCTTGATCTGAGTGCTTGATTCTTCCTACTTTCCCAAAATGTATTTGATTTCTTTTATAGTATCTTCTTGTTTATCCAGAATACCCTTGATCTCTTTGTTTGTATCCTCTTGCTTATCCAGTCTGGCATGGATTAAAGCATTCTCTTTCTTCAACTCTTCTAGAGTTTGCATGACTAGAGACGAAGCTGGTGTATCTTCAGGGGTTGCATGTTGTTCAGAATATTCTGTAGCCTCTTCTGATTGAACCACTTCTTATGCTGCAATCATGTCTTCTGGAGTAGTATTCAGAGAGAGACTATCAGAATCTGGTTCAACGACTTCTGAAGGATGGTGCTCTTTCCAGGGAGAATTATCCAGCGGGAGAATTTCTTTCTTGCACCATTGGCTCAGAACTTGATCTTGGAAGGATTTCAGCTGATCACTGAAGTTCTCCTGAGCCCTTTCATAGCCCAATTTTTTCTGCTTCTGAGTTTCAGAGTTAATCCATTTTCTGAATCTTTCCCACAGAGAATCAGAAGTAGTAGGATTATAAATCTCTTGGCTTGATTGCTTCAAAGAATTGATCCATTCCTGCTTCTGTTTCAAAAATCAACAAACTCTTACCAACATCTGATTTGGTTGCAGTTGGTTTAGGTTTGGGAATGGAAATTTTGTTTTAGGTGGAAGCTAGTCGGTCCAACACTAGTGGATCAATGACAAGTCTGAGGTTGTCAGCTGGACGGTTGATGGGTGATGGAGTGGAAGAGCTAGAAATTAGAATTGGTGTGTTAGGGGTGTTTGGTGGTATAGATTCATATGATGAAGGGATTTATGGAATATCATGAATAGTGAGAGGTAAGCGAACCGCAAGAGGTTCTGTTATTCCAGGGATTGGGATAGTGGTATCAGAATCTGAAGGGGAGTCTTCAGATTGGTTTGTGGCAGCGTGTTGAGTTTCTGGTTCAGGAATTTCAGAAGATGGGTTTTTAGAAGGTGGAGAGAGAGAGTGTCTATTTTCTGGTTGTGGTGAGTTGAGGTTCAGATGTTCTGGTTGAGGAGAGTGTGGTTGTGGACTTTCTGGTTGTTGTTGAGTGTTTGGATTTTCTGGTATTGGAGAGGAAAAGTCTTAATCAAACAGTTCAATGTCAGATAGAACTTTGGCAAGTTCTGGTTAATGATGTTCTGGGTTTGGGTTCATTCAAAAAGTTTCCAAGAGTTACAAATGGGTCAAACTCTATGTCAAAATCCTCAAATGTTTGGGGTGAAGGATTTTCTGTTGGTTGAGGGGGAATGGTCTCAGATGTTGGAACAACTATTGATTCTATAACAGAAACAGAAGATGGATTACCTTTCTTTTTTGCAACTTTAGGTGTCTTATGAGAGGATCCTTCTCCTGCTGCCTTCCTCTTTTTGGATTTCTTTAACACAACCTCTGGAGCTGGCTTGTGCAGATCTTGAATGTTGATTTCTGGAACAGTCCCATCAGCCTTGCAAGCTTCAAGGTATCTGACTATGATTTCTGGGTTGGCATCTATCTCAGAAAATAGTGGAAAATCCTTCAGAGGGATTCTCCTAGAAGTGATGGCCTTATGAGAAGCAATAGTTGGTTCCTTCTTAATGTTCTCAATAATCTTCATTTTCTTTAGATTCTGGCGTTCAAAGGTTTCCCAGCGGTTGCTTCCAGAGTGCTTATTTCTTGAGCCTCTGCCAGATGTTCTATCAGCCTATTTTCTGTTAGAATATCTGATATCAGTCTTCTTGGGGGAATCCAACCCCTCTTAGTTCTTTCGTCTTCTCTTGTCTCTTTCACACTTGTTCTGAGATGGTTGAAGAGTAAATGTGGAAGGTTTATCTTGGTCTTCTTTGCAATGAAATGAATTAGGAATTGCTGATCAATATTGATGTAATCATGAGAGCTTGTAGGCTTCCTGTGATTGATATATCCCAAAATTATTCTGGCCCAGATTCTATGATGATCCTTCAAGTCTCTGATCTTGCTGGATGGCTGTCCAGAAGTGAAGATTTCCCTGGCAATAGATTTTAGGTCATAACACCTATCAACCATATCACTACATCTGACTCCAGCACCATTGTATCCAATGAGTTTCCCAATTAAATCTTCTGTTATCACTATTTTCTTTCCCATAACATATGAAGTAACCTGGTGGTTGGATGAGGTAGCATGAATCCATAACTCTTTGACGATAATGGAAAATGGTGGACCCAACAGACGGTCAAAATATTTGTTCCATCCCTGAGCAGTTACGTCTTCATAGAGATTAAACCCATTTTCTTGTAAACTCTCAAAATCAATGATCAGTTCAGAGAGAACTTCCAGGTTGTCAACAGGAGTGAGAAGCGTTCTAATGGGTTTTCATATTGTTCCATTGATGAAGATTCAGGAGCATTGAGATTATTGAGACTTGATGATGATGCCATTGTTCACACGGGTTCGTTGAAGAAAGTGGAAAGGGTTTTTGAAAACGAAACATGAAACAAGAGAGAATATAGAAGAGAGTAAAATGTGAATGAATGAAATAGTAAATTGAGTTTATATAGGTTTTTGAAAATGTAAACAATAAGCAAGAAAATAAGTAATGATTATATGCATTAATGAAACTCGAAATTAGGGGATTTAGAAAGATATTGAACGGTTACCACTGACAAGTGTCTTAATGCATCCAATCAGAGCCTTGGACCCTTCAGAATTTGAACACGTGTTCAGCCTCAGAAGGTAGCTTGTGAGAGGATGACAGATGTTTGATGATGTGAACTACACGCCTCTATCCTTGAAATGAAACGTTCAGATCTTCATAGATAGATTCTGAGGCAACTGTACTTCTAACTTCTGAAGACAAGTTGATCATATGTTCACAGAAAACAATAAATTTCTGAGGGTTAAGATATGAAAATAAAACATTTTATTCTGGGCATAGCTTCATGCTGAGATGTTTCAGAATGAAATTGAATCTATCTTCAGAAAGGGGTTTTGTAAAGACATCGGCCCATTGATGATCTGTGTCAATAAATTTTAAGGTAAGAATTCCTTTCTGAATATAGTCCCTAATAAAGTGATGTTTTATTTCTATATGCTTATCCCTAGAATGCAAAATGGGATTCTTACTGAGACATATAGCTGAAGTGTTATCACAGAAGATAGGAATGTTACTCTCGAATATTCAGCAGCTATGTATTCAGCTTCTGCTGTTGACTGTGCTATTGTGGACTGTCTCTTGCTGGTCCATGAGATCAGATTGTCTCCCAGAAACTGGCAGCTTCCAGAAGTGATTTTACGCTCTACTCTGTCTCCAGCAAAGTCAGTGTCACAGTATCCTACTAAGTTGTATTCATTGGATTTTCTATAAAACAAACCCAGATTAGTAGTACCTTTCAGATACTTGAAAATTCGCTTAACTGTTGTTAAGTGAGATTCTCTAGGATCTGATTAGAATCTAGCACATAAGCAAATACTGAATAAAATATCAGGCCTTGAATCCGTCAGATAAAGGAGAGAGCCAATCATACCTCTGTAGATTTTATGTTCTTCCTTTTTACTTACCTCTTCCTTTTCCAGAATGTAGGTGGGGTGCATTGGAGTCTTTGAGGGCTTACATTATGAGAGATTAAATTTCTTCAGAAGTTCTCTGACATATTTTCTATGATGGATGTAAGTTCCTTCTGGAATTTGGTTTATCTGAATGCCCAGAAAGAATTTGAGTTCCCCCATTAAGCTCATCTCAAACTCTGCCTGTATGCACTTAGCAAACTCTCTTCCCAGAGAAGGTTTAATAGATCCAAAGATGATATCGTCTACATAAATATGACACACTAAAATGTCATTCTTAAATGTCTTACAGAATAAGGTTGTGTCCACTTTCCCTCTGGTGAATTACTTTTCTAACAGGAAGTTACTTAGTCTTTCATACCAAGCTCTGGGAGCTTGTTTCAGACCATAAAGTGACTTCTTTAGTTTGAAAACATATTCTGGGTGTTTGGAATTCTCAAACCCAGGGGGTTGGTGCACATATACCTCTTCATCTATATAGCCATTTAGGAATGCACTTTTGACATCCATAGGATACAGAGTGATGCCATTGTTTACAGCAAATGAGATTAAGAGTCTGATAGATTCTAACATGGCGACTGGAGAAAATGTTTCTGTTTAGTCTATCCCCTCTTGCTGACTATAACCTTGTGTCACCAGTCGTGCTTTGTTTCTGATGACTTCTCCTTGCTCGTTCAGTTTGTTTCTAAACACCCACTTTGTTCCAATGACGTTGAATCCTTTTGGTTTGGGAACCAGATCCCATACGTCATTTCTGGTGAACTGATTTAATTCCTCCTGCATTTCCAGAATCTAGTCATTGTTCAGAAGCTCTTCATCAATTGTTGTTGGTTCAATCAGAGAGTCCAGTCCCATGAGGGATTCTTCAGAGTTTCTGAATGTTGATCTTGTTCTAATTGGATCATCCTTCTTTCCCAGGATCTTATCTTCTGGGTAAGCTATGCTGCTTCTGGATAGCCTTTTCTGAAGTTGATCAACTGAAGGTGATGGATTGCTTGTAACATTTCTTTCTGAGGTTGTTGGAGCGTCTCTGTTGAGAACTTCTGACGAGTTGTCTTCAGTACCTGTGAATTCAACTTCTATATCTGCAAAGAATTCATTCTGCTTTAACTTTTAAGGGTCAAGCTTATCATCAAATCTAACACTGATTGACTCTTCAACAATTTGTGTTTCTGTATTGTATACTATGTACCCTCTTGAGCGTTCAGAGTATCCTAACATGATACACTTTTGTGCTTTAGAGTCAAACTTGTTCAGATAATTTTTAGTATTCAGAATGAAACAAGTGCATCCAAAAGGATGGAAATAAGAAATGTTGGGCTTTCTGTTCTTCCACAGTTCATATGAAGTCTTTTCCAGAATAGGTCTTATAGAGATTCTATTCTGAATGTAACACGCTGTGTTAATTGCTTCTGCCCAGAAGATCTTAGCAATGTTAGTCTCATTGATCACGGTTCTGGCCAATTCTTGCAGTGTTCTGTTCTTTCGTTCCACAACTCCATTTTGTTGTGGAGTTCTAGGACAAGAGAAGTCATGCAAGATGCCTTTTCATTAAAAAATGATTCAAAATTTTTATTTTCAAATTCTCCACCATGATCACTTCTGACTTTGACAATTCTAAGATCATTTTCATTCTGAACTTGGTTACAGAATGCAACGAACACAAAGTGTGACTCGTCCTTGTGTCTTAAGAACTTTACCCATGTCCATCTGCTATAGTCATCTACGATCACTAACCCGTACTTCTTGCCACTGACAGACGCAGTTTTTACTGGTCCAAATAAGTCTATGTGCAGAAGTTCTAATGGCTTAGAGGTGGAAACAACATTTTTAGATTTAAAATCAGGTTTTGCAAATTTTCCTTTCTGACATGCTTCACACAGAGTATCTGAGCTAAACTTCAAATTAGGAAGTCCTATGACCAGATTGAGTTTGTTAATCTGAGATATTCTTCTCATACTAACATGCCCCAATCTTCTGTGCCAGACCCATTGCTCGTTGTTAATAGAGAGAAGACATTTTACGTTCTGACTCTTTAGTTCAGAAAGTTTTATCTTATAAATGTTGTTTTTCCTCTTTCAATTAAACAGGATAGTTCCATCTTTCTGACTAACAGCTTTGCATGAATTTTGATTAAAGATTATATCATAGCCGTTATCACTTAATTGACTTATGGATAACAGGTTATGCATTAATCCATCAACTAAGAGCACATTATTTATAGAGGGAAGATTTCCATTACCTATTGTCCCAGAGCCAATGATCTTTCCTCTTCGGTTGCCTCCAAAGCCCACGTAGCCTCTAGGTTTAAGTTCCAGGCTTTGGAACATATGCTTTCTTCTCGTCATGTGTCGAGAGCATCCAGAGTCCAGGTACCATGACTGGTGTTTTAGCCTTGTTGCTAAAGATATCTGCTACATATATAATTTTGTCCTTAGGTACCCATATCTTTTGGGGTCCTGGTTTGTTAGTTTTACCAAAATTATGGTTGAATTTTGGTTTGATAGAGTAATCATTACTAGTGTATTTTAGGTCATGTGTGTGCCCATATATGAAGTGTGATTTAAGTGGTGATCATACTCTTTGATGATCTCATCAGCACTACTGGGAGTCTCTGAGATTATTTCCTTCTGAGAGTTTTACAAATCGTTCTCTAATTTTGAAACCTTTTCTTTTAACTCAGAATTTTCTAATCTGAGACTCTCAGTCTTTTCAGAGTCAGAGACAAGATCCCTTTTCAGGTTCTTGAATTTGACTCTGATTTGCTGATACCTTTCCAGAATTTCATTTAGACTTTTTGCAAGTTCAACCTTAGTAAAATTAATAGTGAAGTCAGGGAATACCTCTTCAGTGTCTGATTCTGAGTCTGAACCAGAATATTCACTGTCTTTTGACACGTTTGCCATGAGAGCTATGTTTTATCTTTCATCATATGACTCTGAGTCAGCATTAGAAGTGTCTGAATCATCCCATGTTGCCATGAGGCTTTTCTTCTTCTCCTTGAAGAACTTCTTTTTGGGCTTCTCCTTCTGAAGCCTTGGACAATCACTTTTGTAGTGCCCTTGCTCATTGCACTCATAGCAGATGATGTCCTTGTTATTTGACTTTCTGTGTCCTGAATAACCTTCAGATCTTCTATGTCCAGAGGAAGACTCATACTTTCTGTATCTGGAGGAGGATTCATTTTGATTCTCTGATCTTCTAGGATTTCTGAATTTCCTTTGTCTCTGCTTCCATAGTTGATTCACCCTTCTGGAGAGGAGAGACAATTCATCTTCTTCTGATGAGGTTCCATCAGAGGTTTCTTCCATAGCCTGCAAAACCTTAGAATCATATTTTTTGTTAGATTTTAATGTTAGTGGCTTACCTTGATTTTGAGGCTCATCTTCTTCTAGCTCTATCTCATAACTTCTGAGGGAGATGACAAGTTCCTCCAGAGATATCTTGTTGAGATCTTTAGCTAGCTTAAGTGTTGTGACCATTGTCCTCCATTGCTTGGGTAGACTTCTGATGATCTTCTTTACGTGATCAACAATAGAATATCATTTGTCAAGAACCTTCATCCCAACAACAAGGATCTGGAATCTTGAGAACATTGCTTCTATGGATTCACTATCTTCCATCTTGAATGCCTCATATTTCTGAATGAGCGCAAGGGCCTTGGTTTCTTTGACTTGTGTGTTGCCTTCATGCGTCATTCTCAGAGAGTCAAACATGTTTTTGGTTGTCTCTCTGTTTGAGATTTTCTCATATTCTGAGTATGAAATAGCATTGAGGAGTATTGTTCTGGCTTTATGATGGTTTCTGAAATCACGTTTTTGCTGGTTAGACATCCTTTTTCTGTCTATCTTCTGACCACTTTCATCTACTAGATGTGTGTATCCATCAATTACCATGTCCTATAGATCAGCATCATGGGCCAGAAAGAAGCTCTCAATTCTGTCTTTCCAGTAGTCAAAATTTCTCCATTAAAGATTGGAGGTTTGCCACTGATCCTGTCCTTGTCTTCATGATACTCATTGCTGATTGTGATACGGTGGGAGAACTGACTTGAGGTTTTGCGTTTTATTGCAAATTCCGCGGTTAGCAAGAGTCGCCACCGACTTTTCTTTTATCCAAAAGGAAAGGTGAAAAAGCACAGGAAAGACCTTTGAGATGTTTTCTTGAGTTCAGGGGGTAGATTATGAAAAGGGAAGGTTCTAGCACCCTTTTCATTCATGGTTTTCCATGGGCTCTTAGTTACTTTCTTAGATCACTTTCTTTGGTTTGTTTGAAATGGTGTTTGATGTGGTTTTGAAAGTATTTTGTAAAAGAGGCCATTCGTTTAGGCAATCTTTGTAATGATTCTTGTTCGTAAGAATGTTTACAAAGATATTTGTCTTTTTGAAAAAAAAATTCAATGTTTGTAAGAGGTTTTTGAAATGTGTATGTGTTTGTTTTGAAAATAGCAAGGATTGTTGTTTGAAATGGAGCAAGTAACTTAGAAGCTATCTACCTACTCAAATATCTTTCCTATGCGTCTTATATTCCTTTGACATTGTTGACTTACCATTGATTTGGTAAACAACCCTATCTTTGGATGTAAACAGGACGGGTGTTGGGACGTTTGTATAGTCATAGAAAGCAACATATGGGACGTTTTAGCAATGTCGTTTTAAGGACTAGATCATTTACCGAAGGCAACATCGAGGGACTACGATCTTTTATCGAGGGTCTTTGCTAAAACGCCCATGCTCGAGGAACATGACTATTTTCCGAAAGGCGACAAAGTGAGATTACCCTAGAGGTGTTAGTGTACGAGTGTGTTATTTTGCATGCATTTATCTTTGATTTTTGGTGATCTACTTGTTAGTTTTCATCTTGTCATACATCCTATTTTACTAACCATATATGAAAAGCAAGTAAAAATGAGGAAAATAAAATCTAAGCTATTACATCATTTTAGAGGAATAGGGGGTACAAATTAACAATAGGGATGAGGTAGAAACTAAAATATTACAACCATATCGAACAATAACGAAGATAATGTAAAAAAAGTGCAAAATATAGGAAGAAACGCATTTTGAACCATTATGTGTCGACCCATGCTGCTATGCATCGACACATACATTTTCCCTGCTCCTGTAAAACAAAAATGACTCAGTATGAGTTGACACATAATGGGATGTGTCGACTCATGCACCCTTCTTGTGTCCATGCGAAGCGCGTATGTGTCGATACATAGTCTTTTCCCACTTCTGTTTTGTAACCTGAAATCAGTATGAGTCGATGCATGGGGTTATGTGTTGACTCATACCCTGTTTTTTCACTAGGATGAGTCGGCACATGAGGATATGTGTCAATACATGCTGCATTTTTCTGTCTTAAACATTATTTTACTGAATGTACAGGTTAGCTTATGGCATATGATGGATAAACATGAACCAAAAATGATTGAATAAGCCTAAACAAAGTGCAGATGACTAGTTCAAAAAGATATTTAAAGTACTACATCTTGTTTTTAAAGAACAACAACTTGTTAATGATGTAATGACAAGATATCAAGTCAAGAGGACTTACCTCTGGGCTGCACTGGTTGATTTAGATCTGAATGCTTTTCCAAATGATGTGATAACCTTGTAAGTCTTCAGGAAGCTGCTCTGGACTGCTAGAACTGAGTTGGACTGTACTGTAATGTTTTTGGTGCTTTAAAGATGGAGATGAATAGCAATACAAGAACTGTTTTTGTGATGTTTTGGACCACCTTTGTATGTGATGAGTTGTTTGGTTTAAAGGAGAGTTTGTATGGTAGAGTAATGAGTTGGGTTTCTATTTTGAACAAGAGCAGTTTTGGTTTTGAAAATGAGTCAAGGTTGCACAGAATATTGTTTTTTTCCTGTTCAATAAAACTCTCTCTCTTTTTCTCTAGAAAATCTTTTTTCTCTTCAAAATCCAACCTCTTTGTCTTATGAGACAGTCCTATTTTGTAGACCCCTTAACTGTGGTTTAAGGGGGAAAACAAAAAAGTTGTTTGAATTTTTTTCCTACTGCTTTGATACTTTCTTCACATAATTTTCCTTTGCCATTTTGATGCAATTTTGGGGTTGTTGTGGTGCAGGTTTAGGCAGATAGCATAGAGCAGTTTTGGACTGTATTGGCAACATGTATACTTGGGAGGCAGCATATCACAAGTTTTCTTGCAGGGTAGCATAGGATGTTGTAGCAATGTGATATATCATATTTCCTTCAACTTTGGACAGCATACTTTGTAGCATGTCACAAATTTAGTCTTGTGCATATTATGTCAAAGGCAAAAATATTGTGACAAAGTTTTAATCAAGACATAGTTTTTAGAATTTGTAATTTTGCAAAATGTCACTTTGTAATAACTTGAATTATTTGCATCATCTTGAATTATTTGGAGTTGTAGTAAAATGCCATGAAGCAAATGAAATTAACCAAGTATAGAAAATACTTAGAAAAATCTCAAAGTCTTGCAAAGTTGGATTTTTTATTCTCTTGACTTCTTAATGATCAAGCTTGATATTTTTTAATGTCTTAATGAAATTTGATCTTTGGGTTGTAATGTTGACCAAAAAGTCAAATTTTGACTTTCCAGCATGCAATTAACCATTTTGCCCTTGTGCTAATTTCAAGCCTAAATTGATGTATCAGTGCTGCAAACTTGACGTCTTAGAATATCTTGTGAGCAAATACTTACAAAACGAGAGGGAAAATTTTAGGGTAAAACAATTTCCCCTGTTCAATCTTCTTATACCTGAAGATTTAGATTGGCGAGTTTTGCCAGTCGTGGCATGAAGGTGGAAGATGATTGGACACCAGAGTGCCTAGAAATTTGCACTCGGTGATGTGATGGTTGAGGGAATGGGCTTAGAGATGCCATTTGGAGAGATGATAGAAAGTTGTTGGAGATGGGATTAAAGATGCCATCCAAAAGCGATCGCTTGCATGGTAATTTGTAAGCTGAAAGAATGAGCATCAGAATGGCGTTCGTGTCTGGAGCGTATCTGAACTGTATCTGAAAGTTGAATTTGAATGTGAGTCTGCATGAGTATCAGAATGGCATCCGTGTCTGAAGCGTATCTAGACTGTATCTTGCTAGAAGTCTAAATAAGTAATAGAATGGCAACCTTATCTGAAGCGTATTTGTACTATATTTTGAAGTTGAAATCTGAATGAGTATCAGAATCGCATTCGTGTCTGGAGCGTATCTGTACTGTATCTGAAGATTGAATCTGAATGAGTATCAAAATGGCATCCGTGTCTGGAGCGTATTTGAACTGTATCCGAAAGCTGAATCTGAATGAGTAACAGAATAGAAACTGTGTCTGGAGCGTATCTGAACTGTATCATGATTGCATATTGTTTAACGGTAGATGTTAATCTTATATTGAAAGGGGTAAAATGTTAGCTGGAACACATAATTATGTTGCATGAAATGCATGATGCGATATATGTGTTTTATCAATGTTTATGATATGTGGATTTAATGTATGCGCATGTAAGCTGATTCGCTGTATTGTTGAGGAAAATAAATCTTTGATTGCTGCTGAGGATATGTGGATTCTTCATGTTTTGAAGTTGGAGTATTGACAAAGATTATGTTACGAGCAATGCCCTATACTGCTTGAGTAATTTGCTTGGGGAATCCATAGAATTTTGATGACTTATACTGGGGATAAGAGTCTTTGTTCCATCGGGGAGCAATGAAACTCTATGGGGAGAAAGCTTATTCCTGTTTGGGAAAAAGTTCAGGAGTTTCGATCATCTGCCACTCTGCCGGGGAGTTATCCTAGGTTGGGGAGAAACAGAAGTTAGTCGTTATCCGATTGATTTTCGGGCTTCAAGGCAACTTGCTGGGGAATTTGGAGAAACTGGATGGTTTCCACTGGGGATTAATAGTTTGAAGTTTCAGCTCCGCTGGGGATCTTAATGACGTCCGGTAGGGATTGCTCATGAAATAGCCAAAAGACATTTTCCTATTCTTTCAACCTGTCAGTAATTGTTCTTTTTTCATTCTGTTTGTTTGTAAACAATGATTATGTTCAAATGCATATGTTCATTAATGAATCATTGGACGTTTTTGCAAATAAAACACAAGTGTAAAAGAAAAGGACAAATAGTTTTCTGTACTTTAAAGAGATATCTTTGTATTCATTTTAAATAAGTATTTTGTACAGAGGAGACAGACATCCTAGTAAGAGGATGGTGTCATAAAAGTAATAAGAATTTATACAAAGAAAGACAGCTATGTGTGATAATCCCATGGGGTTCCCATTCTGCTATAGCCTTCGTATCTCTGAATATCTTGTCTATTCGTTGCTTCGTCCGAAGATGATTGAATTGATCAGAAACTCCGAGTTTGTCAGTGAAGAGATTATCCTCAAAGTGATTCGATGATACATAGTCATACGCTTTAATTCCCTAACTTTTACCTGGACCGCCCTTTCGGGTTTTCAATCCATCGGGAAACCCTTTTTTGCCCAAGTCGCCCTTTTGGGTTTTCAACTTGTCGGGTGTACATATATTTTTTATTTTATCCCTAATTTTTGCCCGAACCTTTTGGTTCGCCGGGATGCCCTTGTTTTTCCTAGGTATGTCAACCTAGCGGGTCTCTTATGCGTAGTATCTTTTGACTATGTTTGCATTCGCAGGGTGTGGCAGGTCGTCACCGTCTATGGTGGTTAAGATCATTGCCCCACCGGAAAAGATATTCTTGATTACAAATGGTCCCTCATAGGTAGGAGTCCATTTTCCCCTGGGATCACTTTGTGGCAAGATGATACACTTGATCACTAGATCTCCAACTTGATATACTTGGCGTCTGACTTTCTTGTTGAAAGCCTTGATCATCCGTTTTTGATACATCTGACCATGGAAAACAGCAGTGAGTCTCTTTTCGTCAATTAAGTTCAGTTGATCAAGTCGGGTCTGGATTCAATCATCTTCACTCAAACCTGCATCTTTCATAATTCTCAAAGAAGGGATTTGAACCTCAATAGGCAAGATAACCTCCATGCCATAAACCAAAGAATAGGATGTTTCCCCAGTCAATGTGCGAGCCGTGGTACGGTACCCATGGAGAGTAAACGGTAGCATCTCATGCCAGTCCTTGTAGGTGACTGTCATTTTCTGCATGATCTTTTTAATGTTTTTATTAGCAGCTTCGACTGCACCATTCATCTTTGGCCGATAAGGGGATGAATTGTGATGTTGAATCTTGAACTGCTCGCACAAGGCGGTGATCATAGTATTATTAAGGTTTGCACCGTTATCAGTGATGATCCTTTCTAGGATACCGTACCGGCAAATAAGATTCTGCTTGATGAAGCAGGCAACAACATTCTTAGTAACGGATGCGAAGGAAGCTGCTTCGACCCACTTTGTGAAATAGTCAATGGCCACTAGAATGAAGCGGTGTCCATTGGAGGCTGTAGGCTTGATCTCCCCAATCATATCGATTCCCCACATAGCAAAGGGCCAAGGAGCTATTAAGACATTTAGAGGAATCGGAGCCACGTGCACCTTGTCTGCATAGATTTGACACTTATGACAGGTCCGGGAGTGTTGATAGCAGTCTGCTTCCATGGTAGACCAATAATAGCCTGCCCGTAGGATTTTCTTCGCCATCGTATGCCCACTAGAGTGAGTGCTGAAGGTACCTTCATGTAATTCAACCATGATCTTTTCAGCTTTAATCTTATCCACACAACGGAGCAGAATAGAATCATGATTATGTTTGTACAGAATGCCATTACTTAGGAAGAACTTAGCGAAGAATATCCTTAGGAACTTTTTATCATTGATTGAAGCTCCTTCTGGATATTCTTGAGCCTCGAGATACCTTTTGACTTCATGAAACCAAGGTTGGTCCACTACTTCTTCAGTATTAATCTCGTGACAGTGTGCTGGTTCGTCCATTCGTTCAATGGTGATTTGGGGAGCCTCGTTATCCCAATTAAGTTTAAACATAAATGACATTGTGGCTAGAGCATCTGCTATCTGATTTTCTTCTCGCGGGAAATGCTCGAAAGTAATCTGCTCGAAATGTGGTAACAATGTCAAAACATGTTCTTTGTAAGGGATAAGGTTTGGATGCTTAGTGTCCCATTCTCCTTTGATCTGACTGATGGCCAAAGATGAATCCCCGAATACAACTAAATATTTGATTCCCAAGTCTATGGAAGCCTTGAGACCAAAGATGCATGCTTCGTATTCCGCCGTGTTGTTCGTACAGTTGAAGCAAAGTATGGCAGTAAAAGGAGTATGACATCCTTCCGGAGATATGAGTACAGCGCCGATACCATTACCAAGTGCATTGGATTCCCCATCAAAGAACAGGGTCCATCGGGATCCTTGTTCAGGTCTGTCATATGGTCTGATTTCTTCACAATTATCTAATGTCATGATGTCTTTATCCGGGAATTCAAACTTCATGGACTGATAATCTTCTACAGCTTGATGAGCAAGATGATCAGCTAGCACGCTGCCCTTTATAGCTTTTTAGGTAGTGTACTGTATGCCATATTCTATTAGGATCATCTACCATATAGCTATCCTCCCAGACAGAGCAGGCTTCTCAAATATGTACTTTATCGGATCCATCTTAGATATCAGCAAAGTGGTATGAGTCAACATATACTGTCTTAGCCGGCGAGTAGCCCATACCAGAGCGCAACAATTTTTCTCGAGCAGTGAATATCTGGTTTCACAGTCGGTAAACTTTTTTCTCAGGTAGTAAATAGCGTGCTCTTTTCGGCCAGACTCGTCATGCTGCCCCAATACACACCCCATTGAGTTTTCTAAAACAGTCAGTTACATGATTAGTGGTCTTCCTTCGACTGGTGACATCAAGACAGAAGGTTATTGTAAATACTCTTTGATTTTGTCAAAAGAAATCTGACACTCATCATTCCATCTGACTACTTGATCTTTCTTCAACAGTTTGAATATTGGTTCACAAGTAGACGTTAGGTGAGAAATGAATCTGGCAATATAGTTCAGGCGTCCCAAGAATCCTCTAACTTCCTTCTCAATACGAGGAGCAGGCATTTCTTGTATTGCTTTAACCTTGGCAGAATCAACCTCGATGCCTTTGTTGCTGACAATGAACCCTAAGAGTTTACCGGACCGGACTCTGAATGTGCAGTTGTTTGGATTCAACCTTAGTTTATACTCCTTCAATCTCACAAACAGATTTTGCAAGTGATCATGGTGCTCCTCTTCAGTTTGTGATCGGGCTATCATGTCATCTACGTAGACCTCTATCTCATGATGTATCATATCATGAAACAAAGCTACCATGGCGCGTTGATTGGTTGCCCCGACATTCTTCAGTCCGAATGGCATCACTTTGTAGAAGAACGTCCCCCACTGTGTGACAAACGTAGTTTTCTCCATTTCCTCATGTGCCATTTTGATATGGTTATATCCTGAGAATCCGTCCATGAAAGAAAATACTTTGTGTTGGGCCGTATTATTAACCAGGATGTTGATGTGTGGAAGTGGAAAATCATCTTTAGGGCTGTCCCTGTTTAAATCTCTATAATCCACGCACATTCTTACTTTTCCGTCCTTTTTAGGCACGGGAACAATGTTGGCAACTCATTGAGGATATGCAGTAACAGCCAGAAATGCAGCATTGAACTGTTTTATGACTTCCGCTTTGATCTTCTCTGACATGTCAGGTCTCATGCGGTGGACTTTTTGTTTCACTGGTGGACAGTCTTCTCTTGTTGGCAGACGATGTACCACGATGTTTGTATCAAGTCCCGACATGTTTTCGTATGACCAGGAAAAGATCTCAACATAATCATGCGAAAGCTGAATTAGGCAACACTCGGCTCTAAATTGGCACCCACTTTGATTTCCTTTTTATCTTCCTCGGTACCCAAGTTGATTGTATCCAACAGCTCCTCATGAGGATGAATATCTCTTTCCTCTTGTTGTAGTAGTCTTGCCAATTCCCCTGGCACCTCACAATCTTCCTCACCTTCGTATTCGGCTTGGTAGATCAGATCTTCAGAGTCACTAAAGACTGTAGCAGTATCGTTACCCATGGGATCCGGAATGGAGGGGTACCTGCATTTGTGAGTGTGCGTGTGTGTAAGGGTATAGCCATCTTTAAATAATAAAATGTAAAAGAAAGACAATGAGCACAAAATATTTATATGTGAAAAAGCGTCCATGATTCATTGAATGTCATATGAAGATGAAATAAAAAAAACCCTTACAAATGGACCATTGTGCCTCGGGTGGCGACACAAGGTTTTTAAAGTGCGAATTGTTCGTGAATATTACAAGTCCAACAGAAATGTAAAAGATAAATTACTGAGAGATAAAAGTGATTTTGACAAAGTCTCTGGCTTCCCAATTGCGATGTCCTCCGCTGACAGTAGGAAATATCCAATCTTCCAAGCTGCCATCCTCTTCATTGTCTTCTACTGCATTGATCCCTTGGTTGCTAATCTTCACAGGTGGCCCTCCAGCACAGGCACGACGCACAGCCTTCTGAGCAGTCAAAGTAAAACCCAAGCCAAACTTATCTGATTTGTACGAAATGTCTGGAAGCTGCCCCCAGATGGTGCATCCATCCTCTTCTATTACTGCCTTTGCATCCTTTAGAGATGACATCCGAAGTGGAGGTCTTGTGATCTTGGGAATCGAGGATACTGCCTTGGTTGCCGCTACTTCTTGAGAGACCTCCTCGAAATGTTGGAAAGGGGTTTCAATGAACTCACCATCCAACTCCACATATCGAAAGGAATTCAGATGACTAATCATGTACTCTTCCTCCCCATGGACATTTATGATCTTTCCTTGGACCGGGTATTTCAGCATCTGGTGTAATATGGAGGTGACAACACCAGCATTATGGATCCAAGGCCGTCCTAACAGACAAAAGTAAGAGGGACATATGTCCATCACATAGAAGGTTGAATTGAAAGTCTGAGTTCCCACCTTTATCGAGATGTCCACCTCACTGTGGACCATCCTCTTCGAGCCATCAAACGCTCTCATAATTATGTTACTGGGCTTCAATGTCAGCCCTTCGCAATCCAATATGTCAAGAGCTTTCTTTGGTAAGACGTTCAAAGATGAACCAGTTTCTACCAAGACATGGGCTAGGGTTGTTCCTCTACACTCTACAGAGACATGTAATGCCTCGTTGTGTTTTCTCCCTTTGGGTGTCAAGTCAGCATTAGAGAAACCCAGGCCATTATCAGCTATCAAACTGGCCACACAGTCTTGGAACTGGTCAGCAGACGTCTCTTGTGGCACATGAGTTGTCTTCAGAAATTTTACTAGAGATTTTGCATGTGCCTCAGAGCACAACAGCAATTCTAGCATAGAGATCTTGGAAGGGGTTTTCCCCAACTGTTCAACCACATCATAATCACTCTTCTTTATTATCCTCAAGATTTCTTCCATTTCCTTCTTGGATGTTTCGATGATAGCTAGTGATTGAGCCTTCGTCCAGACAGGCTCCTCTTGAATGCTTTTTCCTTTATTCTCAACAGTAGAAGTATTGGTAGGGATACGGATTGTATTGTCTTTGTCGGTAGGTATGCTTGCGGGTATAATCACCGGTGCAGAGGTATTCTTCGGAATGGCCACGGGTCCAAAAACTGCCTTTGGAGGGGCAATCTCTGGAGAGAAGATTCTACCACTACGGGTGATCTTGCTAGTTCCGGAAATGTTATTGATGTCAGAATTTTCTTCTTCGGAGCTCTCTTCTTCGGCAGTCAATTCATCTTGTTTGATACCTTGGTAGTAGATTTCTCCACCATAATTCCATGGTACTATTTTATCTGACTTGTACGGGACTGGCCCGGGCATTGTGATCTTAAGTGGAGTAGTTTTTGGAGCAGGTGTAATCCTAACGGGTCTTTTAGGGGCCCTGGAAGGATTGGTAGAGATGGTTATGATTGAAACTTCTTTAACAGGAATAGGTAAAACGGGAGCATTCTCAAACAGAATTTCTTGATTATCAATCAGGCGTTAGATACCTGTCTTCAACAGAGGGAAATCGGCGGGTGAGGATAAGCAATGATGGCAGTCTTCCTTACAACCTGGGAACACACCAGCTTTCAACAAATTCATCTTAATGATCGGGAGCGGTGTCAAAAGTTCATCCACTGTAGCAATAAACAAATCTTTATCAACAGCGTTGGCATTGTGACCATGCCTAGGCATTGGAGCAGAAATGACATTCGGTTTCTCAGGCGCATCGAACTCAACTTCCTCCGCATCTATTAGGTCTTGAATTTTGTTCTTCAGAGCCCAACAATTGTTAGTGTCGTGCCCTGGAGTTTCAGAATGGTATGCGCATCTGGCATTTGGATGATAATGAGGGGATGTAGTATTGGGATTCTTTGGGGCCTCTTTTAAAATTTCCAGATTTAATTTCAGAAGATATGGTAGAACCTGGGCTGGAGTCATATTAATCCTGGTGATTTGCCGGACTGGCCTTTCCACCCTTGGCTGGTTATTTCTTGGCTGGTCTGATGCGGGCTTTGGAATCATAATGGCCCCCACCACTGGTCGACGTTCTGTTCTTCCTTGATTCCTGTGTGAATAAACAACAGATACTTCCTTCCTCCCAGTGAAGGGTTTTTTCACAGCTGTAGAGGCAGACGCGTCCTTCTAAATCTTCCCACTTCTTATACCAGCTTCCACCTCTCACCGGTTAAAATCAGTTCAGTAAACCCTGCAGAGGAACTTCTAATCAGATGATTGAAGAAAGGGCCCGATAGAGTTCCTAAGAACATGTCCACCAATTCCCTTTGAGACAGAGGGGGTTTCACTCTTCCGGCTAGATCTCTCCACTTTTGCACGTAATCTTTGAAGCCCTCATTTGAAACCATAGCCATACTCTGAAGTTGAGTACGGGTAGGCGCCAAATCGGTGTTGTACTGGTATTGTTTATAGAAAGCTGCGGCCAGGTCTTCCCAATTATGGATGTCGGCTCTTTCCAATTGGTAAAACCAATCGAGTTGAGTTCCTGATAAACTGTCTTGGAAAAAGTGGACCCACAAGTCTTTATCAGTAGAATGTGGCTGAATCTTCCTGACATATGATCGGAGGTGCATTTTAGGATAAGACACCCCATCATACTTGGTAAATAATGGCACTTTAAACTTTGGCGGGATTACAATTCCTGACACCAGCCCTAGTTCTTCAAAATCTAGACCTGGTACCCTCTGTATTTCCATAGCGGTTAAACGCTCTTCCAGGTGTTTGTATTTATCATTAGCCGAAGGGTATTGTTGTTCAGAGTAGTCCTCCTCTTCCTCCTCTTCTTCAGAGTCTGATGGAACTGCCGTTTCTTTTCCCTTCCTTTCCCCTTCGTTAGATGTTGCTGGAAATTCTAAGGTCCTTCTGGCTTGTCCCTGAAACCTTCTGCCCATGATTACCACACCAACTGGTTTCTTCTCTTTCTTCGTTTTCTCTTTTTCTAGCAGATTCTTCAGCTCCTCTTGCCCCTTGGCTAAGGTCATGAGTAACTGTTGAAATTGTGTATTTTGAGCTTGAAGGTCTTTGACCGTCTGTTCAAGATCCATCTTATTGAAATAAACAGTAGAGAGATGAGGAAATTTGTTGCAAAGACTTGTTTATGTTTATGATGAATGATATGTATTCATGCAATGCTTTCAAGGATTTAAAAAAAAAATTCAAATTTGTTTTAGACAAAAAGAAACACACGTTATATTAATAAGATAGAATTTGAGTACATCAATGCCCCTTGGACAAAATAATACAAAATTATAAGATAAAAAGACATTGCGCATCCTCTTTGGTGCAATGTAGGTATTTAGAGTCTTCTCCTCATGAAGTAGCCGAGTGAGTTCTAAAACCTTCTTCTCGCTTGCGTAGAATTGGGCTTCGAAAGTATCACGCTCTCCTTTGAGTTGTATCCAATCCCTTTGTAGGTCTTCGAGTGATTTAGGCATGTCAGGATGTAGGATAGTGTATGGAACTTCTACCTCCTTAACAGGCTCAATAATTACTGGGAGAATGGAAGGAAAAGGCATCATGAGACTTTGAGCACGGGTTCGTACCCACTTGAGGTAAGGCTCAAGAGGGATGGAATTCTTGTGTCCCAAAGTCTTGCTATCCACCTTGTTTAGCATCCTCCAAGCTCGGATGAATCTTTGGCGAAGTCCTTGATCATTGTTGTCGTAGTCGAAAACCAAACCTTGAATCAGCATATCATGTGGGCCATCCCTTCGGGCATAACTAAACTGTCTTAGAGCCAAGCACAGGTTGTAGGTGATGCCTCCCCTAATGCCAAGTAGAGGGACATTATGGAATTCCCCACAACGGTAAACAATGATAACATTCTCTTTGGATCGAGAACACCAATGGATATCTGAATGTTTAAGCGTCATTAACCTTTGTGACCACCTCAAACCTTGCTCATTCTTTAAGACTGATTGGGGAAGATGAGAAATAAACCATCTTGCCAGGAGAGGAGTGCAACACATAAGAACACCTCTTTACCTCATTGTGCGAGTGTGAAGAGAGTATAAGATATCCCCAAGTAATGTAGGCACCGGGTTGCGTGACATGAAGATTTTGACAGCGCTCACATCTATGAGTTGGTCAGGATTGGGGAACAGGACCATCCCATAGATGAGAAGAGCTACAATCTCCTCAAAAGCTTGCAAGTCTAAGGAGTTCCAACAGCTTTGGGCTTTCTCAAACAGAAACTTTGCCAAGAAGCCTTTGACACCACTTCTAGTTTCCAAATGAGTTGTGACATCAGATTAGTGCAAGTGTAGGGCTTGAGCAATCTCTTCTGGCTTTGGATATATTTCCGTACCGTTAAAAGGTAGTTGATTAAGAATAGGAATCCTCAAAAGTTGAGAGAATTCTTCCAAAGTGGGCAATAGTTGATAGTCAGGAAATGTAAAACAATGATGCAAAAGGTCAAAGAACTGGAAGAGAACTTTCATCATATCCTCCTCTGTGTTGGAGGTGACCAAGTTGAGTAGACGACCATGTCTCTCAGTGAATGGAGAGTTCTCAGGGATCCTTGAAGCTAGCTCCTTGAGTTGTGGAGGAATTCTTACAAGGTTGATTTGGATAGTTTTCCTGCGAAGTGAATTCATATCCTACAAAACAAGAACAAAGATGAATCTCCAAAATCCTTGAAATGGTTAGTGAATGCATATGATGTTCATGATGTCCATGATGTTATGCACAAGTATATATGTACAATCAAATCAAGTAAGTTCTTAGTTTAGGCTTGCATGGGGTTTCATAGGTAAATACCCTCTTGAAGTTTAGTTGGCTCAACCTGTCCTAAAAAATAGTAACCGGGTTCTTAGGAGCTCAACATCATTGGATTGTTTCCTTGTTCATTGTTTCAGCTCAAGCCTCTTTAATGGCGAACGAAATATCCCAAGAAACCAAACCTCAATGAGTGTAGTACCGAGTATCTACCAACTTAGGAATGCACCAAAGTCGGTCATCTCACTACATCCTAAAGGCCAAGTTGGTCAAGTAAAGGGTTCTAGAAGTTCATTAATGCTTCATGACATCACTCAGTGGCCCCGTATTCTCTTTGACTAACTCAAAGGCTACCAGTACCTGTAAATATGTCACACTAACATAGCTATTTCTTAGACCATGTCGGTATACCCCGCACAGTTTCCACAACGTATTTCTATTTACTTATAATGTTTCCCAAATCAGGGTGGAGGAGTTAAACCCAAACAAAGAACCACAATTGTAAAGCAAACAAGTCAGACAAAGTAAGCAAATAAATGTGATCTAAACCCTAAGGTAACCCCACTTTTATAAATATTCCCTAGCAGAGTCGCCAGTTCTGTGATACGGTGGGAGAACTGACTTGAGGTTTTGCGTTTTATCGCAAATGTCGCAGTTAGCAAGAGTCACCACCGACTTTTCTTTTATCCAAAAGGAAAGGTGAAAAAGCACAGGAAAGACCTTTGAGATGTTTTCTTGAGTTCAGGGGGGTAGATTATGAAAAGGGAAAGTGCTAGAACCCTTTTCATCCATGGTTTTCCATGGGCTCTTAGTTACTTGCTTAGATCACTTGCTTTGGTTTGTTTGAAATGGTGTTTGATGTGGTTTTGAAAGTATTTTGTAAAAGAGGCCATTCGTTTAGGAAATCTTTGTAATGATTGTTGTTCGTAAGAATGTATACAAAGATGTTTGTAAGATGTTTTTGAAATGTGTATGTGTTTGTTTTGAAAATAGAAAGGATACTTGTTTGAAATGGAGCATGTAACTTAGAAGCTATCTACCTACTCAAATGTATTTCTTAAGCGTCTTCTATTCCTTTGACATTGTTGACTTACCATTGATTTGGTAAACAACCCTATCTTTGGATGTAAATGGGACGGGCGTTGGGACGTTTGTATAGTCATAGAAGGCAACATTTGGGACATTTTAGCAATGTCATTTTAGGGACTAGATCATTTACCGAAGGCAACATCGAGGGTCATCGAGGGACTACGATCTTTTATCGAGGGTCTTTGCTAAAATGCCCATGCTCGAGGAACATGACTATTTTCTGAAAGGCGACAAAGTGAGATTATCCTAGAGGTGTTAGTGTGCGAGTGTGTTGTTTTGCATGAATTTGTCTTTGATTTTTGGTGAGCTACTTGTTAGTTTTCATCTTGTGATACATCCTATTTTACTAACCATATATGAAAAGCAAGTAAAAATGAGGAAAATAAAATCTAAGCTATTACATCATTTTAGAGGAATGGGGGGGTACAAATTAACAATAGGGATGAGGTAGAAACTAAAATATTACAACCATATCGAACAATAACGAAGATAATGTAAAAACAGTGCAAAATATAGGAAGAAACGCATCTTGAACCATTATGTGTCAACCCATGCTGCTATGCATCGACATATAGCTTTTCTTTGCTCCTGTAAAACAAAAATGACTCAGTATGAGTCGACACATAATGGGATGTGTCGACTCATGCACCCTTCTTGTGTCGACGCGAAGCGCGTATGTGTCGATACATAGTCTTTTCCCACTTCTGTTTTGTAACCTGAAATCAGTATGAGTCGATGCATGGGGGTTATGTGTCGACTCATACCCTGTTTTTTCACTAGGATGAGTCGACACATGAGGATATGTGTCGATACATGCTGCATTTTTGTCTTAAACATTATTTTACTGAATGTACTGGTTAGCTTATGGCATATGATGGATAAACATGAACCACAAATGATTGAATAAGCCTAAACAAAGTTCATATGACTAGTTCAAAAAGATATTTAAAGTACTACATCTTGTTTTCAAATAACAACAGCTTGTTAATGATGTAATGATAAGATATCAAGTCAAGAGGACTTACCTTTGGGCTGCACTGGTTGTTTTAGATCTGAATGCTTTTCCAAATGATGTGATAACCTTGTAATTCTTCAGGAAGCTGCTCTGGACTGCTAGAACTGAGTTGGACTGTACTGTAATGTTTTTGGTGTTTTAAAGATGGAGATGAATAGCAATACGGGAACTGTTTTTGTGATGTTTTGGACCACCTTTGTATGTGATAAGTTGTTTGGTTTAAAGGAGAGTTTGTATGGTAGAGTAATGAGTTGGGTTTCTGTTTTGAACAAGAGCAGTTTTGGTTTTGAAAATGAGTCAAGGTTGCACAGAATATTGTTTTTTTTCTGTTCAACAAAACTCTCTCTCTTTTTCTCTTTAAAATCCAACCTCTTTGTCTTATGAGACAATCCCTTTTGTAGACCCCTTGACTATGGTTTAGGGGGGAAAACAAATAAGTTGTTTGAATTGTTTTTGCCTACTGCTTTGATAGTTTCTTCACATAATTTTCCTTTGCCATTTTGATGCAATTTTGGGGTTGTTGTGGTGCAGGTTTGGGCAGACTGCATAGAGCAGTTTTGGACTGTATTGGCAGCATGTATACTTGGGAGGCAGCATAGCACAAGTTTTCTTGCAGGGTAGCATAGGATGTTGTAGCAATGTGATATATCATATTTCCTTCAACTTTGGACATCATAGTTTGTAGCATGTCACAAATTTAGTCTTGTGCACATTATGTCAAAGGCAAAAATATTGTGACAAAGTTTTAATCAAGACATAGTTTTTAGAATTTGTAATTTTGAAAAATGTCACTTTGTAATAACTTGAATTATTTGCATCATGTTGAATTATTTGGAGTTATAGTAAAATTCCATGAAGCAAATGGAATTAACCAAGTATAGAAAATACTTAGAAAAATCTCAAAGTCTTGCAAAGTTGGATTTTTTATTCTCTTGACTTCTTAATGATCAAGCTTGATATTTTTGAATGTCTAGATGAAATTTGATCTTTGGGTTGTAATGTTGACCAAAAAGTCAAATTTTGACTTTCCAGCATGCAATTGACCATTTTGCCCTTGTGCCAATTTCAAGCCTAAATTGATGTATCAGTGCTACAAACTTGACGTCTTAGAATATCTTGTGAGCAAATACTTACAAAATGAGAGGGAAAATTTTGGGGGTACAACACTGATGTTTTGGCTTAGTCCCACCATAGTGTTTTTCTAAAGCTTGGATCTTGTACTGACACTGTTAAGTGTATTAACTCAGAACCAGGCGCTCTGATGCCAATTGAAGAAGTGAAAAACACAAGAAGGGGGGTTGAATTGAAAACTTAAAATCAAATGCACAAAGACACAATATTTTTATCCTGGTTCGTTTGATCTCAAACTACTCCAGTCCACCCGTCAAGGTGATTTCACCTCTCTCCAACGAGGACTTAATCCACTAATCAAAAACTGATTACAATCACTACTTTGACAATTGCCAAAGTCCTCTTGAGTACAACCATAACCCGGTTAATCTCAAGGAAAAACTGGCTTAATCAAGACAAAAGAATTTTGTGTATGGTTGTTTTTCTTTACAAAAACAGTTATCACAACTATGATATTTTACACAATGTAGAGCGTAGAAAATAAGTATGTAAGCTTGCAGCGTTTAGAGATGTATTGCAGTCGTTGAAAATCATAAATGATTTGATCTCTTAGCTTGTTTATATAGGCAAAGGAATCTTGTCCAACATAAAACGTGATAATGGACATTTAAACAGTTTCCATATTAAGAAGATTCTTGTCTGAATGAAGCCGTTGCATGTGATGCTGTCTTGATTGAATAGTAACGCTTCAGAATCTTAAAATCTTGCATGCTGCAAATGCTTCAGAATATTGATGACTTAGAGATGTGAGGATCTGATTGTTTATGATCCTTCTGTTCACAATCAAAGTTTTCTTCACTTCAGCGCAGGTTCTGATCATCATTCTTTAGCGTAAATTCTGATTACCTCAGCGTGAAAGCTTCTATAGCTTAACTTCTGATCTTGCTTTGGTCAGAACTTCTGCATACAAAATAGCATAAATTTAGAGTGCATATTTGTTCTTTGTGTTTTTTATCATCAAAACTCTAATTAAGGGTTGTAGAATCAAACTATGTTCTAACACAAAGGAAGCATACTGGCAGATCATTTGGCCCATCAAGCTGTAGATGATTATCAGTCAATGAACTTCGACTTCCCTGATGAGAACATCATGTTGGTAACCGATTATGCGAAACCGTGAGCGTATGACGGACCTGAACAAGGATCCCGATGGACTATGGTCTTCGATAGGGCTTCCAATGCCTTAAGTAAAGAAATTGGTGTTGTGATCATCTCTCCTGAAGGTTTCCACACTCCATTCACTTCCAGACTATGCTTCGATTGCACGAACAATATGGCCGAGTATGAAGCATGCATGGTCTGAAAGCTTCTATTGACTTGAGGATCAAGCATTTGAATGTGTTTGGGGATTCCGCTCTAGTGATCAGCCAAGTAAGAGGATATTGGGATACTAAACACCCTAATCTTATCCCTTACAAGGAACTTGTGCTATCCCTAATTCCTTACTTCGAAGAGATCACTTTCGAGCACTTCCCTAGGGAAGAAAATCAGTTGGTTAACGCTTTGGCAACCATGTCTTCAATGTTCAAGGTTAGATGGGATAACGAGGCCCTTATGATTACAATCGAAAGATTCAGCGAACCTGCACATTGCTGTGAGCTTGACACTGATGCGGAAAAGCCATGGTACCATGAGGTGATGAGGTATCTTGAAGCACAAGAGTATCCAGAGGGAGCATCCATCAATGACAAAAAATTCTTACGAAGATTTGCATCCAAATTCTTCCTAAGCAACAAAATATTATACAAGCGCAACCATGACTCCACTCTACTCCTATGTGTGGACAAGAAGGAGGCAGAGGAAATCATGGAAGACATGCACGATGGTATCTTTGGTACTCACTCAAGTGGACATACGATGGCTAATAAAATCTTAAGAGCTGGCTATTATTGGTAAAAAATGGAGACTGATTTCCATCGACACTCGAGAACTTGTCACAAATGTCAAATCTATGCTGACAAGGTCCATGTGCCTCCTATCCCTCTGAATGTCATGACAACCCCGTGGCCATTTACAATGTGGGGAATTGATATGATTGGAGAGATCAAGCCAACCGCTTCCAATGGACATCGTTTTATTTTGGTCGCTATTGATTATTTCACCAAGTGGGTCGAAGCCGCCTCTTTTGCCTCAGTCACCAAGAATATGGTAGCCAGATTCATCAAACACAACCTCATCTTCCGCTGTGGTATCCCCGAAAGGATTATCACCGACAATGGGACTAACCTCAACAATGCTATGATTACTGAGCTTTGAACTCAGTTTAAGATCAAGCATCACAATTCTTCTCCATATAGACCAAAAATGAATGGTGCAGTCGAAGCGGCCAACAAAAATATCAAGAAGATTATGCAGAAAATGGTGGTAACCTACATGGATTAGCATGAGATGTTTTCGTTTGCTCTACATGGCTACCGCACTTCAGCTATAACATCAACTGGGGCAAGTCCCTTTTCTCTAGTCTATGGCATGGAAGTTGTTTTGCTAGTGGAAGTTCAAATTCCCTCGCTAAGGATTATGAATGAAGAAGGCTTAAGCGAAGACGAGTGGATTCATACGAGATTGGATCAGCTGAACTTGATCGACGAAAAACGATTGGCCGCTGTTTGTCATGGTCAGACGTACCAAAAACGTATGATCAAGGCTTTCAACAAAAAGGTCAAGCCTCGAGTATATCAAGCTGGTGACTAGGTGATAAAACGTATCATTCTACCACAAGGCGACCCTAGAGGCAAATGGACCCCCACCTATGAAGGGCCATTTGTTGTCAAGAGAGTGTTCTCTGGCAGTGCCATGATGCTGACTACCATGGATGGTGAAGACTTCCCACATCCTATCAACACGAACATAGTTAAAAAATAATACGCATTAGAGACCCGCTAGGTTGACACACCTAGGCAAAACAAGGGCATCCTGGAAAACCAAAAGGTTTGGGCAAAAATATGGATATATGAAAAAGATCGTACATCCGGCAAGTTGAAAACCCGAAAGGGCGACTTGGAAAAAAATGGGTATCCTGGTAGACTGAAAACCCGAAAGGGTGGTCTAGGAAAAAGTTAAAGATTGAAGGTGTATGACTATGTCCCGTAGAATCACCACAGTCAACTTTATCACAAAGGTCCGAGTTCAAACGGTCCAAGATCAATCCAATCAATTTTTGTCAACGGCAAGGGGCATTCGAAGATATTGGGGCAATAGTAGAGTTGGAAGGCAATGAGATCATTTCACATGGCTATTTGTTTTCAATTTTGTTTTCCTTTCGATGATTTCCTCTTACTAGGATCTCCGTCTCTTTGTACAAAACGCTTATTCATGGGCAAAATATCAATACAAATATACTTTGAAGTGCAAATTTCCTGTCTTTGTTTTGAATGCAAACTTGTCCAATAGCTAAAATTGAATGAACATATGCATATGAACATAATCAAAATTGTTTGGCACATATGACCTAAGTAGTAACAAGCACCTCTTTAATGTATATGGAATAACCCCACAGAGTTATTTCATTAACATCCTCCTCAACACAGTTACTCATAAAGTCTCTTTGCATAGGATAATCTTCAACCAGAGTCTCAATCTCTCGGCAGCTCTCTCTCCAGCTAAGTTGAATTTTACAAGTAGAAGCCTCGTAGATCTCTTCCTAAAAGGAATTCACCTCTTCAATAGGGTTTATTTCCCCAACAAACAACGAGTAGCATAACTCTCCAGCTGAGTACAAAATCCCCCAGCTGAGCCTGATACCCCCAACTGAATATACCTTACTAAGCTGACTCTGTCCTCACCGACTGAGTCTACACTCTCCAGCTTGAGTTTTCCTTTCAGATTATTACAAATAATAGGGCCACAACCCCTAATCCCCGGTAAAGTCATCAACAAAACCTTTACTATCTTCAAAAAGTCACTATGAAGCCTGGACCCGACCAGATAATAGTTAACTTCTCAAGTCACTGTAGAGCCTGGACCCGACCAGATAATAGTGTAAACTATCAAACTACTATAAAGCCTGGACCCGACCATATATTAGTTTAACTTTATCAACTACTATAAAGCCTGGATCCGACCAGATATTAGTTTGACTTTATCAATTGCTGAAACTTGGACCCGACCAGATAATAGTTTGAGTTTCTGAAACCTGGACCCGACTAGATAATAGTTAATCTCAATTTTTAAGTTACTAAATCCTGGACCCGACCAGATAATAGTTTAACTCCGCAAATATAGAAGAACCTGGACTCAACCTGACTAAGGTTTAACTTCTTTTCCCCAGTTGATTTATGCCTCTTCCCCAACAAGTTATTGTGAAGCCTGGATCCGACCAAATAGCAATTACCCTAAAAAATTCATTGTGAAACCTGAAACCCGACCAAATAACAATTAAATTCCCAAACAGTTTATTGTGAAACCTGGACCCGGACAAATAACAATTAATCTGATCGACCTCAGAAATCTACAAATCCTGGACCCGACCAGATATCAGTTTTCCAGCAAGTTATTGTGAAACCTGGAGCCCGACCAGATAACAATCAATTGTGATCCCCAGAGAGACACTGTGAAGCCTGGACCCGACCAGATAATAGTACAACTTTCCAAAAAACTATGAAACCTAGACCCGACCAGATAGTAGTTCTCACTTTAAAGTTACTGCAAAGCCTGGGACCCGACCAGATAGCAGTTGACTTCCTTATCCCCATTAAGATGTTGTGAAGCCTGGATCCGACCAGATAACTATTCAATTTCAAGAAATTTTATGCAAAACCTGCAATCCGACCAGATAACAGTTAATTTATCTCTTCCCCAGTAAGTTATCGTGAATCCTGGGACCCGACCAATTAGCAGTTGACTTCCTCATTCTCAGCAAATTGTTAAGCCCGGATCCGACTAGATAACAGTTGACGTTCAAGAGATATTCCCCAACAGAAGCATCTTTTCAATAAAGTTTGAAGATATGTATATTCTTCATCCCCAACGACAATCAGGGATTCAACTCCCCAGAATTTCCTCAGCAACAGTCAGGGATTTATTTTCCAGGACAAAAACATACATCTCACATTCATATATCATAGCATGTACATACAAAATTCATCTAGCACAATACCACATCTGGTGAACATCATGCACACATATGCATTTTACTAACTCTTTTTCTCACAGGTAAAACATCAAGTTTTAGTATAAATCAACAAGAGATTTGTGATGATACTTCTTCCAGTGTTTACCAACATTCCTCCAAATGGAATTTATAAGCCCATTCACAATTCATCTTCGAGTGCAAATTTCTGGACACTCTAGTGTTCAATCATCTTTCACCTTCAAGTCACAAATGACGGGTCCGCCAATCTAACTCTTCAGGTTTAAGAAGATTGAAAAGGGGAAGTTTTTGTACCCCAAAATTTCCCCTCTCATTTATCAAGTGATCTCTCACAAGATCTCCTTTGGTTCAAGACTGCATTAGGACTTATCAGCTCAAGACACCTCCTCAAGCATTGTTGACTGGAAATTAGGGTTTGAGATTTCACAAGGATAACTAAATTTTTAATGCCTCATATTACTTTCATGGATCATTTTGGACTTTCAAGATTGCTCATGACAAATTTCAAGTCTTTGATCACATATTTGCTCAGTCAATTGATCAGTTGACCTAGAAATCAGATGTATTGGGGAAAAGGTCAATTGTGGTTAATTTACAGTCAAAATTCATAATTTTTATCCATATCAACATTATGAACTTATATATTTCATTTTATCAAGTTTGGACTACAATTCCTTAAGAAATTTGATCAGATCATCAAAGGGGCAAAGTAGTCAAAATTAGGGTTTTGACTGAGAAAGGGCAATTTCTGATTTTTGACCTAGTAAATGTTTGATTGGTTGGAGACATGATCTCAAGGATTCAATTGCATCATTTTGAACTAATGGCATGACTCAAAACATCCCTCAAGATCAATTGATTGATAGTTGATTTTCAGTCAACTGATCAAAAGTCAACTGTACACTGAAAAGTCAAACTTTGACTTTTTGGTCAAAATCAAGTATCAAAGATCAAAATTAATTAAAATGTGTCAAAATATGAAACTTATTCATAAATAAATCAAAAATTCAAGATTTCATTTTGAAAAGTCAAAATTTCTAAACTTAGAAATTTTTCTCAGTGTTGGAAATTTCATATTTCTTCACAACTTTGAGCCAATTTTTCACCATGATGCAAGATGATTCAAAGGAAACTTTCAACATGAAAGTTGTATATCTCAATGAGATGTAAAACCTTGCTGAACACAACTCCTCTTATAAATGTATGTATTTCAAGTTATGATTTTGTGAATACATGTTCGTGAAACTTGGAAACTTAGTGAAATTTTGCCATAGTTTAGGCAGGATTTTGACCTAACTTCATGGCAATTTTTCACATAGTTCCAAGGGGAATTTTCAAAAGTGACCAACATAGAGGTTTTATAGGATCTTACAAGCTTTCCAAAATGTCCAAGAACTCATTGGGATCATGTTTGAGCAAGGAGAACTAAGGCATGAAGTTGGCATTTCATTCTTCAATTATAGGTCATTTCCATTATGAACACGAATTCAAATCCAAGCCCCTGATGTACAAATCCTACTTTGCAGGCTTCTAACTTGCCTTTCACTCCATAATTAAATGCCTACACAGCTGTTAGAAGCTTCAATCCAAGCATTCAATGCATTGCCCATGCTTAATTCCATTTTAGGAAGAAAGTAATCGTTCCATTCTAGTAAAGTTGCTTTAACCACAAAATCAGTTTTATCTTGAGCATTGAACTTGTTCTTTCTGCACAAGAATTCCCTACACAATCAGAATAATCATGTTTAAAGGTTACATCCACCCTACAAGCTTTGTACTTGACATTGGAACAAGATGTTTCAAGCTTGCTTCAAAAACAAGCAAAATCCTATAACTTGTACTTGTGTGATTCTGACCCTCTAAAAGCCTCAAAATCTTTTCCATATAGTTATACAATTTTTTTGCAAGGAAAAGGATGAATACACAAGCTCAAAAACTCCCCAAAACTCATAACTGCATCACAAACCACCATTGTTGCATATTCTGACCAAGAACTTCAAACTTCCATTTCACCCGTGCGTTTCTTGGCCTTTTGCTTCCAAAAGCTTCCAAACATCATACATAAGCCATCCTTATCCCTGTTACACGACTGTAACATCATCTTCATCAACTTCCAAGTTCAAAAATAGAGCATTTCAGTTGGACTTCTCCAGACCATTCCATCCACTTTCAGTTCAAGCCAGCCATTACATTAGCTTCCTAGAGGTTCAAGGAAGCTAACATGATCATCACCATCACTTGAAATAAGCTCAAACTCATTTCACGATTTCCAGTTTTGAGGTATTTTTCTTGAACTTCTATCTCATTATTTAGGCATTATTAGGCTTGCATTTGTGAAGATATAGTGTAGATATCATTGCCCTGAAACTGTACATGTCCATAGATTTCATTTATGTTGCTTGAGCATGGAGAATTTTGAGTTTGAATTTGATGAAACAGTTAGGTCAGAATTTGGTACTTTTAGAAATTCTCATTCATCTTTGATTTATAGCTTATGATATTTATATGGTTGGATTTGTATGGAAAAATGGAGCAACTTTCATGTTTGCATCTTTCATTTTTGTTGAGAAATGGTGAAGTTACAGGATCCATGGCTGGAGGTTGAAGATGAAGTTGTATTCAGGGCATAACTTATGTTATATATTTATTTTTGTGCCAATGTTAACGGATGTACAACCACCCCAGTGGCAAACGTAACGCGCGTGTATGCATAAGGTCCAGAGTTCAACACCCAGCGCTACCTTTTGGTGTTATTTTTCACATTTTCCCCTTTTTTGTTTCTAAACAGCGCCTGGGCCTCCTGTTGGGCCCAACCTTCTTTTTTCTAGCTTCTAACTCCCTGCCTTATTTCAGCACCCCCTGGCCCATTATATCTTTATTTCATTTTTTGTTGTTGTTTTACTTTCATATTTTCTTTTATTATCTTTATTATTATTAATATTATTATTAATAATAATAAAAAATCCAAAAATATTTATTTTATTATTTTTACACTCATTTATATTTTATTTCTATTTATAAAAACTAAAAAGAACAAAAACAATTTTCTTAATAAATTGATTTATTTTTCTTGATTAATATTTAAATAATTAGGTTTAATTATTATATTATATTATTTTCTTGTAAATTAAAATAAATTTAGAACTTAGGTTTATTTTAATTAATTAATTTTTATATACTATTTTTTTTAAATTTAAAACCTTTCATGAAAAACCCTAAAAAATTATTTTTAACTTATTATTCTTTGTTAATTAATTTAAGTTTTAGTTTTAGCTAATTTTAATTAATCATTTTCTTAATTAGCACAAGATTGAAACCCTTCATAAAAAATCAAACAAAAATCATTTATTTTTCCATTTTTCACTCTTGCATTTTATCTTCAATTTTGTACAATATTCAATATGGTTGTAATAGTTAATTAGATATAATTTTCTTGCAAATCCCCCATTTGTAAATTTGTATACCCCCCTCCCCTAATGATGTAATAGCTTAGTATTTTTATTTTCCGCAATTTAATGCTTTATATATAAATGCTACTAAATTAGGGTTTGTATGGAAAGATTAAAATCAACAAGTTAGCAAACCCTAATCAAGACAAAATAATACATGTAAATCAACACACTTGCACACTTACACCCTTAGGGTAAATCCACTTTGTTGCCTTATAAAATGGACATGTTATGCATGTGGAGTATCTTAGCAAAAGCAATCAAAAATACAAGATCATAGTCCCTCGATGACGCTATCAAAGTTGCCTTTTCAAAAATGATCTTAGTCCCTCAAACAGAATTGCTAAAAAAATTCACAATATTGCTATCATGGCTATACGATGATCCCCGTCCCTTTACATCCAAAGATGGGGCTTCTTACCAAATCAATGGTAAGATAGCAATATTAAAGGAAAGGAAGAAATGAACTAAGACTTTTAAGTAGGTATATTATTCCTAGTTGCTTGCTCATTTTCAAATTAAACATGTTTGCTAATTTAAAAATAAACACCAACACTTTCAAAACATATTTCAAACTTGAAACATTTTCAAAAGATCAACACTTTGTAATTACAAAGTTTGCCTAAACGATGGCGCCTTTTCAAAATAATTTCAAAAACCACAAAAAGCACATTTTTCAAACAAAAGAAAGTGATCTAGCAAGCAACTAAGAGCCCATAGATAACCATGGATGAAAAGGGTGCTAACACCTTCCCTTTTCATAATCTACCCCCCCCCCCCCCGAACTCAAGAAACAATCTCAAAGGCCTGTCCTGTTCTTTTCATCCTTTCCTTTTGGATAAAAGAAAAGTCGGTGGCGACTCTTGCTAACCGCAACATTTGCGATAAAACGCAAAACAACCAAGTCAGTTCTCCCACCGTATCACAATGTCATATGACATCCATTTGAGTATCATAGACAGGTTTGGCCATTTGGTGATATATGTCGGTACAATAGGGGTTTAAAATAGAGGTGTGTGATACGGTGGCAGAACAAACTGTTATACTGGTTTGCGTTTTTTGTTTGCAAATGTCGCGGTAAGCAATAGTCGCCATCAAATTTTATTTCATCCAACAAAGGAAAAGGAAAAAGAACAGAAAAAACCTTTTTTGACATGTTTCTGAGTACGGGGGGTAGATTATGGAAAGGGAATGTGTTAGCACCCTTTCTATCCATGATTTTCCATGGGCTCTTAGGTACTTTCTCATTTTGAAATTGCTTGTGTGTGTTTTGAAAAGTTTTTGTTTGACTTCGTGATAACCCTTGTATCTATCCTCAAGAGTGTGATGAAGTTGTTTTTTGAAACCTGTTTTGAAAGTGTTTGTGAAAAAAGTTTTTGTTGTTTTGAGCAAGTACTTAAGATTTTCTACCTACTCGAAAAAGACTATTCATTCTCGTTTCCTTTAGATAGCGCTATCCTACTATTAAGTGTAATTGCAAGCTTCTCAAGTCATATTTAAAGCATGTGTTTTGATGAAGACAACATGGACATCAACATTAAAAGGATGTGCAAAAAGCTTATCAACATCATATAAAAGTCTTGAAGATTATTGAAGAATTATTGAAGAATCATCAAATGTCAAATGGTATAAATAATTCTTAATCTTGAATATAGATGTTCACAAAAAATATATGCATTCATAATCATATACATATCCAACATGTTTTCACTTAAGAAAAACTTTGTTTAAAATCTTTTTCAAAAAGAATTTTTGAAAATTAACTTTCAGGAACCGGTTCCTCCCTAACAGGGAACCGGGTTCCAAAACTTGTTCAAAAACATGTCCCTGGAATTTGTACCAGGAACCGGGTTGTACCAATAGGGGAACCGGTTCCTGCATGATATTTTTGAAATCTGAGTTATAACGTTCACTAAGAACCGGGTTCTGTCAGTGTCGGAACCGGTTCCTAGCGAACCAGTGCAGCTTTTCTTTTGGTTTTTAAACATTTTTCAAGTGGTATCTTTTCATGAATGCATTGCAAATTTTCATATGAATTGGCATGAATGAAGAGGTTCTTATGACTTTATAAAATGCTGCAGATTTTCTTATTTAAAAAAAAAACAATGCTTCAATTTTCAAATTAACAATTATACTTCTTCAATAAACAATTTTTCATCATTCACATTTGAATTCATATTTTCATGTGTTCATAATTTTGTGAAACTTGCCATATACACTTTCATTATCATTACAAGTTTCATACATACATTGTGAACATTTATATACATTGTTTGAGAATTGTTTATATCTTGAAGAAGAAGATCAATTGAAGATTGATAAAGCTCTCCATATACTTCAAATAAATCATTGTATTACTTAAAGAAATTATTCCCTTACTATCCAGGATTGTTGGAAGTAAGTGTTGTGATTTGAAGAGGATTGTTCTTCATTCACATTAGTGTTTGTTTGGTCTTAAAGGTGTTAAGAACCTTTGATCACCCTATAGGTTAGATAGTAAGCATAGGTTGTACAATCATTCTAACTATAGTGAAATCTCTTTCGTGTTGGAAACGGGACTGGAGTACTCTCGGATTGTGAGGGGAACCAGGATATATCACTGTGTTCTTTACTTTTCCGCATTTATCGCTTTCATCACCATAATCAGGAAAAGATAAAGATATAATCAAAACCTTCAAACACTTAACCAAAAATTACTACCAAGCACTCTCATAAAACCGAATAAATTTTTATAAGACCTAATTCACCCCCACCCTCTTAGGCACTCTGAGACTTACAATTGGCATCAGAGCAAGTTATAGGTAACTTGTTCCTAAAGATCCAGAATGGCTTCCGCAAATCATCAACCAGTTTTCAGAGATGGTGGTAGTAATAACAAGCCTCCTCTATTCTGTGGTGAATATTTTGACTTCTAGAAAATACGCATGAAGGCACATCTAGAAGCGCAAGGAGAGGAAGTATGGGATGCTGTTGAAAATGGTCCATTTATCCCGATATCAGTAATCAATGGCATTGGTTCTGCAAAGCCCAAAACTGCATGGGACGACGATGATAAAAAGAAAGTTCTCTATGACAAAAAGGCAATAAACCTTCTTCAAGGTGCACTCAGTATGGACGAATTTTTCCGTGTCTCGAACTGCAAAACAGCAAAAGAAATATGGGATACCCTGGTTCAAACTCATGAAGGAACGACTGAAGTAAAAAGATCAAGGCTAAATACCTTGAGTCAAGAATATGAACTATTTCGAATGCAGCCCGGAGAATCCATCCTTGACTTACAAAAGAGATTTGTGCATTTGACAAATCACTTAAATGCTCTTGGTAAAACCTTGACAAATGATGAACTCAACTTGAAAATCCTTAGATCATTGACTAGGGAATGGCAACCAAAGGTAACGACAATCTCGGAAAAGAAGAGTCTCTCTGCAATGACTTCCGCTACATTATTTGGCAAACTTCAAGAATACGAAACGGAACTCGGTAGACTTGAAAAACATGAAAATTTAGAGAAGAAATCCAAAGGCATTGCTTTGAAAGTTGATTCAAAAGAAAGTCAAGATAAAGATGCATCGGAGGAAGATGAAAACTTCTTGCTTCTTGTAAAAAGGTTAGGAAAATATTTTGGTCATAAAAATAATCTTCATAATGCTAACTTTGTCAAAAGGAAGAAATTTTATAATCATAAAGATAAAGAAGCCTCCACATCAACACAAGATGTCACATGTTATGAATGTGGAAAGCAAGGTCACATAAAGCCGGATTGTCCAAAACTCTCCAAGAAAAATGGATTCAAAGGCAAAAAGGAGTTCAAGAACAAAAAGGCTTATGTTGCATGGGAAGATAATGAGATAAGTTCTTCATCCGATTCGGAAAGCGACGAATGTGCAAATCTAGCATTAATGGCTTCACATCACTCCGACAATGAAGAAGAGGTTAGTAATGAATTTAATATTTTTGATGATGATGTTCAAGATGCTATTGATGAACTCTTGAAAGAATGCAAAAGTTTATACAAAAAGGTGTCAAATCAAGAAAAAGAACTTCTAATTTGTTTAGAAAAAATTGACACCATGACTAAAGATTTTGATCTTCAAAAACAGAAATTTATTAAAGAAAAAGAAAACTTTGCATGCTCCAAGTGTGAATCAAATTTCTTTCAAATTGTTCAATTGAAAAGAGTCATTGAACGATATGAAAAAGGACAAATAGGATTGGAAGGATTACTAAGCCAACAACGTTATCCAAATGATAAAAGGGGTCTTGGTTATGTGAATTCTAAGAAACCAAGTAACAATCCCACTGTTTTTGTAAAGGCTAGTAATAGTTCCAATCCCAAGAAAGTAGAAAAGAAGCAAGTTGTTCATAATCATCAAAAGAAAAAGGCTAATGTATCGAAAAAGAAAACATTTCCTAAGAAGAAATCTTATCCTTCTAGATATAGAAGTAACTTTGAACCTACTTGTTTTTATTGTGGTATTAAAGGCCATACACCTAATGCTTGCTATGTTAGAAACTTTAGTATAGCAAGTGGGCATTATGTGTGGGTGAAAAAGGGAACTAACTATGAAGGACCCAAGGCAACTTGGGTACCTAACAAAGAATAATTTGTTTGTGTAGGTATGCTTGAAATCCACATCAAATGTTTGGTATCTTGATAGTGGATGTTCAAAGCATATGACAGGAGATGTACACCAATTTTCATATCTAGTACATAAAGCCAAAGGGTATGTCACCTATGGAGACAACACCAAAGGAAAGATTCTTGGCGTTGGAATAGTTGGCACACCTCCATCCATTCAAATTGAGGATGTTCACTATGTTGAAGGATTAAAGCACAACCTTCTTAGCATAAGTCAACTTTGTGATAGAGGGTTCAAGATCAAATTCAACAAAGAAGAATGTTTCATTATGGATGAGGCAACCAATGAGGTAAAACTCAAAGGTATAAGAACTAACAATATTTTTATGATTACTTTAGATGATTTGTCTCTGAAGGTACAATGTCTTATGGTAAACAACAATGACGCTTGGTTATGGCACAAGAGGATTGCTCACATTCACATGGAGCACTTGAACAAATTGGTTAAGCATGACTTAGTTATTGGTCTACCAAAGATAAATTTCATCAAAGACAAATTATGTAATGCATGCCAAAAGGGCAAACAGACCAAAACAACTTTCAAATCTAAGAATGTGGTGTCTACTACAAGGCCACTACAATTGTTACACATGGATCTCTTTGGTCCATCAAGAACAAAAAGCTTCGGAGGTAATGTATACGCTTTGGTCATTATTGATGATTTTTCTAGATATTCTTGGACTTTATTTCTTGTGCAGAAAAGTGATGCTTTTAAAGCTTTTAAGAAGTATGCTAAGCAAATCCAAAATGAAAAATCACTAAAGATTGTATCCATAAGAAGTGATCATGGTGGAGAATTCCAAAATGCACAATTTGAAGAATTTTGTGAAGAACATGGTATCTCTCATAATTTTTCAGCACCAAGAACTCCACAACAAAATGGAGTAGTTGAAAGAAAGAATAGGTTTCTAGTGGAACTTGCAAGAACAATGCTTAGTGATGCAAATCTTCCTAAATATTTTTGGGCGGATGCGGTTAGTACGGCATGTTATGTTGGAAATCGAGTTATCATTAGACCTATAATAAAGAAGACTCCATATGAACTCTTCAAAGGAAGAAAGCCAAATATTGCTCACTTTCACATTTTTGGATGCAAGTGATTTGTTCTTAATAATGACAAAGATAATCTCGGTAAGTTTGACGAAAAATCTGACGAAGGTATATTTCTTGGTTATTCTCTTTCTAGTAAAGCATATAGAATTTATAATAAAAGAACTTTAACTATTGAAGAATCTATGCATGTATCTTTTGATGAAACTAACCCCTCCAAGGAGGAAGTAGTTGTTTGTGATGATGATGATCCTATAGATTTACCCCCGGAAGATCTTTCAATTGATCAAATTAAGAAATCACCGGAAAATTCAGAAAACATTGTTCAACAAGATTCAAACATCAATGATCTACCAAAAGAATGGAGAACTCATAGAGACCATCCTATTGACAAAATTATTGGTGACATTAGCCAAGGAGTATCAATAAGATTGAATCTAAAAGATGCTTGCTTAAACATGGCGTTTGTTTCTCAAATTGAACCTACCAAAGTTGATGAAGCCTTAGGAGATGATTAATGGATTATTGCTATGAAAGAAGAATTAAATCAATTCGAGAGAAATCAAGTTTGGGAACTTGTTCCTAGACCAAGTGGTAAACACATCATAGGTACCCGATGGGTGTTTAAGAACAAACTTGATGAGAATGGTCTAATTGTTCGAAACAAAGCAAGGTTAGTTGCCCAAGGCTACAATCAAGAGGAAGGAATCGACTTTGAAGAAACATTTTCTCCGGTTGCAAGGTTAGAAGCTATACGTCTTTTACTTGCTTATGCTTGTTCATTAAATTTTCAGCTTTTTCAAATGGACGTCAAAAGCGCATTCTTGAATGGATACATCAATGAAGAAGTCTATGTCAAACAACCCCCGGGATTTGAAGACTTCAAACATCCTACACATGTCTTTAAGTTGAGAAAGGCTCTTTATGGCTTAAAGCAAGCACCAAGAGCATGGTATGATAGACTTAGCAATTTTTTGTGTGAAAAAGGTTTCGAAAAGGGTAAGGTTGATAAAACCTTGTTCATTAAGAAAATCCAAAGTAACACTTTATTGGTTCAAGTCTATGTTGATGATATCATTTTTGGATCGACTAACAAAGAAATATGTGAGGAATTCTCATTGATGATGCAAGGAGAATTCGAGATGTCTATGATGGGAAAGATGAACTACTTTCTTGGACTACAAATCAAGCAACTAGAAGATGGAATCTTCATCAACCAATCTAAGTATTGCAAAGAATTATTGAAAAAGTTTGATATGGACAATTGTAAAGCAATGAATACTCCAATGGGCTCCGGTACATATGTTGATCAAGATGACTCTGGTACTCCAATTGATATTACAAAGTACAAAGGTATGATTGGTTCTTTATTGTATTTGACGGCAAGCCGTCCTGACATCATGTTTAGTGTTTGTCTTTGCGCTCGCTTTCAAGCAAATCCAAAGGAATCACACCTCATGGATGTTAAAAGGATCATGAAGTATCTAAAAGGAACAACCAATGTCGGCTTATGGTATCCGAAAGGTAGTATTTGCACTTTAATTGGTTATTCTGACGCGGATTATGCAGGTTGTAAAACTGATCGTAAAAGCACAAGTGGTACTTGTCACATTATTGGAAATGCATTAGTATCACGGGCTTGTAAAAAGCAAGCATGTGTTGCTCTTAGCACGGCCGAAGCAGAATACATAGCAGCTGGTAGTTGTTGTGCACAAATTCTTTGGCTCAAGCAACAACTCCGTGATTACGGACTTGATCTCGGATGCATTCCTCTTCGATGCGACAATACAAGTGCTATCAATATTACAAAGAATCCGGTCATGCATTCAAGAACCAAACATATAGATATTCGACATCATTTTCTCCGTGATCATGTTCTTAAAGGAGATGTCAAAGTCACTTTCGTGGATACTCATAACCAACTCGCAGATATCTTCACAAAACCACTTGCTCGAGAACCTTTCTTCAAAATCCGAAGAGAACTTGGTATTTTGGATGAAGGTGATATCTAGCGTTTCTCTTAAGATGCACGTCTTAATTCTTTTATATGTATTTATTTCACTCTTTTTCCCCATCCTTTTTGATGTTAACAAAGGGGGAGAAGAATATGCATATGTGTTGTTTTGTTTCAATGAAATTGCAGGCCCAAATATCTATTATACTCACTCCAAAATTCAAAGAATCATGGACTTAGGGGGAGCATACAATTTAGGGGGAGCCTTGCATTTGCTCAACATGTTTACTACTCAAAACAACATAAACATTTCAAGAATTGTTTTCAAGACTTGGTTGTCATCATCAAAAAGGGGGAGAATGTAATTGCAAGCTTCTCAAGTCATATTTAAAGCATGTGTTTTGATGAAGACAACATGGACATCAACATTAAAAGGATGTGCAAAAAGCTTATCAACATCATATAAAAGTCTTGAAGATTATTGAAGAATTATTGAAGAATCATCAAATGTCAAATGGTATAAATAATTCTTAATCTTGAATATAGATGTTCACAAAAAATATATGCATTCATAATCATATACATATCCAACATGTTTTCACTTAAGAAAAACTTTGTTTAAAATCTTTTTCAAAAAGAATTTTTGAAAATTAACTTTCAGGAACCGGTTCCTCCCTAACAGGGAACCGGGTTCCAAAACTTGTTCAAAAACATGTCCCTGGAATTTGTACCAGGAACCGGGTTGTACCAATAGGGGAACCGGTTCCTGCATGATATTTTTGAAATCTGAGTTATAACGTTCACTAAGAACCGGGTTCTGTCAGTGTCGGAACCGGTTCCTAGCGAACCAGTGCAGCTTTTCTTTTGGTTTTTAAACATTTTTCAAGTGGTATCTTTTCATGAATGCATTGCAACTTTTCATATGAATTGGCATGAATGAAGAGGTTCTTATGACTTTATAAAATGCTGCAGATTTTCTTATTTCAAAAAAAAAACAACGCTTCAATTTTCAAATTAACAATTATACTTCTTCAATAAACAATTTTTCATCATTCACATTTGAATTCATATTTTCATGTGTTCATAATTTTGTGAAACTTGCCATATACACTTTCATTATCATTACAAGTTTCATACATACATTGTGAACATTTATATACATTGTTTGAGAATTTTTTATATCTTGAAGAAGAAGATCAATTGAAGATTGATAAAGCTCTCCATATACTTCAAATAAATCATTGTATTACTTAAAGAAATTATTCCCTTACTATCCAGGATTGTTGGAAGTAAGTGTTGTGATTTGAAGAGGATTGTTCTTCATTCACATTAGTGTTTGTTTGGTCTTAAAGGTGTTAAGAACCTTTGATCACCCTATAGGTTAGATAGTAAGCATAGGTTGTACAATCATTCTAACTATAGTGAAATCTCTTTCGTGTTGGAAACGGGACTGGAGTACTCTCGGATTGTGAGGGGAACCAGGATATATCACCGTGTTCTTTACTTTTCCGCATTTATCGCTTTCATCACCATAATCAGGAAAAGATAAAGATATAATCAAAACCTTCAAACACTTAACCAAAAATTACTACCAAGCACTCTCATAAAACCGAATAAATTTTTATAAGACCTAATTCATCCCCACCCTCTTAGGCACTCTGAGACTTACATTAAGGAGTAGGTAGCCCCATTGTTGGAGTTTTAAGGGACATTTGAAGGGACAAGTATGGTCACAAAAGTAATGGTTAGGAAACCTTAGTAGTTACCCTAAAGTCCTAAAGATCTTTTCGAGGCAACATCTGAACGGGTCATTTTTTATCTTTTGGAACTAGAGGACGATCACTAAAATTCCCTATGCTTCATGACCATTTATCGAAGGCAACCAGAGTGAGGAAAACCCTAGGAGTGAACATGTGGATGTGTTATTTTTTTAGTTTATTCATCTTTGCACAATTAGGGTTATCTACCGTTTTGATTTTATTTGTCTTTCGCATACAATCCTATCATCCATACATCTAGCAGTTTATAATAGCATAAAGTAAAGTGCGAGAAATTAAAGTCATAACTATTACAAGGCCTCGGGAAAGGGGTTACATAACCAAAACTTGGGGATTAAATAGTAAGTAAAAAGAGGTAAAATAAACCCTACTTGAAAACTATTACAAACCTCGAAACAGTTACAATAATTGGAATTATAAATAAGTAAATGCGTGCGATACAAATTAAATACGGGAATAAATTAGAAGCCTAAAAAATCTAATTGATTAAAAAATATTTTTGTGTATTTTTTTATTGAGAAAATAATTAAATTGCAAATTAAACCTAATTTCTAGTTAATTTTATTTAACAAAATAATCAATGTTGAAATAATTAAAATAATTAGTTTTCAAAAATTGGCTTTAATTATAAAAAACCCTAATTCTATTTTTTTTGATTTTCTGATTTTTTTTAAAAATGATTTTTGTTTTTTATAAAAATAATTAACAAATAATTAAAAAAAAAAAGAAATAAAGAAAAAAAATAAATGGGCCTGTTACTATTGAGTATTTTGGGGGTGTATTGTTGATTTTTGCAAAGCTTAAATCCCATAGATCCATCAGTCTCGCCTGGTTTAGTGAGGGCTACGCTTGAGGGTGCACCATAGACCTTGCTTGCATGAGCGCCATATCTGCTTTGAGGATGGATCTAATGGCCAGATTCTGAGCTGTAGGATGGACACGCTGGTTGGGAGGAACATGGGATCCTGTAAAACACGTTAAGAAAATAAAATCACAATATGCTTGGACCTGGGATCGAACCCAGGTCCTTCCCCTCACACACTCGCTTGTTTTACCGTCTGGGCTAGATGATTTATTTATTAACATAATGACACAAATAAAATATAAATAACATATTAATCATTATGCCAAAATGCGCGCGTGGAATTCAAATCAACCAACCGGGCTTTGACACACAATCTTCTTCTTCCTGCAACCATTGTTTTAGGCCTGAACCTTTACCTACGGATGGTGTCTGTAACTATAACCCTGCATCATCCAAAAATTAAATACAAGCAACATAAATATTAATGGAGACCATGAATCAACCGGGCTTGAATCCCTGAACACCATTGTATCCACATCTAATCCTAATTTTTCCTGTATCAAGAAGCCTTAAAACGAGTTTGGAAACCCTAAGAATGGCATCCTTCGATTCCTGCACTTAAAACTCAATCAAATAATTCAGAAAGCATCGAAAGCTTATAATAAACATGAATGTATGGTTAAATTTCATTGAAAATGCGTGAATGCATGTAATCGAAGATCAAGAAAAATTGGAAAACTGAATCCTGTATCTTACGATTATGGGTGTTTTGTGACTCGAGAGTGAATGGAATAGCTTCAATGACCTTCGTGGATGATTAAGGATGATCCAAAATTCCTTGAATTAGCCTATAGGATGAAATATGATCTGCCTTTTTCTTTGGAATTTTGAAACTTTGTTTTTCTCTTTGGAACAAGTTGCGCCTTTGTAGTCTCCTCCCTAGGGTTCAGAATGCCCTGCTATATGTATGTGAATAAAAATAGGTTAACAAATTTGGATCAAATCCAAAAAATAAAAGCATGGCTTTAAGAGGAAATTAAATCTTGAAAAATTTCTAAATGTGGATATTTTGTGTCTATTCTTGGCTTGCACGATTTTCTTGCTATCATGCAGCCCGTATTCTCATTATTTAATGCAAAATCATCCCAAAATAATCTTATATCATTTGTTTGATTTAATTTGGATTTTAAATGATTAAAAATCAAAATAAATATAATAAATAGCCAAATGATGCATGGAGTGGTTCATGGGTCGTGGACCATGTTAGTAAAAAGATGCAAGCATAAATAGTTGGGCCCATTTGAAGAAAAATGCATTTTGGGCATGGTTGACTTTGTGCAAATATCCAAAAATGGCCAACTTTGACAATGCACATCTCTCTCAATTTTGACCCTAAGAGGGTGTTCTTGGACTTTTTAGAAATCTTTGGATGTCCCCTTAACAATCCTTTTGGTTTCACCTCAATTGGATCTTCCATGTTCATGTAAGAAGCTTTGACCCAAAAGGTGTTTTTGTTGACTTTTTGGAATGACCTATAATGTCTGAATTCATATCTCTTCATGAGTGAATTTTTTGAACTTGAGGGCTGAAGATGAGTTATAGGGAATTGAATCCTCCTCAAAATGAGCATTGGATGGGAACTTTCTGATAAAGTATGAGAAAGTTATGCCTGGTCAAAGTTTGGTTGACTTTTCCTATAGAAACCCTAATTTACAACTTTTGAGTTTTGATGAATTTGGGGCATTCCTTGAGGAATCAGGATCAACCCTTGATCAAATGATGGATGTTACTCCAAAATGTTGATGTTGACCAAAAATCTTGAAGTTTGACTGCATGAGGGCCACTGTTGACTTATGACCAAGTACAGTTGATTTTTAGGCATTTGAGCAATTGATTGAGCAAACTTCTTGTGCAAGGCATGAAACTTGACATGGATGATCTTGAGAACATATTAGGGCAATGGAAATCAATTGTGACCCTTGGAACTTAAACATCTTGATGAAAATGGAAACCCATGTTTGAGGCTCATTGCCTTAGAAGGAGGATTTGTCTAGTCAATCCTTAGGCATCCTTGGGCAAATTGAGGACCTCAATGAACATGTGTTAAGTAAAATGAGAGAGAGAATTTTAGGGTACAACAGCTTCCCCTATTCAATCTTCTTAAACATGAGGATGTAGATTGGTTGGTCTTCCTTTCATGATCTGAAGGTGGAAGATGATTGAACACTAGAGTGCCCAAAAATTTGCACTCGCGTGAAGTAATACTGATTGGTGATATCGTGAATGGGCTTATAGATGACATTTGGAAATTGACAGAGAATCTTCGGGGATGGGCTTAAAGATGCCATCCAGAAAAGATATCGGTTGCATAAGAGATTCCTTTGCGAGAATTCTTGTACCTGCCATTGAGGAGTACTTCGCCGGGGAATGTTGATTTATGTCCTGGTAAATAGAGTATAGAAGCTTCGGTTTTCCATTACTCTACTGGGGAACTAACTCCTGATTGAGGAGGTGGAAGTTATCTACATATCTGGTCAGCGTCCAGGCTGCACAGCGACTTACTAGGGAAATATGAAATTGACCGTATTTGGTCGGGTCCAGGTCTTACAGTGTCGTAAACTATTGTCTGGAGATAAGAGAGAAGGAACCTGAATAGTAATGTTACTTCGAAATGAAAGCCTGTATAGTAGGGCTATGAGAAGGAACCTGGGTCGTAGGGTTACTTCGAAATGAAATCCTGGATAGTAGGGCTTATGAGAAGGAACCTGGGTCATAGGGTTACTTCGAGATGAAAGCCTTGATAGTAGGGCTATGAGAAGGAACCCGGGTCATAGGGTTACTTCGAGATGAAAGCCTGGATAGTAGGGCTATGAGAAGGAACCTGGGTCGTAGGGTTACTTCGAGATGAAAGCCTAGATAGTAGGCTATGAGAAGGAACCTGGATAGTAGGGTTACTTCGAGATGAAAGCTTGGATAGTAGGGCTATGAGAAGGAACCTGGGTCGTAGATGAAAGCCTGGATAGTAGGGCTTATGGGAAGGAACCTGGTTTGTAGGGTTACTTCAAGATGAAAGCCTAGATAGTAGGGCTTATGGGAAGGAACATGGGTCATAGGGTTACTTCGGGATGAAAGCCTAGATAGTAGGGCTTATGGGAAGGAACCTTGGTCGTAGGGTTACTTTGAGATGAAAGCCTGGATAGTAGGGCTATGAGAAGGAACCTGGGTCGTAGGGTTACTTCGAGATGAAAACCTGGATAGTAGGGCTATGAGAAGGAACCTGGATAGTAGGGTTACTTTGAGATGAAATCCTGGATAGTAGGCCTATGAGAAGGAACCTGGGTCGTAGGGTTACTTCGAGATGAAATCCTGGATAGTAGGTCTTATGGGAAGGAACCTGGATCGTAGGGTTACTTCGAGATGAAAGCCTAGATAATAGGGCTTATGGGAAGGAACCTGGGTAGTAGGGTTACTTCGGGATGAAATCCTGGATAATAGGGCTTATGGGAAGGAACATGGGTCGTAGGGTTACTTCGAGATGAAAGCCTGGATAGTAGGGCTATGAGAAGGAACCTAGGTCGTAGGGTTACTCCGAGATGAAAGCCTGTATAGTAGAGCTAGGAGGAGGAACCTGGATAGTAGGGTTACTTCAAGATGAAATCCTGGATAGTAGGGCTTATGTTTCTTGATCATGTAGATTAGTTGACCCGTTTGGTTTCGGGAACTGATTTTCTATTAGCTATCTGCAGATGTGACACGTACAGCTGCGGGGATTGTTGATAATAATTGTTTTTCCTGAAAAGATAACAAGGTTAATTATATGCGATGCGTGAAATGCATGGAAGGATGATGTTCTCAAAATAAATGAGATTATGTTGTATGTGATATGTATGTGCATGTTATAATGTATGAACGTGAGATGCTATTGTGCCATATTTGAGTCTAGGAAAATAAATCCCTGACTGCTGCTGGAGAGTATTGGAAATAGCATTCTCGACTGTTGTAGAAAACTGTGGTTCTTCTATTCCGCTGGGGATGGTGAACAGAGATGACTATGCTAAAGATTTGCTCCTTGTTTGAGGATATTCTATCGGGGGAGAGACTCTGCTTGAGAATAACTCTGCGGGGAAATAAACTTTGTTGGAGGACGAACTTCCATAGCTGAAGGGATAAAATCTTCCAGGGATTGAGTTTTTATATTCAGAGAAATAAACTCTATTCGAGAGAAAACTTTGTAACCCGCTTGCGATTATGAAAGCCGGCTGGGGAATATGGATGTCATATTTCTGAAGGAACCTGGCTGGGGAGATTACTTCCTGTTTTGGGGAAGCTAATATCAATGCTTTGATTACCTTTACTCTATGGGGAGTGCAGATGTCACGAGGTCGTATGTACTGATAACTGCATTTCAAAGTTGTCTCTTCCCCGGTACCTGCTGGACCGAGTAACTGTTGGGTTTGACATTTTTTTATTTTTTTGTTTTTGCCCCTGTTTCTTAAGTTACGAGCAATTGTCTTTCTGTTTCTTATGTGAATATTTGTGAATAGCAATCATATTCAAATGCATATGTCAAGAATAAATCATTGGACGTTTTTGTAAAACAAAACAGAAAAAGAAAAACAAATGGTTTTTGTAAAAAAATGACTTGTATTAATTTTCGAAGTTGGCCTATAACAGGTGTTTTTGTACAAGGAAGCTGGCGCTCTAGTAAGAGAACGCCGCCGTAAAAATGGAAGCTATACAATATTGTGTACGACGAAAAGAAAACAACTATGTGCAATAATCCCATTGAGTTTCAATTCTGCTATTGCCACTATGTCTTCGAGCGTCTCATCACTTTGCTGCTTGTCCGAAGCTGATTAGATTGATTGGTGTCGTTTGAGCTTGACAATTAATATTGAGGTCTGATCGCAAGGTGATCCAGTGGGACATAGTGATACACTTCACATCCCTAACTTTTGCCTGGACTGCTCTTTCGGGTTTTCCGTCCACCAAGATATCCATTTTTGCCCAAGCCGCCTTTTCAGGTTTTTGACTTGTCGGGTGTACAAATTTTTTTGTTTTCATCCCTTATTTTTGCCCGAACCCTTTTGGTTCGCCGGGAAGGCCTTATTTTTACCTAGGCCAGTCAACCTAGCGGGTCTCTTATCATGCCTAGTATCTTTTCACTATGTCCGTATTGACCGAGTGAGAAAGGTCGTCACCGTCCATGGTGGTCAGAATCATGGCTCCCCCTGAGAAAATGTTTTTAATCACAAATGGCCCTTCGTATGTGGGAGTCCATTTTCCCCTGGGATCACCTTGCGGAAGTATGATGCACTTGATTACTAGATCCCCGACTTGATACTCTTGGCGTCTGACTTTTTTGTTGAAAGCCTTGATCATTCGTTTTTGATACATTTGACCATGACAGACAGCAGTAAGTCTCTTCTCATCGATCAAATTTAATTGGTCAAGTCGAGTCTGGGTCTAGTCGTCTTCGTTCAAACTCGCATCTTTCATAATCCTTAAAGAAGGGATCTGGACCTCAATGGGTAGGACTGCTTCCATGCCATATACCAAAGAGTAGGGTGTTTCCCATGTTGACGTCTATGCTGAGGTACGATAACCATGAAGAGAAAATGGTAACATCTCATGCTAGTCTTTGTATGTCACTGTCATCTTCTGTATAATCTTCTTGATGTTCTTGTTAGTCGCTTCAACAGCGTCGTTCGTCTTTGGCCGATAGGGAGAAGAGTGATGATGTTATATCTTGAATGCTTATAGATCTCGGTGATCATCGTGTTGTTGAGATTCGTACCATTGTCGGTGATGATTATTTCTGACACACCATACCGACAGATCAGGTTATGCCTGATAAATCGCGCCACAACATTCTTGGTCACAGTAGCAAAGGAGGCAGCCTCAATCCACTTTGTGAAGTAATCAATGGACACTAGGATGAAGCAATGCCCATTAGAAGCGGTAGGTATGATTTCTCCAATCATGTCAATGCCCCACATTTCAAAGGTCTAAGGAGCCGTCAAGACATTCAAAGGAACCAGAGGCACATGCACCTTATCAACATAGATTTGGCACTTATGACAAGTTCGGGAGTGCTGATAACAATCTGCTTCCATAGTGGACCAGTAGTATCCTTCCCGTAGGATCTTTTTAGCCATGGTATGTCCACTTGAATGGGTTCCAAAGGTACCCTCATGTAAATCTGTCATGATCCTCTCTGTTTCGCTCTTGTCTACACACCGCAGTAAGGTAGAGTCATGATTGCACTTGTAGAGGATTTCATTACTGAGGAAGAATTTCATGGCGAACCTTCTCAGAAACTTCTTATCGTTGACAGATGCCCCTTCGGGATACTCTTGAGTCTCGAGATACCTTTTACTTCGTGAAACCAAGGTTTGTCTTCTACCTATTCTGTATCAATCTCACACTAGTGTTTTGGTTCATCCAACCTTTCAATGGTGATTCGGGGAGCGTCATTGTCCCACTTAACCTTGAACATAGAACACATGGTAGCTAGTGCTTCAGCTAACTGATTCTCCTCCCGTGGGAAATCTTCAAAGCTTACCTCCTCAAAATGTGGGAGCAATGTCAGCATGTGCTCTTTATATGGGATGAGGTTCGGATGTTTCGTATCCCATTCGCCTTTGATCTGACTTATAACTAAAGCTGAATCCCCAAAGACATTTAAGAACTTGATCCTGGGATCGATAGCAGCTTTGAGACCCATGATACAGGCTTCATACTCCGCCATGTTGTTAGTGCAGTTGAAACATAGTTGGGTAGTGAAAGGGGTATGACAACCCTCAGGAGATATGATTATAGTGCCAATGCCATTACTGAGTGAGTTCGAAGCTCCGTCAAAAACCATGGTCCATTGGATCCTTCTTCAGGTCCTTCATCCGGTCCAGGTTCTTTGTAGTCGGTCACTAGCATAATATTCTTGTCCGGGAACTCAAAATTCATGGACTGATAGTCATCCACGGCCTGATGTGCCAAATGATCAGCTAATACACTTCCATTGATTGCTTTCTGGGTTGCATATTGGATATTGTATTCGGTTAAGATCATTTGCCATCTTCCTATTCTTCTGGAGAGGGCGGGCTTCTCGAAGATGTACTTGATTGGATCCATCTTAGATATCAACAAAGTAGTGTAGGTCAGCATATACTGTCTTAGTCGGCGAGCAGCCCATGCCAAAGCGTAAAAAGTTTTCTCGAGCAGTGATTATCTTGTCTCACAATCGGTAAATTTTTTGCTAAGGTAGTATATTGCGTGCTCTTTTTGACAAGACTCGTCATGCTGCCCCAGCACACACCCCATTGAATTGTCTAGCATTGTTAAGTACTGTGATACGGTGGCAGAACCGACTGTTAATACTGGTTTTCCTTTTGTATTAGTAAATGTCGCGGTAAGCAAGAGTCGCCACCGACTTTTATTTTATCCAATCAGGAAAAGGAAAAAAAATAGAAAAAACCTTTTTCGAGATGTTTCTGAGTACGTGGGGTAGATTATAGAAAGGGAAGCTGTTAGCACCCTTTATATCCATGGTTTTCCATGGGCTCTTACGTACTTGCTCATTTTAAAATTGCTTGTGTGTGTGCTTGTTTTGAAAAAAGTTTTACCTCGTGATAACCCTTGTATCAGTCCTCAAGGGTGTGACGAAGTTGTTTTGAAATTTATTTTTGAAAAAGTGTTTGGGTGAAAAGTTTTGTTTGATTGATTGAGCAAGTACTTAAGAGTTAATCTACCTACTCGAAAAAAGTCGGTTCATTATTGTGATACGGTGGGAGAGAACTGACTGTTTTTGGAATGCTGGTTCGCGTTTTGCGTTCGTTTTCGCAAAATGTCGTGGTAAGCAAGAGTCACCACCATCTTTTATTTTATCCAACAAGGAAAGGAAAAAAGCACAGAAAAATTCCTTTTTCGAGATGTTTCTCGGGTTCGGGGGGTAGATTATAGAAAGGGAAGGTGTTAGCACCCTTTCTATCCGTGGTTATCCACGGGCTCTTAGGTACTTGCTCATAGTGTTTTCAAAATTGCTTTTCTTTGTGTTTGTGGGTTTGAAAAAGTCTTTGTTTGAAAAGGAGTGTAAGTGTGAAAATTTGTTTTGTTTTGAAAGAGCAAGTACTTAAGAACCATCTACCTACTCGAAGAAGGAATCAATCTGTACTAATGTCCTTTAGACAATGCTAGCCAGTATTGATGTGTAGGTAGCACCGTCGTTGGAGCTTAAGAGTCAATTCGATTAAGGGACGTGCGGTCACTAAAGCAATGTTAGGACACCTTAGCGGTAACCCTAATGTCTTAGATCATTTTTCCGAGGCAACTGTTTCGAGGCAACTATGATCTTTGGACAAGAGGGCGACCTCTAAAACTTCCTATACTCAATGACTGCGTTACGAAGGCAACCAAGTGAGGTGTACCCTAAGAGTGCGCATGTGCGAGTGTGTTGTTTTCAGTTTATTTTATCTTTGTACATGTTAATGGTGATTTATGTTGATTTTAGGTTTAAACGTTCAATCTTGTCATGCATTCCCTATTATCAAACATCTAACAGTTTATAAGTTATGGAAATTAAATTGCGGAAATTAAACTAACTATTACAAGGCGTCGGATATTTACATCACCAAAAGCAACCCTTGAAATTAAAATGCGGAAAATAAATAAAGCGGTAAAAATAGTTCTATTAAGCTATTACATTCCGGAAACAGATACAATATTGAAATAAAATGGATCGCGTGCGGGAAATTAAATCGGGCGCAAGTTTTTAGGGTTTTGACCCTTTGTTATTTAAAGAAAAGATTTTTTTGGTTATTTTTTAATTAAGAAAGAAATTAATCTAGGTTAATTATTAAATTAATTAATAAAAATATTTTTTGGGTTTTTAATATTTAAAGAAAGAAAATAAAGTTAATCAATGTTAATAAAAGCCTAATTATGTCTAAGTTAATTTTAATTATTTTACAAAAATGTGAAAGTTATTCTAATTAAAATTCTAAATCAATTAATTAATGTTTATTAACAAAAATAAAAGTTAGAATTTAATTTGATAAAGAAAATGTTTTGTTGTTTTTATTTATTTATTTTTAGAAAAGAAATTAAGTCCTAAAAATTAAATGCTAAATTAATTATTAAATAAATTAATTAATGAAAAATATTAAAATGACATATTTTTGGAGTTTTATTAATTTAGGAAAGAAAATAAAATGATTAAATTAGTGTTAAAAATCTATTGATTTCTAATTAATTTTAAATATTTGTAAAAAATCATTTAAAGTTATCTAACATTAATATCCTAATTAAATTAATTAATATTTATTAATAAAAAATAAAATTCTGAAATTTAATTGGACATAAAATATTTTTGTGATTTTTGTGATGAAAAGAAGATTAATTAATTGTTAGTAAAAATAATAAATAAATTACTTAAAGAGAAATATAGAAAAAGGAAATAAAGGGTGAGAAATGGACCTGATTTTAGGGTGCAACAGTTGTTGGTGTCATGTGTAAGCTATTCTGTTTTGGCTATTTGTGTTTTGGCTTTTGGCCATTTGTGTTTTGGGCTCAACGTTCCTTAACCTTCTCAGGATGTCTGTCTCGCCATGTATTGGTGTCATGTGTAAGCTGTTCTGTTTTGGCCATTTGTGTTTTGGCCTCAACGTTCCTTAATGAACCTGCATGGGATCCTGTCTAAATCTGCAGTATTGAATCTCATGAACACATTAAATAAATTATTATATATCATAAAATACAAATAAAGCCAATATATGAAGAAATTTAATGTCTAAGCCAATATGACATGTATGAATGATTATACCCTTTTAATCATGGAGATCAAATCAGCCTTACCCTTACTGAAGAAGTAGTGAGATGTTGATTTGTAACCGGGATGACTTGTTTGTAGTGAGATGTTGGTTTGTAACCGGGATGACTTGTTTGTAGTGAGAGGGGGATTTGTAATAAGGATTTCAAGGTTTTAGGGTTCCTGAAAGAATTTGATATTTTGACAGCGTTGTGGCAAAGGTTAATTTTTTCTCTCTGTTTGTGTGAAAAGAATGGGATTATATAATAGAAATTAGAGAGCAAAAAATGGGCTTTGAATGTGCAATTGAGCCTCTAATATTCATTTGAGTCTGTCACGTTCTAGGCAAAGTCGCAGGGGCTTAAGTGCAATTTTTGAAGTTGAAATGTGAAAACAAAATGTAGCCGACTCCCGTGTCGACTCTGACACGTTCTTCAATAAAAAACTGGTATTGATCGGAGCATAATTCGGTCTCAACTTTTGAAGCAAAGTTATAGATATCTGAGTCACTGTCCTTTTGTAAAAATATGAGCCCAATCCGATAAAAATTGACCGAGTTATGAATTTTCGAAGTTTTGGCCCAGATGAAATAATATTCAACATTCAGAATTTTCGGCGCGTCACGCGTACTCTGAGCAAAAAACAAAGACCTTTTGGATACCGTTCAAACTCAATACCTTATGGGAAAACTTAGCCAACTCAATTTGTGAAATTTTGGCGCCGGAACCAACTCGATATGATGAAAATCGACCAAGTTATGATTTTCTGAACATGATGCAAATAAACTTCTGTCATAAATTTTCTATACGAAAATACTTGATAAATCCACATTTTTGAAGACCTTCTGATCGAAATTGGCTTCCAGCTGTGAGAGATTAAAACGTAGATAATGTCAAGAAGGAATTTTGGCCACCTGAACGGGTTCAAGACAAGCCAAGATCTTCAAGTTATGAATTTTTTAACGCGTAAAAACTGCACTATCAGCACACTTTTTCACCATATTTCTTCGAGAAAACTCACACATTCGGATACCTTCTTTAAAGAATTGACTCTTGAGCCAAACCTGAATTTGAGAATACATTATCAGAGATATCTTGGCGAAAGAACACCTGAATATGAAGCGCCGGGTTGGACTTATGAATCTTTGAACCCCGAATTGTTGCAAAATGGCGAACCGATCTTCAGCACGGAAAATACTCTGAGAATATCCATTGACGAAATAAACGTCACTTGTAACCTGAAGAAGCTTGATAAATATACCTTTATTCCATAGCCATAAAACCAATAATATGCGTGTATGACAAGAGGGCAAATTTTGGGGTACAACAGCTGCCCCTGTTCAATCTTCTTAAACCTGAGGATGTAGATTGGCTTTCGTGCCTTTCGTAATCCGAAGGTGGAAGATGATTGAACACTAGAGTGCCCAGAAATTTGCACTCGCATGTAGTGGTATCAGCCTGGTGATGTCAGGAATGGGTGTATAGATGCCATTTGGAGACTGTTGATAGGTGGTCTAAACTTCGACTGGAATACGAATCAGGGAGATCTTATCGTCGATCTGACTGAACCAGAGAAGGTCTTGGATTAACTTTGACTGGATCAGCATCAGAAAAATATTCGAATCGATTTAACTGGACCAGGTGAAAGTCTTGGAATAACTTCAACTGGAATACGAATAAGGGAGATCTTTTCAGCGATGTGACTGAACCAGAGGAGGTCTTGGAATAATTTTGACTGGATCGGCATCAGAAAAATCTTTATGAATCGATTTAACTGGACCAGACAAGGTCTTGGATTAACTTCAACTGGAATACGAATCAGGGAGGTCTTATCGGCGATCTGACTGAACCAGAGAAGGTCTTGGATTAATTTTGACTGGATCGACATCAGAAAAATCTTTAGGAATCGATTTAACTGGACCAGACAATAACTTCAACTGGAATACAAATTAGGGAGATCTTATCGGCGATCTGACTGACCCAGAGGAGGTCTTGGATTAACTTTGACTGGATCAGCATCAGAAAAATATTCGAATCGATTTAACTGGACTAGACAAGAGTCTTGGAATAACTTTAACTGGAATACGAATCAGGGAGATCTTATCGGCGATCTGAATGAACTAGAGGAGGTCTTGGATTAAATTTGACTGGATCGGCATCAGAAAAATCTTTAGGAATCGATTTAACTAGACCAGACAAGGCCTCAGATTAACTTTGACTGGATCGACATCAGAAAAATCTTTAAGAATCGATTTAACTGGACCAGACAAAAAGTCTTGGAATATCTTCAACTGGAATACGAATCAGGGAGATCTTAGGGTCGATCTGACTGAACCAGAGAAGGTCTTGGATTAACTTTGACTGGATCGGCATCAGAAAAATCTTTAGGAATCGATTTAACTGGACTAGACAAGGTCTTGGAATAACTTCAACTGGAATACGAATCAGGGAGATCTTATCGGTGATCTGACTGAACCAGAGAAGGTCTTGGATTAACTTTGACTGGATCGGCATCAGAAAAATCTTTAGGAATCGATTTAACTAGACCAGACAAGGCCTCGGATTAACTTTGACTGGATCGACATCAGAAAAATCTTTAAGAATCGATTTAACTGGACTAGACAAAAAGTCTTGGAATATCTTCAACTGGAATACGAATCAGGGAGATCTTAGGGTCGATCTGACTGAACCAGAGAAGGTCTTGGATTAACTTTGACTGGATCGGCATCAGAAAAATCTTTAGGAATCGATTTAACTGGACTAGACAAGGTCTTGGATTAACTTTGACTGGATCTGCATCAGAAAAATCTTTAGGAATCGATTTAACTGGACCAGACAAGGTCTTAGAATATCTTTGACTGGATCGACATCAGAAAAATCTTTAGGAATTGATTTAACTGGACCAGACAAGGTCTTGGATTAACTTTGACTGGATCGGCATCAGAAAAATCTTTAGGAATCGATTTAACTGGACCAGACAAGGTCTTGGATTAACTTTGACTGGATCAGCATCAGAAAAATCTTTAGGAATCGATTTAACTGGACCAGACAAAGGTCTTGAAATATCTGAGAACTTAACTGCATCTTTTCTGAAAGGTAAAGGTCAGTCATATGCAATGCATGATATGGATCAAGCAATGATGTTCTCAAAATAAATGAGATTGTGTTATATGATGCGTATATGTATGTGTTATGATGTATGGAGATGTAATGTTTCTTAGTTGGGGAAAATAAATCCCGGATAGCTGCTGGAGAATAGAGTTGAATTCTTTGTTTCCGCTGGGGATGGTGAACGAAGGTGATTGCGAGAATAAACCTGCAGGAGAAGATAACTCTGTTGGGGAATAAACTGATGAGGAGATTACTCTGTGGGGAAGGGATGCTCTACTGAGGATTCCACTGGTAAGTTCCGCTGGGGATGGATTATCGTTGCTGGTGATACTGAATCTGTTGAGGATTGAATTCCTGCTTGTAAAAGGAAAGAACTTCGCTGGGGACGATCTTTCAGTTGCAACTTGCTGGGGATAACCCTGTTAGACTTTCGTGGGGATAATCCTTTGAATTCTGCTGGGAATGATCCTTTGAACTTGGCTGGGGAGATTTATTTTGTACTCCGCTGGGGATAAACTTCCAGAGTCTATTGGGGATGGTGCTTCAACTCCATTGGGGAAGCTTTTTTAGACCGCGCTGGGGAAATATTAACTCCACTGGGGGTATCTTGTATTCTGCCGAGGAACATTCTTATACTCCGTTGGGGAATATTAAGACTGTCGGGGATATTAAGCCTTTTTAGTGTTGATGGTAGATAAACTCTGCTTGGGGAGAGTATTACCGATTCATTCATTCACAGTTGTAAGTCTCAGTTGAGGAGAGTTATCATTATTGCCTTACTCTGCGGGGAGTGAAAGTACCTTAGCCATATTCTTCAGCTGAATCTACCTTTGTACCTAGTGGATAGAGCAGCTGTACAGCTTGGACAATTCTTATTGCCCATGTTTCTGCGGGAGAAGGTGCCTGCGGAGGCCCTGTGGATCGAGTATTATCCCCACCTATGAGGTGCTTGGTATCTTTCGGTCAAAATGACAAGTCTTCTTCTGGTAGGCCAATGACGAGATGACGAGACATAGTCGTACGCTTTGATCCCTAATTTTTGCCTGGACCGCCCTTTCGGGTTTTCAGTCCACCGGGATACCCTTTTTTTCCCAAGCCGCCTTTTCAGGTTTTCGACTTGCCGGGTGTACAGATTTTTCATTTTCATCCCTTATTTTTGCCCGAACCCTTTTGGTTCGCCGGGAAGCCCTTATTTTTGCCTAGGCCAGTCAACCTAGCGGGTCTTTGATTATGCGTAGTATTTTCTGATTATGTCCACGCTCTCAGGGTGTAGGGAGTTGTCACTGTCTGTAGTGTTGTGTTTCCATACTACCAGAAGATGTTTGATCATGCAAGATTCGTTGCTGGAATTCATGTCCAATGCCCCAATTGATTCAGATGGAGATTTACCCCTGGCTATTTGGCATTTTGAGAGATTCCTTGAATCTTGACTTGACTGCCCCAGATGATGGACAATGATCATGCCATGCCCCTTGATTGGAAGTGTTTTTCCACTTGAGGTGTTCCTTTTTATTGAGAAGATTTTTTGTTCACTAGATATTCGTCGTGCGAATTTCTCAGCTGTTGAACAAATAGTCATATGCAAACAATATTACTTTAAGAATGCAAAGCTTATGTCTGTTTTGAAATTTTTTGAAAATGCATTTTTCCAGTAAAATAGGCAATTTTTTTGTAAAATGTGATGTCAACTCAGGATTTACAGCAAACCCTACAGGAGTCAGGATAACTTTTGTAAGAGTATGCTTTCGGACTAACCCATGCTTCAGCTAGGACTTTTAAGGGTTATAACGTGGTCTGGTTCATGGTTTAACAAACAAAGGATAAAGGCTCAAATTTTATTTATACCCACCCATTCTTCGTGATGTTCTTCGATCCTAAACTCAGCTAATCGTGCATTAGATCCCGTTTGAGTCTTTGCTCTGATATTCCAGTGATGGTTCAGATACTGACAATTTATTTTGAACAGGCAGTCATTTTGTTGAGAGTTTGCAGGATCTCTTCCCTTTTGGTTTTTATTATCCCTGTTTTTTTGCATGAACTGTTTCTTTTTGTGATTACAGTCAGCGGGATGCCCCAGTTTTTCTTAAGTCTCCTTCACAGGTTTTGACTTATTGGGCTTTTATTTTGAGAGATAATGACTGCCTGTCCTTACGATTTTACGGAACCAACACCGTCTTTTGTTTCGGAAGGACTTCTTTGATGCCATTCATTGTGCACCTGGATCAACTGAGAAAACTACCCTGCCCCAGGTTATAATTAAGGGTTTTAATTTGTGAAAAGAAAAACTCCAACTTCTTTGGCTCAAAGGGGTTGACTAGGGATTATCTTCCTTATAAATCCACTGTTTAGGATTTGAAACAATGCCTGTACCTTGTCAGCGGGGTCTGTTCAAAAGCATATTGTAGAGATTTTGATATCATTTTCGTCATCCTCCCTCAAAAGGCTTAGAATTTTTTAATCGAGAGTTGAACATCACAAAAATGAAAGCAATTTGAATATAGTGAATACGAATGGACTGATTCAAAACAGACATATGCAATGCATTGATAAAGTAACAAAGTTTGACATGAATAAATGTTTGAACAATCAAAAGAAAATTACAACTTGAAAATTCTAATGAACAAAAAGTCTTCTCGTCTCAGTACTTGTCACTTCAAATGGAGAACCTTGGGGGGGATGGCAAAAGAATTCAATCTGACTGTCTTGTGTGAGTTCCAATGCTCCTTCATCAATCAGGTCTTGAATTTTGTTGCTCAACGCCCAACAGATGTTAGTATCACGCCCCGGGCTGTTGGAGTGATATGCACAACTTGCATCGGGATTGTACCTTGGGGAGGCTATGTTGGGATTCTTAGGAGGGTCCCTTAACATCACCAGATTCAATCTCAATAGGTGTTGTAAATCTTGAGACAGCGGCATGTTGAGCTTGGTAAACTGCCTCTTGGGTGTATCCGACTTACTCTGATTAACCCGTTGTTTATGGCAAGGTTGTTATTGGACCTGTGAGGTAGTAGCAACTTGGAAAGGTCTATTATTCATCAAACCAAACCTTTGAATTCTCGGAAGCTGATCAATGACTTGGCCTCCGGCCCCGACTATTTGCTTCATGCTGTTGTATCTATCTTGATGAAGCTGGCTGATAATGGTTCTCAGCTCTTCTTGTTCCCGGGTTAGGCCTTGGATAAGAGCCATCTTCCCCAGCATATGGGTTCTCATTGCATCTACCTCAGCTTGCAGATGTTTCAGCCATTCGTCCTTATTGTCTTCAGGAGTTTTCTTGACCAAGTTTCCAACGAGGAGTGTTTTCAACTCTCCCTGCCCCTTGGATAGGTTTAGGAAGATTTCTCTGAATTGGGTTTCTCGAATTTGAAGATCTATGTTGTCTTGTTGGAAATCCATTGCTGAAATAAACAGCGAGAACATGAGAGACATGTACTGGGAGACCTTTTATGCAATGATATGTATGATATATGTATGCAATATTTTCAAGGATCTCGCGGGGTAAACAAGAAACTGTTAGAATTTGAATCTTGTAGCTTTGATTGAAGGAACTTCGTATCGTTGAGAATATTTATTCAAGAGTCAAGCTCACCATATCGAGTGGGTCATAGCCCCTGACTCAAGTTATCGTGTTTTGATTTCTAGACAACCTTGGCTAGAGGAAAATAAATCCCATTTGCCCCTTGCTAGACATTTGATTTACAATAACCTGCATTACAAACCCTTGAGATCCTTGAAATGGTTAAGGAAATGTTAAGGCATGATGTTATGATGTGTATGCTATGCGTTTAAGCAAAAGTGTAAAGTGATGTAAGTAAACCCTGCAATAAATCCAAATTATTGGATAAGGACTGTAAACAAAACCTGCAAGGAACTCATGTTGTCAGATAACAAGAATGTGCAAGTAGTTCAAGTTTGAAGGCACACAAGTCACACAAACAGCCTTAAGTTTAGGCTGGCATGGAGTTTAGGTATTACCCTCTTTCAGTTTAGTTGGTTCAACCTGTCCTAGAAATAGTAACCGGGTTCTAGAGGATCTCAATATCACTGACCACCCTCGATCGGTCATAATTCGAGTTTAGCAACCTTTTCTTGCGGCCAGAATCATCGCGAGAGTTTGGTCTCAATGAGTGTAGCATACTGCTACTGTTCTATGGCCAAGTTGGTCAATTTAAAGGTTCTAAGGTCAGTTGGTGCTTAATGACCCCTTAGCAGACCCATATTCTCCTCGTTGCGCCATAAGGGATATCGGTACATACTAAAGTGCCACACCAACATAGCTACTGCTTCAACCGTATCGGTCTATGTCGTACAGTTCCCTCACAGTTTATTGCTACTTACCTAAAGGGTATCCCCCAGATCCGGGTTAGGATCAATAGTAACTCCGATACAAGCCCACAAATATAAAGCATACAAGTCAAGAAATTGAAAACATTATGAACTATTCCTAAGGTACACCCCACTTATTAAGCATCCCCAGCAGAGTCGCCAGTTCTGTGATACGGTGGGAGAGAACTGACTGTTTTTGGAATGTTGGTTCGCGTTTTGCGTTTGTTTTCGCAAAATGTCGCGGTAAGCAAGAGTCGCCACCATCTTTTATTTTTTCCAACAAGGAAAGGAAAAAAAGCACAGAAAAATTCCTTTTTCGAGATGTTTCTCGGGTTCGGGGGGTAGATTATAGAAAGGGAAGGTGTTAGCACCCTTTCTATCCGTGGTTATCCATTGGCTCTTAGGTACTTGCTCATAGTGTTTTCAAAATTGCTTTTCTTTGTGTTTGTGGGTTTGAAAAAGTCTTTGTTTGAAAAGGAGTGTAAGTGTGAAAATTTGTTTTGTTTTGAAAGAGCAAGTACTTAAGAACCATCTACCTACTCGAAGAAGGAATCAATCTGTACTAATGTCCTTTAGACAATGCTAGCCCACTATTGATGAGTAGGTAGCACCGTCGTTGGAGCTTAAGGGTCAATTCGATTAATGGACGTGCGGTCACTAAAGCAATGTTAGGACACCTTAGCGGTAACCCTAATGTCTTAGATCATTTTTCCGAGGCAACCGTTTTGAGGCAACTATGATCTTTGGACAAGAGGGCGACCTCTAAAACTTCTTATATTCAATGACCGCTGTTGTACCCTTGTAGGTGTTTAGGTATTGGCTTGCATTTTTGGTAAATTCCAAGTGTATGTGTGAATGTCATGACTGATGTCATAACATTCTAGTTCAGGTTGTACTAACTCTTTAGGTACATGTGCAGAAAAATATTGTAACTCAAATACTGATGTTTATAAGTGTGTATCTGAGCATGTTTGCAAAATGATCACATTTTGCTAATCAGTAGACAGGTTTTCTCAGATGTCATAACAGATGTTATGACATCCTGTTCTGAACTAGCAGGATTGCAGGATTGGATAAGTCTGAGTTTTTTCAGGAAATAACTCAGTCCCCTCTAAACAGAATCCTGCGTTTTCTGAGGAGTAACCTAGCTCAATCCTAACCTGATCAACAAAGTACTGTGACCTGGTCTTTAGGTCAAACGGATCAACCCTAGGTTTTTGGAAACCCTAACTGAAGTTGCAGCTGCTATATATTCAACAGAGCTGCGGTTTTTGAAGGTATCCCTGCTGATTGATTAGAAGATCAAGTTTGTGATCTGTATAGATTTGTTTATTGTACTCCAAGCAATTATCATTATGATAAGTGTCTTGGAATAGGTTTCAATTGTAAGGGTTGTGTAGCACTCAAAGCTTTGAAGCAAGAGTGTTTGAATGTTACTTGACTAAAGCTGTGAAGCAGAGTCAAGTTAGTTGTGTACATCACTCAAAGCTGTGAAGCACGAGTGATTGTGTTACTTGATTAAAAAGCTGTGAAGCTTAATCAAGTGTGTGTTTTGAAGAGTGTCTTCATCAATTCTCAAGTCAAATTGGTTTATGTATCACTGCTGTGATTGAGGGGGAGTGAGTAGGAACTCAGGTTTAAGTTGTACTTAGATTAGAATTGCATTGGGTAGGTCTTAAGTGAAGGAGATAAACTGGTTGGTTTATTCCTGAATTAACATCTCTTATAGTGGATTCTCTCCCTGGCTTGGTAGCCCCCAGAGTAGGTGTTGTTGCACACTGAACTGGGTAAACAATTGACTGTGTTATTTACTGCTTTTGTATTTACTGTCATATAGTAAGTCAGATACGGTGTCATAACATTGGACGTGACATTGAGTATCTGTAGCCAGAATTTCAATTGGTATCAGAGCAGGCACCCTGCCTGTATTACTGGGTGAGATCTAGGGATATCACTTTCTGGCACTATGGACAAAGAAGGAGTTTTTGGAAATAGACCACCCATTCTGGATGGAACTAATTATGACTACTGGAAACCTCGTATGATTGCCTTCCTAAAATCTCTGGACAAAAAGGCTTGGAGAGTTGCTGACAAAGGATGGATTCATCCCACCATAACTGAAAGAGATGGGACAATCAGTCTGAAGCCTGAAGAAGATTGGAGTAAAGAAGAAGATGAGTTAGCTCTGGGAAATTCAAAAGCTTTAAATGCCTTGTTCAATGGAATAGATAGAAACATCTTCAGACTAGTACATCAATATGAACTGGCCAAGGAAGTTTGGGATACTCTCAAAACTACTCATGAGGGCACTTCCAAAGTAAAAATGTCAAGGCTTCAGATGTTGACCACTAAGTTTGAGAATCTAAAAATGATGGAAGATGAAACCATTCATGAGTTTCACATGAACATCTTGGAGATTGCCAACACCTCAGGAGCACTGGGAGAAAAAATGTCAGAAGAAAAACTGGTAAGGAAGATTCTCAGATCCTTGCCTAAAAGATTTGCAATGAAGGTAACTGCCATAGAGGAAGCCCAGGACATTAGCAAGTTAAAAGTGGATGAACTTATTGGGTCTCTTCAGACTTTTGAGATGGGGATCACTGATAATGGTGACAAGAAGAACAAAAGCATAGCACTTGTATCCAACACTGATGTTGAATACAAGGAAGATGAAGAAGAAAACATATCAGAAGCCATTGCCATGCTTGGAAGACAGTTCAACAGGCTCATCAAAAGAATGGACCCAAAGTCAAAGTCTAATGTTCATAACATTCCTTCTGACATTGACAGCAGAAGACCAAGGTCAGAAGATAAGGGAAACCAAGGCAGAGGTATTCAATGCCATGGATGTGAAGGATATGGACATATTCGAGCTGAATGTCCTACCTTTCTTAAGAAGCAAAAGAAAGGAATGACTGTTACCTGGTCTGACTATGATTCAGAAAGCAATTCTGAAGAAGAATCTGCCAAACTAGTTACTGCCCTAACTAGTGTTTGTACTTCTGAAAGTGACACCAGTGATGAAGAAGTGACATTTGAGGAACTGGCTGATACCTACAAGAAATTGTGTATCAGAAGTGGTGAAGTCTGTGTGCAAAATGAGAAACAATCAAAACTCATTGTAAAGCTGGAGGCTGAAAAGAGCGCAAATCTTGAAACTATAAGTCATTTAGAAGGAGAAGTTCAACTGCTGAACTCACAACTGAATCAAATGACCAAATCAGTCAAGATGTTGACCAATGGAACAGACAAATTGGAAGAGATTCTTCAGACTGGACAAAATATGGGAAATAAATCTGGCCTAGGATTTGTGGAAACAAAGAAATTTGTTACCAGGAAGCAAATGTCAAAACGGATGTCTCAACATTACTCTCAACATCAGGGACAGAGACATATGAAGAAGAGGTACCAAAGATGGAGATGTCATCATTGTGGGAAATATGGTCACATAAAGCCCTTCTGCTTCAGATTACATGGATATCCGAATCAGAACTCAGATGTCAAACCTAAGTCGAAAAGGGTACCACACACTCCTCAATGGAAGAAAAAGGCTACTGCACTAATAGCTCACACTTCCCTGAAGATCTCTGCAAAGGAAGATTGGTACTTTGACAGTGGATGTTCCAGACACATGACTGGATTCAAAAATCTCCTCAATAATGTTATGCCTCACACCACCAGTTTTGTGACCTTTGGAGATGGTGCTAAAGGAGAAGTCAAAGGAGTTGGCAATTTGGACTACCCTGGAGTTCCAAGTCTGAATAAGGTACTGCTGGTAAAAGGATTGACTACTAATCTCATTAGCATCAGTCAATTATGTGATCTAGGATTCATGGTCAACTTCTCAAGATCTGAATGTCTAGTAGTTAATGAAAAACTAGATGTTGTAATGAGAGGAATCAAATCCAAAGATAACTGTTATGTGTGGCAGCCTGAGAACACTGATATCTCCACTATGAGTCAAATCATCAAAGAAGAAAAAGAGATGAAACAGTGGCAGCATAAGCTTGGAAGAATAAAAAGAGCTATTCCTATGGAAGCTGTCAGAAGAACTCCAAAACTACAGGCTGATAATATGTGTGATATGGCAAAGAACAAGTCTGAAAAATTTTGTTCTCAAAACATCTGGTCAAAACAGATGCTACCTAAGTACAATGTTACACAAGATGTTGTGACATTGTGGTGTGATAATCTGAAAACATTCAACATCTCCTTGAACCCTATTGACTTTGAAGAGAAGAAGTCACTTGAACTAGAACATAGCTTCTCTAAGCTTCAGCTGACTGATTCCTCTACCAAGGCGCTTGTTGAAAATAAACTTGAAAATTTGAGGGGCAGACTGGGTATTCACCAACATGTTAAATTATAGCAATTAGTTTTGCTGAAAACAAGGGTTGAAGGGATTAATTCTATTAAGTCTATATTCAGTGGGTTAATCATATTCATTCACAATTCCTTCAAAAGCCTTAAGAAGTTGAAGAGACTCCCTTGTACTCCCTACCTCTCTCATTCTTGCAACCTGTTTCCTCCTTCCAATCAAAGAGTTCTCTCAAACTGCTCAACGTTAAACACAATGTCTCAGACATCGTCTTCCACTATGGCGGCTTCGTCTCACTCATCATCATCGTCATCTGATCAAGATTCTAGGGCAATCACGACATGCATAGAATCTGAAGTACTTGAGGTCACTCCTCTCAGGGAGATGGCAACTAACCCAGCCAGAGTCAAGAAGCTCAGGACCAGACATGCAGGAAGAGCTCAAGCTACAGTCTCTGGTAATTCTTCTCTTCCTTCATCTCCTATACCTAATAAAGAAGGAACAGTTCAAGTACACCAAGCTATTACTAGACTGGTTACTAGCATTCTGAGTGGCAACCAATCTGTACCGGGGATTTCTATCCCTTTGAATCAATCTGAAAGTCCAAATGTGGAAGGTTCTGAAAATTTAGATGTCACTGAGGATGTTGTGACACCAAAAGACAACATTCAGAATCCCTCTGAAAAGGCTGTTGATCCACCTATCATTGATGTGGATGAAGATTACTCAGATAATGAACTGATTGCTAATGTGAACCCTAGCATTGCTAGGAGATTGATGAAAAGAAAAAGTAGTGAGACTGTTAAACCTAAGAAATCCAAGGCTGAAGGGATGGCTGAGAAAATTCAGACAAAAGGGAAGAAGGCACAGGTGCTGACTGCTAGACAACCAATCTCCAAGAAAAGAAAAGAACCTGAAACTTCTGACTCTGATGATGAATCAGAATTTGAGATTGACATTGACAATACTCCTATCAGAAGAAAGCTCCCCTCCAGCAAGATTGCTAGAGTGCCTGAAGTGCCAACAGACAACATCTCCTTTCATCATCCTGATAATGCAAACAGATGGAAGTATGTTTGCTTGAAGAGAATAGCCTTGGAGAGAGAACTCAACAATGATGCCTTGGAGTGCAAAGACATCATGGATCTGATCAGGAATGCTGGGCTAATGAAGACAGTGATGAAGTTCAGCAAATGTTATGAAAATCTGGTTAAGGAGTTTGTAGTGAACCTGTCCAATGATTGTGCTGATGGGAGGTCAGCTGATTTTGAGAGTGTGTTTGTTAGAGGAAGAAGGGTCAAGTTCTCTCCATCAGAAATCAACAAGTTTCTTGGAAGAACAAATAAAGACTGTCCTGATCTAGAGGCAACTGACAATGAAGTGTGCTTGACCATCACTGCCAGGCAAGTAAAGTACTGGCCATTGAAAGGGAAGCTGAATGCTAGTAAACTCAGCATGAAATTTGCCATCTTGCATAAAATAGGTGCAGCAAACTGGGTGCCTACAAATCACAAATCAACCATCTCCACAGGATTGGGGAGATTTATCTATGCTGTAGGAACCAAGACTGCCTTTGACTATGGAAGGTACATCTTTGAACAAACCTTGAAGCATGCTGGCAGTTATGCTGTCAAAGGACCAATTGCTTTTCCCTCCCTCCTTTGTGGAATCATCCTTGCACAATATCCTGACATCCTTGTAGCAAGAGATACAGTCTGCAAAAGAGCCCCTGCCCTTGGCCTGCACTACAAACTGTTTCAAGGATCCCATGCTCCAGACATTGTCATAACATCAGCTGAGACATCGTCTGCAAAGATTCAGTCCAAAACATCAGATGTCATAGCTGTTTTAAAAGAAACTTGCAAAGATCTGGATGCTAGAAAAAGGACCCTAGAAGCTCTAATTGCCAGGCTAGAAAAGGAAGAAGCTGAAGAAAGCAGGAGGGAAGAAGATGAAGGACAGCTCAACATTGAAGAAATTGGCTCCTCTGAGTCTGATGACAGTACTTGAAGGATGATTGCTGCTTGGTGGTGTTGCTGGTGGAGTTTGGAAGTATGTTCTGCTGTTGTCTGCTGCTGATCTCATTATTTTGTCTTGGATAACTGTATAACTTATAAACATGTAATCTTTGGCCCATTTGTGGCTAAAGTGGGGGAGAATATTTTTGGTACTGCTTAATTAGTACTTAACACTATATTTTTCTGCTGTCACTTATTTCTGCTGCTATCTATCTATCTCTGATTGTTTAGGGACTTTAGCCAAAAATCTGCCAAAGGGGGAGTTTGTAGGTGTTTAGGTATTGGCTTGCATTTTTGGTAAATTCCAAGTGTATGTGTGAATGTCATGACTGATGTCATAACATTCTAGTTCAGGTTGTACTAACTCTTTAGGTACATGTGCAGAAAAATATTGTAACTCAAATACTGATGTTTATAAGTGTGTATCTGAGCATGTTTGCAAAATGATCACATTTTGCTAATCAGTAGACAGGTTTTCTCAGATGTCATAACAGATGTTATGACATCCTGTTCTGAACTAGCAGGATTGCAGGATTGGATAAGTCTGAGTTTTTTCAGGAAATAACTCAGTCCCCTCTAAACAGAATCCTGCGTTTTCTGAGGAGTAACCTAGCTCAATCCTAACCTGATCAACAAAGTACTGTGACCTGGTCTTTAGGTCAAACGGATCAACCCTAGGTTTTTGGAAACCCTAACTGAAGTTGCAGCTGCTATATATTCAATAGAGCTGCGGTTTTTGAATGTATCCCTGCTGATTGATTAGAAGATCAAGTTTGTAATCTGTATAGATTTGTTTATTGTACTCCAAGCAATTATCATTGTGATAAGTGTCTTGGAATAGGTTTCAATTGTAAGGGTTGTGTAGCACTCAAAGCTTTGAAGCAAGAGTGTTTGAATGTTACTTGACTAAAGCTGTGAAGCAGAGTCAAGTTAGTTGTGTACATCACTCAAAGCTGTGAAGCACGAGTGATTGTGTTACTTGATTAAAAAGCTGTGAAGCTTAATCAAGTGTGTGTTTTGAAGAGTGTCTTCATCAATTCTCAAGTCAAATTGGTTTATGTATCACTGTGTGATTGAGGGGGAGTGAGTAGGAACTCAGGTTTAAGTTGTACTTAGATTAGAATTGCATTGGGTAGGTCTTAAGTGAAGGAGATAAACTGGTTGGTTTATTCCTGAATTAACATCTCTTATAGTGGATTCTCTCCCTGGCTTGGTAGCCCCCAGAGTAGGTGTTGTTGCACACTGAACTGGGTAAACAATTGACTGTGTTATTTACTGCTTTTGTATTTACTGTCATATAGTAAGTCAGATACGGTGTCATAACATTGGACGTGACATTGAGTATCTGTAGCCAGAATTTCAACCCTAAAATTTGCCCTCCCATATTCTTCAAGAATTTGCCAAGTCAAAGCTTCAAGATTCCCCAAGGGGTTGCACAGTTCAAGAGCCTCCTGAACAGTCAAAATTAGGGTTTGGTCCCTGATCAAGAAAATGAAGTTTCCAAGGGTCCAATCAAGTCCCACATTCCTATAAATATGGTCAAGCATCCTCATACAAAGTTTCAAGACTTTCAGCACAAAATTGCACAGTCAAAACCCTAATTGCACTACAGTCAACTATAGGGGCAAAATGGTCATTTGACATTCAAAAGTTCAAATTTTTGGTCAACATCTCATTTTGAAGCCACAAACATCATTTTATCAATGCTTGATCATGATTCTCAAAGCTTGGCACAAAAATCATCAAGATGCAAAAGTTTCCTTATTTGGACAGTTGAAAAAGTCAACTGTAAATTGACCAGGGCATAACTTTCACATGGATTATCAGAAAAATTCCATCCAAAGCTCATTTTGAAGAGAAAGACATTTCCTACAACTCCTCTTCATACTTCAAGTCCAAGAAATGCACTCACAAAAAGTTATCAATTTCAACACTATAGGTCATTTTCAAAAGTCAACAAAAAGGGACTTTAAGTAAAAGGCCATAACTTGAGATTGGTAAATCAAAATTACATGGGACCAAAGACATTAGTTAGAGGACTCAAAGACCTTTCCAAAATGTCCAAGAACATGAGCAAAGCTTAAAAATTGAGCAAGTTATGCCTTGTGGAAGTTGGGAAAGTTTTGGATATTTTGAAAAGTCAACATTGATTCAAATGACCTAAAATTGCTAATGGGCCTATTTTTCTTCCACAATTCATTATCCAAGACATGTGCACGACCACTTGGCCCAAAGGGAAGTTTTTCTTCATTTTTTATTTATTTATTTGAATTTTTATTAATAATAATTCATTTAAATCAATTAAATACATGAAAAATACAAAACTAATGAAATAAAATCTTTTTGTGCATGAAATATACTCAATAATTCGTGCATGATCAGATATGGAAGAATTGGAATTGATTGGATATGATTTGTACAAAAAGTGCATGAAAAAGATTGAAAAACTAATGCTTGAAAATCAAATCTTCCAAACCATGAATGCAAAAGATTTTGATCAAATTTCTTGACCTAATTCACTCATACATAAGTTCAGAATGCAACCCTAGTAAGGAGAACCAAGAAGCTGCGCAAAAACCCCATAATAAAACTCAAGCTTTTTTGCAAAAAAACTCAATTCTGAAAACCTAGTTCTAGGGCGATTCAAGGAAAGATTTTGATCTCATTAGCTTGCTAAGGCTTCATAGAAGGATTTTGCATCAAAAACCACAAGCTTTCGTGCCCAGAAACCTGAGAACGATCTCACCTGTACACAAAAAATTTCATAGTCGTGTATCTCAATTCATGCATTTTTTGTGAATTTTAACGCTTGATTCATGTTTATCGTTTGATTCTAATGCTAACCCAATGGTTTAATTTTGTTTTCGTGCCCCATATGAAGATTCACCATTAGTGACATCTAGGGTTCTTAGGTTTTCAATTTGGGCATTTTCCATCCCTGTAAAATTGAGACACATCAATGCCATGAACAAAACCAGCTCGCTTAGACGAAAAGAATGGCATGCTCGCGCTTAATTTATATGCCAAGGGGGCCTAATCGCTATTATCCAAATAAGCATGTTTTGAGGGGGTTCAAAACCCCCGTTAAATGTTTGTTATTTTTTCAGGAAAACAAATCAACGAGGAAGATGACTCGGTGGCATAAGCTGATTGGTTAATTCAAAATTTCGCGCGGAAAACCAAGCATTAACGCGTTTTGTTTTATTATATTTATTCGTTATATTACTTACAGATAAGCAAGACAGCAGGGTTGGCAAGCGCGTTGGCTGGTAATCTCTAGGACCTGGGTTCGAGCCCCAGGTCCTCACCCCCTTTCCATATATTTTTCCAATTAATATTCACATGCAGTTTCATATACTGAAGACCATCATACATCCCTCCATCAAACCGTCCACGCGTCCAGCTTCATCAATCCAAAGGCATAGATTTGGAGAACATGATGCATGCTAGTCAATGCTCTCACACGTTGCATGGAAAAGTCAAAGGGGCCAGGAATTTAAATGGGCCAGATTATTACAAAACACCTCCAAATTAGGGGCAGACCCCCTAGGTTTGCAATCTTTTTATTTCTTTCTTTTTTATTATTTCTATCTTCTTTTAATTATTGTTTTGTTTAATTAATTCTTTTTCATTAAAATCACAAAATACCATAAAAAATCAGAAAAGACCAAAAAATTAAATATATTTATTTAATTAATATTTTGTAAATAAGTTCATAAATTAACTAGTTTTAAATTAGGTTTTAATTTTAACTCTTTTAATAAAAATCTAAAAAATGGTAGATTTAGGGTTCATGATAATTTTTATTCCTTTTTATTTTTCTTTCATAAATAATTAAAATATTAAATATTTATTTTTGTAATTAAATTGCATGTAAATTAATTAGGGTTAATTTTAGGTTAAAATTTAATCTTCTTTTTAATAAATTAAAAAACAACTAGAATTAGGGTTAGCATTTACTTTAATTAATTCTTTTTTCATTAAAATCATAAAATACCAAAAAATACCAAAAAGACAATTTCTTTTCCTTTTAATTTTAATTAATTCATCGTTTAATTTAATTTTGCAAAAAGGGTCCAACGCCCTCGTTATAATTCTTATTTAATTCGCGTGTTTTATCTCTATTTCTTATAATATTTATGTATCTCTCCCAAGGCCTTGTAATTAATTTCTCGTACTTTTAATTCTTTATTTTCTTTACTTTCTTTATTTTTCTGTCAAATCGGATTCGAGAAATTTTGGCGATGTGGACCCGCGCCTTTTGTAATAGCTTAGAACTTTTATTTTTCTCGCAATACTTTTAACTGTTAACAATGGCATGAAAGAATGTATGGATAAAAATAAAAACAAACGTCAGATCACCAATAACATGACAAAAGATAAAATAACTGAAAACGACACACAAATCACACACCACCCCTAGGGTACGCCTCATTGTTGCCTTGCCTCGAAAGGTGATCGTCGAGTAGAGGATGTCTTAGTAAGTCCTCATGATCCGGGAACCTGGCATGAGGGTAGCTTCTAAGGTGTCTTCCCATTGCTCTGGTGATCACCATGTCCCGAACCTCGAATTGACCCGAACACCTCCAACGGTGGTGCTACCTACCTCTCAATGGTGGGATGGCACTACTTTAAAGGACATTTACACAGACGAATTCCTTAGGGTAGGTAGGTTCTCGTAGATACTTGCTCTAATTTCAAAACAAATTCAAAAATACTTTTCACACCAACACATTTTCAAAAGCTTTCGAAAGCAATTTTTCAAACACTCTTGAGGACCGATACAAGAGTCGAACTGGAATTTTCAAAGAAACCTTTTTTAAAACCCACATTGAAAAGCAAACAAACCATTTTGAAAACATAATGAGCAAGTATCTAAGAGCCCATGGATAACCATGGATAGAAAGGGTGCTAACACCTTCCCTTTCTATAACCTACCTCCCGAACCGAGAGCAAATCTCTTTAAGGAATTTTTCTGTGCTTTTGTCCTTTCCATTTGGAGAAAATAAAAGACGGTGGCGACTCTTGCTTCCGCGACATTTCGCGAACCAGCGTTAAACAGTCAGTTCCAGATCCACCGATCACAACCGCGTTAGGAAGGCAACCAAGTGAGGTGTACCCTAAGAGTGCGCATGTGCGAGTGTGTTGTTTTCAGTTTATTTTATCTTTGTACATGTTAATGGTGATCTATGTTGATTTTAGGTTTAAACGTTCAATCTTTTCATGCATTCCCTATTATCAAACATCTAACAGTTTATAAGTTGCGGAAATTAAATTGTGGAAATTAAACTAACTATTACAAGGCGTCGGGTATTTACATCGCCAAAAGCAACCCGTGAAATTAAAATGCGGAAAATAAATAAAGCGGTAAAAATAGTCCTATTAAGCTATTACATTCCGGAAACAGATACAATATTGAAATAAAATGGATCGCGTGCGGGAAATTAAATCGGACGCAAGTTTTTAGGGTTTTGACCCTTTGTTATTTAAAGAAAAGATTTTTTTGGTTATTTTTTAATTAAGAAAGAAATTAATCTAGGTTAATTATTAAATTAATTAATAAAAATATTTTTTGGGTTTTTGATATTTAAAGAAAGAAAATAATATTAATCAATGTTAATAAAAACCTAATTATGTCTAAGTTAATTTTAATTATTTTACAAAAATGTGAAAGTTATTCTAATTAAAATTCTAAATCAATTAATTAATATTTATTAACAAAAATAAAAGTTAGAATTTAATTTGATAAAGAAAATGTTTTGTTGTTTTTATTTATTTTTTTAAGAAAAGAAATTAAGTCCTAAAAATTAAATGCTAAATTAATTATTAAATAAATCAATTAATGAAAAATATTAAAATGACATATTTTTGGAGTTTTGTTAATTTAGGAAAGAAAATAAAATGATTAAATTAGTGTTAAAAACCTATTGATTTCTAATTAATTTTAAATATTTGTAAAAAATCATTTAAAGTTATCTAACATTAATATCCTAATTAAATTAATTAATATTTATTAATAAAAAATAAAATTTTGAAATTTAATTGGACATAAAATATTTTTGTGATTTTTTTGATGAAAAGAAGATTAATTAATTGTTAGTAAAAATAATAAATAAATTATTTAAAGAGAAATATAGAAAAAGAAAATAAAGGGTGAGAAATGGACCTGATTTTAGGGTGCAACAGTTGTTGGTGTCATGTGTAAGCTATTCTGTTTTGGCCATTTGTGTTTTGGCTTTTGGCCATTTGTGTTTTGGCCTCAACGTTTCTTAACCTTCTCAGGATGTCTGCCTCACCATGTATTGGTGTCATGTGTACGTTGTTCTATTTTGGCCATTTGTGTTTTGGCCTCAACGTTCCTTAATGAACCTGCATGGGATCCTGTCTAAATCTGCAGTGTTGAATCTCATGAACACATTAAATAAATTACTATATATCATAAAATACAAATAAAGCCAATATATGAAAAATTTTAATGTTTAGGCCAATATGGCATGTATGAATGATTATACCCTTTTGATCATGGAGATCAAATCAGCCTTACTCTTACTAGAGAAATAGTGATATGAATGCTTTTATGTCCTTTTGAACATGGAGATCAAACCAGCCTTACCCTTACTGGAGAAGTAGTGAGATGTTGATTTGTAACCGGGATGACTTGTTTGTAGTGAGATGTTGGTTTGTAACCGGGATGGCTTGTTTGTAGTGAGAGGGGGATTTGTAATAAGGATTTCAAGGTTTTAGGGTTCCTGAAAGAATTTGATATTCTGACAGCGTTGTGGCAAAGGTTAATTTTTTCTCTCTGTTTGTGTGAAAAGAATGAGATTATATAATAGAAATTAGAGAGCAAAAAATGGGCTTTTAATGTGCAATTGGGCCTCTAATATTCACTTGAGTCCGTCACGTTCTAGGCAAAATCGAAGGGGCTTAAGTGCAATTTTTGAATTTGAAATGTGAAAAAAAAATGTAGCCGACATCGAGAACTAACTCCTGTCTGAAAATAGGCTCGATCGGATAAACGGTGAATTAGTTATGAATTTTTGAAGTTTCAGCTCAGACAAACTTATTTTGGGCCCAGGTGTCGACTCTGACACGTTCTTCAATAAAAAAACTGGTATTGATCGGAGCATAAGTCGGTCTCTACTTTTGAAGAAAAGTTGTAAGTATCTGAGTCAGTGACCTTGTGTAAAAATATGAGCCTAATCCGATAAAAATTGACCGAGTTATGAATTTTCGAAGTTTCGGCCCATATGAAATAATATTCAGCATTCAAGATTTTCGGCGCGTCACGCGTACTCTAAGCAAAAAACGAAGACCTTTTGGATACCGTTCGAACTCAATACCTTCTGCGAAAACTTAGCCAACTCAATTTGTGAAATTTTGGCGCCAGAACCAGCTCGATACGATGAAAATCGACCAAGTTATGATTTTCTGAACATGACGCAAATAAACTTCTGTCACAAATTTTCTGTACGAAAATACTTGATAAATCCACATTTTTGAAGACCTTCTGATCGAAATTGGCTTCCATCCGTGAGAGATGAAAACATAGATAATGTCAAGACAGAATTTTAGCCACCGGAACGGGTTCAAGGCAAGCCACGATCTTCAAGTTATGAATTTTTTAGCGCGTAAAAACTGCACTTTCAGCACACTTTTTCACCATATTTCTTCGAGAAAACTCACACATTCGGATACCTTCTTTAAATAATTGACTCTTGAGCCAAACCTGAATTTGAGAATACGTTATCAGAGATATCTTGGCGAAAGAACACCTGAATATGAAGCGCCGGGTTGGACTAATGAATCTTTGAACCTCGAATCGTTGCAAAACGACGAACCGATCTTCAGCACGGAAAATACTCTGAGAATATCCATTGACGAAATAAACGTCACTTGTAACCTGAAGAAGCTTGATAAATATACCTTTATTCCATAGCCATAAAACCAATAATATGCGTGTATGACAAGAGGGAAAATTTTGGGGTACAACAATTATCCTTTTGACAGCGCTCTCCCATTATTAAGGAATAGGTAGCACAGTCGTTGGAGTTTTAAGGGACGTTTAAAGGGACAGATACAGTCACAAAAGCAATGTTAGGGAATTTTAGTAACCCTCATAAAGCCTTAAAGATATTTTCCGAGGCAACATCAGAATGGGTCATTTTTAGAATTTCGGGGCTAGAGGATGACCGCTAACAAACCCTATACTTCATGACCATTTAATCAAAGGCAACCAGAGTGGAGTAAACCCTAGAAGTGAGCATGTGCGAGTGAAATTTTTTTCCAGTTAATTATCTTTGCACAATTTAGGGTTTTCTACCGTTTTAATTTCCAGTTAATCTTTCCATACAATCCTATTAACATACATCTAGACAGTTTATAATTTGCGGAAATTAAAATGCAGAAAGTTTAAAGTTCTAGCTATTACATGGCTTTCGCAGATACATAATCATTTTTTACTGTAAAATAAAATGTGGAGTTAAAACCTGATTAAAGCTATTACAAACTCAGAGCAATTACAAAATAATAAAAAGTAATTAAAATGCGCACGGCAAATTCAATGCGAGAACGATTTGTAAAAAACCTAAAAAAATCTAATTGAGAAAAATATTTAAGTTATTTTTGAAGAAAAAATTAATCATATACAAAATTAACCCAAATTTCTAATTGGTTTTAATTACAAAAAAAAGGAATTAAATTAACCTAATTTTTAATTAAGTTAATTAATTAAAGAAAATAAATATTTTATGAGAAAAATGATTTTTGGTGTTTTGTGATTTTTGATTTTAAAAAAAAAGATTTTAGATTATTTTGTGAAGAATAAGAAAATGGTTAGTAAATAAATAAAATAAAAATAATATGAAAGAAGAAAGTTTTGGGCCCGTAAGAATAAACCCAGGGGGGAACATTGTTGAAATTGCTTAGGCCCGTGAAGGTGCTCAGCCCATTCCGCACTAGATCCAGTGATGCCTCTTTCTGCTGGCGTATCATGATCCCTCAGTGATGGACGTTGGATCTGGGCATGAGACGCATCCATTGGTTGGATGGTGATGGCATATGGTGGGCGTTTGGATGAAAGCAACACCAGATCTGCAAAGGAAAATTCAAACAAAGAAAGCGCTGGTACCTGGGATCGAACCTAGGTCCTCACACTTACCACCAACGCGCTTTGCCATCTGGGATATTGTTCTTATTTGTTAATATAATAACAACAAAATATAATATGTAAAACCAAGTAACTGAAACAAAACGCGCGCGAAATTCAAATCATCCAGTGAGGTGGTGACAAGTCACCATATCCTTCATTGAGATCGTCATCTTAGCTCCTTGCACTTTTACCTACGGACAAATGTTTGTGGCTACAACATGCGTGCTTCAAACATTAAGCAATACACATGATAAATCAATTTAAATACCAGGATTCAATTGGTCTTGATGCCACGATCATCCCAGTACCCTGTTTTTGGTCTAATTTTACTTGTATGTGAAAACCCTAAAACCACCACGAAAACCCTAGTAATGGAAACTCTGGATTCAAGCAGCAAAACACAAAATCAAGTAAACCAAAATGTTGTAAATGACAATATGAACACAATGCAATGTTTAAAAATGCTTAATCATGCGTGAATTAAGAAATCAAACTCAAGTTTTGAGATGCAAACTGTGGGTCTGTGGCTTGCGAATCTGTGCGTGGAAAGGCTTATAATTGATTGAGTCACGTTCTGGAGACATCCAGGAGTCTATTGGTAGTCTTAGAATGGTCTGAATCAACCTCTAAGTCCAAGAATGATCTCTCACTTTCTTTCCAATTTTTGAGTTTTGTTATGTATTTTCCACGACTGCCAGCCTCTGTTTCGTGCATGGCCTTGCTCACTATATACCCTTGAATGAATTAGGATTATAAAAACCACTTGTATCTTTGGAATTTTTGAAGATTTGAGCTCATTCTTCCTTTGTGTGATTTGTTTCCAAATTAGGCCTAATCATGCCATTGTTGTGCCAATCAACCTTGATTCGATTTGATCTTGATATGCCAACAGAATTAGCTTGTGATTCTGTCCAAAAATCAAATCAAAACAAATCTTTGCTATTTTTTGTCATTTATTTGATTTAATTCAATTTTTAATTAATAAAATATCAAAATAAAATGGAAAATGAAGCAAACAATGTGTGGGTGAATATTTGGGTCATGGACCATGTTATGAGTGAGGTGAAAGCATAAAAAGTTAGGCCCATTTGGCAAAAAATGCATCTTTGAGCACATTTGACTTTTGGCAATTTTGCAAAAATGGTCAACTTTGACATGACATATCTCTTCCAATTTTAACCCTAGATAGGTGTTATTAGACTTTTTATAAATTTTAGGATGTCTCCTAAACAACCCTTTTGGTCTCATCTCAATTGGGTCTTCCATGTCCATGTAAGAAGCTTTGACCTAAATAGTGTTTTGTTGACTTTTCAAAAGGACCTATAATGTACAAATTCATATCTTTTTGTGAGTGCATATTTTGAACTTGAGGGATGAAGATGAATTGTATGGAATTGCATCCTCTTAAAAATAAGCCTTGGATGGAAAGTTTATGATAAAGTATGACGAAGTTATGCTTGGTCCAGTTTGGTTGACTTTTCCTGAGAAACCCTAATTTAGCAACTTTTGAGTTTTGATGAATTAGGAGCATTCCTTGAGGTATCATGATCAACCCTTGATCAAATGATGAAAGTTACTTCAAAATGTTTATGTTGACAAAAACTTTTAAGGTTTGACTATGTGTGGGCCACAGTTGACTTTTGACCTAATACAATCGATTATCAAGCATTTGAGCAGTTGACTGAGCAAACTTCTTGTACAAGGTATGAGATTTGACATGGATGACCTTGAGAGAATATTAGGACCATGGAAAGAATTTGAGGCCTTTGGAGTACACACATCCTGATGAAAATAGAAACCCTAATTTTAGACACATTGCCTTAGGAGAGAGTTTGTCTGGTAAACTCTTGGGCAACCTTGAGCAAATTGAGGATCTCAATGGGCATGTGCTGAGTAAAATGAGAGGGCAAACTTTGGGGTACAACAGCTGCCCCTATTCATTCTTCTTAAACCTGAGGATGTAGATTGGCTTGTCTGCCTTTCGTGATCTGAAGGTGGAAGATGATTGAACACTAGAGTGCCCAGAAATTTGCACTCATATGAAGTGAGTGTCAATCGGTGGTATCGGGAATGGGCTTACAGATTCCATTTGGAAAGAGACGGAGAGTTGTCGGGGATGGGCTTAAAAATTCCATCCAAAGAAGATATTGGTCGCATAAGAGATTCCTTTGCGAGAATTCCTGTATTAGCTGTTGAGGAGGACTTCGTCGGGGCATGTTGACTTATGTCTGGGGCAGTATAGTATATGAGCTTTGGTTGTCCATTACTCTATTGGGGAGTTAACTCCTGATTGGTGAGGTGGAAGTAAGTTGTATATCTGGTCAGGGCCTAGGTTGCACAACGACTTACTAGGTGTGATACGGTGGGAGAACTGACTTGAGGTTTTGCGTTTCGTCGCAAATGCCGCGGTTTAGCAAGAGTCGCCACCGACTTTTATTTTATCCAAAAGGAAAGGTAAAAAAGCACAGTAAAGACCTTTGAGATGTTTTCTTGGGTTCAGGGGGTAGATTATGAAAAGGGAAGGTGCTAGCACCCTTTTCATCCATGGTTTTCCATGGGCTCTTAGTTACTTGCTTAGATCACTTGCTTTGCTTTTGAAATTGTTTAAAATGGTGCTTTGTGTTTGGTGTGATTTTGAAAGTATTTTGAAAAGAAGTCATCGTTTAGGCAATTTTGTAATGATTCTCGTTCGTAAGAATGTATACAAAGATGTTTGTGTTTTGAAAAATGTTTCAATGTTTTTTGAAAGGTGTTTGGAAAATGTTTTGAAATGTGTGTGTGTTTGTTTTTGAAAATAGCAAGGATTGTTTTGAAGATAACAAGTAACTAGGAACTATCTACCCTACTCAAATGTCTTTCCTATGCATTTTTATTCCTTTGACATTGTTGATTTACCATTGATTTGGTAAACAACCCTATCTTTGGATGTTAAACAGGACGGGTGTGGGTCATCGTATGACCATGATAACAATGTTGCCAAGTATCTTAGCATGTTTGAGGGACCAAGATCATTTTGTTTAGGCAACCTTTTGATAGCGTCATCGAGGGACTATGATCTTTTTGTTTTGTTTTGTTTTGCCAAGATACTTTGCATGCATACCATGGCCATTTGTTTAAGGCAACCAAGTGAGTGAAACCCTAGGGGTGCTTGTGTGTAATGTGTGTCATTTTACATGCCTTTGATTGTCTTGTATTAGGTCATTCTATTTGTTTGTTTTTTGTCTTATCATGCAAACCTTAGTTTTACTAAACATGGTATAAATGCGATAAATTGCGTAAATGTAAACTAAACTATTACAACAATTATTATGGGAGGGGGGATACAAGTTTTTGAATGGGGATATTGCACAACAATAAACCCTAAAATACTATTACAACCCAATTGAATTATTGTGCAAAATAAATAATTTACAAATATTTAAATATGTAATGCAATGTATTTATGCAAAAAAAAAAGTTTTGTATTTATTTAATGTATGAGAAAATAGTTTATGTAAACCCTAGAAAAAGGGAAAAATAATATTATTATTTTTGAAAGGGGGAAACCCTAGTTTTAATTAAAAGAATATGTGTTCTATATTTATTTTATTTTGTCCATTTTTGTAAAAGAAATAATAAATAATATTATTAACAAATATTAAAAATTAAAATATGTATAAAAATAATATTTTATGTGTATGAATAATTAAAAAAAAAAGTATAGTATTTTTTTTATTATTTACAAGTTATTTTAAGAAATTGTTTCTTATTCTATTAAATAAACTATTTTTATGTAAAAAAATAATAAAAAATAAAATACAAATGTGAAAATAAACAAATTATTTTTGGGCATTTTTATCATTAGAAAAAATATATGCAAGCAATAAATATAAAAATATGCAAGAAAATACAAAAATATAAGAAAATAATCAGGGGGTGCAAAAGTAAACTGGGGGTGTGAAAAGTAAAAACAAAAAGGCCAAATGCAACAAAAAGCCCAAGCCAACTCATCTTCGTCACTGTCCTTCAGCTATGCGCGTGTTTTTGCTTCAACTCTAACTTTCACATGCTTGCACAAAAACAAAATCTCATAACATAAAAAATGTAGCTTGTAATCTCATGATTCCAATGATATAAAATTCATAACCTAACTCTAATAGATCAGGGAGAATTTTATCAGCCCTAAATCGTGACCTAGAAATTTCAGCATGTTCATCATTCAAATTCTCTTAGCTCAGTTAATATAAATGGAAAGTATGCATATGTACAGCTTCACCATGCTAGAGACTACATTTTTGCTTCACAAATCATGGCTTGAGGATGCCTAAATAGAGAGATAGAGTTTTGAAAAATACCTCCTTCAGCTGGATTTGGATATGGCAATGTGGGGACTTTGAGTGAGGCCTAAGGATCGTGTGAGCTTCCTTGAAGTTCCCTCAAGCTATTCCAATGCTTAGCTGGCTTTGTGGATGGCTGAAACTCCCTGTAGAAGTTAAGCTGCAACCTTCCAAAGTGAAAATGGCAATGGCTGAAATAGAGCACACAGTTGCAGGATGAATGCTTTGATAGCTTTGATATGATGTATGGAAGGTGTTTGAAGTGTTGAAACAAGAAACGCACGAGCCAAAAATGAAATGGCTAGTGTTTTGCAGAAACTAGCTCTTTGGGCAGAAAAATGAGGTTTTTCAGTTTGGGGGAGTTTTGGATGCTCTCAATTCGTGTCTTGGCTTGTGATAAGTTTGTGAAGATGTCTAGAATGACACCAAGTCCACCCTTTATCAGATGTACAAGTTCTTTGGACTTTTGCAACTTTTCTTGCTTTTGAAGAAAAGTGAAGTAACTTGTGCCAAAGGCCTGTACTTGCTTGCTTGTGGGCTGTAGAGAGTTGGTGAACAATGCTTGATATCTGTGGAAATTTCCTGTACCAAAGGAACAAGTCCAAGGCTCAAGGTTGATAAAGTTGGAAAAGCTTGCCTTTATGAAAATGGCAATGTGCACTTTTGGCCAAAAATGGAATTACAACTTGTACAATGCTTCAAAAGTGAAAACAAAGCCTTTATCTGCTGAGTTTGCATTTAATTATGGAGTGTAGAAGGAGTTTAGGACCTATAATGCAAGGTACAAGCATGCTTTATCAGATTTGCAACTTGATGCATTGTGAAAATGGCTTGAACAAAAGTGACAAAATGCCAATTTCTCTTCTTCGATTCTCCCTAACCACAAATGATCTTGGAGAGTTCTTGGACATTTTGGAAAGCTTGCAACATGCTCTAAAATCCATCTTTGAAATGAATTTTGAGATACCTCTTGGAACTAGGTGAAAAATGTCCAGTACAACTGATTTTTAGGTCAACTGTCCAATTGACTGGTCAAAAATGTGTTTCAAGGCTTGAAACTTAACATGATCAATCTTAGGGGTCCAAGATGATGTATGAAAGCCACATGAAGCATTGATGGTCCAAAAATTCTTGTGCAAACCCAAACCCTAATTTTGGGTTATTAGTGCAAGGTGATGTCTTGAGCTGACCAAACCCTAATCTTGTCTTGAGTCCAAGAAGTCTTGTGAGAAAAATCTTGATAAATGAGAGGGAAAATTTTTGGGTACAACAGCTGCCCCTGTTCAATCTTCTTGAACCTGAAGAGTTAGATTGACGAGTTTTTCCGTTCGTGACTCGAAGGTAAAAGATGATTGGACACTAAAGTGCCCGTAAATTTGCACTCGTCAAAGTGTAGTTGAGGGAATGGGCTTAAAGATGCCATTTGGAGAGGTGATAGAATCTTGTTGGAGATGGTCTTGTAGATGCCATCCAAGAATGTTTGTTGAAATGTAAGTTGTAAGTCAGAAAGAATAAGTATCAAAATGGTGTCCGTGTCTGGAACGTATCTAAACTGTATATGGAGACTGAATCTGTATGAGAAAAGGAATAGAAGTCGTGTCTGGAGCATATCCGAGCTTGAAATCTGAATGAGTGACAGAATGGAATCCTCGTCTGGAGCATATCTAAGCTGGGGAAAATCAGAATAAGTGACTGAATGGCAACTGTGTATGGAGCATATCTGGACTGTATCTTGCTAGAAGTCTAAATAAGTAACAGAATGGCAACCATATCTGAAGCGTATCTGTACTATATTTTGAAGTTGAAATCTGAATGAGTATCAGAATGGAATCCTTGTCTGGAGCGTATCTGGACTGTATCTGAAATCTGAATCTGAATGAGTAGCAAAATGACATCCTTGTCTGGAGCGTATCTGGACTGTATCTGAAATCTGAATTTGAATGAGTAGCAGAATGACTTCCGTGTCTGGAGTGTATTTGTACCGTATCTGAAAGTTGAAATCTGAATGAGTAATCAGAATGGCATCCTTGTCTGGAGCGTATTTGTACTGTATCTGAAATCTTCACACATTGTTAATGATAGCTGTTAATCTTATCCTGAAAAGGGTAAAATGTTAGCTGAAACACAAAGTTATGTTGCATGAAATTTATGATGCAATAAATGTGCTTTATCAATGTTTATGACATATGGATGTAATGCATGCGCATGTAAGCTGATTCGCTGTTTTGATGAGGAAAATAAATCCTTGACTGCTGCTGGGGATAATAAATCCTTGACTGCTGAGGATAAGAAATTCTTGGCGACTGTTGGGAATTTAAAAAATCCTTGGTGACTTCACTGGGGATATAGGGAATCTTCATGTCTTGAAAGTTGGAGTATTGACAAAAATTCTGATGCGAGCAATGCCATATACCGTTTGAGTAATCCGCCTGGGGAATCCAGAGAATTTTATGATTTCTACTAGGGATTACACAATGGGAATCCTTATTCTGTTGGGGAATAAAGAAAACTCTGATGACTTCTGCGGGGAATTAAGAATGAGAATCTTCATTCTGTTGGGGAGTAATGATAACTCTGTGGGGAAGAAGGCTTACTGCTGGAAAGTAGGTTCAGGAGTTTCGGTTGTCTTCCATTCTACTGGGGAATTATCAGAAGTTGTTGTCTGGTTGGTTTTCAGGCTTCAAAATAACTTGTTGGGGAATTTGGAGCAACTGAATGGTTTCCGCTGGGGATTGATAGTTTGAAATTTTGGCTCCGCTGGGGATTGGGAGTTTGAAGTTTGAACTCCGATGGGGATTAAGGGTTTCAAATTTTAGCTCCGTTGGGGATCTAGATGATGTGCTGTAGGGATTGCTCCTGGAATAACCTAAAGATGTTTTCCTATCCTTTCAACCTGTTAGTAATTGTTCTTTTCAACTTTGTTTATTTGTAAACAGTAATTATGTTCAAATGCATATGTTCATCAATGAATCATTGGACGTTTTTGCAAATAAAAACACAAGTGTAAAGAAAAAGGCAAATATTTTTCTGTACTTTAAAGAGATATCTTTGTATTTACTTTGAATAAGTATTTGTGTACAAAGGAGACAAATATCCTAGTAAGAGGATGGTGTCATAAAAATGAGAAAAATTTTATACAAAGAAAGATAGCTATGTGTAAAAAATCCCATGGGGTTCCCATTCTGCTATAGCCTTCGTATCTCCGAATATCTTGTCCATCCGTTGCTTCGTCCGGAGATGATTGGATTGATCAGAAGCTCCAGGTTTGTCAGTGAAGAGATTGTCCTTAAAGTAATCCGACGAGACATAGTCATATGCTTTAATTCCCTAACTTTTGCCTGGACCGCCCTTTTGGGTTTTCGATCCACCGGGAAACCCTTTTTTGCCCAAGTCTCCCTTTTGGGTTTTCAACTTGTCGGGTGTACATATTTTTGTATTTATCCCTAATTTTTTCCCGAACCTTTTGGTTCGCCGGGATGCCCTTGTTTTGCCTAGGTGTGTCAACCTAGCGGGTCTCTTATGCGTAGTATCTTTTTACTATGTCTGTGTTCGCAGGGTGCGGCAGGTCGTCGCCGTCCATGGTGGTTAAAATCATTGCCCCACCAGAAAAGATGTTCTTGATTACAAATGGTCCTTCATAGGTAGGAGTCCATTTGCCCCTGGGATCACTTTGTGGCAAAATAATGCGCTTGATTACTAGATCTCCGACTTGATATGTTTGGCGTCTGACTTTCTTGTTGAAAGTGTTGATCATCTATTTTTGATACGTCTGACCGTGGCAAACAGCAGTAAGTCTCTTTTCATCGATTAAGTTCAGTTGATCAAGTCGGGTTTGGGTCCAATCGTCTTTACTCAAACCTGCACCCTTCATGATTCTTAAAGAGGGGATCTAAACCTCAATAGGTAAAACAACCTCCATGCCATAGACTAAAGAATAAGGTGTTTACCCAGTTGATGTGCGAGCCGTGGTATGGTACCTATGGAGAGCAAACAGTAACATCTCATGCCAGTCCTTGTAGGTGACTGTCATTTTCTGTATGATCTTTTTGATGTTTTTGTTCGCAGCTTCGACAACACCATTCATCTTTGGCCGATAGGGGGATGAATTGTGGTGTTGAATCTTGAACTGCTCGCACAGGGTGGTGATCATAGTATTGTTAAGGTTTGTACCGTTGTCAGTGATGATCCTTTCGGGGATACCGTACCGGCAAATAAGTTCTGCTTGATGAAGCGGGCAACAACATTCTTAGTAACGGATGTGAAGGAAGCTGCTTTGACCCACTTTGTGAAATAATCAATGGCCACCAGAATGAAGCAGTGTCCATTGGATGCTGTAGGCTTGATCTCTCCAATCATTTCGATTCCCAACATAGCGAAGGGCCAAGGAGCTGTTAAGACATTTAGAGGAACCGGGGGCACGTGCACCTTGTCTGCATAGATTTGACATTTGTGGCAAGTCCGGGAATGTTGATAGCAGTCAGCTTCCATGGTAGACCAGTAGTAGCATGCCCGAAGAATCTTCTTTGCCATCGTATGCCCGCTAGAGTGAGTGCCAAAGGTACCTTCATGCAATTCAGCCATAATCCTTTCAGCTTCAATCTTGTCCACACAACGAAGCAGAATAAAATCATGATTGCGTTTGCACAGAATGCCATTACTTAGGAAGAACTTAGCTGAGAATATCCTTAAGAACTTTTTTTCATTGACTGAAGCTCCTTCAGGGTATTCTTGAGCCTCAAGATACCTTTTGACTTCATGAAACCACGGCTGGTCCACTACTTCTTCGGTATTAATCTCGTGACAGTGTGCAGGTTCGTCCATCCGTTCAATGGTGATCTGGGGAGCCTCATTGTTCCAATTAAGTTTAAACATGGATGACATTGTAGCTAGAGCATCTGCTAGCTGATTTTCTTCTCGCGGGAAGTGCTCGAAGGTAATCTGCTCGAAATGTGGTAGCAATGTCAGAACATGTTCTTTGTAAGGGATGAGGTTTGGATGCTTAGTGTCCCATTCTCCTTTGATCTGACTGATGACCAAAGTTGAATCCCCAAACACAATCAAAGATTTGATTCCGAAGTCTATGGCAGCCTTGAGTCCAAAGATGCATGCTTCATACTCTGCCATGTTGTTCTTACAGTTAAAGCAAAGTCTGGCGGTGAAAGGAGTATGACATCCTTCTGGAGATATAAGTACAACACCGATACCTTTACCAAGCGCATTGGAGGCCCCATCAAAGTACAGGGTCCATCGGGATCCTTGTTCAGGTCTGTCATATGGTCTGAAATCTTCAACATTGTCCAATGTCATGATGTCTTCGCCAGGGAAGTCAAACTTCATGGATTGATAATCTTCTACAGCTTGATGGTCCAGATGATCAACTAGCACACTCCCCTTTATAGCTTTTTGGGTCGTGTATTGTATATCGTATTCTGTCAGGATCATCTGCCATCTGGCTATCCTTCCAGACAAAGCAGGCTTCTCAAAGATGTACTTTATCAGATCCATCTTAGATATCAGCAAAGTGGTATGAGTCAACATGTACTGCCTTAGCCGGCGAGCAACCCATACCAAAGCGCAACAAGTTTTCTCGAGCAGTGAATATCTTGTTTCACAGTCGGTAAACTTTTTGCTAAGGTAATAAATGGCATGCTCTTTTCGGCCAGACTCGTCATACTGCCCCAGTACGCACCCCATTGAATTCTCTAAGACGGTCAGATACATGATTAGCGGTCTTCCCTCGACGGGTGGCATCAAATAGGAGGCTCTAGTAAATACTCCTTGATTTTTTCAAAAGCAATCTGACAGTCATCATTCCATCTAACTACCTGATCTTTCTTCAACAGCTTAAAGATTGGTTCACAAGTAGATGTTAGGTGAGAAATGAACCTAGTAATGTAGTTTAGGCGTCCCAAGTAACCTCTGACATCCTTCTCAGTGCGAGGAGCATGCATTTCTTGTATAGCTTTGACTTTGGCAGGATCAACCTCGATGCCTTTGTTGCTGACAATGAAACCTAAGAGCTTACCGGACCGGACTCCGAATATTCACTTGTTTGGATTCAATCTTAGCTTATACTCCTTTAACCTGACAAACAGCTTTTGCAAGTGATCAAGGTGTTCCTCTTCAGTTTGTGATCGGGCTATCATGTTATCTACGTAGACTTCTATCTCATTATGTATCATATCATGAAATAAAACTACCATGGCGCGTTGATAGGTTGCCCCGACATTCTTTAGTCCGAATGGCATCACTTTGTAGCAGAATGTACCCCACTGTGTGACAAATGTAGTTTTCTCCATGTCCTCAGGTGCCATTTTGATCTGGTTATATCTTGAGAATCCGTCCATGAAAGAAAATACTTTGTGTTGAGCTGTGTTGTCAACTAGGATGTCGATGTGCGGAAGTGGCAAGTCATCTTTAGGGATGGCCCTGTTTAAATCTATATAATCCATGCATATTCTCACTTTGCCTTCCTTCTTAGGCACGGACACGATGTTAGCAACCCATTATGGATAGGAAGTAACAGCCAGAAATCCAACATTGAACTGCTTCATAACCTCTGCTTTTATCTTCTCTGACATGTCAGGTATCATGCGGCGGACTTTTTGTTTCACTGGTGGACAGTCTTCTCTTGTGGGTAGACGGTGTACCACAATGTCTGTATCAAGTCCCGGCATGTCTTCGTATGACCAGGATAAGATCTCAACGTAATCATGCAATAGCTGAATTAGGCGCGCTTTGACACTCGGCTCTAGATTGGCACCCACTCTGATTTCCTTCTTGTCTTCCTCAGTACCCAAGTTGATTGTATCCAACAACTCCTCATGAGGCTGAATTGCTCTTTCCTCTTGTTGTAGTAGTCTGGCCAATTCCCCTGGCACCTCACAATCTTCCTCACCTTCGTATTCGGCTTGGTAGATCAGATTTTCAGAGTCACTTCAGGCTATAGCAGTATCGTTACCCATGGATTCTGGAATGGAAGGGTACCTGCATTTGTGAGTGTGGGTGTGTGTAAGGGATAGCCATCCTAAAACAATAAAATGTAAAAGAAAGATAATGAGCACAAAAGGTTTATATATGAAAAGCGCCCGTGATTCATTAAATAACATATAAAAATGAAATAAGAACCCTTACAAATGGACCGTTGTGCCTCGGGTAAGACACAAGGTTGAAAAAGTACGAATTGTTTGTGAATTATTACAGATCCAACAGAAATGGAAAAGATAAATTATTGCGGTATGAAAGTAATCGGAACAAAGTATTTTGCTTCCCAGTTGCACAGTCCTCCACCGACAGTAGGGAATATCCAGTCTTCCAGGCTGTCATCTTCTTCACTGTCCTCTAGTGCATTAACCCCTTGGTGGCTGATCTTCACAGGTGGCCCTCCAGCACGGGCGCGACGCACGGCCTTCTGAGCAGTTGAGGTGAACCCCAAGCCAAACTTGTCTGATTTGTAAGGAAAGTCTGGAAGCTGCCCCCAGATAGTGGATCCGCCTTCTTCCACTATTGCCCTTGCATCTTTTAGAGAAGACATCTGAGGTGGTGGTCTTGTGATTATAGGAGTTGAGGATACCGCCTTGGTCGCCGCTATTTCCTGAGACACCTCTTCAAAATGGTGGAAAGGGGTCTCAATGAATTCGCCATCCAATTCTACATATCAGAAAGAATTCAGATGACTAATCATATATTCCTCCTCCCCATGGACAGTTATGATCTTCCCTTGGACGGGGTACTTCAGCATCTGATGTAAAGTGGAGGTGACTGCACCGGCATTATGAATCCAGGGGCGTCCCAACAGACAAGAGTAGGAAGGACGGATGTCCATCACATAGAATGTTGAATTGAACGTCTGAGTACCCACTTTGATCGGGATGTCCACCTCCCCATGGACCATCCTTTTAGAGTCGTCGAATGCTCTCACAATTATGTTGCTGGGTTTTAGGGTCAGCCCCTTACAGTCCAATCTATCCAGGGATTTCTTTGACAAGACGTTCAGAGATGATCCAGTATCGACCAAGACATGGGCTAAGGTCGTTCCCCTATACTCCACCGAGACATGCAGTGTGTCGTTGTGTTTTCTCCCTTTGGATGTCAGGTCAGCATCGGAGAATCCCATGCCATTGTCAGTCGTCAAACTGGCCACACACTCTTGGAATTGATTCACAGACGTCTCGTGCGGCACATGAGCCGTCTTCAGAAACATTAACAAAGCTTTAGCATGTGCCTCAGAGCAGAGCAGCAATGCTAACATATAGATTTTGGAGGGGGTCTGCCCCAGTTGTTCTACCATATCATAATCACTCTTCTTAATGATCCTCAGGATTTATTTCATCTCCTTCTTGGATGTTTTAAGAATAACTAGTGATTGAGCCTTCTTCAGGACAGGCTCCTCTTGAACATTATTTCCTTTATTCTCAGCAGCGGAAGTAGGGATAGGAATTGCATTGTCTTCTTTGTCGGTAGATACACTTGCAGGTACAATCACTGGTGCAGAGGTAATCTTCGGAACGGCCACAGGTCCAAAGACTGTTATTGGAGGAGCAATCTCTGGAGAGAAAATTCTCCCACTGCGGGTAACCTTGCTTGTTCCGGCAATGTTACCGATGTCGGAATTTTCCTCCTCGGAGCTTTCCTCTTCGGAAGTCTGTTCAATCTGTTTGACACCATGGTAGTAGATTTCTCCACCATAGTTCCATGGTACCGTCTTATATGATTTGTACGGGGTTGGCCCGGGCATTGTTATCTTTAATGGAGTAGTCACTGGAGCAGATGTAATCCTAACGGGTTTTTTAGGAACCCTGGAAGGATTGGTATATGGTTATTATTGAAACTTCTGGAACTGGAATGGGTGAAACAGGAGCTTTCTCAAACAAAATTTCTTGATTATCAATCAGTTGTTGGATACCTATCTTCAACAGAGGGAAGACAAATGATGCAGATAGGCAAACATGGCAATCTTTATCACAACCTGGGAAAACCCTAGCCTTTAACAAATTCAACTTGATGGTCAAGAGCGGAGTCAACAATTCATCCACGGTGTCAACAAATAAGTCTTCCTCAACAACACTGGCATTGTGTCCATGCCTAGGGATCGGAGCAGAGATAACATTCGGTTTTTCAAGAGCTTCAAATTCAACTTCCTTTGCATCGATCAGGTCTTGGATCTTGTTCTTCAGAGCCCAACAGTTGTTGGTGTCGTGCCCTGGACTTTCAGAATGGTAAGCGCAACTGGCATTCGGATGGTAGTGTGGAGATGTAGTATTGGGATTTTTAGGGGCCTCTTTCAGCATGGCCAAATTCAACTTTAGAAGATGTGGTAGGACTTGAGCAGGATTCATGTTTATCTTGGTGAATTGCCGTACATGCCTTTCCACCCTTGGCTGATTATTTCTCGGCTGGTTGTTTCTTGGCTGGTCTGATGCAGGCTTTTGAATCATAACGGCCCCCATTGTTGGTCGTCGCTCGGTTCTCCCCTGATTCCTCTGTGCGTAGACAACAAACACTTCCTTATTTCCAGTGAAGGGCTTTTTTACAGTTGCAGAGGTAGACGCGTCTTTCTGAATTTTCCCACTTCTAATATCGGCTTCCACCCTCTCGCCAGTCAAGATCAAATATGTAAACCCTGTAGAGGAACTTCCAATCAGATGATTAAAGAAAGGACCTGACAGAGTTCCCAGGAACATGTCCACTAGCTCCCTTTCAGATAATGGTGGTTGCACCCTTCCGGCTAAATCCCTCCACTTTTGGGCGTAGTCTTTGAAGCCCTCATTTGATACCATTACCATACTCTGGAGTTAAGTACGGGTTGGTGCCAAATCAGAATTGTATTGATACTGCTTATAGAAGGCTGCTGCCAAGTCTTCCCAATTATGGACATCTTCTCTCTCCAACTGGTAGAACCAATCAAGCTGCGTTCCTGACAAACTATCCTGGAAAAAGTGGACCCACAGGTATTTGTCAGCAGAATGCGGCTGAATTTTCCTGACATAAGATCATAGGTGCATCTTGGGACAAGACACCCCATCATACTTGGAAAATAGTGGCACTTTAAACTTGGTCGGGATTACAATTCCAGACACCAACCTTAACTCCTCAAAGTCTATCCCAGGTACTCTCTGTATCTCCATAGCAGTTAGGCGCTCTTCCAAGTGTTTGTATTTGTCATCGGCCAGAGGGTATTGTTGTTCAGAGTAGTCCTCTTCCTACTCTTCTTATGCTTCAGAATCTAATGGTACTGCCGTTTCTTTTCCTTTTCTTTCCCCTTCATCAGATGTGGTTGGAAATTCTAAGGTCTTTCTGGCTTGTCCCTCAAACCTTCTGCCCATGATAACCACACTGGCTCGCTTCTTCTTCTTTTTCTCTTTCTCTTTCTCTAGCAGAGTCTTGAGCTCCTCCTGCCCCTTGGCCAAGGTCAAGAGTAGCTGTTGAAACTGCCAATTTTGAGCTTGTAAGTCTTTGACCGTTTGTTCAAGATCCATCTTGCTGAAATAAACAGCAGAGAGATGAGGAAACTTGGTGTGAAGACCTGTTTATGCTTATGATGAATGATATGTATTCATGCAATACATTCAAGGATTCAGAAATTCAAATTTGTTTTAAACAAAACAAGAAACACACGTCATATTAATAAGATAGAATTGTTAGTACATCAATGCCCCTTGGGAAAAATAATACAAAATTCTAAGGTAAAAAGACGTTGCGCATCCTTTTTGGTGCAATGTAGGTGTCGAGAGTCTGCTCTTCATGAAGTAACCGAGTGAGTTATAAAACCTTCTTCTCGCTTGCTTAGAATTGGGCTTTGAAAGTATCGCGTTCTCCCTTGAGCTGTATCCAACTCCTTTGTAAGTCTTCGAGTGATGTCGGCATGTCAGGATGTAGGAGGGTGTATGGAACCTCTCCTTCCTTAACAGGCTCTATAATCACTGGGAGAATAGAGGGGTAAGGCATCATAAGACTTTGGGCGCGGGTTCGTACCCACTTAAGGTAAGGCTCAAGATGGATGGAATTCTTGTGTCCTAAGGTCTTACTGTCTACCTTGTTTGGCATCCTCCAAGCTCAGATGAACCTTTGTCGGAGTCCTTGATCGTCGTTGTCGAAGTCGAAAACCAAGCCTTGAATCAGCATATCATGTGGGTCATCCCTTCAGGAATAACCAAACTGTCTCAGAGACAAGCAAGGGTTGTAGGTGATGCCTCCCTTAATTCCAAGTAGAGGGACATTAGGGAATTCCCCACAACGATCGACGATGATAACATTCTCTTTGGATCGAGAACACCAATGAATGTCTGAATGTGTAAGTGTCATCAACCTTTGTGACCACCTCAAACCTTGCTCATTCTTCAAGAATTATTGGGGAAGATGATAAATAAACCATCTTTCCAGGAGAGGAGTGCAACACATGAGAACACCTCTTTTCCTCGTTGTACGAGTGTGAAAAGAGTGTAGGATATCTCCAAGCAATGTAGGCACCGGATTGCGAGACATGAAGATTTTGACAACACTCACATCTATGAGTTGATCAGGATTAGGGAAAAATACCATCCCATAGATGAGAAGAGCTACAATCTCCTCAAAAGCTTGTAAGTCCAAGGAGTTCCAGCAGCTTTGGGCCTTCTCAAACAAGAACTTTGCCAAGAAGCCTTTGACACCACTTCTGGTTTCCCAATATGTTGTGACATCAGATGAGTGCAAGTGCAGGGCTTGAGCAATCTCTTCTGGCTTTGGATCTATTTCCGTACCGTTGAAAGGTAGTTGATTGAGAATAGGAATCCTCAAGAGTTGAGAAAATTCCTCCAAAGTGGGCACAAGTTGATAGTCAGGAAATGTGAAGCAGTGATGCAAAGGATCAAAGAACTGGAAGGGAACTTTCATCATGTCTTCCTCTATGTTAGAAGTGACTAGGTTGAGTAGACGACCATGTCTCTCGGTGAATGGAGAATTCTCAGGAATCCTTGAAGCTAGCTCCTTGATTTGTGGAGGAATTTTTACAAGGTTGACTTGGATAGTTTTCCTGCGAAGTGAATCCATAACCTACAAAACAGGAACAAAGATGAATTTCCAAAATCCTTGAAATGGTTAGTGGATGCATATGATGCTCATGATGTCCATGATGTTATGCACAAGTATATATGTACAAGAAAATCACACAAGTTCCTAGTTTAGGCTTGCATGGGATTTCATAGGTAAGTACCCTCTTGAAGCTTAGTTGGCTCAACCTGTCTTAGAAATAGTAACCGGGTTCTAAGGAGCTTAATATCACTGGATTGTTTCCTTGTTCATTGTTTCAATTCAGCCTCTTTACTGGCGACCGAAATATTCCAAGGAACCAACCCTCAATGAGTGTAGTATTTAGTATCTACCAACTTCGGACTGCACCAAAGCCGGTCATCTCACTACATCCTAAAAAGGCCAAGTTGGTCAAGTAAAGGTTTTAGAAGTTCGTTAGTGCTTCATGACATCACTCAGCGGCCCTGTATTCTCTTTGATTGACTCAAAGGCTACCGGTACCCACAAATATGTCACACTAACATAGCTATTTCTTAGACCGTGTCGGTAAACCCCACACAGTTTCCACAACGTATTTCTATTTACCTATAATGTTTCCCAAATTCGGGTGGAGGATTTCAAATCCAAACAATAAAACCAAAGTGTAAAGCAAACAAGTCAAGCAATTGTAAGCAAATAAAGGTGATCTAAACCTTAAGGTAACCCAACTTTTATATTTTCCCCAGCAGAGTCGCCAGTTCTGTGATACAGTGGGAGAACTGACTTAAGGTTTTGCATTTCGTCGCAAATGTTGCGGTTTAGCAAGAGTCGCCATTGACTTTTATTTTATCCAAAAGGAAAGGTAAAAAAGCACAGGAAAGACCTTTGAGATGTTTTCTTGGGTTCGGGGGGTAGATTATGAAAAGGGAAGGTGCTAGCACCCTTTTCATCCATGGTTTTCCATGGGCTCTTAGTTACTTGCTTAGATCACTTTCTTTGCTTTTGAAATTGTTTGAAATGGTGCTTTGTGTTTGGTGTGATTTTGAAAGTATTTTGAAAAGAGGCCATCGTTTATGCAATATTTGTAATGATTCTCGTTCGTAAGAATGTATACAAAGATGTTTGTCTTTTAAAAAATGTTTCAATGTTTTTTTAAAGGTGTTTGGAAAATGTTTTGAAATGTGTGTGTGTTTGTTTTTGAAAATAGCAAGGATTTTTTTGAAGAGATCAAGTAACTAGGAACTATCTACCCTACTTAAATGTCTTTCCTATGCATTTTTATTCCTTTGACATTGTTGATTTACCATTGATTTGGTAAACAACCCTATCTTTGGATGTTAAACGGGACGGGCGTGGGTCATCGTATAACCATGATAGCAATGTTGTCAAGTATCTTAGCATGTTTGAGGGATAAAGATCATTTTGTTTAGGCAACCTTTTGATAGCGTCATCGAGGGACTATGATCTTTTTGTTTTGTTTTGTTTTGCCAAGATACTTTGCATGCATACCATGGCCATTTGTTTAAGGCAACCAAGGTAGTGAAACCCTAGGGGTGCTTGTGTGCAATATGTGTCATTTTACATGCCTTTGATTGTCTTGTATTAGGTCATTCTATTTGTTTGTTTTTTGTCTTATCATGCAAACCCTAGTTTTACTAAACATGGTATAAATGCGATAAATTGCATAAATGTAAACTAAACTATTACAACAATTATTATGGGAGGGGAGATACAAGTTTTTGAATGGGGATATTGCACAACGATAAACCCTAAAATACTATTACAACCCAAATGAATTATTGTGCAAAATAAATAATATACAAATATTTAAATATGCAATGCAATGTATTTATGCAAAAAAAAAATATTTTGTATTTATTTAATGTATGAGAAAATAGTTTATATAAACCCTAGAAAAAGGGAAAAATAATATTATTATTTTTGAAAGGGGGAAACCCTAGTTTTAATTAAAAGAATATATAATCTATATTTATTTTATTTTGTCCATTTTTGTACAAGAAATAATAAATAATATTATTAACAAATATTAAAAATTAAAATATGTATGGAAATAATATTTTATGTGTATGAATAATAAAAATAAAAATGTATAGTATTTTTTATTATTTACAAGTTATTTTAAGAAATGATTTCTTATTCTATTAAATAAACTATTTTTATGTAAAAAAATAATAAAAAATAAAATACAAATGTGAAAATAAACAAATTATTTTTGGGCATTTTTATCATTAGAAAAAATATATGCAAGTAATAAATATAAAAATATGCAAGAAAATACAAAAATATAAGAAAATAATCAGGGGGTGCAAAAGTAAATTGGGGGGTGTGAAAAGTAAAAACAAAAAGGTCAAATGCAACAAAAAGCCCAAGCCAGCTCATCTTCGTCCCTGTCCTTCAGCTATGCGCGCGTTTTTGCTTCAACTCTGTAACTTTCACATGCTTGCACAAAAACAAAATCTCATAACATAAAAAATGTAGCTTGTAATCTCACGATTCCAATGATATAAATTCATAACCTAACTCTAAAAGATCAGGGAGAATTTTATCAGCCCTAAATCGTGACCTAGAAATTTCAGCATGTTCATCATTCAAATTCTCTTAGCTTAGTTAATATAAATGGAAAGTATGCATATGTACAGCTTCACCATGCTAGAGACTACATTTTTGCTTCACAAATCGTGGCTTGAGGATGCCTAAATAGAGAGATAGAGTTTTGAAAAATACCTCCTTCAGCTGGATTTGGATATGGAAATGTGGGGACTTTGAGTGAGGCCTGAGGATCGTGTGAGCTTCCTTGAAGTTCCCTCAAGCTATTCCAATGCTTAGCTGGCTTTGTGGATGGATGAAACTCCATGTAGAAGTCAAGCTGCAACCTTCCAAAGTGAAAATGGCAATGGCTGAAACAGAGCACACAGTTGCAGGATGAATGCTTGGATAGCTTTGATATGATGTATGGAAGGTGTTTGAAGTGTTGAAACAAGAAACGCACGAGCCAAAAATGAAATGGCTAGTGTTTTATAAAAACTGGTTTTTTGGGCAGAAAAATGAGGTTTTTCAGTTTGGGGGAGTTTTGGATGCTCTCAATTCGTGTCTTGGCTTGTGATAAGTTTGTGAAGATGTCTAGAATGATACCAAGTCCACCCTTTATCAGATGTACAAGTTCTTTGGACTTTTGCAACTTTTCTTGCTTTTGAAGAAAAGTGAAGTGACTTTTGCCAAAGGCCTATACTTGCTTGCTTGTGGGCTGCAGAGAGTTGGTGAACAATGCTTGATATCTGTGGAAATTTTCTGTACCAAAGGAACAAGTCCAAGGCTCAAGGCTGATAAAGTTGGAAAAGCTTGCCTTTTTGAAAATGGCAATGTGCACTTTTGGGCAAAAATGGAATTACAACTTGTACAATGCTTCAAAAGTGAAAATAAAGCCTTTATCCACTGAGTTTGCATTTAATTATGGAGTGTAGAAGGAGTTTAGGACCTTTAATGCAAGGTACAAGCATGCTTGATCAGATTTGCAACTTGATGCATTGTGAAAATGGCTTGAACAAAAGTGACAAAATGCCAATTTCTCTTCTTCGATTCTCCCTAACCACAAATGATCTTGGAGAGTTCTTGGACATTTTGGAAAGCTTGCAACATTCTCTACAATCCATATTTGAAATTCATTTTGAGATACCTCTTGGAACTAGGTGAAAAATGTCCATGAAGTTGGGTCAAAACCTGCCTAAATTAGGGCAAATTTTCACTAAGTTATTTAGTTCATGGACCCCTATTCACAAGTTAATAACTTGATATCCAAGCATCTTTTGGGAAAACTTTGTGAAGAAAAGTTGTAGATTTCATGGAGTACTACAACTTTCATGTTGTAAGTTTTCTTTGAATCCAATTGCATCATGGTGAAAAAATGGTGAAAAGTTGGGAAAAAATAAGAAAATTTCCATACTTAGAAAATTTCTAAGATATGAAAAAATTTCAAATTAAAACCCTAATTTGAAAAATTGATTTTCTTGGTCAACAAGTTTCATATTTTGACATATCTTGATAAATTATGACCCTTGGCACTTGACTTTGACCAAAAAGTCAAAGTTTGACTTTTCAGTGCACAATTGACTTTTGATCAGTTGACTGGAAAAATCATTTGTCAACCCAATGAACTTGAGATCTTTTGAACCATGCAATTAGGTCAAGATGATTCCATTGAGTCCTTGAAATCATTTTTGAACCCAATTGGTCATTGGTTAGGTTGAAAATCAGAAATTTCCCTTTCTCAGTCAAAACCCTAATTTTGACCATTTTGCCCTTTTGATGATTTGATCAAATTTCTTGAGGAGTTGTGATCCAAACTTGATCAAATGGTACATATGAGTCTAAAATGTTGTCGTGGATCAAAAATTATGAATTTTAACTGTAAATTGGTCATGGTTGACTTTTTCCCTAGTACAACTGATTTTTAGGTCAATTGTCCAATTGACTGGTCAAAAATGTGTTTCAAGGCTTAAAACTTAACATGAGCAATCTTAGGGGTCCAAGATGATGTATGAAAGTCACATGAAGCATTGATGGTCCAAAAATCCTTGTGCAAACCCAAACCCTAATTTTGGGTTATGGGTGCAAGGTGATGTCTTGAGCTGACCAAACCCTAATCTTGTCTTGAGTCCAAGAAGTCTTGTGAGAAAAATCTTGATGAATGAGAGGGAAAATTTTGGGGTAAAACACTAGGGAAGCTTGAAATCGATCGTATCTGATCGGTCCAAGTCTTACAACGTTGTAAACTGTTGTCTGGAGATAAGAGAGAATTAACCTTGCTAGTAGGGTTGCTTCGAGATGAAAGCCTGTATAGTAGGGCTATGAGAAGGAACCTGGGTGGTAGGATTACTTCAAAATGAGAGCCTGGATAGTAGGGCTATGAGAAAGAACCTGGGTCATAGGATTGCTTCAAAATGAAAGCCTGGATAGTAGGGCTATAAGAAGGAACTTGGGTCGTAGGGTTACTTCGAAATGAAAGCCTGGATAGTAGGGTTATAAGAAAGAACCTGGGTCATAGGGTTACTTCGAAATGAGAGCCTGGATAGTAGGGCTATGATAAGGAACCTGGGTCGTAGGGTTGCTTCGAAATGAAAGCCTGGGTAGTAGGGCTATAAGAAGGAACCTGGGTCGTAGGGTTACTTCGAAATGGGAGCCTGGATAATAAGGCTATTAGAAGGAACTTGGGTCGTAGGGTTACTTCAAAATGGGAGCCTGGATAGTAGGACTATGAGAAGGAACATGGGTCGTAGGGTTACTTCGAAATGAGATCCTGAATAGTAGGGCTATGAGAAGGAACCTGGGCCGTAGGGTTACTTCGAAATGGGAGCCTGGACAGTAGGGCTATAAGAAGGAACCTGGGTTGTAGGGTTGCTTCGAAATGAAAGCCTGGATAGTAGGGCTATAAGAAGGAACCTGGCTCGTAGGGTTACTTCGAAATGAGAGCCTGGATAGTAGGGCTATGAGAAGGAACCTGGGTTGTAGGGTTGCATCGAAATGAAAGCCTGGGTAGTAGGGCTATAAGAAGGAACCTGGGTTGTAGGGTTGCTTCGAAATGAAAGCCTGAATAATAGGGCTATAAGAAGGAACATGGGTCATAGGGTTACTTCGAAATGAGAGCCTGGATAGTAGGGCTATGAGAAGGATCCTGGGTCGTATGGTTACTTCGAAATGGGAGCCTGGACAGTAGGGCTATGAGAAGGAACCTAGGTCGTAGGGTTACTTTGAAATAAGATCCTGGATAGTAGGGCTATGAGAAGGAACCTGGGTTGCAGGGTTACTTCGAAATGAGTTTGGGTAAAACTTCATAGGGAACCTGGGTAAGGTTACTTTGTGATGAGTCTGAGTAGAACTTCAGGAGGAACCTGGGTAAGGTCGCTTTGATGAGTCTGTGTAGGACTGCATTAGGCCGCGCAGATAATTACTCTGTTTAGTTTCAGGAACTAATCTTGGACCTGTTGGAAATTGTGGATGATAACCATCTTTCCTGAAAAGGTACAAGATTAATTATATACGATGCATGAAATGCATTGTGTGAGGATGTTCTCAAAATAAATGAGATTATGCTATTATGCAATATGTATGCGCATGCCATGATGTATGCACATGAAATGCTATTGTGACATGTCTGAGTCTGGGAAAATAAATACCCGACTGCTGCTGGAGAATATAGCATTCCTGACTGTGGTAGAGGATTGTGATCCTTCTACTTTCGTCGGGGATGGTGAACGAAGATGACTATGCTGTAGATTCACTCCTTGTTTATGAATATTCTGCTAGGGAGAGACTCTGCTTGAGAATAACTCTGCGGGGAATAACTCTGTTGGAAGGTGAACTTCCGTATCTGAAGGAATAAACTCTATCGGAGATTGAGTTTCTGTGTCCAGAGAAATAAACTCTGCTTGGGAGATAAAAATTTACTGATTCACTAGCGACTATGAAATTCGGCTAGGGAACATACGTCAGGTTTTTGAATGACCCTGGCTAGGGAGGTTACTTCCTGTTCTGGAAAAGGCTGATGTTAATGCCTTTGAAAGCTTTTACTTTATAGGGAGTACTGATATAACGAGATCGCATGTACTGATGACTGTGTTCCAAATCCGTCTCTGCCTCGGTACTTGGTGGACAGAGTAACTGTCGAGTTTGACATTCTTTTAGTTTTTTTTATTCTTGTTTCTTAAGTTACGAGCAATTGTCTTTCTGTTTCCTATGCAAATATTTGTGAACAGCAATTATATTCAAATGCACATGTCAAGAATAACTCATTGGACGTTCTCGCAAAACAAAACAGAAAAAGGGAAAACAAACGTTTTTGTGTGTAAAAATGACTTGTATTAATTTTGAAGTTGGCCTATAACAGGCGCCATAAGAGAACGGCACCGTAAAAATAGAAGCTATATAGAATTGTGTGTAAGTAAAACAGCTATGTGAAACGATCCCATTGAGTTCCAACTCCGCTATTGCCCTAATGTCTTTGAGCGTCTCATCACTTTGCTACTTGGCCGAAGGTTAATTAAATTTATTGGTGTCGTCTGAGATTGATAATTGATACCGAAGTCTGGTCGCAAGATGATCCAATGAGACATAGTGATACGCTTTATATCCCTAACTTTTGCCTGGACCGCCCTTTCGGGTTTTCAATCCACCGGGATACCCTTTTTTTCCCAAGCCTCCTTTTTAGGTTTTCGACTTGCCGGGTGTACAGATTTTTTTCATTTTCATCCCTTATTTTTGCCCAAACCCTTTTTGTTCGCCGGGAAGCCCTTATTTTTGCCTAGGCCAGTCAACCTAGCGGGTCTTTTAATTAGGCGTAGTATCTTTTCACTATTTCTGCATTGACAGGGTGAGGAAGGTCGTCACCATCCATGGTGGTTAGAATCATAGCCCCACATGAGAAAATGTTCTTAACCATAAATGGCCCTTCGTATGTGGGGGTCCATTTGCCCTAGGATCACCTTGCGGCAGCATGATGCGCTTGATCACTAGATCCCCGACTTGATATTCTTGATGTCTGACTTTCTTGTTAAAAGCCTTGATCATTCGCTTTTGATACGTCTGACCATGACAGATAGAAGTAAGTCTCTTCTCATCGATTAGATTTAGCTGATCAAGTCGAGTTTGGATCCATTCATCTTTATTCAAACCTGCATCCTTCATAATCCCGAGAGAAGGTATCTGGACTTCAATGGGTAGGACTGCCTCCGTGCCATACACCAAAGAGTAAGGTGTTGCCCCTGTTAACGTCTGTGCTGAGGTACAGTATCCATGAAGAGAAAATGGTAACATCTCATGCCAGTCTTTGTATGTCACCGTCATCTTCTGTACAATCTTCTTGATGTTCTTGTTAGCTGCTTCAACAGCGCCATTCATCTTTGGCCGGTAGGGAGAAGAATTATGGCGTTGTATCTTGAACTGTTTACAAAGCTCGGTGATCATTGTGTTGTTGAGATTCATACCATTGTCAGTAATAATTATCGCTGGCACACCATATCAACAGATAAGCTTATGTCGAATAAACCGCACCACGATGTTCTTGGTTACTATAGCAAAGGAAGCTGCCTCAACCCACTTCGTGAAGTAATCAATGGCTACTAGGATGAAGCGATGTCCATTAGAAGCGGTGGGCCTGATTTCTCTGATCATGTCGATGCCCCACATTGCAAAGGGCCACAGAGATGTCTAGACTTTTAAGGGGACCAGAGGCACATGCACCTTATCAGCATAGATTTGGCACTTATGACAAGTTCGAGAGTGCTGATAACAATTGGCTTCCATAGTGGACTAGTAATATCCTTCCCGTAGGATCTTCTTAGCCATGGTGTGTCCACTGGAATGGGTTCCGAAGGTGCCTTCATGTAGGCCTGTCATGATCCTCTCTGCTTCTCTCTTGTCTACACACCATAGTAGTGTGGAGTCATGGTTGTGTTTATAGAGGATTCTATTACTGAGGAAGAACTTTACAACAAACCTTCTCAAAAACTTCTTATCATTGACAGATGCCCCTTCGGGATACTCTTAAGCCTCGAGATACCTTTTGACTTCGTGAAACCAGGGTTTGTATGCCACTTCTTCGGTACCAATTTCACAGCAGTGTGCTGGTTCATCCAACCTCTCAATGGTGATTTTGGGAGCTTCATTGTCCCACCTGACTTTGAACATAGAAGACATGGTAGCTAGCGCGTCCGCTAACTGGTTCTCCTCTCGTGGGAAATGTTCAAAAGTAACCTCCTCAAAGTGTGGGAGCATTGTCAATACGTACTCTTTGTACAGGATGAGATTCGGGTGCTTCGTATCCCATTCTCCTTTGATCTGACTTATTACCAAGGTTGAATCCCTGAAAACGTCCAAGAGTTTGATCCTGAGGTCAATAGCGGCCTTGAGTTCCATGATACAAGCTTCATACTCCGTCATGTTGTTAGTGCAGTTGTGACATAATCGGGCGGTGAAAGGAGTATGACAGCCTTCTGGAGATATGATTACAGCACCGATGCCATTACCAAGTGCGTTTGAAGCTCTATCAAAAACCATAGTCCATCGGGATCCCTCTTTGGGTCCATCATCCGGTCTAGGTTTTTCACAGTCAATCACCAGCATAATATTCTCATTCAGGAACTCAAAATTCATGGACTGGTAGTCATCCACGGCCTGATGAGCAAAATGATCAACCAATACACTCCCCTTGATTGCTTTCTGGGTTGTATATTGTATATCTTACTCGGTTACGATCATTTTCCATCTTGCTATTCTTCCTGAGAGTGCAGGCTTCTCAAAAATGTACTTGATCGGATCCATCTTCGATATCAACAAGGTAGTGTGGGTCAACATATACTGTCTTAGTCGGCGAGCAGCCCATGCCAAAGCGCAGCAAGTTTTCTCGAGCAGTGAGTATCTTGTCTTATAGTCGGTAAACTTTTTGCTAAGGTAGTATATTGCGTGCTCTTTTCGACCAGACTCGTCATGCTGCCCCAGCACACACCCCATTGAATTGTCTAGCACTGTTAGGTACAAAATCAAAGGTCTTCCTTCAGCCGGGGACATCAAAATTGGTGGTTCTTGAAGGTATTCCTTGATTCTTTCGAAAGTGGTATGGCATTCATCATTCCACTTTACCACTTGATCTTTCTTCAGAAGCTTGAAGATTGGCTTACAAGTAGCAGTCGGATGTGAAATGAACCTGGCGATATAATTCAAGCGTCCCAAGAAACCTCTAACTTCCTTCTCTGTACGGGGAATCGACATCTCTTGTATGGCTTTTACCTTCGCAGGGTATACCTGAATACCCTTGTCACTGACAATGAACCCCAGAAGCTTACAAGACCATACCCCGAAGGTGCACTTGTTCAGATTCAACCTCAACTTGTATATCTTCAACCTATCAAACAATTTATGCAGATGATTAAGGTGCTCTTCTTCGGTTTGAGACCTGGCGATCATGTCATCCACATAAACCTCTATCTTATGGTGAATCATATCATGGAACAAAGCGACCATGGCGCGCTGATAAGTTGCCCCAACATTCTTCAACCCGAAAGGCATCACCTTGTAACAGAAGGTGCCCCACTTTGTAACGAAGGTTGTCTTCTCCATGTATTTAGGAGCCATCTTGATCTGGTTGTAGCCAGAGAAACCATCCATGAAGGGGAAGATCTTGTGTTGCTCGGTGTTATCAACCAGAACGTCAATGTGCGAAAGTGGGAAATCATCCTTGGGACTGGCCCTGTTTAGGTCTCTGTAGTCCACACACATTCGTACCTTACCGTCCTTCTTAGGTACTAGAATGAAGTTAGCAACCCATTGTGGGTAGGAAGTGACAGCTAGGAACCCAGTGTTGAACTGCTTCATAACTTTCTCTTTGATCTTCTCTGACATTTCGGGACGCATATGGCGGACCTTCTGCTTTACCAGAGGGCAATCTTCTTTAGTCGGCAGGAGATGTACCACAATATCAGTGTCCAAACCAGGCATGTCTTCATAGGACCAGGAGAAGATCTCAACATAGTCGTGCAACATCTGTATCAACCTGTTTTTGATGCTAAGATCTAGATTTGCACCTATTTTAACCTCTTTTTTGTCTTCCTCAGAACCCAAGTTCATTGTCTCAACTGGCTCTTCGTGAAGCTGTATGGCCCTCTCTTCCTGCTGTAGTAGTCTAGCAAGCTCCCCGGGCACCTCACAATCTTCCTCACCTTTGTCCTCGGCTTGGTTAATCGGTTTTTTGAAGTTATAATGAGCAGTAGAAGAACTGTTATCAATGGGATCCAGAGTGGATATGGATCTGCAGTTTGATATGTGAGTGTGTGTAAGAGCATAACTGTATTTTAAAAAGCATGAAAGAAAAAACAGAGAGCGCAAAATTTGTATGCAAAAACGTCCAATGCTTTATTGATGACATGTAAAGATGGCATATAATAGCCCTCACAAATAGAACCGTTGTGTCCCTGGCAAGACACAAGGCCATAAAGTTTAAATTGTTCATTACAAGCTCAGGAAACAAATAAGACAATTACTGCGGAATGAAAGAAACTGGTATAAAATCTCAGGCCGTCCAATTACTAGGTCCAACGTTGGTAGTCGGGTAGATCCAGCTGTCAATGTCACAGTCTTCCTCGCTGTCTTCAATGGCGTTAACCCCATGATTGCCGATGCATATGGGAGGTCCTCCAGCCCGAGCGCGTCGAACAACCTTTTAAGCCCCTGTAGTAAATCCCAAACCAAATTTGTCAGTTTTGTGAGTGAAATCAGGGAGCTGACCCCAATTGGTACACCGACCTTCTTCAACTATGGCCCTGGCGTCCTTGAGAGAAGCCATCTTCAGAAGAGGTTTTTTGCTGGTAGTAGTTTCAGTTGATGCCAAGATCTGAGGGACCTCTTCGAAGTTCTGACAAGGAGTTTCTATGAATTCCCCGTCCATCTCTATGTACCGGAAGGAATTGAGGTGGCTCACCATATACTCCTCTTCACCCTGCACAATGACAATATTCCCTTTTACCGGATACTTCAACATTTGGTGTAGTGTGGAAGTAACTGCCCTAACCTCGTGGATCCAAGGACGACCCAACAAACAAGAATACGAAGGCCTGATGTCCATCACATAGAAGGTGGACCCAAAGGTCTGAGAACCCACTTTGACAGGGATGTCCACCTCCATGTGCACCATTCTTTTCAACCCATCAAAAGACCTTACCATAATGTTACTAGGATTTAAAGTTAACCCCTCGCAATCCATCCGGTCCAACGCCTTCTTGGGCAGAACATTCAGCGAAGACCCAGTATCTACTAACACATGAGCCATAGTGTTTCCCCTGCATTCAATTGAGACATGCAGAGCATCATTATGCTTCCTTCCCTTCGGTGTCAAGTCTGCATCGGAAAAACCCAGCCCATTGTCAGTAGTCAGGCTGGCCATGCAATCTTTAAATTGATTAGCTAAAGTCTCTTGTGGCACATGCGCAGTTTTGAGGAATGCAATCAAATCCTTCGCATGGGACTCAGAGCATAAAAGCAAGGATAACATGGATATCTTTGAGGGGGTATGCCCTAACTGCTCGACCACATTGTAGTCGCTCTTTTTAATTATTTTCAATATTTCCTCTATCTCTTACTTAGAGGCTTACACAACAATTTTTCTAGGCGCCTCCATCCGGGCAGGCTCGCCTATGATTTCTTTTCCTCGGGTCCCAGATGACTCGTCGACGAGAGTGATAATTGGAGTAAAAACAGGAGGAGTAGTTGATGTACCAGTAGGAGTAGTAGACGGAATAACAATATGCCTCTTGACAGTCTTTGGGAAATCTCGGGAGAGAAGACCCTTCCACTTCGGGTAACCTTACTGGTCCCGACAATGTTACTTACATCAGGATCAACCTCTTCACTCTTCATATCTTGTTTGATTCCATGATAGTACACATTAGCACCATAATGCCAGGGGACAACCTTGTCCGAGGTATACGGGACATGACCAGGAGAGGTGATTATTAGCGGAGCGACTCTTGGAACAGATGTAATCCTAACAGGTCTTCTCGAGGAAACCTTGGAAGGATTGGAAGAAATGGTTATAATAGCAACATCTTCAACTGGAATAACAAGAATCATAGTTTTCTCGAACAAAATCTCTTTGTTATTCATCAGGCACTGAATACCTGACTTCAGCAAGTGACAACCAGAAGGCAGAGATGAGCACATGTGGAAACCTTCACCATAACCCGGAAATAAATCGGCCGATAAGAAATTCTTCTTGACAGTCATGAGGGGAGTAGAAACTTCATCAACAGAGGTCACAAACAGATCGATATCAACAACATTAACTCCACGACCGTGTTTAGGCATGGGGGCAGTTATGACATTTGGCTTCTCCGGAGCATTAAACTTTATTTCCTTGGCTTCAATCAGGTCTTGTACTTTATTTCTCAGAGCCCAACAGTCATTGGTATTGTGGCCAGGACTCAGAATGGTAGGCACAACGAGCGTTTGGGTTATATAGAGGAGATGTGGTGTTTGGGTTCTTAGGAGCCTCTTTCAAGATCGTTAGGTTAGATCTCAGCAGATGGGGTAGCACTTCAGCCGGTGTCATGTTGATTCGAGTAAATTGTCGTTGTGGTCTTTCTACCCTTTGTTGATTGTTGCATTGTGAAGCAACTGCAGGCCTAGGTATCATTATGGCACTTACTGTCTGACGGTGTTCAGCTCTGCTTTGGCCTCTCGAACTACATATGGCATTGGCTTCCTTCTTACCAGCAAAAGGCTTCTTTACTGAACTCGAAGATGTATCCTTCTGTATTTTACCACTCCAAATCCCAGCTTTTACTCTCTCTCCAGTTAGGATTAGCTCGGTGAAACCAGTTGTGATACGGTAGGAGAACTGACTTGAAGGTTTTGCTTTTGATCGCAAATTTTGCAGTTAGCAAGAGTCGTCGCCGACTTTTCTTTTATCCAAAAGGAAAGGTGAAAAAGCACAGGAAAGACCTTTGAGATTGTTTCTTGAGTTCGAGGGGTAGATTATGAAAAGGGAAGGTATTAGCATCCTTTTCATCCATGGTTTTCCATTGGCTCTTAGTTACTTTCTAGATCACTTGCTTTTGTTTGAAATTGTGCTTTGTGTGGTTTTTGAAAGTATTTTGTAAATAGGCCATTGTTTAGGCAATCTTTGTAATGATTGTCGTTCGTAAGAATGTATACAAAGATGTTGATCTTTTGAAAATGTTTTCAATTTTGTAAGATGTTTTGAAAGTGTAAGTGTTTGTTTTTGAAAATAGCAAGGATGTTTTATTTGAAATGGAGCAAGTAATTAGGAGCAATCTACCTACTCAAATGTCTTTCTTGTTCATTTTCTTTTCTTTTGACATTATTGTCTTACCAATGATTTGGTAAGCAACCCTATCTTTGGATGTAAACGGGACGGGCGTGGGTCATCGTATAACCATGATTAGCAATGTTGCAAGGTATCTTAGCGTTCTTTTTGAGGGACTAAGATCATTTGTAAGGCAACTTTAGATAGCGTCATCGAGGGACTATGATCTTGTATTTGTTGGTTTTTTTGCTAAGATACCTTACATGCATAATATGGCCATTTTGTATAAGGAAACCAAGTGGAATAACCCTAGGGGTGCTTGTGTGAAAGTGTGTCATTTTCATGCTTGTTTTTGTCTTGAATTAGGGTTTTCTATTTGATTGATTTTATCTTCCCATACAAACCCTAATTACTAGCATGTTATGTAAAAGCAACAAATTGCGAAATTTAAAGTTATTACGCTATTACAACATTTGTGGGAGGGGGTATACAATTTATGAATGAGGATTGCAATAATATAAACCTAATTAATTTATTACAACCAAATTGAATATGTACAAATAATTGAAGAAATATATAAAGTACAAATGCAAATTGAAAGAAATAATTTTTTTTGTGTTTGGATTTTTTATATGAAAAAAAGTTTTAACCTAAACCTAATTAGAGAAATATAATTAAATCAAAATTAATTTAAATTATATAAGAAAAAGAAATTAATTAAGAAAAGATATTCTGAATAAAATCCTAATTCTATTTAATTGATTAAAAGGAAATAAGTTTAAAGAAAAAAAGTATTTTTTGTATTTTTGTCTTGAAAATAATATGTGTTATGAAATATTTTTGATCTTTTTTATATTAAAATAAATATAGTTAAATAAATAATAATCTAGTTTTAAATTAATTTACAAGGAAATTAGTATAAATAAATAAAGTATAATGAATAAAACAATTTTTTATGTGGAAAAATAATTAAATTATGTCAAAATATAAATTTATTATTTTTATACATTTTATGATTTGTTTTGGTATTTTTAGAAAATATATTTAAAAGAAAAATAAATAAATAAATAAATAAAAATAAAATGGGCCAAGGGGGTGTCACAAGTAACCAAGGGGTTAGTCAGAAAAAAAATAGAAAAAAAAAAGCCAGGCCCAAAGGGCCCAACGCCTGCAAACAAAATCAGAAAAATATTAAAATGTGAAAAAGAGCAAAAATGGTCACGTTGGGGCTTGAACCCAGGACCATAGGGTGAACAGGCGCGCGCTATACATCCGTTTATATAAACAAAACCATAAATATATAAGGCAAATCAAGTCCTGATGACTTCATCTTCAACCTCCAGCCGGTGTACCTGTAACTTCTTCATTTCTCAACAAAAATGGAAAGTGACAAAATGAAAGTTGTTGCATTCTTTCTCACGAATCTAACCATGTAAATAACTAAGGCTGAAAGTCAAAGATAAATGAGAATTTCTCTAGCCCTAATTTAAACCCTAAAAATTTCAGAAACTTCAACTCTAAAATTCTCTAAGCTCAGGCCATATAAATGCAAACTATGGATATGTACAGCTTCGTGGCAATGAGGTCTACATTTTATCTTCACAAATGCAAGCCTAAAAATGCCTAAGTAATGAGATAGAAGTTCAAGAAAAATACCTCAAAACTGGAAATCGTGAAATGTAAATGAGCTTGTTTCAGGCAGTGCTGATGATCAGGTTAGCTTCCTTGGACCTCTAGGAAGCTAATGTAATGGCTGGCTTGAGCTGAGGATGGATGGAATGGTCTGGAGAAGTCCAGCTGTGATGCTCTGTTTTTGGTTATGGAAGACAGGGAAAATGGTGTTACAGAAATGAAACAGGAACATGGATGAGTTATTCTTGATGCAGGGAAGCTTTAGAAACTAAAAGGCCAAGAAACGCACGAGGGAAATGTGAGTTTGGTATGTAAAGTTAGAACTTGCACAACAATGGTGTTTTAAGACAATTTATGGCTAGAGGGAGTTTGAGTGAGTTTCAGGGTCTTTTTGCTCATGTGTCAACTTGCAAATAGTGTGTATACTTATAAGCAAGAGGTTTTGAGGCTTGTAACAACTCAGAATTTGAATTTGCATCCTTAAGCCAAGCATGTGATTTTTGAGAAAACAAGTTTCAATGCTTGTGTAATTGCTAAGATAGAGTGGTTAAGTTTAAACACACTTGCTTCTGACTTTGTAGGTGAAGTGTGATCAGAGGGAACAAGTTAGAGGCTCAAGAGTGGACTTTATGCAAAAAGCTTGCTTTACAATAATGGTATTGTTAGCTTTCTTCCCAAAATGGCAATGTGTATTGGATAAAGCTTAAATCACTTGGATTATAGCTCAAAAGTTTTTGTAATCCATTAATTATGGGGTGACAAACAAGTTTGAGGCCTGCAAAGCAAAGATCATGCAGCCTAACATTGATTTGCATTTGTGTTCATCATGAAAATGACCTATAATTCAAGTGACAAAACACCAACTTCATCTCTTCGATTATCCATACTCAAGAATGATCTCAATGAGTTCTTGGACATTTTGGAAAGCTTAAAATGTTCTCTATAACTCATATTTGAATTTCTTTTGAAGATTCCCCTTGGAACCATGTGAAAAATTTCCATGAAGCTAGGTCAAACATCTGCCTAACTAGGGCAAAATTTCACTAAGTTATATTTAGTTCATGAGCATGTATTCACAAAATTATAACTTGAGATCTAAACATTTTTAGGAGAAGTTGTGAAGCAAAGTTGTAGATTTCATGGATATCTACAACTTTCATGTTGGAAGTTTCTCTTGAATCATCTTGCATCATGGTGAAAATTTGGATCAAAGTTATGAAAAAACATGAAATTTCCAACACTTAGAAAAATTTCTAAGTTTAGAAATTTTGACTTTTCAAAATGAAATCTTGACTTTTTTGATTTCTTGATGAATAAGTTTCATATTTTGACATGTTTTGATGGATTATGATCTTTGGCACTTGAATTTGACCAAAAAGTCAAAGTTTGACTTTTCATAATACAATTGACTTTTGATCAGTTGACTGCAAAATTCATCTGTCAATCCAATGTACTTGTAATGTTTTGAATCATGTCATTAGGTCAAAATGATGCAATTGGACTTTTGAGATCATGCCTTAAACCAATTGATCATTTTCTAGGTCAAAAATAAGAAATTGCCCTTTCCTAGTCAAAACCCTAATTTTGACCATTTTGCCCTTTTGGAGTTTTGATCAAATTTCTTGAGGAATTATGGTCCAAACTTGATCAAATGATACATATGGGTCTAAAATGTTGATGTAGATAAAAAATTATGAAGTTTAACTGTAAATTGGATATGGTTGACTTTTTCCCCAATACAAATGATTTTTAGGTCAATTGTTCAATTGACTGGTCAAAAGTGTGATCCAAGGCTTGAAACTTAAAATGAGTAATCTTGGGGGGCACATAATGATCCTTTAAATTCATATGAAGCATTGATAGTACAAAAACCCTTGTGCAAACTCAAACCCTAATTTTGGTCATCAGTGCATGAGGAGGTGTCTTGAGCTGATCAAACCCTAGCGCAGTCTTGAGTCCAAGAGATCTTGTGAGCAAAATTCTTGATAAATGAGAGGGTAAATTTTGGGGTACAACACCAGCTGACAAGCTGCCGATCAAATGATTAAAGAATGGACCAGATAGCGTCCCCAGAAACATAGCAACCAGCTTCCTATCAGACAACGGGGGTTGGACTCTCCCAGCCAAGTCTCTCCACTTCTGTGCATAGTCCTTAAAGCCTTCACCTGCACCCATGGACATACTCTAGAGTTGAGTATGAGTAGGAGCAAGGTCGGCGTTGTATTGATACTACTTATAAAAAGCAGCAGCTGGATCTTCCCAATTTCGGACATTGGCTCTCTCCAGTTGGTAGAACCATTCAAGCTGAGTCCCTGACAGACTATCTTGAAAGAAGTGAACCCATAAATTTCTATCAGCGGTGTGGGGCTGAATCTTCCTGATGTAGGAACGAAGATGGAGTTTTGGGCAAGACACCCCATCATATTTAGCAAAAATTGGAGCCTTGAATTTCTGCGGGATGACCACTCCCGACACCAATCCCAATTCTTCAAAATCCAACCCAGGTATTCTCTGGATCTCCATAGCACTCAGACGGTCTTCCAACTGCTTGTACCTATCCTCAGTAGGAGGGTACTGTTCATCATTGTAATCAGTGTCATTGTCAGATGCTTCAGGGGTAGGGTCCTTCTCCCTGGTTTCATCTTTCTGATTCTCCCCTTCCCTTGATGAGGATGTCAGCTCAGCTGCCTGCTTCAACGGTCCTTTAATCCTTCTCCCTATGTTTAGGATACCAGCGATCTTCTTCTTCTTTCTGTCCTTCAGAATAAGGGCCTTCAGATCCTCCTGCCCTTTGGCCAAGGCCACAATCATTTGCTGAAATTGGGCGTTTTGTGCCTGGAGATCTTTGATGTTTTGTTCGGAAGATATTTCTGCTGAAATAAACAGCGAAGAAGATGAGAAACCTGTAATGATACCTGTTTATGTGATGCTATGAATGGGATGCGTATGCAATGATTTCAAGGATTCTTAAAGGCTCAGATTTGTTTAACCAAAAGAAACACACGTTAATTGCATTAATAAGTTCGAATTGTCACAAAGAATTCCTTTTAGGCTTACAATTAAACAAAACAAAACATAAAAAAAGAAACTAGGTCTCCCAGGAGCGCATCCTCTTTGGCGCGATGTAGGAATTTATGTTCCTTTCTTCATGAAGTAGCCTAGTGAGCTCCAGGACCTTCTTCTCGCTAGCATAGAACTGAGATTCAAATGTGTCCCACTCCTCTTTGAGTTGAACCCAAGACTTTTGTAACTCTTCATGATCGGTTGGCATGTCGGGATGATGACCAAGTGAAGTAGTGTCTCCTTCAGTAGCTGGCTCCACAGTTATTGGTAGGATAGCTGGGTAAGGCATTTGTTGTACCCCAAAATTTGCCCTCGCATTTTTCCCCAAGAAATCTCAGCTTCAAGCCTTTCCTGATTTTTCAAACTGACTCAAGAATCGGACAAACGGACTTTTCTTGTCAGTCAAGCGAAATTAGGGTTTTTACTGATTTTCAGGACTCTGGACTGTTTCACAGTTGGCTTAGGGTTTTGGATGATTTTTGGTTCAATTTTGATCAGGCGAGCGTTATTTGGCATTTAATCAAGAATTAAGGTTTCATGGGCATATTCTCAGCAAAATTAAAGTTCCACAGTACTTTGCAAGTTACTCCAAGGTTTAGGTTGAATTCGCATTGTTTTGACTTAATCAGTAAGAAGAGGCAGTTGGGTTGAATTCATGTTGTTTTGTTTGAGCCAGTCAAAGAAGATGTGCAGTTTGGAATTACAGTGCTTGGCAACGAATCAGTGGAAGAAAAGGAATGCGTCTGATCAGTTTATTTTGGTTAACTGCTGCTTTGTTTTGGATATTGGAAAAGACAGGTTTAATTGATCAATATTACTAAGACATTGTTTTATTTAAGTTATTTATTATTCTAAATTGAATGATTGAAATTTATTTTTCAATTGTTTTAATTCAAAGAGTTTTAAATAAATAAATAAACGATAAAGAGAAAATAGAATTAAATTGGATAATGGAAACTTTTATTTATCTTTAAATTAAATGTACAATTGATGTTTGGGATTTAAATTACAAACATTGTTTTTACATTGATTTAAATTTAAATAAAGGGGAAAACTATCCTATTTGTTTCTAATTCTTCGTTCTTCACTTCGCTCCGGTGCTCCATTTTTCATCTGCAAAAGGAAAAAAGAGAAAGTCAAAAGCAGTTGAATTAATTAAAGACAGATAAAATTTGCAATCATCATTAAGGGCCACTGACTGGGATCAGTTGACCCTCTCTGCAAATCACGGGATTTCTCCCGGTTCACAAAGAGGGAAGAATTTTATCGAATGCAAAATGTCAAATGCATAAATTCAAGACTTCAAACTGCATAGTTCAAGTTCAACCAAACTGGAAAAATCAAAGAAAAGTACAGTTTGCTGTCACAAATGCCAAAGTCTACTCAAAGATATCAAAGAAGATAAAAAAAGTGCAATTTACTGTCAAAATACAAAGTCTACTCAAAAGCTGTCAAGAGAAGATTTTGAAAGATATCAAAAGAGCACAAAAGCTGGATAAAGTATGCAGAGGAAAGTGATGCAAGCAAGCTAACTCTAAATCATCATTTCCCATCAAGTGGCCACTTTCAGAAAGTACAGTAAAAAACATTAAAAATTCTTTCAACTGTACTATAGAGAGAGAAAAAGAAGAGATAGAGGCAGGTTTTTTCAGGCTTAGGCAGGATAGGCAGAAGATACAAGAAAAGATATACAAAAGAGAACACAGTTCAGCAGGCAAGAGAGGGGGGAGGAAAATATACAAAAAACTGAGATACAAAAAACGGCCTCAGCAAGAACTATCAAAAACCAATAAAGCCTAGACAGAACCGGCTCCCAGAAGCACACCAAGTAAAAACCTGAAGCATACCCTGCCTCAACATACACAAAACCTGCTAGGCATCCAACCTGCTAAAAACCATACATCAAACAAACACCAAACCTGTAACTATGCCTTAAAACCTCCAGCCCATAAGCCAGCTTAAGGCCAAGCCTCACCAAATCATACAAAGACTCCCCACTGCATAAAAACAAAGAGAAGGATATACAAACTGTTCAACAAACCAACACAAAGAGAAGGATATACAAACTGTTCAACAAACCAACACAAAGAGAAGGATATACAAAACTGCTAGCACAAAAGAGAACAAAAAAGGATCCAAGGCCTGAAAACACCAAGCTCTAAACCAGAAACAAAAAGCCATAACCTCATACCTGTCAAAGAGCCTCAAGAACCCAACCTACTGTCATAACCTCAAACAAATTCAAACATGTTCAAAGAAAAAACCTGAGACCAACATGGCATTAACCTGAACCATACCAAGCCTGTACCATTAAAGCCTCATCCTGTCAAACACCTCAAACCCATCCTAAAACCAAGCAAAACCTGCAATCAAACTAAACACAACCAGTTCAAAAGGCCTGAAACCTCTACAAGCCTGTCAAGCCTAACCAGAATCTGCATTGGCCAAGCCCTCAAACTTGCTAAGGCCATCAACATACCAACCTGCATATCCCCAACCCTGCCTTAAGCTTACAGAAGAAGGACCTTACCATGTTCCAAGTCTAAAAGTATCAAAACATGCACCATTCAGTAAAAACCTTAAAATCAATCATACCTGCTTGAAGCCTTGCAACAAAAAACAAGTTCACCAAGCATCTAGGCCCTTAGAGGAAGCGCTCATCATTGGGCGATCAATAAAACATTCCAAAGGCACATCGTTCAGAAGCATACAAAAACTCTAGGCCTCAGAATTTCTTCATCACGGGCAAACACATCCAAAGGCAAAGTGGACAATAGAGAAGAGGAAAGAAGTGAACTCAGAGACTCTTCATCAGAAGCAAGCAAGCATTTCAACAAAGCATATCAATCTCGGAAGGCCAGCAATAACAATTCAAGGCAACAAGCTCAGCATATTCAAAAGCATACGAATGCTCAAAGGCAACATGTAGTAGAAGAGAAGAGATAAAGAAGTGAATCTGTTTCAGGATAAGGTTTTCAGTACAAAGATCATCATCAAACCCCTAAGGAAGAAGAAAAGATAAAAGTTACCAAAGTCAGCTTCATCGTGCAAGCCCTCCATCGCTGAGCCTCCTGAGCGCCACATCCCCTGTCTCTCCTCCTTCTCCAAGGTCAGGTAGTATGTTCTTCTCCCTCTCTTTTTCTCCTTCATCTCATAATAACAAAATTAAGGTTTCAGCTCAAAGTGAATGAACATGCAATTCATAAAAAAGGGACATAAGAAACATTGAAATCAAACCTCGTATCACAAGACCACTGGGCTCATGCCATGGAGGGAAGAGAGATTTGGGGAGAGCGACGCTGGTGGCTAGACAGAGGGATTGTAACCGGAAAACGAAGAAGACGAAACCCACGAACGGCACTGTCCAAACCCTAAACGCGTTATCAAATGAACAATAATTCTCAAACCCTAAAAACGCTGCTCCAAACAATCAATGGGCCTGACCCGTTTCTAATTTTCGCCTAAGCCCATTAAAATGCCTCCTCTTCTTTTAACAAAAACATTAATACTAACCCTTTTTTTATATTATATAAACAATAATTTCTTTTTATTTATTCTTTGCAAAATCCTATTCATAATTAAAATACATTTTTGTCATATATTAAAAAATTGAAAATACTTTCTTCTTTTTATTTATTTACTCTTTTAATTAAAATATATTTTGTACATACTAAGTAAATATACATTTTTTTGCATAATTTAATTTCTTAAAACATTTTGTACATAACAATTTAAAAATACTTTTTTAACATACATAATTTAATTTTGGACATTTAATACTTTTTGTATATAATAATAAAAATACATTTTTACACCATGTAATTAAAATTGAAAACTTTTTCCATTCTTTTAATCTTAAAACATTTTGTACATAACACATGGAAATATACTCTTTTTTCTCAAAATATCATTTTCACAATTTAATTAAAACTTGAGCATTTAATATAAAACATTTTTCTTTTATACATATTAAAAATACATAAATCAAAGATTCATTAAAACACATATCTAGGTCAAATACCCTAATACACTTCAATTTCACATTTCGCACCTGTAGATAATTACATACTCATATACATGTACACTTACACAAATACATTCACATTGCCCTATACACATTTGTTTATCTTATATTTGTATATTCGATATTTACATTTGGTCGCAAATTCGATTTGGTTGTAACTTATTGGATACTATAAGTCTCATCCCCATTCATACACATGTACCCCCACTCCCGGATACTATTTTGTAATAGCGTAGATTTTACATTTCCGCACTTTACAGTTTTCCAATTATACCATGGTTAGACCTAGGGTTTGCATGTACATAAAATCAAACGCTAGATAACCTAATACAAGACAAATACATGTAATCAATACACAATCACACTTGCACCCCCTAGGGTAATCCCACATGTTGCCTTCCAAAATGGGCCATGCTTGCACTTCGAGTTTCTTTGGCAAAACAAAATCAAATGATCATAAGTCTCAAAGTGTTGCCTAAACGGAATGATCATAGTCCCTTCAAAACAAATTGCCAAAGACACTTGGCATCATTGCATTCATGGTCCATACGATGACCCGCGCCCGTCCCGAATAAACTTCCTAAACGCAAGATTGTCCACCAATTTCAATGGTAGAACAAAATTGTTAAAAGGGGTCAAAACATAACAAAAACCTTTGAGTACAATAGGGTAGACAAAACTCTTAGTTACTTGAGATCAATTTGCAAAGACACTTGCCTTCTTTTCAAAAAAAAACACAATCCACAACACTTTCAAACAAACTCTCAAAAACATTTGAAACATCTTTTCGAAAAGATCCACACTTTTGTAAAACACTCAATCACGAGTCAAATACATTAGTTGCCTAAGACAAGGCATCTTCTTCCAAAACATTTTCAAAAGCACCCACACACACACCATTTTCAAGAAATCGAAAATCAAGGCAAGTGATCTAAAAAACCAAGTAACTAAGAGCCCATGGATAACCATGGATGAAAAGGGTGCTAATACCTTCCCTTTCCATAATCTACCCCCCGAACCCAAGAAAAATCTCAAAAGGTTTTTGCTGTGCTTTTTTAACCTTTCCTTTAGGATAAAATAAAAAGTCGGTGGCGACTCTTGCTCAACCGCACAAGTGCGAATACGAACGCAAAACAATAGTCAGTTCTCCCACCGTATCACAGAATTGGCGACTCTGCTGGGGATAACTTAAAAGTGGAGTAACCTTAGGGTTTAGATCACCTTTGTTTTCAATTGTTTGCTTTGTTTGCTTTTATATTTGTGGGCTTTGCATCAGAGTTTCATAGATCCTAACCCGGATCTGGGAAATACCCTTTTTAGGTAGCATAATCTGTGAGGGACCTGTCCGGCGTAGACCGACATGGGTGAAACAGTGGCTACGTTGGTGTGGCATCTTAGTCTGTACCTATATCCCTTGTGTTGCAACGGGGAGAATATAGGTCTTCTAAGGAGTCATTAAGCACCAACCGACCTTAGAACCTTAAATTGACCAACTTGGCCATTAGAACAGTAGCAGTATGCTACACTCATTGAGGCTAAACTCTCGAGATGGTTCCGGCCGCGAGAAAAGGTTGCGATGCTGGAGTTATGACCGATTGAGGGTAGCCAATGATTTGAGATCCTCTAGAACCCGGTTACTTTTGATAAGACAGGTTTTAACCAACAAACTGAAAGAGGGTAGTACCTGAACCTCATGCAAGCCTAAACCTAAGGCCTTGTGTGCTTTGTGTGAATATGTTTGCCTGTATATACACTCACTTGCTTGTGCATGCATGTACATAACATCATGACATCATACCATAGCATTTTCAATAACCATTTCAAGGATCTCGAGGGTTCTTTTTGATGCAGGGTTACGTTGAACCAGACGTTTACCAAGAGGCAAAGAGGTTTCTCCTCTAAACTAATCCAGTCAAAGATCAAGTACAACAACTTGAATCAGTGGCTATGACCCACTCGACATGGTGAGCTTGATTCTCGTGGAAAGACATCCGCCGATACAAAGATTCTCCAAACAAAGATCAAGAACAACAACTTGAATCAGTGGCTATGACCCACTTGACATGGTGAGCTTGATTCTCGTGGAAAGACATCCGCCGATACAAAGATTCTCCAAACAAAGATCAAGAACAACAACTTGAATCAGTGGCTATGACCCACTTGACATGGTGAGCTTGATTCTCGTGGAAAGACATCCGCCGATACAAAGATTCTCCAAACAAAGATCAAGAACAACAACTTGAATCAGTGGCTATGACCCACTTGACATGGTGAGCTTGATTCTCGTGGAAGGACGTCCACCAGTGCGGAGATCTCCAATCAACGATCCAAGTTCAACCTCTAACGTTTTCTTGTGTTTACCCCAAGAGATCTTTGAAAGCATGCATCCACATATCATGCATTGCATTTTGACAGTCTTTCTTTTTTCCAGGTTTCCTTACTCTCCTGCTGTTTATTTCAGCAAGAGATGGCTCTAGAAAGGTCTGTCAAAGACATTCAAGACCAGACTGCTCAGCTACAGGAGATGTTCCTGAACTTGTCTCTGGGGCAAGAAGAGATGAAAGCTCTCCTCACCAAGGGCTTGGGGAATTCCAACAATGCCAGGAGTGATCAGATTGCGGAACTGCAGTTTGATCTGACAACACTGAGGACCCAAGTGATGGGACAGTTGGTGGGCCAGATGGCTCTCATCCAAGACCTATCTCAAAGACAAGAGGAACTCAGAGTTCTTGTCCGCCAACTGCTTCCAAACAACCAACTGGGGCAAACATCTGAGGTTGAAGAGCAAGTCACCGCTCAGCCTCCATCCACTCAAGAAGACAAAGGGAAAGCTCCTTTGCTAGCTTCAGGGTCACAAGCCCATCAACAACCTCGCCAGCATCAACGGGGCAATCGGCGTAAGCAAGAAAAATCGGGAAGACAGTTTACAGAGACTGAAATACCATCATTCTTTATACTGAAGCGCCTGTTGGAGGTCGATTTGCTTACCGTAAAGGACCCTCCTCAGAAGCTCAATATCTCCTCTCCTCACTATAATCCCGATGCATTCTGTGTTTACCACTCCTACAGCCCGGGACACGACACCAACGACTGTTGGGTCTTGAAGAACAAGATTCAAGATCTGATTGACATTGGGGTGCTAGAATTCATGCCAGACGGCGAGATGAAAATCTTCCGTTAAAGGGTTCTCCACTTGAAGAGACGAAGCTCGAACTGAAAGACTTTTGCTTCTTTTTGAATTTTCAAAGTTGTAGTTTCTTTTGCTGTCAAACAATTATTTGTTGATGTTAAACTCTGTTTTCATTAATGCATTGCATATGTTTGTCTTGAATTCATCCATTCGTTTCACTACTCTTATGCTTTTCTTTATGATATTTGACTCTTGATAAAAAGCTGTAAGCCTTTAGAGGGAGGATGACGAAACAATACCATGATCTTATACAGTATGCTTTTGAACAGACCTTGCTGATGATGTACAGGCATTTCTTTCAATTCCCAAACACTGGAGTTATAAGGAAGTTAATCCCTAGTCAACCCCTTCGAGCCAAAGAAGTAGGAGTTTCCTGTTCTGAAACGATCAAAACCCTTGATATAAACCTGGGGCAGGGTAGTATCTCAGTTAATTCAAAAGAAAAAGTGCATTGAAGTCGCAAACTCTCAGTTCTTAATACAATGAACGACGTCAAAAAAAGAAGGCATTCCGTTGGAATCAAAAGACAAGGGTGGTTCCCTATCACATAGACAGTCAATCTCTCAAAGGAGAAAAGCCCGCCAAGCCAAAACCTATAAAGGAGGCTTAAGAAAGCTGGGGCATCCCGCTGACAGTAATCCCGGAAAACGGTAACAGTCAGGCAAAAGTTAGGGATAACAAATCAAAATCAAAATAGTGAGGTCATTACAAAATCCTCAACAACATGAAAAGTGTTGAAAAAGAAAAAGGAGATGATGACTGTCTCCCCAAATTCAACTGGTGAACCATCGCCCAAAAGTCGTTCCAAACTCAAAACAGAGTATGACGCAATTAACTGAGCTTAGGTTGAAGGACATCACGAAGAGCGGGTGGGTACAAATATACTTTGAGCCTATATCCTTTGTTTCTTAAACCGTGAACCAGGCCACGTTACAACCCTTTAAAAGTCCTAATTGAAGCATGGGTTAGTTCGAAAGCATACTGTTACAAAAGGTATCCTGACTCCTGTAGGGCTTTACTCTAAATCTTGTGTTGACTTATCTTATGAAAAGTTTTCTGCTAAAAACGCATTTTTCAAAATTTTGAGACAAACATAAACTCTGCATTATTCGAAAATCACTGTTTGCATTTGACCTTTCTGTTTGACAGCGAAGAAATTCATACAGCGAATGTTCGGAGGAACGAAAACTCTCTCAGTAAGTCAAAATCATTTCAAGAGGATGACACTTCCATCAAATCCCCTATCAACAAGGGGCATGACATGTCACAATTCAATTAACCTGGGGCAGTCCAGTCAAGGTCCAACAGATCTTTCAAAGTTCAGTTAACCTGGGGCAATCCAGTCAAGATTTCAAGAAATCTCTCAATATGCAGAGTAATCTGACTCAAGACTCCTTCTTCACCACTTGGGGCATTCGAATGTCAAAAGTGTTCAACAAGTCAACTATTACATTTCTAGACTCGATTCCTGTATCTAGCCAGGGCACGTCTGAAGAGTTTGAAGATTCGATTCCTGTATCCAGCCAGGGCATGTCTATCAACTATCACAATTCTAGATTCGACTCCTGTATCCAGCCAGGGCATATCTGTTGACTACATTTCCAGACTCGATTCCTGTATCTAGCCAGGGCACGTCTGAAGAGTTTGAAGATTCGATTCCTGTATCCAGCCAGGGCATGTCTATCAACTATCACAATTCCAGATTCGACTCCTGTATCCAGCCAGGGCATATCTGTTGACTACATTTCCAGACTCGATTCCTGTATCTAGCCAGGGCACGTCTGAAGAGTTTGAAGATCCGATTCCTGTATCCAGCCAGGGCATGTCTATCAACTATCATAATTCCAGATTCGACTCCTGTATCCAGCCAGGGCATGTCTGAAGAATTCCAGATCAACACCTGTAACAACCCAGGAAACATCTGTGAACGACCGATTGTAGACCAACACCTGTAATAAGTCAGGAATTTATCTACATCACCACTTGGGGCATTCGAATGTCAAAAGTGTTCAAAACCGATGCAGTTTTACACAAGCTCATCATCAGGAAGCCCTACACCGGTTCCTCTTCAAGACTTCTGAAACAAGTTTACGGATTCTTCCCAACAACGGATGTTAATCTACCAACTTGTTCAGACTCTTCTCAACCTTTGAAATTAGTTTACGGACGCTTCCCAACAACGGATGCGGCTCTATTGCTGATTCAATCTCGGGATTTCTGAAAACAATTCACGGGTTCTCCAAGTAACAGATGTTAACTTATCACTTGTTCAGATTCTTCTTCAAGACGTCTGAAAACAGTTTATGGATTCTTCCCAAGAACGGATGTTAATCTATCAGCTTGTTCAGATGCAACCCTTTGAAATCAGTTTACGGACGCTTCCCAACAACGGATGCGGCTCTATTGCTGATTCAATCTCGAGATTTCTGAAAACAGTTCACGGGTTCTCCAAGTAACGGAGGTTAACCTATCAGTTGTTCAGATTCTTCCAGAAGCTAACTCCACGCAGAGTCAAGCTTCATTATCCCCAGCAAAGCTAAAACTTCAAATTATCAATCCCCAGCGGAGCCAGACCATTGAACTTTCTCCCCACAGAGTTTTGGAGAGGGCAAATCTTGAGTTCCCCAGTGAAGTCGCCAGAGTTACTTCCCATTAAGCTGAAGATTCTCAATATGGCCTCCCCAGCATGAGTCTACTAGTTTGGAACTCCCCAGTAGAGGTCATCAGGAATTATCTTCCCCAGCTGCAGCCAAGGATTTATTTTCCCCGACAGCAGTCAAGATGCTTTTTTCTTCAGCCATCTCGGATTCATCCTCAGCAAGATTAGCTCATCAGCTTACATACGCATTCATCACATTCATGTCATAAATATTGATGTCACGTACGTTGCATCATGCATCATAACATTGCATACAACTAACCCTTCGCCTTTTCAGGTAAGATCAGTCGACAGACACAGATCATCTCTCAAGATTCATCCAGAAATAGTTCAGATGTGACCCGGACACGGCGACATTCTGATACTTATTCCAGATCCATTCAGACGCATCATCAAGAAACCCTACACCGGTTCCTCTTCAACTTCAAGACTTCTGAAAACAGTTTACGGATTCTTCCCTACAACGGATGTCAATCTACCAACTTGTTCAGACTCTTCTCAACTTTTGAAAACAGTTTACGGACGCTTCCCAACAACGGACGTTGCTCTATTGCTTATTCAATCCCAACTCCTGAAAATAGTTTACGGATTCTCCGAAACATGGACGTCAATCTGTTGCTTGTTCGGACCTCGATTCAGAGATGTTCCGAAACATGGAGGCCCTTCTGATACTTGTCCACTCACCATTGACATACAGTTCAACATGTCCAAATGGAATCTTTAAGCCCATCCTCCTACAGCAGTCACCAGATGGCATCTTTAAGCCCATCACCAAATGGCATCTTTAAGCCCATTCACCTTTACCATCACATCGACGAGTGCAAATTTTCTGGGTACTTTAGTGTCCAATCTTCTTTTACCTTCAAGTCGCGAAAGGAAAACTTGCCAATCTAACTCTTCAGGTCCAAGAAGATTGAACAGGGGAAACTGTTGTACCCCAAAATTTGCCCTCGCATTTTTCCCCAAGAAATCTCAGCTTCAAGCCTTTCCTGATTTTTCAAACTGACTCAAGAATCGGACAAACGGACTTTTCTTGTCAGTCAAGCGAAATTAGGGTTTTTACTGATTTTCAGGACTCTGGACTGTTTCACAGTTGGCTTAGGGTTTTGGATGATTTTTGGTTCAATTTTGATCAGGCGAGCGTTATTTGGCATTTAATCAAGAATTAAGGTTTCATGGGCATATTCTCAGCAAAATTAAAGTTCCACAGTACTTTGCAAGTTACTCCAAGGTTTAGGTTGAATTCACATTGTTTTGACTTAATCAGTAAGAAGAGGCAGTTGGGTTGAATTCATGTTGTTTTGTTTGAGCCAGTCAAAGAAGATGTGCAGTTTGGAATTACAGTGCTTGGCAAAGAATCAGTGGAAGAAAAGGAATGCGTCTGATCAGTTTATTTTGGTTAACTGCTCCTTTGTTTTGGATATTGGAAAAGACAGGTTTAATTGATCAATATTACTAAGACATTGTTTTATTTAAGTTATTTATTATTCTAAATTGAATGATTGAAATTTATTTTTCAATTGTTTTAATTCAAAGAGTTTTAAATAAATAAATAAACGATAAAGAGAAAATAGAATTAAATTGGATAATGGAAACTTTTATTTATCTTTAAATTAAATGTACAATTGATGTTTGGGATTTAAATTACAAACATTGTTTTTACATTGATTTAAATTTAAATAAAGGGGAAAACTATCCTATTTGTTTCTAATTCTTCGTTCTTCACTTCGCTCCGGTGCTCCATTTTTCATCTGCAAAAGGAAAAAAGAGAAAGTCAAAAGCAGTTGAATTAATTAAAGACAGATAAAATTTGCAATCATCATTAAGGGCCACTGACTGGGATCAGTTGACCCTCTCTGCAAATCACGGGATTTCTCCCGGTTCACAAAGAGGGAAGAATTTTATCGAATGCAAAATGTCAAATGCATAAATTCAAGACTTCAAACTGCATAGTTCAAGTTCAACCAAACTGGAAAAATCAAAGAAAAGTACAGTTTGCTGTCACAAATGCCAAAGTCTACTCAAAGATATCAAAGAAGATAAAAAAAGTGCAATTTACTGTCAAAATACAAAGTCTACTCAAAAGCTGTCAAGAGAAGATTTTGAAAGATATCAAAAGAGCACAAAAGCTGGATAAAGTATGCAGAGGAAAGTGATGCAAGCAAGCTAACTCTAAATCATCATTTCCCATCAAGTGGCCACTTTCAGAAAGTACAGTAAAAAACATTAAAAATTCTTTCAACTGTACTATAGAGAGAGAAAAAGAAGAGATAGAGGCAGGTTTTTTCAGGCTTAGGCAGGATAGGCAGAAGATACAAGAAAAGATATACAAAAGAGAACACAGTTCAGCAGGCAAGAGAGGGGGGAGGAAAATATACAAAAAACTGAGATACAAAAAACGGCCTCAGCAAGAACTATCAAAAACCAATAAAGCCTAGACAGAACCGGCTCCCAGAAGCACACCAAGTAAAAACCTGAAGCATACCCTGCCTCAACATACACAAAACCTGCTAGGCATCCAACCTGCTAAAAACCATACATCAAACAAACACCAAACCTGTAACTATGCCTTAAAACCTCCAGCCCATAAGCCAGCTTAAGGCCAAGCCTCACCAAATCATACAAAGACTCCCCACTGCATAAAAACAAAGAGAAGGATATACAAACTGTTCAACAAACCAACACAAAGAGAAGGATATACAAACTGTTCAACAAACCAACACAAAGAGAAGGATATACAAAACTGCTAGCACAAAAGAGAACAAAAAAGGATCCAAGGCCTGAAAACACCAAGCTCTAAACCAGAAACAAAAAGCCATAACCTCATACCTGTCAAAGAGCCTCAAGAACCCAACCTACTGTCATAACCTCAAACAAATTCAAACATGTTCAAAGCAAAAACCTGAGACCAACATGGCATTAACCTGAACCATACCAAGCCTGTACCATTAAAGCCTCATCCTGTCAAACACCTCAAACCCATCCTAAAACCAAGCAAAACCTGCAATCAAACTAAACACAACCAGTTCAAAAGGCCTGAAACCTCTACAAGCCTGTCAAGCCTAACCAGAATCTGCATTGGCCAAGCCCTCAAACTTGCTAAGGCCATCAACATACCAACCTGCATATCCCCAACCCTGCCTTAAGCTTACAGAAGAAGGACCTTACCATGTTCCAAGTCTAAAAGTATCAAAACATGCACCATTCAGTAAAAACCTTAAAATCAATCATACCTGCTTGAAGCCTTGCAACAAAAAACAAGTTCACCAAGCATCTAGGCCCTCAGAGGAAGCGCTCATCATTGGGCGATCAATAAAACATTCCAAAGGCACATCGTTCAGAAGCATACAAAAACTCTAGGCCTCAGAATTTCTTCATCACGGGCAAACACATCCAAAGGCAAAGTGGACGATAGAGAAGAGGAAAGAAGTGAACTCAGAGACTCTTCATCAGAAGCAAGCAAGCATTTCAACAAAGCATATCAATCTCGGAAGGCCAGCAATAACAATTCAAGGCAACAAGCTCAGCATATTCAAAAGCATACGAATGCTCAAAGGCAACATGTAGTAGAAGAGAAGAGATAAAGAAGTGAATCTGTTTCAGGATAAGGTTTTCAGTACAAAGATCATCATCAAACCACTAAGGAAGAAGAAAAGATAAAAGTTACCAAAGTCATCTTCATCGTGCAAGCCCTCCATCGCTGAGCCTCCTGAGCGCCACATCCCCTGTCTCTCCTCCTTCTCCAAGGTCAGGTAGTATGTTCTTCTCCCTCTCTTTTTCTCCTTCATCTCATAATAACAAAATTAAGGTTTTAGCTCAAAGTGAATGAACATGTAATTCATAAAAAAGGGACATAAAAAACATTGAAATCAAACCTCGTATCACAAGACCACTGGGCTCATGCCATGGAGGGAAGAGAGATTTGGGGAGAGCGACGCTGGTGGCTAGACGTAGGGATTGTAACCGGAAAACGAAGAAGACGAAACCCACGAACGGCGCTGTCCAAACCCTAAACGCGTTATCAAATGAACAACAATTCTCAAACCCTAAAAACGCTGCTCCAAACAATCAATGGGCCTGACCCGTTTCTAATTTTCGCCTAAGCCCATTAAAATGCCTCCTCTTCTTTTAACAAAAACATTAATACTAACCCTTTTTTTATATTATATAAACAATAATTTCTTTTTATTTATTCTTTGCAAAATCCTATTCATAATTAAAATACATTTTTGTCATATATTAAAAAATTGAAAATACTTTCTTCTTTTTATTTATTTACTCTTTTAATTAAAATATATTTTGTACATACTAAGTAAATATACATTTTTTTGCATAATTTAATTTCTTAAAACATTTTGTACATAACAATTTAAAAATACTTTTTTAACATACATAATTTAATTTTGGACATTTAATACTTTTTGTATATAATAATAAAAATACATTTTTACACCATGTAATTAAAATTGAAAACTTTTTCCATTCTTTTAATCTTAAAACATTTTGTACATAACACATGGAAATATACTCTTTTTTCTCAAAATATCATTTTCACAATTTAATTAAAACTTGAGCATTTAATATAAAACATTTTTCTTTTATACATATTAAAAATACACAAATCAAAGATTCATTAAAACACATATCTAGGTCAAATACCCTAATACACTTCAATTTCACATTTCGCACCTGTAGATAATTACATACTCATATACATGTACACTTACACAAATACATTCACATTGCCCTATACACATTTGTTTATCTTATATTTGTATATTCGATATTTACATTTGGTCGCAAATTCGATTTGGTTGTAACTTATTGGATAGTATAAGTCTCATCCCCATTCATACACATGTACCCCCACTCCCGGATACTATTTTGTAATAGCGTAGATTTTACATTTCCGCACTTTACAGTTTTCCAATTATACCATGGTTAGACCTAGGGTTTGCATGTACATAAAATCAAACGCTAGATAACCTAATACAAGACAAATACATGTAATCAATACACAATCACACTTGCACCCCCTAGGGTAATCCCACATGTTGCCTTCCAAAATGGGCCATGCTTGCACTTCGAGTTTCTTTGGCAAAACAAAATCAGATGATCATAAGTCTCAAAGTGTTGCCTAAACGGAATGATCATAGTCCCTTCAAAACAAATTGCCAAAGACACTTGGCATCATTGCATTCATGGTCCATACGATGACCCGCGCCCGTCCCGAATAAACTTCCTAAACGCAAGATTGTCCACCAATTTCAATGGTAGAACAAAATTGTTAAAAGGGGTCAAAACATAACAAAAACCTTTGAGTACAATAGGGTAGACAAAACTCTTAGTTACTTGAGATTTATTTGCAAAGACACTTGCCTTCTTTTCAAAAAAACCACAATCCACAACACTTTCAAACAAACTCTCAAAAACATTTGAAACATCTTTTCGAAAAGATCCACACTTTTGTAAAACACTCAATCACGAGTCAAATACATTAGTTGCCTAAGACAAGGCATCTTCTTCCAAAACATTTTCAAAATCACCCACACACACACCATTTTCAAGCAATCGAAAATCAAGGCAAGTGATCTAAAAAACCAAGTAACTAAGAGCCCATGGATAACCATGGATGAAAAGGGTGCTAATACCTCCCCTTTCCATAATCTACCCCCCGAACCCAAGAAAAATCTCAAAAGGTTTTTGCTGTGCTTTTTTAACCTTTCCTTTAGGATAAAATAAAAAGTCGGTGGCGACTCTTGCTCAACCGCACAAGTGCGAATACGAACGCAAAACAATAGTCAGTTCTCCCACCGTATCACAGCATCCTAAGACTTTGGACACGAGCTCGTACCCACCGGAGATAAGGCTCAAGAGGAATGGAATTCTTGTGTCCTAGCGTCTTGCTATCGATTTTATGCACCATGCCCCAAGCCTTTATGAACCTTTTGTGGTATTCCTTAGCATCATTCTCATAGTTGAAGGCAATTCCTTGGATGAGCGTATCATGTGGACCATCTCTTATCGTATAACCAAACTCACGTAAGGCCAGACAAGGGTTGTAAGTGATTCCTCCCCTAATGCCTAAAAGAGGTACATTAGGGAATTCACCACAACGATCAATGATGGTAATATCTTCCGAGAACCGCGAACACCAATGAATGTCTGAATGCTTGAGGGACATCAGCCTACGAGACCATTTCAAACCCTGTTCATTCTTCAAAATAGCCCTGGGTAGGTGCGAAATAAACCATCTAGCCAATAGAGGAGTGCAACACAGGAGGGTTCCCCTTCTCTTTAGAGTGCGAGCATGCAGAGAGTGCAGAATATCCCCGAGTAATGTAGGTACTGGATTATGAGACAAGAAAATCTTGATAGTGCTCAAATCTACGAGTTGATCATCATTAGGGAAAAGTATTGTCCCATAAACGAGAAGTGCCAGCACCTCTTCGAAAGCTTGTAAATCTAAGGTATCCCAAAAATGATAAGCCTTCTCAAATAGAAACTTAACTGGAATTCCTTGGACACTCCCTCTAGTCTCCCAATTTGCCACTATGTCAGATCGTTGTAAAGATAGAGCTCTAGCAATTTCTTCAGGCTTTGGATGTTCTTCCGTACCATTGAAAGGAAACTGGTCAAGAATAGGTACTCCCAATAACTGAGAGAATTCCTCCATAGTAGGTACTAACTGATAATCTGGGAAGGTGAAACAATGGTGCACCGGGTCGAAGAACTGAAATAGCACTTTTAACAACTCTTCATCGGGTTTTGCAGTGACCAAATTGAGCAACTGACCATGCTTTCTAGTGAAATGATACTTTCAAGAACCCTTAATTCTAGGTCCTTTAGTTGGAGAGACACTTTCACAAGGTTGATCTGTATAGTGTTCCTACGGGCAGATGCCATGTCCTACAAAACAAAGCAAAAATGATCCCTAGGGAATCCTTGAAATGATTAGTCATGATATGTCATGCTTATGATGCCATCATTAGGTTAGAACATCATATGTATAGCAAACAACAAACAAGTCGCACCAATTCCTTAGGTTTAAGGCCTGCATGAGTTTTAAGGTCATACCCTCTTGAAGTTGGATTGGTTCAACCTGTCCTATAAATAGTAATCGGGTTCTAAAAGGGATCTCAGTATCACTGATCTTTCTCCCATCTTTGTTCAATAGGCGATTGACTCATAACCAAAAAAAGCTCAAGAGTCAGACCTTAATGAGTGTAGCATCGAGTATCTGTCGACCTTGGGAATACACCAAAGTCGGCCACCTCGCTACGTCCTACTGGCCAAGTTGTGCAATTAAAGGTTCTAAGGTCAGTTGATGTTTTATGACACCACGCGACGACCCCGTACTCTCCCTGATTGACTCAAGGGTTACCGGTACCAACCTGTTGTACCCCAAAATTTGCCCTCTCATTCTTCAGGAAATCATCCTGGATTCTTAGAGTTTCTCTTAAACAAATCCAAGCCCTGAAGTATCATTTATTTCCAAGCAAACCATTTGCAAGAGCAAAGTGATCATTTGCAAGCTCAAAAGTCAAATTTTACCTTGAAAAAGTTAAATTCTAAATACTTAGAATTTTTCTAAAGTATTTAAGAAAAATAGCACTTCAGAACTTCTGAACCAACCTCCAGACAGAAACGGTCAGAAGTTGCAAGCTTGGCTCAACGTATAACATTCAGTCAGAAGTTGGCTCTTCAGCAGCTACACCAACTCAGTTAGAGGTTGTAAACGTGGTTCAACACATAATCTTCAAACAGAACATGGCTCTTTCAGCAGTTACGCAGGTTCATCGAGAGTTTGCTAGAGGAATACAAAGAAAGCAAAGAAGCCTGAAGGCTCCTTCAGAACATGCTGGAATCAGAAGATAAAGGGGTCAGAAGAGTGGGTGTTACACTGACACAAAATCTCTAAGTCTAGGATTTCCAGAAGCAAATCCAAGGAACATGCTAGAAAGTCAGGAGAATCCTTAGAATTTGCTGAGACAACAAGAGGCCAAGATCAGAGCTTGGTTGCGTTGTTTTATGATGAAGCAGAACTACTGGCTCAGATTTAAGTAATGATGCAAATCTCATATTACAAGATTTCTTATTCTTGACCAATCTTATCACCATTTAATGCTCATTAATGCTCACAGCCACTTTTGAGCATTTGTCCAAAGGGTCTCTCCACGTGCAGCATAACAACGCTCTTGTGCAGATTTAGGCATGGATCTATGCGCCACTTTTTGCCTATGGGTGTCACTTTCCCTTAATCCTCGCTTACTGTTCCAGCCTAAGCTGAAAAGCTGTCCATCAGCACAACTTTTCATAAACTTCTGTCAAGAGCAAGTCAGCACCTATTGCATAATATTGGCGCCATTTGACGTTTAAAAATCCACAAAGCTTTGCCTATAAATAGGACACCATTGTCCATCACAGGAGGGGGGAGGAAACATCCAGAAAAATTGCTAGAAGAGAAACAGAAAACTCTAGTGAAGGAAACCTTGTGAAACTCTGCCAAAATCCCTAGTGTTTCATAACTTTGAACTTCCTGCCTCCAAACTTCATTGATACTCAGTTTGCTTCCTGACTAGAGAACACCCATATAGTTTCTGACCATACATACACATATCTTCTCCATCCACCCCTTCAAAAACAAAAGAACATGTCCAGAACACCATCAGAGTTAAGGCTAGCTCCAGTTCACAGATTTTCTTCTAACAGCAAGGTAAGCACTTGCTGACTCTTACCACGCTGTTTAAGCATCATCAGATCTGCATGCTCAAGAAGCACAATGTAGATATCATGTTGCTGATGTACATGTTTTGAGATTCTCACGCCTCTGTATGTTTAAGTAGGAAGTGAATAAGTACAGAACTTGCCTGTAACCTTTTGGTTCCGTCTTCAGAAACGTTATGGCATTTGTTGAGACTCTCTCACGCATGCCTTCTGTTTTGTGGAAAAATAATAAAACTGCAGATGTTCTGGCTAGCACAGGGAGAAGCCAAGTGCTGACTTTGACGTTAGCACATATGAAGCCTGTTTTGCTATCAATAATATCAGAACTTCTGAAAATTATTGTATTTCCAGCAGGGTCAGAACTTCTGACTTCCCCACTAACAAACTTTTGTCTTGCAGCGCATGGGGGTCAGAACGTATGACCTTCCCACTAACAGATTTTTGTTTTGCAGGTGCCAGAGTCAGAAGTTCTGACTCATACAGTTTCACTAACAGGTTGATAATCCTGCAGCAAGCCTGGGTCAGAACTTCTGACTTCCTCTCAGCAGCGCGCTAGCCCCCTCTCTCTTTCTCTCTATCTTGCCTTTGTTATTTTATTTTCTTATCTATTTTTCTCGTTGAACCACCCTATGTACAAATGTGTATCCTCATCCCCTAAATGCTGTAATAGCATAGGATTTTACATTTCCGCATTTTATTGCTTTCAAATGTAAATGCTAGTAATTAGGATATGTATGGCAAGATAAAATCAAGGAAATAGAAAATCCTAATTCAAGATAAAATCATGCATGCAATAAAACACACTTGCATACAAACACCCTTAAGGTATCTCCACTCGGTTGCCTAAAAAAAATGGCCATGTTACGCATGCAAAGTATCTTTGTAAAACAAACAAAATCAAAAGATCATAGTCCCTCGATGACGCTATTCAAAGTTGCCTTACAAAAATGATCTTAGTCCCTCAAAAAAATGCTAAGGTACTTTGCAACATTGCTAATCATGGTCTATACGATGACCCGCGCCTGTCCCGTTAACATCCTAACGCGAGGTTGCTCATCAAATACAATGGTGAAGCAACATTGTTAAAAGGGTTAAAAACATAAGAAAGATCTTTGAGTAAAATAGGGTAGATAGCTATTAGTTACTTGATCAAATTGCAAAACATCCTTGCCATTTTTCAAACGCACTCCACAACACAACTTCAAAAACAATTTCAAAACAACTTTCAAAACATTGAATTATCTTTTCAAAAAGACACACACCTTTGTATACATTCAAACAAGAATCATTACAAAGGTTTCCTAGACAAGGCATCTTTTATAAAACATTTTTCAAAACCACACACACAAGAGGTTCTTATCTGCCGTGTAAGGTTGGATTTTCCTTACGTACGACCTCAGATGCAGCTTTGGGCAGGAGACCCCATCATACTTGGCGAAAGCAGGCGCCTTAAACTTGTGTGGAATTACTACCCCAGAAGATAACCCCAAATCTCCGAAATCCAGCCCCGGCACATTCTGAATTTCCATGGCGCTTAAGCGATCCTCCAATTGCTTGTATCTGTCAGCAGCAGGTGGGTATTGTTCGTCGTTATAGTCCGTCTCGTTGTCGGAGACTGCGGGACTAGGAGCTCCTCCCCCTTGGGGACTGTTTTTCTCAGCAGAAGAAGTAGTTGGATCAGCTTCATTATGGAGTGTGTTCCCAAATTTGCGTCCGGTGTTGAACAGCGCAATCCTCTTTTTCTTCTTCTTCTTCAGGAGTAGAGTCTTTAACTCTTGCTGTCCTTGGGCCAGGCTCAGGACCATCTCTTGAAACTGTGCATTTTGGGCCTGAAGGGCCTTGATTGCTTGCTCACTGGAGGAGTCTGGATTCATGATGACTGTGCACACAAACAGCGAAGAAGATTAAGCAACCTGTGAAATAGGGTACCTGCTATGCATATGGTGCAATGGAATGCGTATGTATGCAATGCATTCAAGGATTTAGAATACTCAAAATTCGTTGTAGACAAAAAGGAACGCACATCATATTAATAAGGAGAAATTCGTTAGTACATAAATGCCCCATGGGCCAAATATTACAAAATGACTCCTCAAGGCAAAAAAACATTGCGCATCCTCTTTGGTGCGATGTAGGTGTTGAGATTCCTCTCCTCGTGCAGTAGGCGGGTGAGTTCCAGGACCTTCTTTTCACTAGCATGTAGACTGGTCTCAAGAGAATTCCGTTCTTCCTTAAGCTGGACCCAGCTCTTCTGCATTTCTTCCCAGGAGGTGGGCATGTCGGGATGTTGAATGGTGTAGGACACCTTTCCTTCCAAGACTAGTTCTTTGATCACAGGGAGCATATGAGGATAAGGCATCACTAACTTCTGGGAGCGGGCTCGTACCCACTTGAGATAAGGTTCCAACAGGATGGAGTTCCTGTGCCCTAGTGTCTTGCTGTCTATCCTACTTGGCATCCTCCAAGCTCTGATAAATCTCTGACGAAGTCCTTGAGTATCGTTGTCGAATTCAAAAACTATGTTAGGAATTAACATGTCATAAGGGCCATCCCTCCGAGCATAACCAAACTGTCTCCAAGCCAGGCATGGGTTGTAAGTAATACCTCCTTTGATTCCAAATAAAGGAACATTAGGGTACTCCCCGCAACGATCAATGATAGTGACGTCTTCCCTGGACCTAGGGCACCAATGTATATCTGCATGCATGAGAGTCATTAACCGTTGTGACCATCTCAAACCCCGCTCGTTCTTCAAAACTGATTGTGGAAGGTGCGAAATAAACCACCTTCCCAGGAGAGGAGTGCAACACATAAGGACACCCCTTCTTCTCATGGTTCGAGTGTAACATGAGTGAAGGATGTCCCCTAGCAACGTAGGTATAGGATTCATGGTCATGAAGATCTGGACAGCACTGATATCAATAAGCTGATCTGGGTTAGGGAATCACACCAAACCATAGACGAGGAGGGCCATAACTTCTTCAAAAGCTTGTAGGTCAAGGGAGTTCCAACATTCTTGGGCCTTCTCGAACAGAAACCTGGCTAAGAACCCCTTGATACCACTTCTAACTTCCCAATGTCCCTTGAGGTCAGACGGTTGTAGGTGCAAGGCTTTAGCAATCTCTTCAAGCTTGGGTTCCTCTTCCGTACCGTTGTAGGGTAGTTGATCAAGGATAGGGACCTTCAGAAGTCGGGAGAACTCTTCCAATGTAGGCACCAATTGATAATCCGGAAAAGTGAAACAGTGATGCAGAGGGTCAAAGAACTGGAACAGGACCTTTATCAAATCTTCCTCAATGTTGGTGTTAACCAAGCTGATGAGTCTTCCATGTCTCTCACTGAATGAAGAACCCTCGGGAATCCTGGACATAAGTTCCTTAAGCTGAGGAGGGATCTTTACAAGGCTAATTTGAATTGTCTTTCTGCGAGCAGTTTCCATGTCCTATAAAACAAGAACAAAGATGAAGATTCGAAACCCTTGAAATGGTTAGTCAATGCACATGATGTTGTATGATGTCATGATGTTATGATTAAATACACCACAAATATTCACAAAGGCAAACATGGTAAGGCACACAAGTCACACAAGACAAACCCTTAGAGTTTAGGCCTGCATGGGGTCTGGGTATTACCCTCTTGAAGTTTGGTGGGCTCAACCTGTCCTATTAGAAGTAACCGGGTTCTAAGGGTCCCAATATCACTGGATTACTTTCATTGTTCATCGTTTCGATTTAGCCACTGAACTGGCGACCGAAATATCCCAGGAAAGCAATCCTAAATTGAGTGTAGTATCGAGTATCAACCAACCTCGGACTGCACCAAAGTCAGTTATCTCACTACCCTAAAAAGGCCAAGATGGTTCAATTAAGGTTCCTAAGGTCAGTTGATGCTTCACGACACCACGCGGCGGCCCCGTACTCTCCTTGACTGAACTCAAGGGTTACCGGTACACACCAAAGTGCCACATCAACGTAGCAGACTGCTTTAACCATGTCGGTATACCCCGCACAGTTCCCTCACAGCCTTGTTGCTACTTTCTAAGAAGGTATCCCCAGATCCGGGTTAGGATCTATAAAACTCCGATACAAGGCCCACAAATGTAAAAGCAAACAAGACAATCAATTGAAAACAAAGGTGATCTAAGCCCTAAGGTTACTCCACTTTTAAAATCTCCCCAGCAGAGTCGCCAGTTCTGTGATACGGTGGGAGAACTGACTTGAGGTTTTGCGTTTGTTTTCGCAAATGTTTCGGTTGAGCAAGAGTCGCCACCGACTTTTTATTTTATCCTAAAGGAAAGGTTAAAAAAAGCACAGCAAAAACCTTTCGAGATGTTTTCTTGGGTTCGGGGAGTAGATTATAGAAAGGGAAGGTATTAGCACCCTTTCTATCCATGGTTATCCATGGGCTCTTAGTTACTTGCTTAGATCAACTTGCCTTTTGTTTTCAATTTGTTTGAAATGGTGCTTTGTGTGTGTGCATGGGTTTGAAAATATTTTGAAAAGAAGCCAATGTGGTGGCAGCCTTTGTAATGATCCATGTGGGGATGTATACAAAGATGTATGTCTTTTGAAAAAGTTTTCATTTGTTTTGTTTTTGAAAGTGTTGTGAAGTGTGGTTTTAGAAAATAGGCAAGTGTTTTGTTTTTGCAAGTTTGATTCAAGTAACCAAGAGGTTATCTACTCCTAAATTTCTCAAAAGATTATTGCTACGTTTTAACCCTTTTAACAAGTTTGTTCCACCATTGTATTTGGTGGACAACCTTGTGTTAGGATGTGAAAGGGACAGGCGCGGGACATCGTTTAGACCATAATTACAATGGCGTTAAATGTCTTTGGGCAATTTTTCTTTAAGGGACTTGATCATTTGTTTTTGTTTGTTTTGAAAAGTTTTATCGAGGGACTATGATCATTCAAATTGTTTGCTTTGCCCAAAGAAGTTCAACATACAATATGGCCCATTTATTTGAAGGCAACAAAGTGGAGTACCCTAGGGGTGCAAGTGTGAGATGTGTTGTTTATTTTCATGTTCATTCATCTTGTATTAGGTCCAACTATTTCTTATCGTTTTTTGCATGCAAACCCTAATTCTAACATGTTATTATTAGAAAGCAATAAAGCGCGAAATTTAAATTTACTAAGCTATTACAAAACCAAATATGGGAAGGGGGGTACAAATGTTCAAATGGGGATATTGACAAGTAATGTAAATCTAAATTATTACATCATTTTTGAATATTTGCAAAGTAAATAAATTGCATAATTAAATGGAAATTAAATAAATATGCAAAATGCAAAGAGAAAGTTTTTATATGTATGAGAAAAGTATGGTTTATGTAAAATAAAATAAGAAAATAAAAAGGTATTATTTTGAGTATTTTCAACTTTTAGGGCAAAAACCCTAATTTTAAAGAAAATGTATTATTATACAAGTATTTATTTATTATGTACAAAAATAAAAATAAAATGAAGTATATTATGAAAAAAAAGTATTTTTGTATCAAATATTAATAAAAATGAAAAATTCAAGTATTTTTATATTTATATTAATAAACACACACACACATATATATATATATATATATATATATATATATATATATATATATATATATATATATATTAAGTTCTTAAATATGCATTATATACAAAATAATATATATTTAATATTTTAATAAAATAAATAAATAAAAAAAGTATTTTTATGTGAAATATTTTCAGAAGGTAAATAAAAATAAAAAAATGTATTTACACTATCTTTTAGTATTTTAAAACAATATATGGATTTATTTATTTGTGTATAATCTAAAAGAAAACTATATAAATGCCTAATAAAATAAAAAATGGTGAGAAAAAATATTTTTATATTTTTAATGTCATGAGAAAAAATAAATAAGTCAAACAAAAAAAGAAAAAGTCAAAAAGAAATAAAAATAAAGCAAATGGGCTCAGGGGGTGTAATAGTAATTATGGGGTGTGAAAAGAAAAAACATAAGACAAGCCCAGCCCAATGCCACTGTCTTCAACCTCCAGCACAATATTTGAAAAAAACGCGCGCGCCCTGTTCTTCAATGTCCAACTCTCGATTCCTGGCTTTTTAGCAAAAACTCATAACACAACAAATGTTCAGCATGAAGAGACGGTTCTAACCATGTATAGAACTTGACCTAACTCTCTAAGATGAGGGAGAATTTCTCCTCCCCCAAATCCTAACCTAGTTTTTCTACCATTTTCAAACTCCAAATTCTCTCTACTCAGGCAAAAGAAATGAAATGTAAGGATATGTACATGTTCAGGGCTATGAGTAGAACCTTGTTTCTTCACAAACTTAAGACTAAAGATACATGATAAGAGAGATACGAGTTCAAAGTTTTACCTGTGCAGTTGAACTTCTGTCTGGAGAATGAGGAACTTCTGGTGCAAGGTAATGATTGGAAAAGCTTCCTTGAGGTCCAGGGATGCTGTTTCAATGCTTACTTTGTCTTGAAACTTCTTGTATCGAGCTGTGGAACTTCAACTGCAAAAGGAAAAAATGAAAATGGTGGAAACTGTTAGAGGGATTACAGGTCAGGTTTTAGGTCATGGTTAGCTTGCATACATGCTAGGGAATGTGTATGAATTGGTTTTGGTGAGAATGCTCGAGGGAAATGGGAGTTGGTACTCAAACTGCAGGCCTTTCCCTGTTTGAGCAGTTTGATGGTGTTTCTGTGATGGAGAGTGTTTTAGAGGTCAAGGATTCGTGCAAAAGCTTGGTTGGGATGTTTGGAATGTGTTTGATCAGTTTTCTCTTGTGTGCCTATGCTGAAAATGATAGTTGTCTTAAGTTATGGAACTTTTCTTCTCTCTTAAGCAACAAAAGCAAGTTGATGGTTTAGGTCAGTAGGGGGCCTCCTAATGTGCTGCATAATCTTCTCTTGATCAGAGCAACTTGTCCATAATCTTGTGCCAAAAGGATTTAGCTTGTACTTGTTGGATTTCTAAATTGACATAAAGTGAACTTTTACCAAAATGGCTAACTCACTTTATCTAAAAATGGATCAATCTTGTGTACAATGCTTGAACTCATGGAACAACACTTTGGCACAATGAACAAGCATTAAATTATGGAGTGTAACTTGGTTTAAGGACCTGTAATCTTGCATAAAGCATGCTGAGTTCAAATGGTAAGGTTATGGACATGTTTTGATGAAGAACAAAAGTGGTTTTTTGCTATATTGTGAAATTCGAATCTCTCAAGTTATGAGGTTGTTTGAGAAGTTCTTGGACATTTTGTAAAGCTTGGAATGTGTACTACAATCCATATTTGAAATGCAAATTGAAATTCCAAGTGGAAGGGTATGAAAAATGGCCTTGAAGTGGGGTAGAAAACCTTGTCAAAATAGGTTAAAATTTCACTAAGTTAGAAATGGTTTAGTGCCCTTATTCAAAAAATTGTAACTTGGGATACAAGCTTCAAATGAGAAAACTTTGTGAATCAAAGTTGTAGATTATGCAACAAGCTACAACTTTCATGTTTTGACTTTTGTTTGAATCCAAATGGATCTTGGTGAAAAGATGGGGCAAAGTTGGGGAAAAATTAGGGTTTTTCATAACTTAGAAAAATTCTAAGTTATGAAAAATTCCCTTTTCTAACCCTAATTTGCATTTTGTGATTTCTTGGTGAACAAGTTTCATGATTTGGCATGTTTTGATGAAAAATGAATCTTGACTCTTGATTTTGACCAAAAAGTCAAAGTTTGACTTTTCAGTATACAGTCAAAATTGATCAATTGACTGGGAAATTCAACTGTCAATCTTGTGTACTTGGGATTTTTTGAGCTTGTTGAGCATGTCAAGATAATTCCATGGGGTCCTTGAGTCCATATGTGAGCTTGATTTGCCAATGGCTAGGTCAAACAGTCAAAAATTGCCTTTGTGCAGTCAAAACCCTAAAAATGACCATTTTGCCCTTTTGGTGATCTGATCAAATTTCTTGGAGAATTGTGATCCAAATTTGATCAAATGGTCCATATGAGTTCAATATGTTGATGTGGGTCAAATTTCATGAGGTTTGACTGTCAATTGGCCATAGTTGACTTTTTCCTCAATACAGCTGATTTCTAGGTCAACTGTCCAATTGACTGGGCAAAACTTGGAATCAAGATTTGAAATTTGGTATGGATAATCTTGTGAGTCAAACATGAAACATGAAAGTCAACTTAGGCATTTTAGGTCAAAACATCCTTGGGCAAACACAAACCCTAATTTGAGTCCACAGTGCAAGGAGAAGTCTTGAGCAGAGGAAACCCTAACTGGATCTTGATCTTCAAGGGTCTTGTGATGAGAAAATGTTGAGGAAATGGGAGGGAAAATTTTGGGGTACAACAGTTGCCCCTGTTCAATCTTCTTGGACCTGAAGAGTTAGATTGGCGAGTTCGCCTTTCGTGACTCGAGGGTAAAAGGAGATTGGACACTAGAGTGCCCGAAAATTTGCACTCGTATGCTGGAGTCTCAACAATGTGGTGTCGGGAATGGGCTTATAGATGCCATTTGGAGAGATGTGACAGAACCTTGTCGGGAATGGGCTTATAGATGCCATTTGGAAGTGTCGATCGCATAAGAGATTCCTTAGCGAGAACTTGTGTATTTGAGAAAGACGGATGTTTTCCTGGCTTGTTACAGGTGTGTAATCTTCAGTCTCCTTATGCAGATATGCTCTGGCTAGATACAGGAGTCGAATCTGGAAATAGTCGTTAATAGATGTGCCCTGGCTGGATACAGGAATCGAATCTTCGAACTCTTCAGACGTGCCCTGGCTAGATACAGGAGTCGAATCTGGAAACGTTGTAGTTGACAGATGTGCCCTGGCTGGATACAGGAATTGAATCTTCGAACTCTTCAGACGTGCCCTGGCTAGATACAGGAGTCGAATCTGGAAACGTTGTAGTTGACAGATGTGCCCTGGCTGGATACAGAAATCGAATCTTCGAACTCTTCAGACGTGCCCTGGCTAGATACAGGAATCGAGTCTGGAAACTGATCACTCTCAGATGTGCTCTGGCTAGATACAGGTATCGAATCTGGAATTGTGACAGTTGAAGGTAGTTGTTTTTGGGATTGTCTTTTTCCTGAAAAGGCAAAAACATAAGTTGTATGCGATGTCATGATGTATGATATGCACGATGTCATGATGTTCAACATGAGATGGTGTTGTAGGCACTTTATCATATATGTAAGCAAGATGTATGAAAACGTGAAATTTTTATGAATGTAATTTCGTTTTAGGAAAATAAATCCTTGATGAGCGGCCGGGGAGTTGCTCTGTGGAAGAGATACTTGGCCGAAGTTTGATGAGAGGCCTGTTGAGGACTTTAAAGATGGATTCCGCTGGGGACAATGATGATAAAATCCGCTGGGGATTGGAGGAACTTGCCGGGGGCGATCTTCCGTGGCAATTAGCTGAGGATAACCCAGTTATAAGTCCTTGTGAGGAAATAACTCTAAATAAAACTCGGGAGAGACGTTCGTACTCTGCAGGGGATAAGCTTCCAGAATCTACTGGGGATGAGCTTTAAGACCTGCCGGGGAATGTTGTGCTTTTTCAAGGTTGTCGGGGAGTCAACTCCGCTTGGGGAAAGTATTGCTGAATCTTGTTTTACTCTGCGGGGAGTTGAGATGATTTGGCCACATTCTTCAGTTGAATCTACCTTGGTACCTTGGCGGACAAAACAACCAGACTGTATTAGGAAACTTCATATTGCCCCTGTCTCTGATGTCACCTGTAATCAATTTCTTGTTTCATATGTAAACATTTATGAATCAGCAATTTAATGTCAAATGCATATATCAAAAATGAACATTGGACGTTCTTCGCAAGACAAAACAGAAAAAGGAAAACAATTGGCACTTTTAACTGAAAAGTATATTTGTATTGATTTAACTTTTGCCTGTGAATAGGCGTTTTTGTACAAGAGGCTGACATCCTAGTAAGAGGACGCCGCCAAATAACATAGAGTTTACAATTTGAAAAAGGAAACAAAACAGCTATGTGAACAATCCCACTGGGTTCCATCTCTGCTATCGCCTTTATGTCTTCGAACGTCTCATTGCTTTGCTGCCTAGTTTGAAGATGAAGCTGATTGGTCAATGCCGAAATCTGGAGCCAGATAGTTGATGCCGAATTCCGGATGCGAAGCGATCCAATGAGACATAGTGTTACGCTTTTATCCCTAACTTTTGCCTGGACCGCCCTTTCGGGTTTTCAGTCCACCGGGATACCCATTTTTGCCCAAGCCGCCTTTTCAGGTTTTCGACTTGCCAGGTGTACAGATTTTTTTTCATTTCATCCCTTATTTTTGCCCGAACCCTTTTGATTCGCCGGGAAGCCCTTATTTTTGCCTAGGTATGTCAACCTAGCGGGTCTTTTATTCATGCGTAGTATTTTTTCACTATGTCTGCATTGGCGGGGTGAGGAAGGTCGTCACCATCCATGGTGGTTAGGATCATGGCTCCTCCTGAGAACAAACGTTTAACCACAAATGGCCCTTCGTATGTAGGGGTCCATTTGCCCCGGGGATCACTTTGAGGAAGGATGATGCGTTTGATTACCAGGTCCCCAACTTGATACTCTTGTGGTCTGACCTTCTTGTTAAATGCCCTGATCATCCATTTTTGATACGTTTGACCATGACAGATAGCAGTGAGCCTCTTTTCGTCAATCAGATTTAATTGATCAAGTCGAGTCTGGATCCAATCATCTTCATTTAGGTCTGCATCCTTCATTATCCGGAGAGAGGGTATCTGGATTTCAATTGGCAAGACTGCCTCCATGCCATAGACCAAGGAGAAGGGAGTTGCCCCGGTTGACGTCCTTGCTGAGGTACGGTACCCATGCAGAGCGAACGGTAACATCTCGTGCCAATCTTTATAGGTCACTGTCATCTTCTGCACAATTTTCTTGATATTCTTGTTGGCTGCCTCTACAGCCCCATTCATCTTCGGCCGGTAGGGAGAAGAATTGTGGTGCTGTATCTTGAATTGTTTACAGAGTTCAGCGATCATTTTGTTATTGAGATTAGTACCATTGTCCGTAATGATTCTTTCTGGGACGCCGTACCGACAGATCAGACTATGCCGGATGAAACGTGCCACGACGCTCTTGGTTACTGTGGCGTAGGAAGCTGCCTCAACCCACTTCGTGAAGTAATCGATCGCCACCAAGATGAAGCGATGCCCATTGGATGCCGTCGGTCGGATCTCGCCGATCATATCGATGCCCCACATCGCAAAAGGCCAAGGTGCCGTCAGGACATTCAAAGGAACCGGAGGGATATGCACCTTGTCAGCATAGATCTGGCATTTATGACAAGTTCGGGAGTGTTGGTAACAATCGGCTTCCATTGTGGACCAGAAATATCCTGCCCGAAGGATTTTCTTAGCCATGGTGTGTCCACTGGAATGTGTTCCAAATGTGCCTTCATGTAATTCCATCATAATTTTCTCTGCTTCAGCTTTATCCACACAACGTAGCAGAGTTGAATCATGATTCCGCTTGTAGAGAATGCCGTTGCTGAGGAAGAATTTTGCAGCAAACCTCCTCATGAACTTCTTGTCATTGACAGATGCGCCTTCAGGGTATTCCTGAGCTTCCAAGTACCTCTTCACCTCATGATACCAGGGTTTTTCAATCACCTTCTCAGCCTCGAGTTCGCAGCAGTATGCCGGTTCATCCAACTTCCAGATAATGATTCGGGGAGCCTCATTGTCCCATTTAACTTTGAACATTGAAGACATCGTAGCTAGGTCGTCCGCTAGCTGATTCTCCTCTCTAGGGAAGTGCTCAAAAGTTATCTCTTCAAAGTGGGGAAGCAAGGTCGACACATACTCCTTGTAAGGAATAAGATTCGGGTGTTTCGTATCCCACTCGCCTTTGATCTGATTGATCACGAGAGCGGAATCTCCGAAGACACTTAGAAATTTTATCCTTAAGTCGATTGCAGCTTGTAAACCCATGATACATGCCTCATATTCTGCCATGTTGTTGGTGCAGCTGAAACATAATCGGGCGGTGAGGGGAGTATGAGTTCCTTTGGGAGATATGATTACAGCGCCGACGCCGTTACCCAAAGCATTGGAGGATCCATCAAAATGCATAGACCATCGGGATCCTTCCTCAGGTCCTTCATCCGGTCCAGGTACTTCACAGTCAGTTACCACCATGATATCTTCATCCGGAAAATCAAAGTTCAATGATTGGTAATCGTCCACAGGTTGGTGTGCCAAATGATCGGCCAGTACACTTCCTTTAATTGCTTTCTGAGTTGTATACTGGATATCATATTCTGTTAAGATCATTTGCCATCTCGCTATTCTTCCAGACAGAGCGGGCTTTTCAAATATGTACTTGATGGGATCCATCTTTGAAATCAATAAAGTAGTGTGAGTCAGCATATACTGTCTCAGCCGGCGAGCAGCCCATACAAGAGCGCAACAAGTTTTCTCAAGCAGTGAGTAACGAGACTCACAGTCGGTAAACTTTTTGCTCAAGTAATAAATAGCGTGCTCTTTTCGGCCAGACTCGTTATGCTGTCCCAGCACACACCCCATTGAATTGTCCAGCACTGTCAAGTATAGTATCAGAGGTCTTCCTTCCACTGGTGGCATAAGAATGGGTGGCTCTTGGAGATATTCCTTTATCCTTTCAAAGGAAGCCTGACATTCATCATTCCAGCGTACTACTTGATCTTTCTTCAGCAATTTGAAGATTGGCTCACAAGTAGCAGTCAGATGTGAGATGAATCGGGCAATGTAATTCAGTCGTCCCAGGAAGCCTCTGACTTCTTTCTCTGTTTTTGGAGTCGGCATCTCTTGTATGGCTTTTACCTTGGCAGGGTCCACCTGAATACCCTTATCACTCACAATGAAGCCTAACAATTTTCCGGATCTTACCCCAAAGGTGCATTTGTTGGGATTCAATCTCAGCTTGTACAACTTGAGTCGGTCAAATAACTTCCTCAGATGGTCAAGGTGCTCCTCCTCAGTTTGAGACCTTGCAATCATGTCATCAACGTATACCTCAATCTCATGATGGATCATATCATGAAATAAAGCAACCATGGCACGTTGATAGGTTGCCCCAACATTTTTCAATCCGAATGGCATGACCTTATAACAGAAGGTGCCCCACTGAGTCACAAAGGTAGTCTTCTCCATATCTTCTGGAGCCATCTTGATCTGATTATACCCTGAAAAACCATCCATGAAGGAGAACACCTTGTGTTGAGCTGTATTGTCAACAAGGACATCAATGTGAGGTAGGGGGAAGTCATCCTTGGGGCTGGCCCTGTTCAGATCCCTGTAGTCAACACACATTCTGACTTTACCGTCCTTCTTCGGTACTGGCACCACATTGGCAACCCACTGAGGGTAAGAAGTCACTGCAAGGAACCCGGCATCAAATTGTTTCATAACCTCGGCCTTGATCTTTTCAGACATCTCTGGACGCATCCGTCGGACTTTTTGCTTTACCGGAGGGCAATCTTCCTTGGTTGGCAGGTGGTGAACTACAATGTCGGCATCCAAACCAGGCATATCTTCATAGGACCAAGCAAAAATCTCCATGTAGTCTTGTAGCATCTGGATCAATCATTGCTTCACGCTGAGCTCTAGATTGGCACCAATCTTGACCTCTTTCCTATCTGTCTCAGTACCCAAGTTAATTGTTTCCACAGGCTCTTCATGTGGTTGAATAGCCCTCTCTTCCTGGAGTAGCAGTCTTGCGAGTTCACCAGGCACTTCGCAATCATCTTCACCTTCGTCCTCGGCCAAGTTGATCGGATTTTCGAAGTCATAACTGGCGGTAGCAGAGCTGTTACCAGTGAGATCCAGAGTGGATTGAAACCTGTATAAGTGAGTGTGTGTAAATATAGCTGTTTTGCAATATGTATAACACAGAAAGAAAGAGCACAAGATTTGAAATGCAACAAACGTCCAATGTTTTGATTGATGATATATGAAAATGTCATACAAAAAGCCCTCACAAATGGAGCTACGATGCCCCGGGTAGGACACCGAGCCAACAAAGTTTTAACATATTGCTTGTTACAAATTTGGAAATCAAAAGAAATTAATTACTGCGTGACAAATGTGATAGGGGTAAAATCCTTTGCCGTCCAGTTGCTTGGTCCGTCGCTGGTAGTCGGGTAGATCCAACTGTCAAACTCTGCTTCCTCTACATCCTCCTCGATAGCATTCACCCTTGAGCTGGAGATAAACACCGGAGCCTTTCTGACCTTCTCCTTGCGCACAACCCTCTGAGCCTCTGCAGTAAAGCCCAGCCCAAACTTGTCATTCTTCTGAGTGAAGTCAGGAAGCTGACCCCAGTTTGCACAATTGCCTTTCTGAACCACAGCCCGGGCATCCCTTAGGGAAGCCATCTTCAAGGAAACATTCTCTTCGACTGTTGTTTCTGCTGCTGCTGAAATTGGATGTACCTCCTCGAAATGCTGAAAGGGGGTTTCAATAAACTCCCCATCCATCTCAATGTATCTGAAGGAATTCAAATGGCTCACCATATACTCCTCTTCTCCTTGCACAGTGACGATCTTCCCCCTGACAGGGTACTTCAGCTTCTGGTGCAAGGTAGAGGTCACTGCCCCCGCTTTATGGATCCAAGGTCGACCCAGTAGACAAGAGTATGATGGTCGTATATCCATCACATAAAACGTAGAGTCGAACACCTGAGAGCCCACACGAATAGGGATGTCAACCTCTCCATGAACCATTCTTTTTGAACCGCCAAAGGCCCTGACAATGATATTGCTGGGCTTCAGTTCCAGGCCTTCATAATCCAGACGATCTAAAGCCTTTTTCGGTAGGACATTCAAGGAAGAACCAGTATCCACCAATACATGCGCCAGAGTAGTGCCCCTGCATTCGATAGAGACATGCAGGGCATCATTGTGGTCTCTTCCCTTCGCAGTCAGGTCAGCATCTGAAAAACCCAAGCCATTGTCTGCTGTCAGATTTGCTACGCAATCAGTGAACTGGACTGCAGATGTCTCCTGCGGCACATGGGCCGTCTTGAGAAATGAGATCAAGGCCTTAGCATGGGCCTCGGAGCATAGCAATAAAGAGAGCATGGAGATCTTGGAGGGCGTATGCCCTAGCTGCTCGACAACATTGAAATCACTCTTCTTTATTATTTTCAGGATCTCCTCCACTTCTTGTTGGGAGGCCTCAGCATTTATAGGTATCGGTGCCTCCATCCGGGCAGGCTCCTCTTCAATCTCTTTGCCCCGAGCATTAGGTGACTCGGCGGCAGGGGAAACAACTTGATCAGCAGCAGGAATAGGTAAACGTGTAGGTGTTATAAGGAGGGGTCTTCGAATAGCGGGCGGTGCAATGTCAGGCGAGAAGAGCCTGCCACTGCGGGTGACTTTGGCTGGACCAGTGATGTCGCAGATACTGGCGCCAGTGTCGAATTTTTGTTTGATTCCATTTACATATACGTCTGCCCCATAATGCCAGGGGACAACTTTATCAGATACGTAGGGGAGGGGCCCCGGAACAGTAATAACCACAGGTGCAACAATCATGATTCGAACAGGCTTCTTCGGGAAAGCCTTGATTGGATTTTTGAAGATGGTAACCACAGAAATTTCTTTTACCGGAACCAATTGAACAGCAGACTTCTTAAACAGAATCTCTTTGCTATCCATTAGGCTTTGGACGCCTAACCTCAGCAAGGGACAACCAGATAGGGAAACAGCACAGAACAGGCAACCTTCACTGCAACCCGGAAATAAACCGGCCCGCAGTAGGTTCTTCTTGACAGTCAAAAGAGGGGTAACAACTTCATTTATCGAAACAGCATACAGTTCTTCCTCGATGGCATTTACTCTATGCTGGGGCATAGGAGCAGTTACAACATTTGGTCTCTCAGGCGCTTCAAACTAAATTTCCTTTGCGTCGATCAGATCTTGCACTTTGTTTCTCAAGGCCCAGCAATCATCAGTAGTGTGCCCGGGACTATCAGAATGATAAGCACACCGGGCATTTGGGTTATACTTAGGAGACGCAGTGTTGACGACCTTAGGAGCTTCTTTGAGGGTCACCAGGTCAGTGGATAACTGTTTGGGTAAAATTTGAGATAAGGTCATACTCAGTCGGGTATACTGCCTCTTGGGCCTTTCGCTTCTTTGTTGATTGTACTGCTGAGGAGCAGCAACAGGTTTTGAGATGACCAAAGCATTGATGGCTTGGCGAATTTCGGGCTTGACTTGTCTTCTAGTACCATAGACGGCACTTGCTTCTTTCTTAAACGGCCTCTTCTCAGCACTTGTGGAGGCAGCCTTTTGTATCTTGCCTGACCTGATGCCAGCTTCAATTCTTTCTCCCGTCAATATCAAATCTGTAAACCCAGCGGAGGAGTTACCAACCAAATGATTGAAAAACGGGCCAAACAACGTCCCTAGAGACATATCAATCAGCTCACGATCAGTCAATGGAGGCTGCACCCTGCCAGCCAAATCTCTCCATTTTTGAGCGTACCCTTTGAACCCTTCACCCGTCCCTAGAGACATACCCTGAAGTTGGGTACGCGTAGGAGCGAGATCAGAATTGTATTGGTATTGTCTGTAGAATGCGGTTGCCAAATCTTCCCAGTGTCGGATGCTAGTTCCATCCAATTGGTAGAACCATTCAAGCTGTGACCCCGAGAGGCTATCTTGGAAGAAGTGAATCCAGAGGTTCTTATCTGCCGTGTAAGGTTGGATTTTCCTTACGTACGACCTCAGATGCAGCTTTGGGCAGGAGACCCCATCATACTTGGCGAAAGCAGGCGCCTTAAACTTGTGTGGAATTACTACCCCAGAAGATAACCCCAAATCTCCGAAATCCAGCCCCGGCACATTCTGAATTTCCATGGCGCTTAAGCGGTCCTCCAATTGCTTGTATCTGTCAGCAGCAGGTGGGTATTGTTCGTCGTTATAGTCCGTCTCGTTGTCGGAGACTGCGGGACTAGGAGCTCCTCCCCCTTGGGGACTGTTTTTCTCAGCAGAAGAAGTAGTTGGATCAGCTTCATTATGGAGTGTGTTCCCAAATTTGCGTCCGGTGTTGAACAGCGCAATCCTCTTTTTCTTCTTCTTCTTCAGGAGTAGAGTCTTCAACTCTTGCTGTCCTTGGGCCAGGCTCAGGACCATCTCTTGAAACTGTGCATTTTGGGCCTGAAGGGCCTTGATTGCTTGCTCACTGGAGGAGTCTGGATTCATGATGACTGTGCACACAAACAGCGAAGAAGATTAAGCAACCTGTGAAATAGGGTACCTGCTATGCATATGGTGCAATGGAATGCGTATGTATGCAATGCATTCAAGGATTTAGAATACTCAAAATTCGTTGTAGACAAAAAGGAACGCACATCATATTAATAAGGAGAAATTCGTTAGTACATAAATGCCCCATGGGCCAAATATTACAAAATGACTCCTCAAGGAAAAAAAACATTGCGCATCCTCTTTGGTGCGATGTAGGTGTTGAGATTCCTCTCCTCGTGCAGTAGGCGGGTGAGTTCCAGGACCTTCTTTTCACTAGCATGTAGACTGGTCTCAAGAGAATTCCGTTCTTCCTTAAGCTGGACCCAGCTCTTCTGCATTTCTTCCCAGGAGGTGGGCATGTCGGGATGTTGAATGGTGTAGGACACCTTTCCTTCCAAGACTGGTTCTTTGATCACAGGGAGCATATGAGGATAAGGCATCACTAACTTCTGGGAGCGGGCTCGTACCCACTTGAGATAAGGTTCCAACGGGATGGAGTTCCTGTGCCCCAGTGTCTTGCTGTCTATCCTACTTGGCATCCTCCAAGCTCTGATAAATCTCTGACGAAGTCCTTGAGTATCGTTGTCGAATTCAAAAACTATGTTAGGAATTAACATGTCATGAGGGCCATCCCTCCGAGCATAACCAAACTGTCTCCAAGCCAGGCATGGGTTGTAAGTAATACCTCCTTTGATTCCAAATAAAGGAACATTAGGGTACTCCCCGCAACGATCAATGATAGTGACGTCTTCCCTGGACCTAGGGCACCAATGTATATCTGCATGCGTGAGAGTCATTAACCGTTGTGACCATCTCAAACCCCGCTCGTTCTTCAAAACTGATTGTGGAAGGTGCGAAATAAACCACCTTCCCAGGAGAGGAGTGCAACACATAAGGACACCCCTTCTTCTCATGGTTCGAGTGTAACATGAGTGAAGGATGTCCCCCAGCAACGTAGGTATAGGATTCCTGGTCATGAAGATCTGGACAGCACTGATATCAATAAGCTGATCTGGGTTAGGGAATCACACCAAACCATAGACGAGGAGGGCCATAACTTCTTCAAAAGCTTGTAGGTCAAGGGAGTTCCAACATTCTTGGGCCTTCTCGAACAGAAACCTGGCTAAGAACCCCTTGATACCACTTCTAACTTCCCAATGTCCCTTGAGGTCAGACGGTTGTAGGTGCAAGGCTTTAGCAATCTCTTCAAGCTTGGGTTCCTCTTCTGTACCGTTGTAGGGTAGTTGATCAAGGATAGGGACCTTCAGAAGTCGGGAGAACTCTTCCAATGTAGGCACCAATTGATAATCCGGAAAAGTGAAACAGTGATGCAGAGGGTCAAAGAACTGGAACAGGACCTTTATCAAATCTTCCTCAATGTTGGTGTTAACCAAGCTGATGAGTCTTCCATGTCTCTCACTGAATGAAGAACCCTCGGGAATCCTGGACATAAGTTCCTTAAGCTGAGGAGGGATCTTTACAAGGCTAATTTGAATTGTCTTTCTGCGAGCAGTTTCCATGTCCTATAAAACAAGAACAAAGATGAAGATTCGAAACCCTTGAAATGGTTAGTCAATGCACATGATGTTGTATGATGTCATGATGTTATGATTAAATACACCACAAATATTCACAAAGGCAAACATGGTAAGGCACACAAGTCACACAAGACAAACCCTTAGAGTTTAGGCCTGCATGGGGTCTGGGTATTACCCTCTTGAAGTTTGGTGGGCTCAACCTGTCCTATTAGAAGTAACCGGGTTCTAAGGGTCCCAATATCACTGGATTACTTTCATTGTTCATCGTTTCGATTTAGCCACTGAACTGGCGACCGAAATATCCCAGGAAAGCAATCCTCAATTGAGTGTAGTATCGAGTATCAACCAACCTCGGACTGCACCAAAGTCAGTTATCTCACTACCCTAAAAAGGCCAAGATGGTTCAATTAAGGTTCCTAAGGTCAGTTGATGCTTCACGACACCACGCGGCGGCCCCGTACTCTCCTTGACTGAACTCAAGGGTTACCGGTACACACCAAAGTGCCACATCAACGTAGCAGACTGCTTCAACCATGTCGGTATACCCCGCACAGTTCCCTCACAGCCTTGTTGCTACTTTCTAAGAAGGTATCCCCAGATCCGGGTTAGGATCTATAAAACTCCGATACAAGGCCCACAAATGTAAAAGCAAACAAGACAATCAATTGAAAACAAAGGTGATCTAAGCCCTAAGGTTACTCCACTTTTAAAATCTCCCCAGCAGAGTCGCCAGTTCTGTGATACGGTGGGAGAACTGACTTGAGGTTTTGCGTTTGTTTTCGCAAATGTTTCGGTTGAGCAAGAGTCGCCACCGACTTTTTATTTTATCCTAAAGGAAAGGTTAAAAAAAGCACAGCAAAAACCTTTCGAGATGTTTTCTTGGGTTCGGGGAGTAGATTATAGAAAGGGAAGGTATTAGCACCCTTTCTATCCATGGTTATCCATGGGCTCTTAGTTACTTGCTTAGATCAACTTGCCTTTTGTTTTCAATTTGTTTGAAATGGTGCTTTGTGTGTGTGCATGGGTTTGAAAATATTTTGAAAAGAAGCCAATGTGGTGGCAACCTTTGTAATGATCCATGTGGGGATGTATACAAAGATGTATGTCTTTTGAAAAAGTTTTCATTTGTTTTGTTTTTGAAAGTGTTGTGAAGTGTGGTTTTAGAAAATAGGCAAGTGTTTTGTTTTTGCAAGTTTGATTCAAGTAACCAAGAGGTTATCTACTCCTAAATTTCTCAAAAGATTATTGCTACGTTTTAACCCTTTTAACAAGTTTGTTCCACCATTGTATTTGGTGGACAACCTTGTGTTAGGATGTGAAAGGGACAGGCGCGGGACATCGTTTAGACCATAATTGCAACAGCGTTAAATGTCTTTGGGCAATTTTTCTTTAAGGGACTTGATCATTTGTTTTTGTTTGTTTTGAAAAGTTTTATCGAGGGACTATGATCATTCAAATTGTTTGCTTTGCCCAAAGAAGTTCAACATACAATATGGCCCATTTATTTGAAGGCAACAAAGTGGAGTACCCTAGGGGTGCAAGTGTGAGATGTGTTGTTTATTTTCATGTTCATTCATCTTGTATTAGGTCCAACTATTTCTTATCGTTTTTTGCATGCAAACCCTAATTCTAACATGTTATTATTAGAAAGCAATAAAGCGCGAAATTTAAATTTACTAAGCTATTACAAAACCAAATATGGGAAGGGGGGTACAAATGTTCAAATGGGGATATTGACAAGTAATGTAAATCTAAATTATTACATCATTTTTGAATATTTGCAAAGTAAATAAATTGCATAATTAAATGGAAATTAAATAAATATGCAAAATGCAAAGAGAAAGTTTTTATATGTATGAGAAAAGTATGATTTATGTAAAATAAAATAAGAAAATAAAAAGGTATTATTTTGAGTATTTTCAACTTTTAGGGCAAAAACCCTAATTTTAAAGAAAATGTATTATTATACAAGTATTTATTTATTATGTACAAAAATAAAAATAAAATGAAGTATATTATGAAAAAAAAGTATTTTTGTATCAAATATTAATAAAAATGAAAAATTCAAGTATTTTTATATTTATATTAATAAACACACATATATATATATATATATATATATATATATATATATATATATATATATATATATATATATATATATATATATATATATATATATATATATATATATATATATATATATATATATATATATATATATATATATATATATATATATATATATATATATATATATATATATATATATATATATATATATATATATATATATATATTAAGTTCTTAAATATGCATTATATACAAAATAATATATATTTAATATTTTAATAAAATAAATAAATAAAAAAAGTATTTTTATGTGAAATATTTTCAGAAGGTAAATAAAAATAAAAAAATGTATTTACACTATCTTTTAGTATTTTAAAACAATATATGGATTTATTTATTTGTGTATAATCTAAAAGAAAACTATATAAATGCCTAATAAAATAAAAAATGGTGAGAAAAAATATTTTTATATTTTTAATGTCATGAGAAAAAATAAATAAGTCAAACAAAAAAAGAAAAAGTCAAAAAGAAATAAAAATAAAGCAAATGGGCTCAGGGGGTGTAATAGCAATTATGGGGTGTGAAAAGAAAAAACATAAGACAAGCCCAGCCCAATGCCACTGTCTTCAACCTCCAGCACAATATTTGAAAAAAACGCGCGCGCCCTGTTCTTCAATGTCCAACTCTCGATTCCTGGCTTTTTAGCAAAAACTCATAACACAACAAATGTTCAGCATGAAGAGACGGTTCTAACCATGTATAGAACTTGACCTAACTCTCTAAGATGAGGGAGAATTTCTCCTCCCCCAAATCCTAACCTAGTTTTTCTGCCATTTTCAAACTCCAAATTCTCTCTACTCAGGCAAAAGAAATGAAATGTAAGGATATGTACATGTTCAGGGCTATGAGTAGAACCTTGTTTCTTCACAAACTTAAGACTAAAGATACATGATAAGAGAGATACGAGTTCAAAGTTTTACCTGTGCAGTTGAACTTCTGTCTGGAGAATGAGGAACTTCTGGTGCAAGGTAATGATTGGAAAAGCTTCCTTGAGGTCCAGGGATGATGTTTCAATGCTTACTTTGTCTTGAAACTTCTTGTATCGAGCTGTGGAACTTCAACTGCAAAAGGAAAAAATGAAAATGGTGGAAACTGTTAGAGGGATTACAGGTCAGGTTTTAGGTCATGGTTAGCTTGCATACATGCTAGGGAATGTGTATGAATTGGTTTTGGTGAGAATGCTCGAGGGAAATGGGAGTTGGTACTCAAACTGCAGGCCTTTCCCTGTTTGAGCAGTTTGATGGTGTTTCTGTGATGGAGAGTGTTTTAGAGGTCAAGGATTCGTGCAAAAGCTTGGTTGGGATGTTTGGAATGTGTTTGATCAGTTTTCTCTTGTGTGCCTATGCTGAAAATGATAGTTGTCTTAAGTTATGGAACTTTTCTTCTCTCTTAAGCAACAAAAGCAAGTTGATGGTTTAGGTCAGTAGGGGGCCTCCTAATGTGCTGCATAATCTTCTCTTGATCAGAGCAACTTGTCCATAATCTTGTGCCAAAAGGATTTAGCTTGTACTTGTTGGATTTCTAAATTGACATAAAGTGAACTTTTACCAAAATGGCTAACTCACTTTATCTAAAAATGGATCAATCTTGTGTACAATGCTTGAACTCATGGAACAACACTTTGGCACAATGAACAAGCATTAAATTATGGAGTGTAACTTGGTTTAAGGACCTGTAATCTTGCATAAAGCATGCTGAGTTCAAATGGTAAGGTTATGGACATGTTTTGATGAAGAACAAAAGTGGTTTTTTGCTATATTGTGAAATTCGAATCTCTCAAGTTATGAGGTTGTTTGAGAAGTTCTTGGACATTTTGGAAAGCTTGGAATGTGTACTACAATCCATATTTGAAATGCAAATTGAAATTACAAGTGGAAGGGTATGAAAAATGGCCTTGAAGTGGGGTAGAAAACCTTGTCAAAATAGGTTAAAATTTCACTAAGTTAGAAATGGTTTAGTGCCCTTATTCAAAAAATTGTAACTTGGGATACAAGCTTCAAATGATAAAACTTTGTGAATCAAAGTTGTAGATTATGCAACAAGCTACAACTTTCATGTTTTTACTTTTGTTTGAATCCAAATGGATCTTGGTGAAAAGATGGGGCAAAGTTGGGAAAAAATTAGGGTTTTTCATAACTTAGAAAAATTCTAAGTTATGAAAAATTCCCTTTTCTAACCCTAATTTGCATTTTGTGATTTCTTGGTGAACAAGTTTCATGATTTGGCATGTTTTGATGAAAAATGAATCTTGACTCTTGATTTTGACCAAATATCAAAGTTTGACTTTTCAGTATACAGTCAAAATTGATCAATTGACTGGGAAATTCAACTGTCAATCTTGTGTACTTGGGATTTTTTGAGCTTGTTGAGCATGTCAAGATAATTCCATGGGGTCCTTGAGTCCATATGTGAGCTTGATTTGCCAATGGCTAGGTCAAACAGTCAAAATTTGCCTTTGTGCAGTCAAAACCCTAAAAATGACCATTTTGCCCTTTTGGTGATCTGATCAAATTTCTTGGAGAATTGTGATCCAAATTTGATCAAATGGTCCATATGAGTTCAATATGTTGATGTGGGTCAAATTTCATGAGGTTTGACTGTCAATTGGCCACAGTTGACTTTTTCCCCAATACAGCTGATTTCTAGGTCAATTGTCCAATTGACTGGGCAAAACTTGGAATCAAGATTTGAAATTTGGTATGGATAATCTTGTGAGTCAAACATGAAACATGAAAGTCAACTTAGGCATTTTAGGTCAAAACATCCTTGGGCAAACACAAACCCTAATTTGAGTCCACAGTGCAAGGAGAAGTCTTGAGCAGAGGAAACCCTAACTGGATCTTGATCTTCAAGGGTCTTGTGATGAGAAAATGTTGAGGAAATGGGAGGGCAAATTTTGGGGTACAACACCTCCCAAGTTCAAGGTGCCAACATTTGCCAAGTATGACGGTTTATCTTGCCCTAAGATGCACTTGAGGTCGTATGTTAGAAAGATCCAACCTCATTCGTCCGATAAAGACCTCTGGGTACACTTTTTCCAAGACAACTTGTCTGGCACTCTGTTAGATTGGTTTTATCAGCTCGAGAGATCAGAAGTTCACAATTGGGAAGACTTGGCAGCTTCTTTCTATCGTCAGTATCAGTACAACGCTGATTTGGCGCCTACCCGTACTCAGCTACAAAGTATGGGGATGGCTTCAAATGAGGGGTTTAAGGGGTACGCCCAAAAGTGGCGCGACCTGGATGGAAGGGTGCAGCCACCGCTATCAAATAGGGAATTAGTTGACATGTTTTTTGGGACCCTATCTGGCCCCTTCTTCAACCATCTAATCGGGAGCTCTTCTGCGGGATTTACTGAACTGATTCTGACTAGAGAAAGGGTGGAAGCCGGTATTAGAAGTGGAAAGATTCAAAAGGATGCCTCTGCATCCACAGCTGTTAAAAAACCTTTTCCAGCCAAGAAAGAAGCATCTGCTGTGTACTCTCAGAAGGGATTGGGAAGAACTGAGCGTCGGCCGACTGTAGGGGCCGTGATGATTCAAAATTCGTCAAATGATCAATCCCGTAACAATCAGTCGAGACCTAATCAACAACGGGTAGAACGACCACAACGACAGTTCACCCGCATCAACATGACGCCCGCACAGGTTCTTCCCCATTTGTTGAAGCTGAATATGACTAGTTTGAAAGAGGCGCCAAAAAACCCTAACACCTCATCTCCATACTATCACTCCAACGCCAAGTGTGCTTACCATTCCGACAGTGTTGGGCACGATACCAATAATTGTTGGGCACTCAAGAACAAAATTTAGGACTTAATTGACGCCAAAGAGGTTGAATTTGACGCTCCTGAGAAGCCCAATGTTATATTCGCTCCAATGCCCAAGCACGGCCACAATGTGCATGTCATTTTGGAAGACCTCCATGTTACTGACATTACCAATCTGTTGACCCCTTTGCTTGTGATTAAAGAAAATTTGTTGAGAGTCGGGATCTTTCCTGGTTGTGGTTAAGACTGTTATTTTTGTTTGAATGTTCAAGATGATTATCCAATGTTGAAGTCAGGTGTCCAACGCCTGATGGATACTCAAGAGATACTTTTCCAGAAAACCCCTGTTAACACTTTCAATCTGATTACTCCTGATACTTGTGATACTTCAACCAACGATATTGCTATCATAACCATTTCCGAAAATCCTCCCAAGGCTTGCAAAAGGCCTGTCAGGATTACACCCAACTCCGAATGTGTACCTCTAAAGATCACCATGTCGGGACCTGTCCCGTACCAATAAAGCAAAATGATACCGTGGAACTATGGGGGAGAAATCTTCTACCACGACATCAAGCAAATCGAAACAGTCCAAGAGATTTCTAAAGAAGACACTGACATAGGGAACATCACAGGTACAAGCAAGATAACCCGCAGTGGCCGAATCTTTTCTCCGGAGATTGCTCCTCCCCGAGCAGTTTTTGGACCCTTAAAAGCTTATGCACCTATTGGACCCTCTGTGCAAGGCCCAATGATTGAAGAAGTGGTTACTCCCTAAGAAAGACCGTCTGCTGATAATACCAACAAGGGTAAAGGGATACTGGAATTGTCTGTCAAGATGAAGGCTCATGCTGTAGTTATACCCGAAACCACTCACAAGTAGATGGATGAAATCCTGAAAATAATCCGAAAAAGTGACTAAGACATTGTAGAACAACTGGGGAAGACCCCCTCTAAGATTTTAATGTTGGCCCTCCTGCTCTGTTCAAAGGCCCATGCTAAGGCCCTGATTAAGTTCTTGAAGATGGCACATGTGCCCCAAGAGACTTCGGCTGACCAATTTCAGGATTGTGTGGCCAGTCTTACTGCTGAAAATGGCCTGGGCTTTTCCGACGCTGACTTAACTCCTAAGGGAAGGAAGCAAAATGATGCATTACATGTTTCGGTTGAATGCCGAGGAACCACTCTCGCCCATGTCTTGGTCGATACTGGTTCTTCCCTAAATGTGCTGCCTAAGAAAGCTCTAGACCGGTTGGATTGTGAAGGTTTAGAGCAGAAACCAAGTAATATTATTGTCAGGGCCTTTGACGGGTCTAAGAGGATGGTGCATGGAGAGGTCGATATTCCCATCAAGGTAGGCACCGAAGTGTTCAACTCCACTTTCTACGTAATGGACATCCGTCCATCATACTCTTGTTTGGTAGGAAGACCGTGGATCCATTATGCCGGGGCAATTACCTCCTCTTTGCACCAGATGATGAAATATCCTGTTAAGGGTAAGATCATAACTGTGCACGGGGAGGAAGAGTACATGATCAGTCATCTCAATTCCTTTCGGTATGTGGAAGTGGATGGCGAGTTCGTCGAAACGCCTTTTCAACATTTTGAGGAAGTTTCTCCCGAGGTAGCAGTCGTGAAGACAATGGTTGAGGTACCTATCATTCCCAAGCAGGTGGCTAGGATGGCATCTCTCAAGGACGCAGAGGCTGTGATTAAGGAGGGGAAGAGCACAGTATGGGGACAGTTGCCCGACTTTCCCTGTAAGACAGACAAGTTTGGGTTGGGGTTTACTGCTGCGGGACAAAAGGCCATGCGTCTCTCTAAGATTGAAAGACCACCCGTCAAGATTTCTCACCACAGAGTCAATGCTGTAGAAGATGAAGATGAGGAGAGTCACTTTGAAGATTGGATCTTTCCGACTGTCGAAGGGGGTTTGAGCAATTGGGAAGCAAAGGATTTTGTTCCTATCACCTTTATCAACCAGTAATTTTATCATTTGAAGCAATTTCCCATTTATGGTCTGTAATAACTAAAACAATTCGCACATTATTTTTCATCTCATGCCTTTCCCGGGGCATGTAGATCCATTTGTAAGGGCTTGATTCTCTTCATAATCATATGCCATGCTTTAATGAATCATTGGATGTTTTTCATCTACAAACTTTGTGTTCATTTTCTTTCCTTTTGCATTTTTGTTTGTTTAAGGATGGCTATCCCTTACACACACCCACACTCACAAATGCAGGTACCCATCCACTCCGGATTCCATGGGTGACTATTCTGCTGTAGTTTTCGACAACTCTGAAGATTTGGTCAATCAGGCTGAGTACGAAGTTGATGAAGATTGTGAAGTGCCGGGAGAGTTAGCCAGACTTCTACAACAAGAAGAGAGGGCCATCTTGCCTCATGAAGAGTTTCTAGAAACCATCAACTTAGGGACAGAGGAAGACAGGAAGGAAGTAAAAGTGGGTGCCAATCTGGAACCAAGTGTCAAGGAGCGCTTAGTACAGTTGCTGAACGAATATGTTGAAATCTTCGCCTGGTCTTATGAATACATGCCAGGGTTAGGCACATATATTGTGGTTCACCGTCTCCCCACAAGAGAAGATTGTCCACCGATCAAGCAAAAGGTCCGACGAATGAGGCCTGACATGTCTGAGAAAATTAAGGCTGAAGTAATGAAGCAATTCAATGTTGGCTTTCAGGCTGTTACCTCCTATCCATAATGGGTTGCTAACATCGTTCCCGTACCTAAAAAGGACGACAAAGTCAGAATGTGTGTGGATTATCGGGATTTGAATAGGGCTAGCCCTAAAGATGATTTTCCGCGGCCACATATCGACATCTTGGTTGACAATACAGCTCAGCACAAGGTTTTTTTCTTCATGGATGGATTCTCGGGTGTTGTACCCCAAAATTTGCCCTCCCATATTCTTCAAGAAATTGCCAAGTCATGCTTCAAAGTTCCCCAAGGGTTGCACAGTTCAAGGGCCTCCTAAGCAGTCAAAATTAGGGTTTGTGTTCTGATCAAGAAAATGAAGTTTCCAAGGGCCCAATCAAGTCTCATATGCCTACAAATATGGTCAAACATCCTCATATCAAGTTTCAAGACATTCAGCACAAAATTGCATAGTCAAAACCCTAATTGCACTACAGTCAACTGTAGGGGCAAAATGGTCATTTGACAGTCAAAAGTTCAAATTTTTTGGTCAACATATCATTTTGAAGCCACAAACATCATTTGATCAATGCTTGATCATGATTCTCAAAGCTTGGCTCAAAAATCATCAAGATGCAAAAGTTTCCTTATTTGGACAGTTGAAAAAAGTCAACTGCAAATTGACCAGGGCATAACTTTCACATGGATTATCAGAAAAATTCCATCCAAAGCTCATTTTGAAGATAAAGACATTTCCTACAACTCATCTTCATACTCCAAGTCCAAGAAATGCTCTCACAAAAAGTTATCAATTTCAACATTATAGGTCATTTTCAAAAGTCAACAAAAAGGGAATTTAAGTCAAAGACCATAACTTGAGATTGGTAAATCAAAATGACATGGGACCAAAGGCAATGGTTAGAGGACTCAAAGACCTTTCCAAAATGTCTAAGAACATGAGAAAAGCTTAAAAATTGAGCAAGTTATGCCTTGTGGAAGTTGGGAAATTTTTGAATATTTTGAAAAGTCAACATTGCTTCAAATGACCTAAAATTGCTAATGGGCCCATTTTTCTTCCATAATTCATCATCCATGGCATGTGCACGACCACTTGGCCCAAAGGGAAGTATTTCTTCATTTTTTATTTATTTATTTGAATTTTTATTTATAATAATTCATTTAAATCAAATTAAATACATGGAAAATATTTAACCTAAGTTTTACAATCCTTTTTTGCATGAAATCCACTCAATAACTCGTGCATGATCCAATATGGAAAGATTTGGAGAGAATTGATATGATTGAGAGCAAAAACACATGGAAAAAGATTGAAAAATAATGCTTGAAAATCAAATCTCAAAAGCTATGAATGCAAGAGATTCTGATCAGAATTCTTAACCTAATTCATTCCTACATAAGCATAGAACACAACCCTAATGCTTTGGACCAAAAAAGCTGCGCAAAACCCCATTATCAAACTTGAATTTTTTTGCAAGAAACTCAATTCTGAAAACCACATTCTAGGGTGATTCAAGGCACGATTTTTGTTTCATTAGCTTGCTGAAGGTTCACTGAACGTTTCCCAATCAAAAACATTCATCAAAACTCAAAGAATTGGTACAATGAACCGGCCCTGTACATAAAAAAATTCATAATCGTGTTTTAACATCTATGCATTTTCATGGCCTTTTAATTGTTGATTCATACTCCTTATGCAATTCTGAAGCTAACCCATGTGTTTAATTGTATTTTTATGCATTGTGTGCCAATATACCATTGTTGCTTTTTAGGGTTTGCAGAGTTTCGAATTAGGGGTTTTAAGATAAGGCAAAATTAGCAAACCACAGTGCCATGAACATATTCAGCAAGCTTGGACGAAAAGTTTGAGACCCTCGCGCTCAATTTATGAGCGTCCTAGAGCTGTTCGCTATTTTTCCATAGACGGCCTAGGAGAACGCTAACAAAACCGTTGCTTATGTTGTTTATATTTCAGGAAAATAAAATCCCACGAAGAAGATGAAGTCGTGGCATGCGGTGGGTGGTTGGTTTGAAAGTTCGCGCGCAAAGTCCACTAACGCAATTGTTTTTTTTATAATATTTGTTGATTGTTATATATTAAACACGCGCATCTGGCTCCACTGGAAAGCATAGTGACTGGTAAAGTGCATGACCTGGGTTCGAGTCCCAAGTCTTCATTATTTCAATGTTATTTTTCCATTTACAATCACATGCAGATTCAATATCAAGGACCATCATACACCTTCCAAATCCAACGTCCACGCGTCCAGCTTCATCAGATCAAAGGCCATGGATTGGAGAACACAGTGCGCCCTAGTCAATGCGTGTACACGCGTCCTGAAAAGTCAAAGAGGCCAGCAAGGTTAATGGGCCAGATTTCTAAAGACTCACCTCCATGTTGGGGACTACAACCCCCCTTGGTTTGCAAATTCTTTTAACTTTCTCTATTTTTTTTATTTTTTTTATATAATTTTTATTTTCTTTTAATTACTGCTTGTTTAATTAATTTAATATTTTTATAAAATCACAAAACAATTAAAAAATCAGAAAAGAATTAAAATAATAAATATTTTTATTTCTAGTATTTTCATAAATAAATGCATATAATTAAATTTAGTGTAAATTAGGTTTAATTTTAATACTTTTAACAAAAATCTAAAAAAACATAGAATTAGGGTTTAATTAATAATTTTTCATCCTTTTTATTTTTCTTTCATAAATAATTAAATAATTAAATATTTATTTTTTATAATTAAATTTGTATATCAAAATTAGGGTTAATTTAGGTTAAAATTCAATGTTTTCTTAATAAATTAAAAGCCATTAGAATTAGGGTTAGTATTTATTTTAATTAATTCTTTTTTCATATTAAATCCTAAAATACTAAAAAATACAAAAAAAAAACAAGTTCTTTCTTTCTTTTTAATTAGTTAATTCCTCATTAATTTAATTTTGCAAAAAGGGTCCAACGCCCTCATTTCGATTTAATTCTAATTCGCATATTTATTTTATTTCGTTTAAATATTTATGTATCTCTCCCAAAGCCGTGTAACCAATTGCTCGTACTCTTAATTCTTTATTTTTTTACTTTCTTTATTTTTCTGTCAAATCGGGTTCGAGAAATTTTGGCGATGTGGACCCGCGCCTTTTGTAATAGCTTAGAATTTTTACTTTCCCGCGATATTTTTAACTGTTAATCAAAGGAATGAAAGAATGTATGGACAAAAATAAAAACAAGCGTAGAACACCAATAACATGACAAGATAAATGCAAATGAAAACGACACACGGATCGCACACACCACCCCTAGGGTACGCCTCACTGTTGCCTTGCCTCGAAAGGTGATCGTTGAGTAGAGGATGTCTTAGTAAGTCCTCATGATCCGGGAACCTGGCATGAGGGTAGCTTCTAAGGTGTCTTCCTATTGCTCCAGTGATCACCATGTCCCGAACCTCGAATTGACCCGAACACCTCCAACGGTGGTGCTACCTACCTCTCAATGGTGGGATGGCACTACTTTAAAGGATATTTACACAGACGAATTCCTTAGGGTAGGTAGGTTCTCGTAGATACTCGCTCTAATTTCAAAAACAAATCAAAAAATACTTTTCACACCGACACATTTTCAAAAGCTTTCGAAAACAATTTTTCAAACACTCTTGAGGACCGATACAAGAGTCGAACTGGAATTTTCAAAGAAACTTTTTAAAACCCACAGTTGAAAAGCAAACAAACCAATTTTGAAAACACAAGTGAGCAAGTATCTAAGAGCCCATGGATAACCATGGATAGAAAGGGTGCTAACACCTTCCCTTTCTATAATCTACCTCCCGAACCGAGAGCAATCTCTATAAGGAATTTTTCTGTGCTTTTGTCCTTTCCATTTGGAGAAAATAAAAGACGGTGGCGACTCTTGCTTCCGTGACATTTCGCGAACCAGCGTTAAACAGTCAGTTCCAGATCCACCGATCACAGAACTGGCGACTCTGCTGGGGACTATCTTATAAAGTGAGGTGTACCTTAGGGCTAGTTCATAACTGTGTTTTCAATTGTTTTCCTTGTGTGCTTTAAATTGTGGGTTGCTTGGGAGTTCTATAGATCCTAAACCCGGATCTGGGGGATACCTTCTTAGAAAGTAGCAACAAGGCTGTGAGGGAACTGTGCGGGGTATACCGACATGGTTGAAACAGTCTGCTACGTTGATGTGGCACTTTGGTGTGTACCGGTAACCCTTGAGTTCAGTCAAGGAGAGTACGGGGCCTCCGCGTGGTGTCATGAAGCATCAACAGACCTTAGGAACCTTAATTGAACTATCTTGGCTTCTTTAGGGTAGTGAGATAACTGACTTTGGTGCAGTCCGAGGTTGGTTGATACTCGATACTACACTCAATTGAGGGTTGCTTTCCTGGAATATTTCGGTCGCCAGTTCAGTGGCTAAATCGAAACGATGAACAATGAAAGCAATCCCGTGATATTGGGACCCTTAGAAGCCGGTTACTTTGATAGGACAGGTTGAACCCACCAAATTCAAGAGGGTAATACCTAGACCCCATGCTGGCCTTAAACCCTAAGGGCTTGTCTTGTGTGCCTTGTGTGCCTTACATGTTTGTCTTTGTAAATATCTGTGGTGTGTTTAATCATAGCATCATGACATCATCCAGCATCATATGCATTGACTAACCATTTCAGGGGTTCGAATCTTCATCTTTGTTCTTTGTTTTGTAGGACATGGAAACTGTTCGTAGAAAGACAATTCAAATCAGTCTTGTAAGGATCCCTCCTCAGCTTAAGGAGCTTATATCCAGGATTCCCGAGAACTCGTCATTCAGTGAAAGACATGGAAGCCTCATCAGCTTGGTCAATACCAACATTGAGGAAGATATGATCAAGGTCCTATTCCAATTCTTTGACCCTCTGCATCACTGTTTCACCTTCTTGGATTATCAGTTGGTACCTACATTGGAGGAGTTCTCCCGGCTCCTGAAGATCCCTATCCTTGATCAGCTACCCTTCAACGGTACAGAAAAGGAACCTAAGCTTGAAGAGATTGCTAAAGTCTTGCACCTACAGTCATCTGACCTTAAGGGACATTGGGAAGTTAGAAGTGGTATCAAAGGGTTCTTAGCCAGGTTTCTGTTTGAAAAGGCCCATGAATGTTGGAACTCCCTTGACTTGCAAGCTTTTGAAGAGGTTGTGGCCTTCCTTGTCTATGGTTTGGTGTTGTTCCCTAATCCAGATCAGCTTATTGATATCAGTGCTGTCCAGATCTTCATGTCCAGGAATCCTATACCTACGTTGCTGGGGGACATCCTTCACTCATGTTACACTCGAACCATGAGAAAAAGGGGTGTCCTTATGTGTTGCACTCCCCTCCTGGGAAGGTGGTTTATTTCGCACCTTCCACAATCAGTCCTGAAGAATGAGCGGGGTGTGAGATGGTCACATCGGTTGATGACTCTTACACACGCAGATATACATTGGTGCCCTAGGTCCAGAGAAGACGTCACTATCATTGATCGTTGCGGGGAGTACCCTAATGTTCCTTTACTTGGAATCAGAGGAGGTATTACTTACAGCCCATGCCTGGCTTGGAGACAGTTTGGTTATGCTCTGAGGGATGGTCCTCATGACATGTTAATCCCTGACATAGTTTTTGACTTCGACAACGATACTCAAGGACTTCGCCAGAGATTTATCAGGGCTTGGAGGATGCCAAGTAGGATAGACAGCAAGACACTGGGGTACAGGAACTCCATCCCGTTGGAACCTTATCTCAAGTGGGTACGCGCCCGCTCCCAGAAGTTGGTAATGCCTTATCCTCATATGCTCCCTGTGATCAAAGAACCGGTCTTGGAAGGAGAAGTGTCCTACACTATTCAGCACCCTGATATGCCCACATCCTGGGAAGAGATGCAGAAGAGTTGGATCCAGCTTAAGGAAAAACAGAATTCTCTTGAGACTAGTCTACATGCCAGTGAAAAGAAGGTCTTGGAGCTCACCCGCCTGTTGCATGAGGAGAGGAATCTCAACACTTACATAGCTCCAAAGAGGATGCGCAGTGTATTTTGGGATTGATTTGGTTTTTGTATTACTTTGCCCATGAGGCTTTGATGTACTAAACAATTATTTCCTTAATGATAACGTGTGTTCCTTTTTGTCTACAACAAATTTGAACTTTCGAACCCTTGAATGCATTGCATAAACACATCTCATTCATCATGTGCATAGCAGGTTTTTCCTCTTTTCAGGTTGCTTACAGTTCTTCGCTGTTTATTTCAGCATCATGAATCCTGACTCTTCATCAACTGAGACATCCATCAAAGCTCTTCAGGCGCAGAATGCGCAGTTTCAGGAATTAATCAAGGGTTTGGCTCAAGGCCAAGAAGAGCTAAAGGCTATGCTCCTGAAGAAGGAGAAGAAGAAGAAGAGAAGAACTGTTCTGTTCAACTCGGGCCGAAGGTTTGGCAATACTCTGCAGCAAGAAGAGGCTGGTTCTTCTGTTGGCAAGAGTACTCCTCAAGAGGCAAGGGTCCCTAGTCCGGTAGTCTCCGACAACGAGACTGATTTTGATGAAGAGCAGTACCCTCCGGCAGAAGACCGTTACAAGCAGCTGGAAGATAGGCTGAATGCCATGGAAATACAACAGGTACCTGGGCTGGATTTCGGAGATCTGGGTTTGTCAACTGGTGTGATTATTCCTCGGAAGTTCAAAGCACCATCTTTCTCTAAGTATGACGGGGCGTCTTGTCCCAAGCTACATCTCAGGTCCTATGTTCGGAAAATTCAACCGTACTCTGTGGATAAGAATTTGTGGATCCACTTCTTTCAGGGACTCATCTCGAATGGTTCTATCAGCTGGATGGGACCAAGGTTCGTAACTGGGAGGAGTTGGCTACTGCTTTCTACAAGCAGTATCAATATAATGCCGACCTTGCCCCTACACGTACCCAACTCCAGGGTATGTCGTTAGGTTCAAGTGAAGGTTTTAAGGAGTACGCTCAGAAGTGGAGAGACCTGGCTGGCAGGGTGCAGCCTCCGTTGACTGATCGGGAGTTGGTAGACATGTTCTTGGGGACCCTATCTGGGCCGTTTTTCAACCATCTTATTGGGAATTCGTCTGCAGGGTTCACTGATTTGATTCTGACTGGAGAAAGAATTGAGTCTGGGTTGAAGTCTGGAAAAATTCCGAAGGGTGCACCGTCTAGTTCTGAGAAGAAACCCTTCAAGAAGGAGGCTAGTGCCGTGTATGGTTCCAAGAGATCAGAGAGACCTGAGCGCCGCCAATCTGTCAGTGCGGTAATGATTGCTAAGCCTGCTGCCGCTCCTCGGCCGACCAATCCTCAAAGGGCTGAAAGACCCCGGAGAGAGTTCACCCGCTTGAGCATGACATTATCACAGATCTTGCCACAGTTGCTCTCAACCAACTTAGTGACTGTCCGAGAGGCGCCGAAGTTTCCAAATACTGCATCTCCTAAGTACAACCCAAATGCTCGTTGTGCTTACCATTCTGATAGCCCGGGGCATTCTACTGATGACTGTTGGGCATTAAGGAGCAAGCTACAGGACCTTATTGACGCCAAGGAGGTACAGTTTGAGGCATCAGAGAAGCCTAACGTAGTGACAGCTCCCCTGCCTGCTCATGGAGTAAATGCTATTGGGGACGAAGACGAAGTGGATGAGGCTGAGTTTGATAGCTGGATCTACCCGGCAACCGACAGTGGACTTAACAATTGGAGTGCAAAGGACAATCTATCTGTTTCTCTTGTTACTAAGTAATGAATTCCTATGTTTTGGCATTTGTAATAAACAATAAATAAACTCTATGGCCCGGTGTCTTACCCGAGGCACCGTGGTTTCATTTGTGAGGGCATATAAATTGTCATTTCATATATCATGAATGAAAATCTTGGACGTTTTTCTCGCATTGCAAATATTACGCTCCTTTTCTGTCTTTCTTCCCTTTATCTATATTTCAAAAACAGCTGTATTTATACACACACTCACTCATACAGGTTTCAATCCACTCTGGATCTCACTGATAACAACTCTGCTACTGCCAATTATGACTTCGAAAATCCGATCAACTTAGCCGAAGACGAAGGTGAAGATGATTGCGAAGTGCCTGGCGAGCTTGCAAGACTGTTGCTTCAGGAAGAGAGGGCAATTCAACCTCATGAAGAGCCAGTAGAAACAATAAACTTGGGTACTGAAGAAGACAGGAAAGAGGTAAAGATTGGTGCCAACCTAAAGCTCAGCGTGAAGCAACGGTTGACTCAAATGCTGTATGATTATGGAGATCTTTGCCTGGTCCTACGAAGACATGCCCGGGTTGGATACCGATATTGTGGTCCATCACTTGCCAACTAAGGAAGACTGCCCTCCGGTTAAGCAAAAGGTTCGTCGGATGCGTCCAGAGATGTCTGAGAAGATTAAAGCCGAGGTTATGAAACAGTTTGACGTCGGGTTCCTTGCAGTGACTTCTTACCCTCAGTGGGTTGCTAATGTGGTACCGGTACCTAAGAAGGACGGTAAGGTCAGAATGTGTGTCGACTACAGGGATCTGAACAGGGCCAGCCCCAAAGATGACTTCCCTCTACCTCACATTGATGTCCTTGTTGATAATACAGCTCAGCACAAGGTGTTCTCTTTCATGGATGGTTTCTCAGGTTACAATCAGATCAAGATGGCACCTGAAGACATGGAAAAGACTACATTTGTTACTCAGTGGGGCACCTTCTGTTACAAGGTCATGCCATTCGGGTTGAAGAACGTTGGGGCAACCTACCAACGTGCCATGGTTGCTTTATTTCATGACATGATCCATCACGAGATAGAGGTGTATGTTGACGACATGATCGCAAGGTCCCAGACTGAGGAAGAGCACCTAGATCATCTGCAGAAGTTGTTTGACCGATTGAAACTGTACAAGCTGAGATTGAACCCGAACAAGTGCACCTTCGGGGTAAGATCGGGAAAGTTGCTAGGCTTTGTGGTAAGTGACAAGGGAATTCAAGTGGACCCTGCTAAGGTCAAAGCTATTCAAGAGATGCCAGTTCCTAAGACAGAGAAGGAAGTCAGAGGCTTTTTAGGACGCCTGAATTACATTGCTCGTTTCATCTCACATCTGACTGCTACCTGTGAGCCCATCTTCAAGCTGCTAAAGAAAGATCAGGTAGTACGTTGGAACGATGAATGTCAGGCTGCTTTTGACAGAATCAAAGAGTATCTCCAAGAACCACCCATCCTTATGCCACCGGTTGAAGGGAGACCTCTGATACTATATCTAACAGTGCTTGACAACTCAATGGGGTGTGTGCTGGGGCAGCATGACGAGTCTGGCCGAAAAGAGCATGCCATTTATTACCTTAGCAAAAAGTTTACCGACTGTGAGACCCGATACTCACTGCTTGAGAAAACTTGCTGCGCTTTGGTATGGGCTGCTCGCCGGCTGAGACAGTATATGCTGACTCACATTACCTTGTTGATCTCAAGGATGGATCCTATAAAGTACATATTCGAAAAGCCTGCTCTGTCTGGGAGAATTGCAAGATGGCAAATGATCTTGACGGAATACGACATTCAGTATACGACCCAGAAATCCATCAAGGGAAGTGTATTGGCAGATCATTTGGCACATCAGGCCGTAGATGACTATCAGTCAATGAATTTCGAGTTTCCGGACGAAAGCATCATGATAGTAACAGATTGTGAAGTACTTGGACCGGATGAAGGACCTGAACCAGGATCCCGATGGTCTATGCACTTTGATGGAGCCTCCAACGCTTTGGGAAATGGTATCGGCGCCATAATCATATCTCCTCAAGGTACTCATACTCCACTCACTGCCCGGCTATGTTTCAACTGTACCAACAACATGGCGGAGTATGAGGCGTGCATCATGGGTCTTCAAGCTGCGATTGACCTAAGGATCAAGTTTCTGAGTGTCTTCGGAGATTCCGCTCTTGTGATCAATCAGATCAAAGGAGAGTGGGATACGAAACATCCAAACTTGATTCCTTACAGAGAATGTGTGTTGACCTTGATCCCCCACTTCACAGAGATAACCTTTGAACACTTTCCAAGAGAAGAGAATCAGCTGGCGGACGCGTTAGCTACAATGGCTTCTATGTTCAAAGTTAAATGGGATAATGAGGCTCCCCGGATCATCATCTGGAAACTGGACGAGCCGGCATACTGTTGCGATATCGAGACTGAATTGGTAACTGAGAAGCCTTGGTACCATGAAGTGAAGAGATATTTGGAAGCTCAGGAATATCCTGAAGGTGCCTCTATCAATGACAAGAAGTTCCTGAGAAGGTTCGCAACAAAGTTCTTCCTTAGCAACGGCATCTTGTACAAGCGAAACCATGATTCAACCTTACTGCGCTGTGTGGATAAGGCTGAAGCAGAAAGGATCATGGAAGAGCTGCATGAAGGGACCTTTGGTACGCATTCCAGTGGGCACACTATGGCTAAGAAAATCCTACGGGCAGGATATTACTGGTCCACAATGGAAGCTGACTGCTACGACCATTCTAGGACATGCCATAAATGCCAGATTTATGCAGACAAGGTGCATGTTCCTCCAGTTCCCCTGAATGTTCTGACTGCGCCTTGGCCGTTTGCAATGTGGGGCATAGACATGATCGGCGAGATTAAACCTACGGCGTCTAATGGGCATCGCTTCATCCTGGTAGCGATTGATTATTTCACAAAGTGGGTCGAGGCAGCATCCTATGCTACGGTAACCAAGACTGTTGTGGCACGGTTCATTCGGCACAACCTGATCTGTCGGTACGGCGTCCCAGAGAGAATTATTACAGACAACGGTACTAATCTGAATAATAAGATGATCGCTGAGCTCTGCGAGCAGTTTAAAATACATCACCACAATTCTTCTCCTTACAGACCGAAGATGAATGGGGTTGTGGAAGCGGCAAATAAGAACATCAAGAAAATCGTGCAGAAGATGACAGTGACTTATAAGGATTGGCACGAGATGTTACCGTTCGCTCTACATGGGTACCGTACCTCAGCCAGGACGTCAACCGGGGCAACTCCTTTCTCTCTGGTTTATGGTATGGAGGCAGTCTTACCAATCGAAGTGCAAATACCCTCTCTCCGGATAATGAAGGATGCAAATCTGAACGAAGATGATTGGATCCAGACACGACTTGATCAGCTCAACCTCATTGATGAAAAGAGACTTGCTGCTATCTGTCATGGTCAGACGTATCAGAAACGGATGATCAGGGCATTTAACAAAAAGGTCAGACCACAGGAGTATCAAGTTGGGGATCTGGTAATCAAGCGAATCATCCTTCCTCAGAGTGATCCAAGGGGCAAATGGACCCCTACATACGAAGGGCCATTTGTGGTTAAGCATGTGTTCTCGGGAGGAGCCATGATTCTAACCAACATGGATGGTGACGACCTTCCTCACCCCGCTAATGCAGACATAGTAAAAAGATACTACGCATGAAAAAAGACCCGCTAGGCTGACACGCCTAGGCAAAAATTAGGGCTTCCCGTCGAACCAAAAGGGTTCGGGCAAAATGAAGGGATGAAAATGGAAAAAATCTGTACACCCGGCAAGTCGAAAACCTGAAAAGGCGGCTTGGGAAAAAATGGGTATCCCGGTGGACTGAAAACCCGAAAGGGCGGTCCAGGCAAAAATTAGGGATAAAGCGTAATACTATGTCTCATTGGATCACCTTGCATCCAGAATCCGGTATCTACATCAAGTTCAGACGGCATCGATCAGTCAGCTTCACCTTCAACCAAGGTCATCAAGTGATGAGACACTCGAAGATATAAAGGCAATAGCAGAGTTGAAACCCAGTGGATCATTCATATTTCACACAGCTGTTTTATTTTCTCTTGTACAAAATTTGTATAAACTCTTCTGTTCGGCGGCGTTCTCTTACTAGGACGTCAGGCTCTTGTACACAAACGCCTATTTTCAGGCCTTTCAAAAATCAATACAAATATACTTTTCAGTTAAACGTGCCGACTGTTTTTCTTTTTCTGTTTTGTTTTGCGAAGAACGTCCAAGGTTCAATTTGTGATATATGCATTAACAATAATTTGCTAACTCATAAATATTTGCATACGAAACAAAGGATTAATTACAGGTGACACTAGAAACAGGGGCAATAAAGAGTTGTCTGAGCAATCTAATTGTTCTGTCCTCCAAGGTACCAAGGTAGGTTCAGCTAAAGAACATGACCAGTACATCTTAATTCCCCAGAGAGTAAGCAGTCAGTGCACTCTCTCCAAGCAGAGTTATCAAATCTTAAAGAAGTTGAGTATCCTCCAGTAGATCTCAACATTCCCCAGCAGCATATGTATTCTTAACAAGCATCCCCGGCAGTCTTGGTCTAAAGATTGATCCCCGGTGGCATATCAAATATTCAAAGGAATCACTTCCCCAGCATATCAAAACTTCCCCAGGAAAGTCCAATCTAGTTCTCCAGGAAAGTTGGAAATCCATCTCCCCAAGCAGTAAGCTTATCCCCAGTAAATTCTGGAAGCTTATCCTCGCAGAGCACGGACGCGTCTTCCGGCTTTATTTAAAGAGTTATTTCCTTAACAGGATATAACTGGGTTATCCTCAGCCAAAAGCCATGGAAGATCATCGTCGACGGAGTCTTCTTACCCCCAGCGAAGTCTATTAGCACTTCCAACACAACAAGAGTATCCTCAGCAAGTTATTATCAACTCAGCAAAGCATCCCTCTCCCCACAGAGTATTGCTTCCCAGCATGGTCGCTAGAGTATTTTTCTCCCCGCAGAAACTTCCATTCGCCAAGTTTACTCCCCAACGGAGTTATCTTCTCCTACCGGTATACTTGCAACTATCATCCAGCGGAAGCAGAATCTGTTCTCCAACGTTAGCCCAGGATATGACTTCCCGGCACCCGTCAAGGATTTATTTTCCTAGACGAAAACATACATTCATAAAACATCACATACATCATTACAGCATGCATAGACGCATCATATCATACAAATCTCATTTATGTTGAGAACATCATTGCTTGATCCATATCATGCATTGCATATGACTGACCTTTACCTTTCAGGAAAGATGCAGTTAAATTCTCAAATCACATTTCAAGACCTAGACCGATTCAGTTAATCGACTCCAAAGATTTCTTATCCAGTCTAAGGCCTTCTCCAGTCCAGCTAAATCGACTCCCAACAGATTTTTCTGATGAAGACTCAGTAATTCCATTTTAGGTTTTTCTCAGACGTTCGAGATTATAATTTCCTATGGTTCCCTCCCCGACGGTGCGTGAGGTGATAATTCCTTTTGAGATTATAATTTCCTATGGTTCCCTCCCCGACGGTGCGTGAGGTGATAATTCCTTTTGAGATTACAATTTCCTATGGTTCCCTCCCCGACGGTGCGTGAGGTGATAATTCCTTTTGAGATTATAATTTCCTATGGTTCCCTCCCCGACGGTGCGTGAGGTGATAATTCCTTTTGAGATTATAATTTCCTATGGTTCTCTCCCCGACTGTGCGTGAGATGTAATTCCCTTTTAGGTTATAATTTCCTATGGTTCTCTCCCCGACGGTGCGTGAGATGTAATTCCCTTTCAGGATATGATTTCCTATGGTTCTCTCCCCGACGGTGCGTGAGATGTAATTCCCTTTCAGGTTATAATTTCCTATGGTTCTCTCCCCAACGGTGCGTGAGATGTAATTCCCTTTCAGGTTATGATTTCCTATGGTTCTCTCCCTGACGGTTATAATTTCCTATGGTTCTCTCCCCGACGGTGCGTGAGATGTAATTCCCTTTCAGGTTATAATTTCCTATGGTCCCCTCCCCGACGGTGCGTGAGGTGATAATTCCATTCCAGGTTCTTCTCAAATGTCCGCTTTTGAGATTATAATTTCCTGTTGGTTCTCTTCCCGATCCTGCGAAGATGGTAATTCCCACCAAGATTTTCTCAACGAGTGTTGTTGAAGTTAAAGTCACCCAAGGTTCTCTCACCATTCATGCTGAGGTAGTAACCACCCCTGGTTCATTCATCACCGTTTGAAGCTCCCGATCCAACTCCTGAAACCAGTCAGGACACATCTATATCAAGCATCTGAAACCAGCTCCTGCAACATGACAAGTACTCATTTTTCTTTTGCAGGAATGCAGGTTCTCGCTAAGGAATCTCTTACGCGATCAACATCCAGATGGCATCTATAAGCCCATCATCCTATTCACCAATCTCTAAATGGCATCTGTAAGCCCATTCCATCATCACACTGCTACTATGTGAGCGCAAATTTCTGGGCACTCTAGTGTTCAATCATCTTCTACCCTCGGATTACGAAAGGCACGTCAGCCAATCTGCATCCTCAGGTCTAAGAAGATTGAACAGGGGCAACTGTTGTACCCCAAAATTTGCCCTCCCATATTCTTCAAGAAATTGCCAAGTCATGCTTCAAAGTTCCCCAAGGGTTGCACAGTTCAAGGGCCTCCTAAGCAGTCAAAATTAGGGTTTGTGTTATGATCAAGAAAATGAAGTTTCCAAGGGCCCAATCAAGTCTCATATGCCTACAAATATGGTCAAACATCCTCATATCAAGTTTCAAGACATTCAGCACAAAATTGCATAGTCAAAACCCTAATTGCACTACAGTCAACTGTAGGGGCAAAATGGTCATTTGACAGTCAAAAGTTCAAATTTTTTGGTCAACATATCATTTTGAAGCCACAAACATCATTTGATCAATGCTTGATCATGATTCTCAAAGCTTGGCTCAAAAATCATCAAGATGCAAAAGTTTCCTTATTTGGACAGCTGAAAAAAGTCAACTGCAAATTGACCAGGGCATAACTTTCACATGGATTATCAAAAAAATTCCATCCAAAGCTCACTTTGAAGATAAAGACATTTCCTACAACTCATCTTCATACTCCAAGTCCAAGAAATGCTCTCACAAAAAGTTATCAATTTCAACATTATAGGTCATTTTCAAAAGTCAACAAAAAGGGAATTTAAGTCAAAGACCATAACTTGAGATTGGTAAATCAAAATGACATGGGACCAAAGGCATTGGTTAGAGGACTCAAAGACCTTTCCAAAATGTCCAAGAACATGAGAAAAGCTTAAAAATTGAGCAAGTTATGCCTTGTGGAAGTTGGGAAATTTTTGAATATTTTGAAAAGTCAACATTGCTTCAAATGACCTAAAATTGCTAATGGGCCCATTTTTCTTCCATAATTCATCATCCATGGCATGTGCACGACCACTTGGCCCAAAGGGAAGTATTTCTTCATTTTTTATTTATTTATTTGAATTTTTATTTATAATAATTCATTTAAATCAAATTAAATACATGGAAAATATTTAACCTAAGTTTTACAATCCTTTTTTGCATGAAATCCACTCAATAACTCGTGCATGATCCAATATGGAAAGATTTGGAGAGAATTGATATGATTGAGAGCAAAAACACATGGAAAAAGATTGAAAAATAATGCTTGAAAATCAAATCTCAAAAGCTATGAATGCAAGAGATTCTGATCAGAATTCTTAACCTAATTCATTCCTACATAAGCATAGAACACAACCCTAATGCTTTGGACCAAAAAAGCTGCGCAAAACCCCATTATCAAACTTGAATTTTTTTGCAAGAAACTCAATTCTGAAAACCACATTCTAGGGTGATTCAAGGCACGATTTTTGTTTCATTAGCTTGCTGAAGGTTCACTGAATGTTTCCCAATCAAAAACATTCATCAAAACTCAAAGAATTGGTACAATGAACCGGCCCTGTACAGAAAAAAATTCATAATCGTGTTTTAACATCTATGCATTTTCATGGCCTTTTAATTGTTGATTCATACTCCTTATGCAATTCTGAAGCTAACCCATGTGTTTAATTGTATTTTTATGCATTGTGTGCCAATATACCATTGTTGCTTTTCAGGGTTTGCAGAGTTTCGAATTAGGGGTTTTAAGATAAGGCAAAATTAGCAAACCACAGTTCCATGAACGTATTCACCAAGCTTGGACGAAAAGTTTGAGACCCTCGCGCTCAATTTATGAGCGTCCTAGAGCTGTTCGCTATTTTTCCATAGACGGCCTAGGAGAATGCTAACAAAACCGTTGCTTATGTTGTTTATATTTCAGGAAAATAAAATCCCACGAAGAAGATGAACTCGTGGTAAGCGGTGGGTGTTTGGTTTGAAAGTTCGCGCGCAAAGTCCACTAACGCAATTGTTTTTTTTAATAATATTTGTTGATTGTTATATATTAAACACGCGCATCTGGCTCCACTGGCAAGCATAGTGACTGGTAAAGTGCATGACCTGGGTTCGAGTCCCAGGTCTTCATTATTTCAATGTTATTTTTCCATTTACAATCACATGCAGATTCAATATCAAGGACCATCATACACCTTCCAAATCCAACGTCCACGCGTCCAGCTTCATCAGATCAAAGGCCATGGGTTGGAGAACACAGTGCGCCCTAGTCAACGCGTGTACACGCGTCCTGAAAAGTCAAAGAGGCCAGCAAGGTTAATGGGCCAGATTTCTAAAGACTCACCTCCATGTTGGGGACTACAACCCCCCTTGGTTTGCAAATTCTTTTAACTTTCTCTATTTTTTTTATTTTTTTTATATAATTTTTATTTTCTTTTAATTACTGCTTGTTTAATTAATTTAATATTTTTATAAAATCACAAAACAATTAAAAAATCAGAAAAGAATTAAAATAATAAATATTTTTATTTCTAGTATTTTCATAAATAAATGCATATAATTAAATTTAGTGTAAATTAGGTTTAATTTTAATACTTTTAACAAAAATCTAAAAAAACATAGAATTAGGGTTTAATTAATAATTTTTCATCCTTTTTATTTTTCTTTCATAAATAATTAAATAATTAAATATTTATTTTTTATAATTAAATTTGTATATCAAAATTAGGGTTAATTTAGGTTAAAATTCAATGTTTTCTTAATAAATTAAAAGCCATTAGAATTAGGGTTAGTATTTATTTTAATTAATTCTTTTTTCATATTAAATCCTAAAATACTAAAAAAAACAAAAAAAAACAAGTTCTTTCTTTCTTTTTAATTAGTTAATTCCTCATTAATTTAATTTTGCAAAAAGGGTCCAACGCCCTCGTTTCGATTTAATTCTAATTCGCATATTTATTTTATTTCGTTTAAATATTTATGTATCTCTCCCAAAGCCGTGTAACCAATTGCTCGTACTCTTAATTCTTTATTTTTTTACTTTCTTTATTTTTCCGTCAAATCGGGTTCGAGAAATTTTGGCGACGTGGACCCGCGCCTTTTGTAATAGCTTAGAATTTTTACTTTCCCGCGATATTTTTAACTGTTAATCAAAGGCATGAAAGAATGTATGGACAAAAATAAAAACAAGCGTAGAACACCAATAACATGACAAGATAAATGCAAATGAAAACGACACACGGATCGCACACACCACCCCTAGGGTACGCCTCACTGTTGCCTTGCCTCGAAAGGTGATCGTCGAGTAGAGGATGTCTTAGTAAGTCCTCATGATCCGGGAACCTGGCATGAGGGTAGCTTCTAAGGTGTCTTCCTATTGCTCCGGTGATCACCATGTCCCGAACCTCGAATTGACCCGAACACCTCCAACGATGGTGCTACCTACCTCTCAATGGTGGGATGGCACTACTTTAAAGGATATTTACACAGACGAATTCCTTAGGGTAGGTAGGTTCTCGTAGATACTCGCTCTAATTTCAAAAACAAATCAAAAAATACTTTTCACACCGACACATTTTCAAAAGCTTTCGAAAACAATTTTTCAAACACTCTTGAGGACCGATACAAGAGTCGAACTGGAATTTTCAAAGAAACTTTTTAAAACCCACAGTTGAAAAGCAAACAAACCAATTTTGAAAACACAAGTGAGCAAGTATCTAAGAGCCCATGGATAACCATGGATAGAAAGGGTGCTAACACCTTCCCTTTCTATAATCTACCTCCCGAACCGAGAGCAATCTCTATAAGGAATTTTTCTGTGCTTTTGTCCTTTCCATTTGGAGAAAATAAAAGACGGTGGCGACTCTTGCTTCCGCGACATTTCGCGAACCAGCGTTAAACAGTCAGTTCCAGATCCACCGATCACATCGGGATACAACCAGATCAAAATGGCCCCCGAGGACATGGAGAAAACTACCTTTGTCACACAATGGGGTACTTTCTGCTACAAAGTGATGCCGTTCGGACTAAAGAATGCAGGGGAAACCTATCAACGCGCCATGGTAGCTTTCTTTCATGATATGATACATCATGAGATCGAAGTTTACATAGACGACATGATAGCTCGATCACAGACAGAAGAAGTGCACCTTGAACATTTGCAAAAGTTGTTTGCCAGGTTGAAGGAGTATAAGCTCAGGCTGAACCCAAGCAAGTGCACTTTTGGAGTTAGGTCTGGTAAGCTCTTGGGATTTATTGTCAATAACAAGGGTATTGAGGTTGATCCTGCTAAAGTGAAGGCTATGCAAGAAATGCATGCTCCCCGTACTGAAAAGGAGGTTAGAGGATTCTTGGGACGCTTGAACTATATCGCCAGGTTCATCTCTCACCTGACGTCTACCTGTGAGCCAATTTTCAAACTGTTAAAGAAAGATCAGGTAGTTGAATGGAACAACAACTGTCAAGTTGCTTTTGATAATATCAAGGAGTATTTGCTAGAACCTCCTATTCTGATGCCACCCGTCGAATGAAGGCCATTAATCATGTATCTGACTGTTTTGGATAAATCAATGGGGTGCGTACTAGGCCAACATGACGATTCTGGTCGAAAAGAGCATGCCATTTATTACCTTAGCAAAAAGTTTACCGACTGTGAGACTCGCTAATCATTGCTCGAGAAAACTTGTTGCGCTTTGGTATGGGCTGCTCGCCGACTAAGGCAATATATGTTGACTCATACCACTTTGTTGATTTCTAAAATGGATCCGATCAAATATATCTTCGAGAAGCCTGCTTTATCTGGAAGAATCGCTAGATGGAAAATGATCCTAACTGAGTATGATATCCAGTATACTACCCAAAAAGCTATAAAGGGGAGTGTACTAGCTTACCATCTAGCTCATCAAGCCGTCGAAGATTACCAATCTATGAGATTCGACTTCCCAGACGAGCACATCATGACATTAGACAACATCAAAGGTGACAGACCATATGACGGACCTGAACAAGGATCCCGATGGACCCTGTACTTTGATGGTGCTTCAAATGCACTTGGCAATGGCATCGGTGTGGTACTCATCTCTCCAGAAGGTTGCCATACACCCTTCACTGCCCGACTTTGTTTCAGCTGTACCAACAACATGGCCGAATATGAAGCTTGCATCTTTGGTCTCAAGGCTACTATAGACTTGGGAATCAAATCTTTGGTCGTATTTGGGGACTCGGCTTTGGTTATCAATCAAGTCAAAGGAGAGTGGGACACTAAACATCCTAATCTTATCCCATACAAAGAACATGTCTTGACATTGTTTCCTCATTTCGAGCAGATTACCTTCGAACACTTCCCGCGAGAAGAAAATCAGCTAGCTGATGCTCTGGCTACAATGTCTTCCATGTTTAAACTCAACTGGGATAATGAGGCTCCTCAAATCACCATCGAGCGAATGGATGAACCTGCGCACTGTCATGAGATTGATACCGAAGAAATAGTGGAACAACCCTGGTTTCACGAAATCAAAAGGTATCTCCATACTCGAGAATACCCTGAAGGAGCTTCCGTCAATGACAAAAAGTTCTTAAGGAGATTTGCTGCCAAGTTTTTCCTAAGCAATGGCATCCTTTATAAGCGCAGCCATGATTGTGTTCTACTTCGTGTGTTGACAAGGTTGAAGCAGAGTTGATCATGACTGAAATACATAGTGACATATTTGGCACCCACTTAAACGGACATACGATGGCTAAGAAGATTCTAAGGGCAGGCTATTACTGGTCTACCATGGAAGCTGATTGTCATCAACATTCCCGTACTTGCCACAAATGCCAAGTCTACGCCGATAAGGTCCATATTCCTCCTGTTCCTCTCAACATTCTGACAGCTCCTTGGCCATTCGCAATGTGGGGCATCGACATGATTGGAGAGATCAAGCCCACGGCGTCCAATGGACATCGCTTCATCTTGGTCGCTATTGATTATTTCACCAAGTGGGTCGAAGCAGCTTCCTTTACCTCTGTTACAAAAAATGTGGTTGCCCGCTTCATTAAGCAGAACCTCATATGCCGGTATGGTGTCCCCGACAGGATCATCATAGACAACAGTAAAAATCTGAACAATACTATGATCACCGCTCTATGCGAACAGTTCATAATTTATCATCACAATTCATCTCCCTATCGGCCGAAGATGAACGGTGCTGTTGAAGCTGCGAACAAAAATAACAAGAAGATCATTCAAAAGATGACGGTCACCTACAAAGACTGGCACGGGATGTTACCATTTGCTCTGCATGGATATCGTACCACGACACGTACTTCAATAGGGGAAACCCCATTTTCTTTGGTGTATGGCATGGAGGTCGTCCTACCCATGGAAGTTCAGATTCCTTCCTTAAGGATCATGAAAGACGCTGGTTTGAGTGAAGACGATTGGATTCAGACTCGGCTTGATCAACTCAATTTGATCGACGAGAAGCGACTTACTGCTGTTTGTCATGGTCAGGCGTATCAAAAATGCATGATCAAGGCTTTCAACAAGAAAGTCAGGCGGCAAGTATATCAAGTCAGAGATCTTGTAATCAAGCGGATCATCTTACCGCAAAGTGACCCCAGGGGCAAGTGGACTCCTACCTATGAAGGACCATTTGTAATCAAAAGCATCTTTTCTGGTGGGGAAATGATTCTGACCACCATGGATTGCGACGACCTGCCACACCCTGCGAACGCATACATAGTCAAAAGATACTACGCATAAAATGACCCAACAAGTTGAAAACCCGAAAGGGCGACTTGGGCAAAAATGGGCATCCCGGTGAACCGAAAACCCAAAAGGGCGGTTCAGGCAAAAATTAGGGATAAAACAAAAAAATCTGTACACCCGGCAAGTCGAAAACCCGAAAGGGCGACTTGGGGAAAAAAGGGTTTCCCGGTGGATCGAAAACCCGGAAGGGCGATTCAGGCAAAAGTTAGGGAATTAAAGCGTATGACTGTGTCTCGTCGGATCACTTTAAAGAACAATCTCTTCATCAACAAGCTCCGAGCTTCTGATCAATCTAGTCATCGGCGGACGAAGCAACAAACGGACAAGATATTCAGAGTTGTGAAGGCTATAGCAGAATGGGAATCCCATGAAATTATTACACATAGCCATATTTCTTTTGTATAAAATTTTTCAATTTATACGACAACATCCTCTTACTAGGATGTATGTCTCCTTTATACAAAGATACCCACAAAAGATAATACAAATATACTTCAAAGTACATAAATTTGCTTGCCTTCCTTTTCTTTTTACACTTATGTTTTATTTGAAAACGTCCAATGTTTTGTTAAATAGGCATATGCATTTGAACATAATCACTGCTTACAAATAAAACAAGATTGAAAAAAGATAATTACTGATACGTTGAAGGTGTAGGAAGAAATCTTTATGCCATTCCAGAAGAAATCCCCTACGACACATAATTCGGATCCTCAACAAAGCTAAAATTTGGAGTATATTTCCCCAGCAAAGTTAAGCTTCAAGATCCGCAACAGAGCCAATACAGTCTAAAGCTTGATTCCCCAGCTGAGTTGAATTTCAAAATTCCCATCAGAGTTAAGCTTCGAGATCCCCAGTGGAGCCCGAAAACCCTGAAAATCCTATCCCCAGCGGAGCCAGAATAATCTAAACATTTTCCCCACAGATTCATTTCCCAGCAGATTGAAGATTCTCAGTCTCATTTCTCCAGCATAAGTCTCCCAGGTTTTAACTCCCCAGTAGAGATTTTTCAGAGTTTCCCTTATTCCCCAAGCGGTCAGCAAGGATTGCTAATCTTCAATAATCAAAAGTTTTTGGAATCCCCAACATCGGTCAAGGATGTACTTTCCCCGACAGCAGTCAAAGATCTTATTGTCTCCAGTGATCAAGGATTTATTTTCCTCAGCAAGACAGCTACTCAGCTTGCATGCATAACCATTGCATTCATATATCATAAACATTGATGAAATACAGTTCATTGCATCATACATATCATACAACATAACTTTGTGTTTTAGCTAACATTTTATCCTTTTCAGGATGAGATTAAAAGGCTATTGTTAACAATTATTTAGATACAGTATGGATACACCCCAGACACGACGGTCATTCTACTACTCATTCAGACTTCAGCAGTCAAATACAGTACAGATACACCCCAGACACGGCGGTCATTCTACTACTCATTCAGACTTCAACAATCTGATACAGACTAGATACGCTCCAGACACGACGGCTATTCCATCTCTCATTCAGATTCAATTATCAACTTCAAGATTCAGATATGCTCCAGACACGGATACCATTCTGACCCTTACACCAGCAGTTTGATTCCCTCAGTGCAGTCGCCATGGAAGTCATTCTGTCATTTATTCAGATCCCAGTTACAGTACAGATACACTCCAGACACGAAAGTCATTCTACTACTCATACAGATCTCAGCTTCAGATACAGTCCAGATACGCTCCAGACACGGTTGCCATTCTGTCACTCATTCAGAGTTTATCCCCAGCACACAGTTGCTCCATACACAGATATTTCTCTGTTACCCGGATACAATACAGATACACTCCAGACACGGCAGTCATTCTGATATTCATTCTACATTTAAACACAGTCACATCTCAGATACGCCCCAGACACGGACGCCATTATTTTGCTCATACAAATTAAGTCTCCAGATACAGTTCGAGTGCATTCCAGATACGGATACCATTTTGATACTCATTCTTTTGGCCTACAGCATTGCAATTCAACAAAGATTCTTGGATGGCATCTTTAAGCCCATCTCCAGCAAGATTCTACCATCTCCAAATGGCATCTTTAAGCCCATTCGTGCACCTATGTTTTGGACGAGTGAAAATTTACGGGCACTCTAGTATCCAATCCCCTTTTACCTTCGAGTCGCGAAAGGCAAACTTGCCAATCTAACTCTTCAGGTTCAAGAAGATTGAACAGGGGCAGCTGTTGTACCCCAAAATTTGCCCTCTCATTCTTCAGGAAATCATCCTAGATTCTTAGAGTTTCTCTTAAACAAATCCAAGCCCTGAAGTATCATTTCTTTCCAAGCAAACCATTTGCAAGAGCAAAGTGATCATTTGCAAGCTCAAAAGTCAAATTTTACCTTGAAAAAGTTAAATTCTAAATAATTAGAATTTTTCTAAAGTATTTAAGAAAAATAGCACTTCAGAACTTCTGAACCAACCTCCAGACAGAAACGGTCAGAAGTTGCAAGCTTGGCTCAACGTATAACATTCAGTCAGAAGTTGGCTCTTCAGCAGCTACACCAACTCAGTTAGAGGTTGTAAACGTGGTTCAACATGTAATCTTCAAACAGAACATGGCTCTTTCAGCAGTTACGCAGGTTCATCCAGAGTTTGCTAGAGGAATACAAAGAAAGCAAAGAAGCTTGAAGGCTCCTTCAGAACATGCTGGAATCAGAAGATGAAGGGGTCAGAAGAGTGGGTGTTACACTGACACATAATCTCTAAGTCCAGGATTTCCAGAAGCAAATCCAAGGAACATGCTAGAAAGTCAGGAGAATCCTCAGAATTTGCTGAGACAACAAGAGGCCAAGATTAGAGCTTGGTTGTGTTGTTTTATGATGAAGCAGAACTACTGGCTCAAATTTAAGTAATGATGCAAATCTCATATTACAAGATTTCTTAGTCTTGACCAATCTTATCACCATTTAATGCTCATTAATGCTCACAACAACTTTTGAGCATTTGTCCAAAGGGTCTCTCCACGTGCAGCATAACAAAGCTCTTGTGCAGATTTAGGCATGGATCTATGCGCCACTTTTTGCCTATGGGTGTCACTTTCCCTTAATCCTCGCTTACTGTTCCAGCCTAAGCTGAAAAGCTGTCCATCAGCACAACTTTTCATAAACTTCTGTCAAGAGCAAGTCAGCACCTATTGCATAATATTGGCGCCATTTGACATTCAAAAATTCATAAAGCTTTGCCTATAAATAGGACACCATTGTCCATCATAGGAGGGGGGAGGAAACATCCAGAAAAATTGCTAGAAGAGAAACAGAAAACTCTAGTGAAGGAAACCTTGTGAAACTCTGCCAAAATCCCTAGTGTTTCATAACTTTGAACTTCCTGCCTCCAAACTTCATTGATACTCAGTTTGCTTCCTGACTAGAGAACGCCCATATAGTTTCTGACCATACATACACATATCTTCTCCATCCACCCCTTCAAAAAAAAAGAACCTGTCCAGAACACCATCAGAGTTAAGGCTAGCTCCAGTTCACAGATTTTCTTCTAACAGCAAGGTAAGCACCTGCTGACTCTTACCACGCTGTTTAAGCATCATCAGATCTGCATGCTCAAGAAGCACAATGTAGATATCATGTTGCTACTGTACATGTTTTGAGATTTTCACGCCTCTGTATGTTTAAGTAGGAAGTGAATCAGTACAGAACTTGCCTGTAACCTTTTGGTTCCGTCTTTTGAAACGTTATGGCATTTGCTGAGACTCTCTTAGGCATGCCTTCTGTTTTGTGGAAAAATAATAAAACTGCAGATGTTCTAGCTAGCACAGGGAGAACTTTTGACTTCCCCACTAACAAACTTTTGTCTTGCAGCGCATGGGGGTCGGAACTTCTGACCTTCCCACTAACAGATTTCTGTTTTGCAGGTGCCAGAGTCAGAAGTTCTGACTCATACAGTTTCACTAACAGGTTGATAATCCTGCAACAAGCCTGGGTCAGAACTTCTGACTTCCTCTCAGCAGTGCGCTAGCCCCCTCTCTCTTTCTCTCTATCTTGCCTTTGTTATTTTCTTTTCTTATCTATTTTTCTCGTTGAACCACCCCATGTACAAATGTGTATCCCCATCCCCTAAATGTTGTAATAGCGTAGGATTTTACATTTCCGCATTTTATTGCTTTCAAATGTAAATGCTAGTAATTAGGATATGTATGGCAAGATAAAATCAAGGAAATAGAAAATCCTAATTCAAGATAAAATCATGCATGCAATAAAACACACTTGCACACAAACACCCTTAAGGTATCTCCACTCGGTTGCCTAAAACAAAATGGCCATGTTACGCATGCAAAGTATCTTGGTAAAACAAACAAAATCAAAAGATAATAGTCCCTCGATGACGCTATTCAAAGTTGCCTTACAAAAATGATCTTAGTCCCTCAAAAAATGTTAAGGTACTTTGCAACATTGCTAATCATGGTCTATACGATGACCCGCGCCTGTCCCGTTAACATCCTAACGCGAGGTTGCTTATCAAATACAATGGTGAAGCAACACTGTTAAAAGGGTTAAAAACATAAGAAAGATCTTTGAGTAAAATAGGGTAGATAGCTCTTAGTTACTTGATCAAATTGCAAAACATCCTTGCCATTTTTCAAACACACTCCACAACACAACTTCAAAAACAATTTCAAAACAACTTTCAAAACATTGAATTATCTTTTCAAAAAGACACACACCTTTGTATACATTTAAACAAGAATCATTACAAAGGTTGCCTAGACAAGGCATCTTTTTCAAAACATTTTTCAAAACCACACACATAAAGCACCATTTCAAGCAATTGAAAAAACAAAGTCAAGTGATCTAAAACAAGTAACTAAGAGCCCATGGATAACCATGGATGAAAAGGGTGCTAGCACCTTCCCTTTTCATAATCTACCCCCCGAACCCACGAAAACATCTCAAAGGTCTTTCCTGTGCTTTTTGGCCTTTCCTTAGGATAAAATAAAAAGTCGGTGGCGACTCTTGCTAAACCGAACAAGTGCAAAAACAAACGCAAAAATCCAAGTCAGTTCTCCCACCGTATCACACAACCAAAGTGCCACATCAACGTAGCTATTGCTTCAACTGTGCCGGTATACTCCAGCATAGTTCCCTCACAGTTTATTGATACTTACCTAAAAGGTGTTCCCCAGATCCGGGTGTACGATCTATAGTAACCCCAAACAAACCCTCAAAAGTAAAGCAATCAAGACAATCAAGAGAAGCAATTTAATTACCTAGATCCTAAGGTATACCCCACTTTATTCAATCCCCAACAGAGTCGCCAGTTCTGTGATACAGTGGCAGAACCGATTGTTAATATTGGTTTGCATTTTGTATTCGCAAATGTCACGGTAAGAAAGAGTCGCCACCGACTTTTATTTTATCCAATCAGGAAAAGGAAAAAAGAACAGAAAAAACCTTTTTCGTGATGTTTCTGAGTACGGGGGGTAGATTATAGAAAGGGAGGGTGTTAGAACCCTTTCTATCCATGGTTTTCCATGGGCTCTTAGGTACTTGCTCATTTTAAAATTGCTTGTGTGTGTGCTTATTTTGAAAAAAGTTCTACTTCGTGATAACCCTTGTATCAGTCCTCAAGGGTGTGACGAAGTTGTTTTGAAAATTGTTTTGAAAAAGTGTTTGTGTGAAAGGTTTTGTTTGATTGATTGAGCAAGTACTTAAGAGTTAATCTACCTACTCGAAAAAAGTCTGTTCATTTTCCTTTTGACAGCGCTATCCCATTATTAAGGAATGGGTAGCACCGTCGTTGGAGTTTTAAGGGACGTTTGAAGGGACAAATACGGTCACAAAAGCAATGTTAGGGAATTTTAGTAACCCTCCTAAAGCCTTAAATATCTTTTCCGAGGCAACATCTGAATGGGTCATTTTTAGATCTTTCAGGGCTAGAGGATGACCGCTAACAAACCCTATACTTCATGACCATTTAATCAAAGGCAACCGGAGTGGAGTAAACCCTAGAAGTGAGCATGTGCGAGTGATTTTTTTTCCAGTTAATTATCTTTGCACAATTTAGGGTTTTCTACCGTTTTAATTTTCAGTTAATCTTTCCATACAATCCTATTAACATACATCTAGGCAGTTTATAATTTGCGGAAATTAAAATGCGGAAAGTTTAAAGTTCTAGTTATTACATGGCTTTCGCAGATACATAATCATTTTTTACTGTAAAATAAAATACGGAGGTAAAGCCTGATTAAAGCTATTACAAACTCGGAGCAATTACAAAATAATAAAACGTAATTAAAATGCACGCGGCAAATTCAATGCGAGAACGATTTGTAAAAAACCTAAAAAAATCTAATTGAGAAAAATATATAAGTTATTTTTGAAGAAAAAATTAATTATATACAAAATTAACCCTAATTTCTAATTGATTTTAATTACAAAAAAAAATAATTAAATTAACCTAATTTTTAATTAAGCTAATTACTTAAAGAAAATAAATATTTTATGAGAAAAATGATTTTTGGTGTTTTGTGATTTTTGATTTTTAAAAAAAAAATTTAGATTATTTTGTGAAGAATAAGAAAATGGTTAGTAAATAAATAAAATAAAAATAATATGAAAGAAGAAAGTTTTGGGCCTCTAAGAATAAACCCAGGGGGTACATTGTTGAAATTACTTAGGCCCATGAACGTGCTCAGCCCATCCTGTGCTAGATCCAGTGATGCCTCTTTCTGCTGGCGTATCATGGTCCCTCAGTGATGGACGTTGGATCTGGGCATGAGACGCGTCTATTGGTTGGATGGTGATGGCATATGGTGGTCGTTTGGATGAGAGCAGCACCAGATCTGCAAAGGAAAATTAAAACAAAGAAAGCGCTGGGACTTGGGATCAAACCCAGGTCCTCACACTTACCACCAACGCGCTTTGCCATATGGGATGTTGTTCCTATTTGTTAATATAATAACAACAACATATAATATGTAAAACCAAGTAACTGAATCAAAACACGCGCGAAATTCAAATCATCCAGTGAGGTGGTGACAAGTCACCGTCTCCTTCATTGAGACCGTCGTCTTAGCTCCTTGCACTTTTACCTACAGACAAATGTTTGTGGCTACAACCTGCATGCTTCAAACATTAAGCAATACACACGATAAATGAATTTAAAGACCAGGATTCAATTGTTCTTGATGCCGCGATCATCCCAGTACCCTTTTCTTGGTCTAATTTTACTTGTATGTGAAAACCCTAAAACCACCACGAAAACCCTAGTAATGAAAACTCTGGATTCAAGCAGCAAAACAAAAAATCAAGTAAACCAAAATGTTGCAAATGAAAATATGAACACAATGTAATGTTTAAAAATGCTTAATCATGCGTGAATTAAGAAATCAAACTCAAGTTTTGAGATGCAAACCGTGGGTCTGTGGCTTGTGAATCTGGGCGTGGAAAGGCTTGTAATTGATTGAGTCACGTTCTGGAGACGTCTAGGAGTCTATTGGTAGTCTTAGAATGGCCTGAATCAACCTCTAAGTCCAAGAATGATCTCTCACTTACTTGCCAATTTTTGAGTTTTGTTCTGTATTTTCCACGACTGCCAGCCTCTATTTCGTGCCTGGCCTTGCTCACTATATACCCTTGAATGAATTAGGGCTATAAAAACCACTTGTATCTTTGGAATTTTTGAAGATTTGATCTCATTCTTCCTTTGTGTGATTTGTTTCCAAATTAGGCCTAATGATTCCATTCTTGTGCCAATCAACCTTGATTCGATTTGATCCTGATAAGCCAACAAAATTAGCTTGTGATTCTGTCCAAAAATCAAATCAAAATAAATCTTTGTTATTTTTTGTCATTTATTTGATTTAATTCAATTTTTAATTAATAAAAAATCAAAATAAAATGGAAAATGAAACAAACAATGTGTGGGTGAATATTTGAGTCGTGGACCATGTTATGAGTGAGGTGCAAGCATAAAAAGTTAGGCCCATTTGGCAAAAAATGCATCTTTGAGCACATTTGACTTTTGGCAATTTTGCAAAAATGGTCAACTTTGACAAGGCATATATCTTCTAATTTTAACCCTAGAGAGGTGTTCTTGGACTTTTTAGAAATTTAGGATGTCTCCTAAATAACCCTTTTGGTCTCATCTCAATTGGGTCTTCCATGTCCATGTAAGAAGCTTTGACCTAAACAGTGTTTTTGTTGACTTTTCAAAAGGACCTATAATGTAGAAATTCATATCTTTTTGTGAGTGCATATTTTGAACTTGAGGGCTGAAGATAAATTGTATGGAATTGCATCCTCTTCAAAATGAGCCTTGGGTGGAAAATCTCTGTAGTCCACACACATCTGTACTTTATCGTCCTTCTTAGGTACCAGAACAACGTTAGCAACCCACTACGGATAGGAGGTAACAACTAGGAATCCAACATTGAACTGCTTTATAACCTCTGCTTTGATCTTCTCTGACATTTCAGGGCGCATACGGCAGACCTTTTGCTTAACCGGAGGATAATCTTCTTTAGTCGGCAGACGATGTACCATAATATCAGTGTCTAAACCAGGCATGTCTTCATAAGACCAGACGAAGATCTCAACATAATCGTGCAACATCTGTATCAACCGCTGTTTGACCTTAGTCTCCAGATTTGCGTCGATCTTGACTTCTTTTCTGTCTACCTCTGTGCCCAAGTTTATCGTCTCACCTGGCTCTTCAGAGGCTGTATAACCCTCTCTTCCTGCTGTAACAGTCTAGAAAGTTCTCCAGGCACCTCATAATCTTCCTCACCTTCGTCCTCAGCTTGGTTGATCGGATTTTTGAAGTCATAACTTGCAATAGTAGAACTGTTATCAATGGGATCCAGAGTAGATATGGATCTGCAGTTTGATATGTAAGTATGTGTAAGAGCATAGCTGTATTGATAAAGTGAAAAGCAAAAAATAAAAACAGAGAGCGCAAAATTTGTATGCAAGAAACGTCCAATGTTTTATTGATGACATATGAAAATGACATATAATATCCCTCATAAACAAAACCATTGTGCCTCGGGTAGGACACAATCTCTGGCCGTCCAGTTACTAGGTCCACCGTTGGTAGTCGGGTAGATCCAGCTGTTGATATCAAAACCTTCCTCACTGTCTTCAATAGCGTTGACCCCACGATTGTTGATGCGTAGGGGAGGTCCTCCAGCCCGAGCGTGTTGAACATCCCTTTGAGCTCCTGAAGTAAAGCCCAAACCAAATTTGTCAGTTTTATGAGGAAAATCAGGGAGCTGTCCCCAAATGGTACACCCACCTTCTTCAACTGCTGCTCTGGCGTCCTTGAGAGAGGCCATCCTCAAAGGAGGTTTGGTGATGGTGATAGTCTCTGTTGAAGCCATAATCTGGGGAACCTCTTCAAAGTTTTGACAAAGAGTCTCTATGAATTCCCCGTCCATCTCCACATACCTGAAAGAATTCAGGTGGCTTACCACATACTCCTCTTCACCATGCACAGTGACAATCTTCCCCTTCACTTGATACTTCAGCATTTAGTGCAGCGTAGAAGTAACAGCCCCAGCTTCATGGATCCAAGGGCGACCCAACAAACAAGAGTATGATGTCCTGATATCCATCACATAGAAGGTGGACCTAAATGTCTGAGAACCCACTTTGACAGGGATATCCACCTCCCCGTGCACCATTATTTTTGACCCGTCAAAAGCCCTCACCACATTGTTACTGGGCTTTAAGGTTAAGCCTTCGCAATCTAGCAGATCAAGAGCCTTCTTAGGCAGAACATTCAGTGAATATCCAGTGTTCACCAACACACGAGCCATAGTAGTGCCCCTATATTCGATCGAGACATGTAGAGCATCATTATGCTTTCTCCCCTTTACTGTCAAGTCGGCATCTGAAAAACCCAAACCATTGTCAGCAGTCAAACTGGCCACACAGTCCTTGAATTGGTCGGCGGAGGTTTCTTGCGGCACATGCGCAGTATTGAGGAATGCAATCAAAGCCTTTGCATGGGCCTCAGAACATAACAACAGAGACAACATTGATATCTTCGAAGGGGTCTTCCCCAGCTAATTGACCATATTGTAGTCGTTTTTCTTGATTATTTTTAAGATTTCCTCTATTTCTTGCTTAGAGGATTCCACAACAACCTTTCTAGGTGCCTCCGTCTGGGCAGGCTCACCTATAACTTCTTTTCCCGGAGTCCCAGATGACTCATCGGCATGGGTAACAATTGGAGTAAGAATGAGAGTAGTAACAGAAGTAGCGGTAGGAACAATAGATGGAATAATAACAGGCTTAACAACAATCTTCGGGGAGATCTCGGGAGAGAAAACCCTTCCAATTCGGGTAACTTTTCTGGTCCCGACAATGTTACTGACATCGGGATCGGCCTTTTCAGTCTTCAAATCCTGTTTGACGCCATGGTAGTAGACGTCAGCACCGTAATTCCAAGGAACAACTTTGTCCGAGGAGTACGGTACAGGGCCAGGAAAAGTGATTATCAACGGAGAAATTCTTGGAGCAGGTGTAATCCTAACAGGCCTTTTAGAGGAGACCTTGGAAGGATTGGCAGAAATGATTATGATAGCAACATCTTCATACGGAACATTTGGAATCAGAGTCTTTTCAAACAAAATTTCTCTGATGTCCATCAGGCGTTGAACACCTTCTTTCAGCAAATAGCAACCAGAGGGCAGAGATGAACACATGTGGCAACCTTCACCATAACCCGTAAATAAACCAGCCAACAACAAATTCTTCTTGACAGTCATGAGGGGAGTGGAAACTTCATCAACAGAGGTAACAAATAGATCAGTATCAACGGTATTAACTCCACAGTTGTGCTTGGGCATAGGAGCAATTATGACATTAGGCTTCTCTAGAGCATCAAACTCAATCTCCTTGGCTTTAATTAGATCATGTACTTTATTCCTCAGATCCCAACAATCATTTGTATCGTGGCCAGGACTCTTAGAAAGGTAAGCACACCGAGCGTTTGGGTTATACCGAGGAGATGTGGTGTTAGGATTCTTGGGAGCCTCCTTCAAGGTTGCCGAGTTGGATCTTAGCAGATGGGGTAAAACTTTAGTTAATGTCATGTTAATCCGGGTAAACTGCCTTTGCATTCTTTCTACCTTTTTCTGATTTTTTCATTGTTGGATAGCCACAAGCCTAGGCATCATCACAGCACCTACCATTGGACGGTGTTCAGCTCTGCTCTGACCTCTTGGACTATAAATGGCACTGACCTCCTTCTTACCTGTAAAGGTCTTCTTCGTTGAACTTGATGAGGTATCTTTCTGTATTTTGCCACTGTGGATCCCAACTTCTACCCTTTCTCCAGTTAATATCAGCTCGATGAAACCATCTGAGGAGCTACAAATCAGGTGATTAAAGAATGGACCAGACAACGTCCCAAGAAACATGTCAACCAACTCCCTATCAGACAAAGGGGGTTGGACTCTCCCTGGCAGATCTCTCCACTTCTGTGCATAATCCTTGAAGCCTTCACCTGCACCCATGGATATACTCTGGAGTTGAGTACAGGTAGGGGCAAGGTCAGCGTTATATTTATACTGCTTATAAAAAGCAGCAGTCAAATCCTCCCAGTTGCGGACATTGGTTCCCTCCAGCTGATAGAACCACTCGAGTTGAGTTCCAAACAGATTGTCCTGAAAGAAATAGACCTACAAGTTCCTATCAGTAGTGTGAGGCTGAATCTTCCTCACATAGGAATAGAGATGAAGCTTGGGACAAGACACCCCATCATACTTCGATAAACCCAAAGCCTTAAACTTATGTGGGATGACCACCCCAGATACAAAATCCAACTCTTCAAAATCTAACCCTGGTATTCTCTGGATCTCCATTGCCCTCAGCCGATCCTCTAACTGTTTGTATATATCCTCAGTGGGAGGATACTGTTCATCATTGTAGTCGGTATCATTATCAAAAACTTCAGCGCTAGGATCCTCCTCCCTTATCTCTCTCTCTCTCTCTCTCTCTCTCTCTCTCTCTCTCTCTCTCTCTCTCTCTCTCTCTCTCTCTTGATTTTCCCCTTCTTTGGACGAGGAGGTCAGATCCACTGGTTGCTTTAATGGCCCCTTGAATCTTCTGCCCAGATTCAGAACACCAGAGGTCTTCTTCTTCTTCTTCTTCTTCTTCTTCTTCTTCTTCTTCTTCTTCTTCTCTTTCAGAATAAGGGCCTTCAGATCTTCCTGCCCTTTTGCCAAAGTTACGAACATTTGTTGAAATAGGGAATTGTGTGCCTGGAGATCTTTGATGCTTTGTTCAGAAGACATTACTGCTGAAATAAACAGTGAAGAAGATGAGAAACCTGTAATGGTACCTGTTTATGCAATGTCATGGATGGTATGCGTATGTAATGATTTCAAGGACTCTTAAAGGCTCAAATTTGTTTAACCAAAAGAAACACATGTTAATTGTATTAATAAGTTTGAATTGTTACAAAGAGTGCCCTTTAGGCTTACAATTAAACCAAACTTAAAGCAAAAGAAAATTAGGTCTCTCAGGAGAGCATCCTCTTTGGTGCAATGTAGGCGTTTAAATTCCTCTCTTCATGAAGTAGCCTAGTGAGTTCCAGGACCTTCTTCTCGCTGGCATAGAATTAGGTTTCAAACGTATCCCTCTCCTCTTTAAGTTGAATCCAGGATTTTTGTAACTCCTCGTGATCAGTTGGCATGTCAAGATGGAGAACAAGATAAGAAGTGTCTCCTTCAGCAATTGGTTCCACAATCGTTGGTAGGACAGCAGGGTAAGGCGTTATAAGACTTTAGGAACGAGCTCGTACCCATTTGAGACAAGGCTCGAGAGGGATGGAATTCTTGTGCCCTAGTGTCTTGCTATCAACTCTATGTACCATGCCCCAAGCTCGCATGAACCTTTTACGGTAACCCTGAGCATCATCCTCATAGTCGAAGGAAATTCCTTGGATAAGTGTATCATGAGGACCATCCCTTCTCGTGTAACAAAACTGTCGTAGTGCCAAACAAGGGTTATAAGTGATTCCTCCCCTAATGCCTAAGAGAGGGACATTAGGGAATTCACCACAGCAATCAATGATGGTAACATCTTTCGAGGACCGTGAACACCAATGAATTTCTGAATGTGTAAGGGACATCAGCCTATGAGACCATTTCATACCCTGCTCATTCTTCAAGATAGACCAGGGTATGTGCGAAATAAACCACCTAGCTAAAAGAGGGGTGCAACACAGGAGGGTCCCCCTTCTCTTTAGAGTGCGAGCATGCAGAGAGTGTAGAATATTCCCATGTAACGTAGGCACCTGATTACGAGACAGAAAAACCTTAATCGTATTCACATCTATGAGTTGGTCCACATTAGGGAATATTACCGTCTCATAGATAAGGAGTGTCGATACCTCTTCAAAAGCTTATAAATCCAGGGTATCCCAAAAACAATGAGCTTTCTCAAATAGAAATTTAACCGAGATTCCTTGGACACTTCCCCTAGTTTCCCAATTTGTCACTACATCATACCATTGTAAGGACAGAGCTCGAGCAATCTCTTCAGGCTTTGGATGTCTTTCCTTACCATTGAAAGGTAACTGATCAAGAATAGGTACCCCTAATAACCGAGAAAATTCCTCTATAGTAGGCACCAACTGATAATCCGGGAAGGTGAAGCAGTGGTGCAAAGGATCAAAGAACTGAAATAACACTTTTAACAATTCTTCATCAGGTTTTGAAGTGACCAAGTTGAGCCGTCGACCATGTTTTTCAGTAAAGGGAGAGCTTTCAGGAATCCTTAATACTAAGTCCTTTATTTGAGGAGGTACTCTCACAAGGTTAATCTGGATAGTGTTGCTGCGGGTGGATGCCATGTCCTATAAAACAAAGCAAAGATGAGCCCTAGAAAATCCTTGAAATGGTTAGTATGATATTCCATGTTTATGATGTCATGATTATGCTAAGAAATCACATGTATAGCAAGCAACCAACAAGTCACCCTAAGTCCTTAGGTTTAAAGCCTGCATGAGTTTTAAGGTCATGCCCTCTTGAAGCTGGATTGGTTCAACCTGTCCTATAAATAGTAATCGGGTTCTAAGGGATATCCATATCACCGATCTTTCCCCAAAACATCGTTCAATAGGCGATTGACTCGCAACCAAACAAAACTCAGGAGTCAAACCTCAATGAGTGTAGCATCGAGTATCTATCGACCTTGGGAATAAACCAAAACCGGCCATCTGGCTATGTCCAACTGGCCAAGTTATGCAATTAAAGGTTCTAAGTTCAGTTGATGCTTTATGATACCATGCAACGGCCCCGTATTCTCCTTGATTGACTCAAGGGCTACCAGTACCAACCAAAGTGTCGCATCAACGTCTTAAACCATGTCGGTATACCCCGCACAGTTCCCTCACAGTTTATTGCTACTTGTTGTACCCCAAAATTTTCCCTCTCATTTATCAAGATTTCCCTCACAAGACTTCTTGGACTCAAGACAAGATTAGGGTTTGGTCAGCTCAAGACCTCCTCTTGCACTGATGACCTGAAATTAGGGTTTGATTTTGCACAAGGATTTTTGGACCTTAAATGCTTCATGTGACTTTCATACACCATCTTGGACCCCTAAGATTGCTCATGTTAAGTTTCAAGCCTTGAATCATATTTTTGCCCAGTCAATTGGACAGTTGACCTAAAAATCAATTGTATTGGGGAAAAAGTCAACCATGGCCAATTTACAGTCAAACTTCATAATTTTTTATCCACAACAACATTTTATACTCCTATGTATCATTTTATCAAGTTTGGATCACAACTCCTCAAGAGATTTGATCAGATCATCAAAAGGGCAAAATGGTCAAAATTAGGGTTTTGATTGAGAAAGGGCAATTTCTGATTTTTAACCTAACCAATGACCAATTGGGTTCAAGAATGATTTCAAGGACTCAATGGAATCATCTTGACCTAATCACATAGTTCAAAAGATCTCAAATGCATAGGATTGACAGATGAATTTTGCAGTCAATTGATCAAAAGTCAACTGTGTATTGAAAAGTCAAACTTTGACTTTTTGGTCAAAATCAAGTGCCAAGGGTCATAATTCATCAATATATGTCAAAATGTGTAACTTTTTGACCAAGAAACCTAAAATTGCAAATTAGGGTTTTAATTTGAAAATTTTCATAGCTTGGAATTTTTCCAAGTATGGAAAGTTTCTTATATTTTCCCAACTTTCCACAACTTTTTCACCATGATGAAATTGGATTCAAAGAAAACTTCCAACATGAAAGTTGTAGTACTCCATGAAATCTACAACTTTGATTCACAAAGTTTTCCCAAACGATGCTTAGATCTCAAGTTATGATTTTGTGAATAAGGGTCCATGAACTAAATAACTTAGTGAAATTTTACCCTAGTTTAGGCAGGTTTTTGACCTAACTTCATGGCAACTTTTCACATAGTTCCAAGAGGTATCTCAAGTTTAATTTCAAATATTGATTGTAGATCTTGTTGAAAGCTTTCCAACATGTCCAATAACTCTCCAAGATCATTTGTGGTTAGGGAGAATCGAAGAAGAGAAAATGGCATTTTGTCACTTTTGTTCAAGCCATTTTCACAATGCATCAAGTTGCAAATCTGATCAAGCATGCTTGTACCTTGCATTACAGGTCCTAAACTCCTTCTACACTCCATAATTAAATTCTAACTCAATGGATAATGGCTTTATTTTTGCCTTTAGAGTATTGTACAAGAAATAAATCCATAAATGGCATAAAGGGCACATTGCCATTTTCATAAAGCCAGCTTTTTGCAACTTTGCTATCCTTGAGCCTTGGACTTGTTCTTTTGTCACAAGCAATGTCCACAGATATCAGGCAAATCATACCAACCCTCTGCAGCTATCAAGCAAGCAAGTACAACATTTTGGCTTAAGTCACTTCAACTTTCTTCAAATACAAGAAAGGTTGCAAAAGAAGTCAGAACTTGCACATCTGTTAAAGAGTGGACTTGGCCTCATTCAAAACAACTTCACAAACTTATCTCAAGCTAACACACGAAGGCTTATGCTCTGAAACATTCCAAAATACAAAAAACACAAATTTCTGCCCAAACAGGGCAGCTTCTGCAAAAATCTTGCCAATTCAATATTTGCTCGTGCGTTTTGCCTTGTAACACTTCAAACACCTTCCATACATCACATCCAAACCATCCAAGCCTTTGCACTGCAACTTTTTGCCCTATTTCAGACATCACCATTTTCATTTTTGAAGGTTGCAGCTTGACTTCTACAGGGAGTTTCAAGCATCCTCAAGGAAAGCTATGCATTGGAATAGCTTGAGGGAACTTCAAGGAAGCTCACACGATCCTCAGGCCTCACTCAGAGTCCTCACATTGCCATATCCAAATCCATCTGAAGGAGGTATTTTTCAAAACTTTATCTCTCTATTTAGACATCCTCAAGCCACGATTTGTGAAGCAAAAATGTAGTCTCTAGCATGGTTAAGCTGTACATATGCATAGTTGTCATTTATATTAACTGAGCTAAGAGAATTTGCTTGTTGAACATGCTGAAAAAACTAGGTCAGAAATTAGGGCCATTAAAATTCTCCCGGATCTTTGAGAGTTAGGTCATGAATTTTATATCATTGGAATCGTGATAAAAAATGCTACATGTTTCATGTTGCAAGTTTTTGTTTTTGTGCAAAGAATAGCAAGTTGTAGGTTGGACAGAAAACACGCGCGCGAAGTGGACGAAGGACAGGGACGGTGGCTGTCTAGGCCTTGGCGCGCATTGGGCCTTCTGTTTTGACTTTTTGCACCCCCATGCATTACTTTTGCACCCCCTACTTCATATTTTATATTTTTGCATATTCTCTTATATTTTTTTTATGTTTATTGATTTTAATAATTTTTTTCTGAACATTAAAAATCACAAAAATATTTTCTTTATTTTTTTTATTATTTTTATTTTTTTAATTATTTTTTGGCATAAAAAATAGTTTATTAGGTTTATAGAATTTATTTTCTTAAATAAATTTGTAAATACAATTTAAAAATGCTATATACTTTTATTTTATTATTTCACACATAAAATAATTATTTTCATACATATTTTAATTTTTAATATTTGTTAATAATATTATTTATTATTTCTTGTACAAAAATAGACAAAATAAATAATATAGAATATATTTTTCTCTTAATCAAAAAACTAGGGTTTCACCCTTTCAAAAATAACAATATTATTTTTCTTATTTTTAGGACTTAAATAATTTTATTTTTTCATACATAAAATTAATACAAAACATTTTTGCATAAATACATTTTATTTGCATATTTAAATATTTGTATATTTATTTATCTTGTACAATAATTCAATTGGGTTGTGATAGTATTTTAGGGTGTTATTTTGTGCAAATATCCCCATTCAAAAACTTGTATCCCCCCTCCCATAATAATTGTTGTAATAGCTTAGTTTTATTTTACGTAATTTATCGTATTATACCATGTTTAGTAAAACTAGGGTTTTGCATGATAAGACAAAAATCAAACAAATAGACATAACTTAATACAAGACAAACAAATGCATGTAAAATGACACACATTGCACACAAGAACCCCTAGGGTTTCACCCACTTTGTTGCCTAAAAAATGGCCATGGTATGCATGCAAAGTATCTTGGCAAAGCAAAACAAACAAATAAGATCGTAGTCCCTCGATGACGCTATCAAAAGGTTGCCTAAACAAATGATCTTGGTCCCTCAAAATGCTAAAGATACTTGGCAACATTGCTATCATGGTCATACGATGACCCACGCCTGTCCCGTTTAACATCCAAAGATAGGGTTGTTTACCAAACCAATGGTAAATCAACAATGTCAAAGGAATAAAAATGTACAAGAAAGACTTTTGAGTAGGGTAGGTAGCTTCTAGTTACTTGATCAATTTGCAAACAATCCTTGCTATTTTCAAACAAACACACACATTTCAAAAACAATTTCAAACACCTTTCAAAGCATTGAAACATTTTTCAAAAGACAAACATCTTTGTATACATTCTTACGAACAAGAATCATTACAAAGATTGCCTAAACGATGGCCTCTTTTAAAAATACTTTCAAAACCACACAAAGCACCATTTCAAACAATTATCAAAGCAAAGCAAGTGATCTAAACAAGTAACTAAGAGCCCATGGAAAACCATGGATGAAAAGGGTGCTAATACCTTCCCTTTTCATAATTTACCCCCCGAACTCAAGAAAACATCTAAAAGGTCTTTCCTGTGCTTTTTTACCTTTCCTTTTGGATAAAATAAAACCGGTGGCGACTCTTGCTAACCCGCGACATTTGCAAACACAAACGCAAAACCTCAAGTCAGTTCTCCCACCGTATCACAGAACTGGCGACTCTGCTGGGGAATAATTATAAAAGTGGGGTTACATTAGGGTTTAGATCACCTTTATTTTCTTACAATTGCTTGACTTGTTTGCTTTACATCTTGGTTCTATTGTTTGGGTTTGAATCCTCTACCCGGATTTTGGAAACATTCATAGGTAAATAGCAATACATTGTGGAAACTGTGCGGGGTATACCGACACGGTCTAAGCAATAGCTATGTTAGTGTGACATATTTGTCGATACCGGTAGCCTTTGAGTCAATCAAAGAGAATACGGGGCCGCTGAGTGATGTCATGAAGCACTAACGAACTTCTAGAACCTTTACTTGACCAACTTGGCCTTTTAGGATGTAGTGAGATGACCGGCTTTGGTGCAGTCCGAAGTTGGTAGATACTCGATACTACACTCATTGAGGGTTGGTTCCTTGGAATATTTCGGTCGCCAGTAAAGAGGATGAATTGAAACAATGAACAAGGAAACAATCCAGTGATATTGAGCTCCTTAGAACCCGGTTACTATTTCTAGGACACGTTGAGCCAACTAAACTTCAAGAGGGTACTTACCTATGAAACCCCATGCAAGCCTAAACTAGGAACTTGTGTGATTTTCTTGTACATATATACTTGTGCATAACATAATGGACATCATGAAGCATCATATGCATCCACTAACCATTTCAAGGATTTTGGAAATTCATCTTTGTTCCTGTTTTGTAGGTTATGGATTCACTTCGCAGGAAAACTATCCAAGTTAACCTTGTAAGAATTCCTCTGCAACTCAAGGAGCTAGCTTCAAGGATTCCTGAGAACTCTCCATTCATCGAGAGGCATGGTCGTCTACTCAACTTGGTCACTTCCAACACAGGGGAAGACATGATGAAGGTTCTCTTCTAGTTCTTTGACCTTTTGCATCACTGCTTCACATTTCCTGACTACCAGCTTGTGCCCACTTTGGAGGAATTTTCTCAACTCTTGAGGATTCCTATTCTCAATCAACTACCCTTCAACGGTACGGAAAGAGACCCAAAGCCAAAAGAGATTGCTCAAGCCCTGCACTTGCACTCGTATGATGTCACAACCCATTGGGAAACTAGAAGTGGTGTCAAAGGCTTCTTGTCAAAGTTCTTGTTTGAGAAGGCCCAAAGCTGCTGGAATTCCTTGGACTTACAAGCTTTTGAGGAGATTGTAGCTCTTCTCATCTATGGGATGGTCTTGTTCCCTAACCCTGACCAACTCATAGATGTGAGTGCTGTCAAAATCTTCATGTCTCGCAACCTAGTGCCTACATTGCTTGGGGATATCTTACACTCTTTTCACACTCGTACAATGAGGAAAAGAGGTGTTCTCATGTGTTGCACTCCTCTACTGGCAAGATGGTTTATTTCTCATCTTCCCCAATCAGTCTTGAAGAATGAGCAAGGTTTGAGGTGGTCACAACGATTGATGACTCTTACATATTCAGATATTCATTGGTGTTCTCGATCCAAAGAGAATGTTATCATCGTCGACCGTTATGGGGAATTCCCTAATGTCCCTCTACTTGGCATTAGGGGAGGCATCACCTACAACCCCTGCTTGGCTCTGAGACAGTTTGGTTATGCCTGAAGGGATGGCCCACATGATATGCTGATTCAAGGCTTAGTTTTCGACTTCGACAACGACGATCAAGGACTCCGACAAAGGTTCATCCGAGCTTGGAGGATGCCAAACAAGGTAGACAGTAAGACCTTGGGACACAAGAATTTCATCCCCCTTGAGCCTTACCTCATGTGGGTACGAACCCGCGCCCAAAGTCTTATGATGCCTTACCCCTCTGTTCTCCCAGTGATTATAGAGCCTGTTAAGGAAGGAGAGTTTCCATACACCCTCCTACATCTTGACATGCCAACATCACTCGAAGATTTACAAAGGAGTTAGATACAGCTCAAGGGGGAACGCGATACTTTCGAAGCCAATTTCTACGCAAGCGAGAAGAAGGTTTTGGAACTCACTCGGTTACTTCACGAAGAGCAGACTCTCAACACCTACATTGCACCAAAGAGGATGCGCAACATCTTTTTACCTTAGAATTTTGTATTATTTTGTCCAATGGGCATTGATGTACTAACAATTCTATCTTATTAATATGACGTGTGTTTCTTTTTTGTTTCAAACCAAATTTGAATTTATGAATCCTTGAAAGCATTACATGAATACATATCATTCATCATATGCATAAACAGGTCTTCACACCAAGTTTCCTCATCTCTATGTTGTTTATTTCAGCAAGATGGATATTGAACAAGCGGTCAAAGATTTGCAAGCTCAGAATTCACAATTTCAACAGCTACTCTTGACCTTGGCCAAGGGGCAGGAGGAGCTTAAGACTCTGCTAGAGAAAGAGAAAGAGAAAAAGAAGAAGAAGCGAGCCGGTGTGGTTATCATGGGCAGAAGGTTTGAGGGACAAGCCAGAAGGACCTTGGAATTTCCATCAACCTCTGAGGAAGGGGAAAGAAAAGGTAAGGAGACGGAAGTACCATCTGATTCTGAAGCAAGAGAAGAAGAGGAAGAGGACTACTCTGAACAGCAATACCCTCCGGCCGATGACAAATACAAAAACTTGGAAGAACGTCTAGCTGCTATAGAGATACAGAGAGTACCTGGGCTAGGCTTTGAGGAGTTGGGGCTAGTATATGGAATAGTAATCCCTCCTAAGTTTAAAGTAACTTTATTTGCCAAGTATGACGGGGTGTCTTGTCCCAAGATGCACCTCCGCTCATATGTCAGGAAGATGCAGCTACATTCTGCGGACAAAGACTTATGGGTCCACTTTTTCCAGGACAGTTTATCGGGGATGCAGCTTGATTGGTTCTACCAGTTGGAGAGAGCATATATCTAAAATTGGGAAGACTTGGCAGCGGCTTTCTATAAACAGTATCAATACAACGCCGACTTGGCGCCAACCCGTACTCAGCTATAGAGTATGGTTATGGCTACCAATGAGGGCTTCAAAGACTACGCCCAAAAGTGGAGTGATTTAGCCGAAAGGGTGCAACCACCATTATCTGAAAGGGAGCTAGTGGACATGTTCTTGGGAACTCTGTCAGGTCCTTTCTTTAATCATTTGATTGGGAGTTCCTCTGCAGAATTTACTGAGTTGATTCTGATTGGCGAGAGTGTGGAAGCCGATATTAGAAGTGGGAAAATTCAGAAAGATGTGTCTACCTCTTCTGATGTAAAGAAGCCCTTCACTGGAAAGAAGGAAGTGTATGCTGTCCATGCACAGAGGAATCAGGGAAGAGCCGAGCATCAACCAACTCTGGGGGCCGTTATGATTCAAAAATATGCATCAGACCAGCCAAGAAACAACCAGCCAAGAAATGATCAGTCGAGGAATAACCATCAAAGGGTGGAAAGGCCTATAAGGAAATTCACCAAGATAAACATGACTCCTGCTCAAGTCCTACCACATCTCCTGAAGTTGAATCTTGCCATGCTGAAAGAGGCCCCTAAAAATCCCAATACTGCATCTCCACTCTACCATCCAAATGCCGGGTGTGCTTACCATTCTGAAAGTCCGGGACACGACACCAACAACTGTTGGGCTCTGAAGAACAAGATTCAAGATCTGATTGACACAAAGGAAGTTAAATTTGAAGCTCCTGAAAAACCGAATGTTATCTCTGCTCCAATGCCTAGGCATGGACACAATGCCAGTGCTGTGGAAGAAGATCTGTTTGTTTCTACTGTGGATGAACTGTTAACTCCTCTCCTAACCATCAAGTTGAATTTGTTGAAAGCTGGGGTGTTCCCAGGTTGTGACTAAGATTGCCATACTTGCCTGTCCTCATCATTTGACTGCCCTCTATTGAAGAAAGGTATCCAACAATTGATTGATAACCAGGAAATTTTGTTTGAGAAAGCTCCTATTTCACCCATTCCAGTTCCAGAAGTTTCAATAATAACCATATACGCCAATCCTTCCAGGGTTCCTAAAAAACCTGTTAGGATTACATCTGCTCTAGTGATTACTCAGTTGAAGATAACAATTCTCGGGCCAGCCCCATACAAATCAGATAAAATGGTAACATGGAACTATGGTGGAGAAATCTACTATCATGGTGTCAAACAGATTGAACATAATGCCGAATACGAGATCTCTGAAGAGGACAATTCCGACATCAGTAACATTTCTGGAACAAGCAAAATTACTCGTAGTGGAAGAATTTTCTTTCCAGAGATTGCGCCTCCAAAGGCAGTCTCTGGACCCGTGGCTGTTCCGAAGATTACAGGTGTACTATGGATTACACCTACAAGTGTACCCTCCAACTATGACAATGCAATTCCTATCCCTACTTCCGCTGCTGAGAATAAAGGAAAGAGTGTTCAAGAGGAGCATGTCTTGACGAAGGCTCAATCACTAGTTATTACTGAGACATCCAAGAGGGAGATGGAAGAAATCCTGAGGATTATTAAGAAAAGTGATTATGATATGGTCGAACAACTGCGGCAGAACCCTTCCAAAATCTCTATGTTAGCCTTGCTGCTGTGCTCTGAGACACATGCTAAAGCTTTGGTCAAGTTTTTGAAGACAGCGCACGTACCGCAAGAGACTTCGGCTGATCAATTCCAAGAGTGTGTGGCCAATTTAACAGCTGACAATGGCATGGGATTCTCCGATGCTGACTTGACCTCTAAAGGGAGAAAACACAACGACGCACTACATGTCTCAATGGAGTGTAGGGGAACCACCCTAGCCCATGTTTTGGTTGATACGGGATCATCTCTGAACTTCTTTGCAAAGAAATCCCTGGATATATTGGATTGTGAGGGGCTGACTTTAAAACCCAGCAACATCATTGTGAGAGCATTTGACGGCTCTAAAAGGATGGTCCATGGGGAGGTGGACATCCCAATCAAGGTGGGTACCCAGACGTTTAATTCAACATTCTATGTGATGGACATCCGTCCTTCTTACTCTTGCCTATTGGGACGCCCCTGGATTCACAATGTCGGAGCTGTCACCTCGACTTTGCATCAGATGCTGAAGTACCCTGTCCAAGGGAAGATCATAATTGTCCATGGTGAAGAGGAATACATGATTAGTCATCTAAATTCTTTCCGATATGTAGAATTGGATGGCGAATTCATCGAAACCCCTTCCCAACATTTTGAAGAAGTTCTCAGGAAATAGAGGCGGCCAAGGCGGTATCCTCAACTCCTATGATTACGAGACTTGTACCTCGGATGTCTTCTCTAAAGGATGCGAGGGCAGTAGTGGAAGAAGGCGGATCCACTATCTGGGGGAAGCTTCCCGACTTTCCTTTTAAATCAGACAAATTCGGCTTGGGATTCACCTCAACTGCTCAAAAGGCCGTGCGCCGCGCCCGTGCCGGAGGGCCACCTGTGAAGATCAGCCACCAAGGGGTTAATGCACTAGAGGACAGTGAAGAAGATGGCAGCTTGGAAGACTGGATTTTTCCTACTGTTGGCGGAGGACTGTGCAACTGGGAAGCAAAAGACTTTGTTCCGATTACTTTCATACTGCAGTAATTTATCTTTTCCATTTCTGTTGGATCTGTAATAATTCATAAACAATTCGTACTTTTTCAACCTTGTGTCTTACCCGAGGCACAACGGTCCATTTGTAAGGGTTTTTATCTTCATTTCATATGTCATTTTAATGAATCATGGACGCTTTTCATATATAAACCTTTTGTGCTCATTGTCTTTCTTTTACATTTTGTTGTTTTAAGATGGCTATGCCCTTACACACACCCGCACTCACAAATGCAGGTACCCTTCCATTTCGGAACCCATGGGTAACGATACTGCTATAGCCTTCAGTGACTCTGAAGATCTGATCTACCAAGCCGAATACGAAGGTGAGGAAGATTGTGAGGTTCCAGGGGAATTGGCCAGACTTCTACAGCAAGAGGAAAGAGCAATTCAGCCTCATGAGGAGCAGTTGGATACAATCAACTTGGGAACTGAGGATGACAAAAAGGAAATCAAGATAGGTGCCAATCTAGAGCCGAGTGTCAAAGAGCGCCTAATTCAGCTACTGCATAATTATGTTGAGATCTTTGCCTGGTCATATGAAGACATGCCGGGACTTGATACAGACATTGTGGTACACCGTCTACCCACAAGAGAAGATTGTCCACCAATGAAACAAAAAGTCCGCCGCATGAGACCTGACATGTCAGAGAAGATCAAAGCAGAAGTTATGAAGCAGTTCAATGTTGGATTTCTGGCTGTTACTTCCTATCCACAATGGCTTGCTAACATTGTGCCCGTGCCTAAAAAGGACGGTGTGATACGGTGGGAGAACTGACTTGAGGTTTTGCGTTTTATCGCAAATGTCGCGGTTAGCAAGAGTCGCCACCGACTTTTATTTTATCCAAAAGGAGAGGTAAAAAAGCACAAGAAAGACCTTTGAGATTGTTTTTGGGTTCGGGGGGTAGATTATGAAAAGGGAAGGTGCTAGCACCTTTTTCATCCATGGTTTTCCATGGGCTCTTAGTTACATGTTTTAGATCACTTGCTTTGCGTTTTCAATTGTTTGAAATGGTGCTTTGTGTGGTTTTGAAAGTATTTTAAAAAAGAGGCCATTGTTTAGGCAATCTTTGTAATGATTCTTGTTTGTAAGAATGTATACAAAGATGTTTGTCTTTTGAAAAATGTTTCAATGTTTGAAAGTTGTTTGGAAATTGTTTTAAAATGTGTGTGTGATAGTTTGAAAATAGCAAGGATTATTTGAAAGAGATCAAGTAACTAGGAGTTACCTACCCTACTCAAAAGTCTTTCCTACACATTTTTATTCCTTTGATGTTGTTGACCTACTATTGTTTTAGTAGACAAACCTATTTTTAGATGTTAAATGGGACGGGCGTGGGTCATCGTATGACCATGATAGCAATGGTGCCAAGTACCATAACAATTTTTGAGGGACCAAGATCATTTGTTTAGGCAACCAAGATAGCGTCATTGAGGGACTATGATCTTTTGTTTTGTTTTATTTTGCCAAGATACCTAGCATGCATACCATGGCCATGTTTTAAGGCAACCAAGTGGGTGAAACTCTAGAGGTGCTTGTGTGCAATGTGTTGTCATTTTTCATGCATTTTGTCTTGTATTAGGTCATGCTATTTGTTTGATTTTTGTCTTATCATACAAACCCTAATTTACTAAACATGTATATAATGCGATAAATTGCGTAATGTAAATCTAAACTATTACAACAATAGTATGGGAGGGGGATACAAGTTTTTTAATGGGGATATTTTCACAAAATAAAACCCTAGTTTACTATTACAACCCAATTGAATTTATTGTACAATAAATAAATAAACAATTATTTAAATATGCAATAAAATGTAAATATGCAAAAAAATGTTTTGTAATTGTTATGCATGAGAAAATAATATTATCTAAGTCCTAAAATTAAGAAAAATAATGTTATTATTTTTAAAAGGGGAAACCCTAATTTTTTTTTAAAAGAAAAATATATGTTTTCTAATATTCTTGTCCATTTTTGTTTACGAAAAATAATAATAATATTATGTATAAATATTAAAAATTAAAATATGTGAGAAAATAATATTTTATGTGTATAATATAATAAAATAAAATATTTAAGTATTTTAATATTATTTACAAGTTTATTTAAGAAAATAAGTTCTATTAAACCTAATAAACTATTTTTATGCCATAAAGAATAATAAAAATAGTAAAATAAAATGCAAAAAATTAAGAAAATATTTTTGGGATTTTTTAATGTTCAGAAAAAAATAATAAAAGTCAAAAATATAAAAATAACAAGAAAATATGAAAAATAACAAAATATGAATCAGGGGGTGCAAAAGCAAAATGGGAGGTGCAAAAAGAAGCAAGCCCAAGGCGCCAGGCCCAGCCAGCTTCATCCCTGACCTCCAGACAACAACGCGCGCGCTTCTGTGTTCAAATCCTGTTCTTGCTATTCTTTGCATAAAATCAAAAATTTATAACATAAAAAATGTAGCTCATGATTTCAATGATATAAAGAACGTGGCCTAACTCTAAAAGACCAAGGAGAATTTTAATGGCCCTAATTTCTGACCTAGTTTTTTTAGCATGTTCAACAACCAAATACTCTTAGCTCAGTTAATATAAATGGAAACTATGCATATGTACAACTCAAGCATGTTAAGGACTACATCTTTGCTTCACAAACCTAGCTTAAGGATGCCTAAATAGAGAGATAGAAACTTGACAAATACCTTGTTCAGTTGAGTTTGGATATGGAAATGTGGGAACTTTGAGTGAGGTCTGAAGATCGTATGAGCTTCCTTGAAGTTCCCTCAAGCTTCTCCAATGCTCAGCTTGCCTTGTAGATGCTTGAATCTCCTTGTAGAAGTCAACCTGCAAACCTTCAAAATGAAATGGTGAAGCTTGAAACAGGGCACACAGTTGCAAGACAAGGGCCTGGACAATTTAGGTAGGAGGTATGGAATGTGTTTGAAGCCTTGAAACAAAAAATGCATGATCAAATTTCAAGTTGGCAAGTGATTTGCAGAGACTGCCCTGTTTGGGCAGAAAATGGTGCTTTTTGTGTTTGAGGGCGTTTGAGGTGTTATGAATTCTCCCTAACCATAAATGATCTTGGAGAGTTCTTGGAAATTTTGGAAAGCTTGTAACATGCTATACAATCCATCTTTGAAATGAATTTTGAGATACCTCTTGGAACTAGGTGAAAAATTTCCATGAATTTAGGTCAAAAATCTGCCTAAACTAGGCAAAATTTCACTAAGTTAAAAAGTTTATGAACCCCTATTCACAAAATCATAACTTGAGATCCAAGCATATTTTGGGAAAACTTTGTGAATAAAAGTTGTAGATTTTGTGGAGTACTACAACTTTCATGTTGGAAGTTTTCTTTGAATCCAATTTAATCATGGTGAAAAAGTTGGACAAAGTTGGGAAAAAATAAGAAATTTCCATAACTTAGAAAAATTCTAAGTTATGAAAAATTTCAAATTAAAACCCTAATTTGCAATTTTAGGTTTCTTGGTCAACAAGTTTCAAATTTTGACATATCTTGATGAATTATGACCCTTGGCACTTGATTTTGACCAAAAAGTCAAAGTTTGACTTTTTAGTGTACAGTTGACTTTTGATCAGTTGACTGCAAAATTCATTTGTCAATCCTATGCATTTGAGATCTTTTGAACTATTTGATTAGGTCAAGATGATGCTATTGAGTCCTTGAAATCATTCTTGAACCAAATTGGTCTTTGGCTAGGTCAAAAATCAGAAATTGCCATTTCTCAGTCAAAACCCTAATTTTGACCATTTTGCCCTTTTGATGATCTGATCAAATTTCTTGAGGATATGTGGTCCAAACTTGATAAAATGGTACATAGGAGCCTATAATGTTGTTGTGGATCAAAAAATATGAAGTTTGACTGTAAATTGGCCATAGTTGACTTTTTCCCTAATACAACTGATTTTTATGTAAATTGTCCAATTGAATGGGCAAAAATGTGATTCAAGGCTTGAAACTTGGTATGAGCAATCTTAGGGGTCCAAGATGGTGTATGAGATTCATATGAAGCATTGATGATCCCAAAATCCTTGTGCAAACTCAAACCCTAATTTCAGGCTATCAGTGCAAGGTGAGGTCTTGAGCTGAGCAAACCATAATCCTGTCTTGAGTCCAAAGAGTCTTGTAAGGAAAATCTTGATAAAATGAGAGGGAAAATTTTTGGGGTACAACAGCTGCCCCTGTTCAATCTTCTTGAACCTGAAGAGTTAGATTGGCGAGTTTTGTCGTTCGTGACTCGAAGGTAAAAGATGATTAGACACTAGAGTGCCCGTAAATTTGCACTCGTCAAAATGTAGTTGAGGGAATGGGCTTAAAGATTCCATTTGGAGATGTGATAGAATCTTGGCAGAGATGGGCTTAAAGATGCCATCCAAGTATGTTTGTTGAATTGTATGTTGTAAGTCAGGAGAATAAGTATCAGAATGGTATTCGCGTCTGGAACGTATCTATACTGTATCTGGGGACTGGATTTGAATGAGAAAAGGAGTAGCATCCATATCTGGAGCGTATCCAAGCTGTATCTGAATTTTGAATCTGAATAAGCAATAGAATAGCATCCGTGTCTGGAGCGTTTCTGAGCTGGGGAAAGTAAGAATAAGTGACAGAATGGCAACCGGGTCTGGAGCGTATCTGGACTGTATCTGAAGTTTTGAATCTGAATGAGTAATAGAATGACTTTTGTGTCTGGAGTGTATCTAAATTGTATCTGATATTTGAAATTTGAATAAGGGCTAGAATGGCATCTGTGTCTAGAGCATATCTGAACTAGAATCTGAATAAGTGACAGAATGACTTCCGTGTTTGGAGTGTATTCGGACTGTATCTGATAGTTGAAATCTGAATGAGAAATAGAATGGCTTTTGCGTCTGGAGCGTATCTAATCTGTATCTAATAGTTGAAATCTGAATGAGAAATAGAATGGCTTCCGCTTCTGGAGCGTATCTAATCTGTATCTGATCGTATACCGTTAATCCGTAGTTGTTAATCTTATCCTGAAAAGGGTAAAATATTAGCTGAAACACCAAGTTATGTTGCATGAAATGTATGATGCAAGATATGTGTTTTATTAATGTTTATGATATATGAATGTAATGTATGCGCATGTAAGCTGATTGAATGTCTTGCTGAGGAAAATATATCCTTGATTGTTGGGGATAATAAATCCTTGACTGCTGCCGAGGAAAATAAATCCTTGACTACTGCTGGAGATTCAAAAACTTTAATTGTTGAGGATGAGAAATCCTTGGTAACTTCTATGGGGATTAAAATCCTTGACAACTTATGTGGGGATATGAAGATCCTTCATGTCTTGAAGTTGGAGTATTGACAAAAACTTTTGTAAGCAATGCTAAACTTCTTGAGAAATCTGCTTGGGAAATCCAGAGAATTTTGACGACTCCTACTGGGGGTTATACAAAGGAAATCCTTACTCGGCTGGGGAATAGGGAAAACTCTGATGATTTCTGCGGGGAACTAAGAATGAGAATCTTCATTCTATTGAGGAGTAATGAAAACCTTGGCGACTTCACTGGGAAATAATGAAGACTCTTTCAACTTTACTGGGGAATCAAGAATGAGAATCTTCATTCTGTTGGGGAGTAAAAACTCTGTGGGGAAGAAGGCTTACTGCTGGAGAGTAAGTTCAGGAGTTTTCGGTCGTCTGCCACTCTACTGGGAAGTTATCCTAGGTCGGGGAGAGACAAAAGTTAATTGTTATCTGGTTGATTTCCAGGCTTCAAGATAACTTGCTGGGGAATTTGGATGGTTTCCGCTGGGGATTAGAAGTCTTGACTCGACTGGGGATGAAGGTTTCAGCTCTGTTGGGGATCTGTAACTCAAAGCTTTGGCTCCATTGGGGATTGGGAGTTTGAAGTTTTAACTCTGGTGGGAATTAAGGATTTGAAATTCTAACTCCGCTGGGGATATGTATTTCAAGGTTTTAGCTCCGCTGGGGATCTAGATGGTGTACTGTAAGGATTACTCATGGAATAGCCTAAAGACGTTTTCCTATCCTTTCAGTCTGTCAGTAATTGTTCTTTTCCATCCTGTTTATAGTAATTATGTTCAAATGCATATGTTCATCAATGAATCATTGGACTTTTTGCAAATAAAAACACAAGTGTAAAAGAAAAAGACAAATAGTTTTCTGCACTTTAAAGAAGCATCTTTGTATTTACTTTGAATAAGTGTTTTGTACAAAGGAGACAAACATCCTAGTAAGAGGATGGTGTCATAAAGTAAGAAAAATTTATACAAAGAAAGATAGTTATGTGTGTAAAAATCCCATGGGGTTCCCATTCTGCTATAGCCTTCGTAACTCTGAATATCTTGTCCATCCGCTGCTTCGTCCGAAGATGATTGTATTGATCAGAAGCTTAGAGTTTGTCCGTGAAGATATTGTCCTTAAAGTGATCCGACGAGACATAGTCATACACTTTAATTCCCTAAATTTTGCCTGGGCCGCCCTTTCGGGTTTTCAGTCCACCGGGAAACCCTTTTTTGCCCAAGTCGCCCTTTCGGGTTTTCAACTTGCCGGGTGTACAAATTTTTTTGTTTTATCCATAATTTTTGCCTGAACCGCCCTTTCGGGTTTTCGATTCATCGGGATGCCCTTGTTTTACCTAGGTATGTCAACCTAGCGGATCATTTATGCGTAGTATCTTTTGACTATGTCTGCATTCGCAGGGTGCGGCAGGTCGTCACCGTCCATGGTGGTTAAGATCATTTTCCCACCAGAAAAGATGTTCTTGATTACAAATGGTCCTTCATAAGTAGGAGTCCATTTGCCCCTGGGAGCACTTTGTGGCAAGATAATGCGCTTGATCACTAGATCTCCGACTTGATATGTCTGGCGTCTGACTTTCTTGTTGAAAGCCTTGATCATTCGTTTTTGATACGTCTGACCGTGGCAAACAACAGTAAGTCTCTTCTCGTCAATTAAGTTCAACTGATCAAGCCGGGTTTGGATCCAATCGTCTTCACTCAAACCAGCATCTTTCATGATTCTCAAGGAGGGAATCTGAACCTCGACAGGTAAAACAGCCTCCATGCCATATACCAAAGAATAGGGTGTTGCCCCAGTTGATGTGCGTTCCATGGTACGATACCCATGGAGAGCAAACAGTAACATTTCATGCCAGTCCTTGTAGGTGACTGTCATCTTTTGTATGATCTTGATATTTTTGTTTGCAACTTCAACAGCACCGTTCATCTTTAGCCGATAGGGAGATGAATTGTGATGTTTAATCTTGAACTGCTTGCACAGGGCGGTGATCATAGTATTGTTAAGGTTTGTACTGTTATCAGTGATGATCCTTTCGGGGATTCCGTACCGGAAAATAATATTTTGTTTGATGAAGCGGGCAACAACATTCTTAGTAACGGATGCGAAGGAAGTCGCTTCGACCCACTTGGTGAAGTAATCAATGGCCACCAGAATGAAACGGTGTCAATTGGATGTTGTAGGCTTGATCTCTCCAATCATGTCGATTCCCCACATAGCGAATGGCCAAGGAGTTATTAAGACATTTAGAGGAACTGGAGGCACGTGTACCTTATCGGCATAGATTTGACATTATGGCATGTCCGAGAATGTTGATAACAGTCAGCTTCCATGGTAGACCAGTAATAGCCTGCCCTTAGAATCTTCTTAGCCATCATATGCCCGCTAGAGTGAGTGCCAAAGGTACCTTCATGCAATTCAGCCATAATCCTTTCAGCTTCAATCTTGTCCATACAACGGAGCAGAATAGTATCATGATTGCGCTTGTACAGGATGCCATTACTCAAGAAGAACTTTTCCGAGAATCTCCTTGAGAACTTTTTGTCATTGACTGGAGCTCCTTCAGGGTATTCTTGAGCCTCGAGATACCTTTTGACTTCATGAAACCACGGCTGGTCCACTACTTCTTCGGTATTAATCTCGTGATAATGTGCAGGTTCGTCCATCCGTTCAATGGTAATTTGGGGAGCCTCATTATCCCAATTAAGTTTAAGCATGGATGACATTGTAGCTAGAGCATATGCTAGCTGATTCTCTTCTCGCGGGAAGTGCTCGAAGGTAATCTGCTCGAAATGTGGTAACAATGTCAAGACATGTTCTTTGTAAGGGATGAGGTTTGGATGTTTAGTATCCCACTCTCCTTTTATCTGACTGATGACCAAAGCTGAGTCCCCAAGTACAATCAAAGATTAGATTCCCAAGTCTATGGAAGCCTTGAGTCCAAAGATGCAAGCTTCATACTCTGCCATGTTGTTCGTACAGTTGAAGCAAAGTCTAGCAATCAAAGGTGTATGGCAACCTTCTGGGGAAATGAGTACCACGCCGATACGGTTGCCGAGTGCATTGGAGGCCCCATCAAAGTACAAGGTCCATCGGGATCCTTGTTCAGGTCTGTCATATGGTCTGAGATCTTCAATGGTGTCCAATGTCATGATGTCTTTGTCAGGGAAGTCGAACCTCATGGATTGATAATCTTCGATAGCTTGATGAGCCAGATGATCGGCTAGCACACTCCCCTTTATAGCTTTTTAGGTCGTGTATTGCATGTCGTATTCCATTAGGATCATCTGCCATCTAGCTATTCTTCCAGATAGAGCAGGCTTCTCAAAGATGTACTTGATCGGATCCATCTTAGATATCAGCAGAGTGGTATGAGTCAACATGTACTGCCTTAGCCGGCGAGCAGCCCATACCAAAGTGCAGCAAGTTTTCTCGAGCAGTGAGTATCGGGTCTCACAGTCGGTAAACTTTTTGCTAAGGTAATAAATGGTATGCTCTTTTCGGCCAGACTCGTCATATTGGCCCAGTACGCACCCCATTGAATTCTCTAGGACAGTCAGATACATGATTAGCGGCCTTCCTTCGACGGGTGGCATCAGGATAGGAGGTTCTAGCAAATACTCCTTGATTTTATCGAAAGAAAATTGACAGTCATCATTCCATTTGACTACCTGATCTTTCTTCAACAGCTTGAAGATTGGTTCACAGGTAGATGTTAGGTGAGAAATGAACCTTGCGATGTAGTTTAGGCGTCCCAAGAAACCTCTGACCTCCTTCTCAGTGCGAGGAGCAGGCATTTCTTGTATAGCTTTGACTTTGGCAGGATCAACCTTGATGCCTTTGTTGCTGACAATGGAACCTAATATTTTACCGGACCGGACCCCAAAGGTGCACTTGTTTGAATTCAGTCTGAGCTTGTACTCCTTCAACCTGACAAACAGCTTTTGCAAGTGATCAAGGTGTTCTTCTTCAGTTTGTGATCGGGCTATCATGTCATCTACGTAGACCTCTATCTCATGATGTATCATATCATGAAACAAAGCTACCATGGCGCGTTGATAGGTTGCCCCAGCATTCTTCAGTCCGAATGGCATCACTTTGTAGCAGAACATACCCCATTGTGTAACAAAAGTAGTTTTCTCCATGTCCTCAGGTGCCATTTTGATCTGGTTATAGCCTGAGAATCCGTCCATGAAAGAAAATACTTTGTACTGAGCTGTGTTGTCGACCAGGATGTCAATGTGCGGAAGTGGAAAGTCATCTTTAGGGTTGGCCCTGTTTAAGTCTCTGTAATCCACGCACATTCTGACTTTGCCGTCCTTCTTAGGCACGGGCACAATGTTAGCAACCCATTATGGATAGGAAGTAACAGCCAGAAAGCCAGCATTGAACTGCTTCATAACTTCTGCTTTGATCTTCTCTGACATGCCAGGCCTCATGCGACGGACCTTTTGTTTAACTGGTGGACAGTATTCTCTCGTGGGGAGATGGTGTACCACAATGTCTGTATCGAGTCCCGACATGTCTTCGTATGACCAGGCGACGATTTCAACATAATCATGCAGTAGCTGAATTAGGCGCTCTTTGACACTCGGCTCTAGATTGGCACCTATCTTGATTTCCTTTTTGTCATCCTCAGTTCCTAAGTTGATTGTATCCAACTGCTCCTCATGAGGCTGAATTGCTCTTTCCTCTTGCTGTAGAAGTCTGGCCAATTCCCCTGGCACCTCACAATCTTCCTCACCTTCGTATTTGGCTTGGTAGATCAGATATTCAGAGTCACTGAAGGCTATAGCAGTATCGTTACCCATGGGTTCCGGAATGGAAGGGTACCTGCATTTGTGAGTGTGGGTGTGTGTAAGGGTATAGCCATCTTAAAACAACAAAATGTAAAAGAAAGACAATGAGCACAAAAGGTTTAAATATGAAAAGCGTCCATGATTCATTAAAATGACATATGAAATGAAGATAAAGACCCTTACAAATGGACCGATGTGCCTCGGGTAAGACACATGGTTGAAAAAAGTACGAATTGTTTTATAAATTATTACAGTCCAACAGAAGTGGAAAAGATAAATTACTGATTTATGAAAGTAATCGGAACAAAGTCTTTTGCTTCCCAATTGCACAGTCCTCCATCAACAGTAGGAAAAATCCAGTCTTCCAAGTTGCCCTCCTCTTCACTGTCCTCTAGTGCATTAACCCCTCAATGGCTGATCTTCACAGGTGGCCCTCTGGCACGGGAGCGGCGCACAACCTTCTGACTAGCCGAAGTAAACCCTAGGTCGAACTTATCTGATTTGAAAGGAAAGTCGGGAAGCTTCCCCCATATAATGGATCCGCCTTCTTCCACTATTGCCCTAGCATCCTTGAGAGATGACATCCGAGGCACGGGTCTTGTGATCATAGGAGTTGAGGACACCGCCTTGGTCGCCTCTATCTCTTTAAAAACTTCTTCAAAATGTTGGAAAGGGGTCTCTATGAATTCTCCATCTAACTCCACATAACGGAAGGAGTTCAGATGACTGATCATGTATTCCTCTTCACCATGGACAGTTATAATTTTCCCTTGGACAGGGTACTTGAGCATCTGATGCAAAGTCGAGGTGACCGCACCGGCATTGTGAATTGAACGTCTGGGTACCCACCTTGATCGGGATGTCCACCTCTCCATGGACCATCCTCTTAGAGCCGTCAAATGCTCTCACAATGATGTTGTTGGGTTTCAGGGTTAGGCCTTCACAATCCAATCTATCCAAGGCCTTCTTTGGCAAGACGTTTAGAGATGATCCAGTATCAACCAAGACATGAGCAAGGGTGGTTCCCATACACTCCACCGAGACATGTAGTGCGTCGTTATGTTTTCTCCCTTTGGAGGTCAAGTCTGCATCGGAAAATCCTAGACCATTGTCAGCTGTTAAAATAGCCACACATTCCTGGAATTGATCAGCGGAGGTTTCTTGTGGAACGTGGGCCGTCTTCAAAAACTTGACCAAAGCTTTAGCATGTGCCTCAGAGCACAACAACAGGGCTAACATAGATATTTTGGAGGGGGTCTGCCCCAGTTGTTCAACAATATTATAATCACTTTTCTTAATAATCCTCATAATCTCTTCCACTTCTTTCTGGGATGTTTCAGGAATGACTAATGACTGAGCCTCCGTCAAGACAGGCTCCTCTTGAACATTCTTTCCTTTCTTCTCAGCATCGAAAACATGGATGGGAATTGTATTGTCATTGTTGGCGGGTACACTTGCAGGTACAATCACAGGGGTAATCTTTGGGATGGCCGCGGGTCCAAAGACTATTGTTGGGGGAGAAATCTCTGGAGAAAAGATTCTCCCACTATGAGTAACTTTGCTTGTTCCAGCAATGTTACTGATGTCGGGATAATCCTCCTCAGAGCTTTCTTCTTCAATGGTCTGTTCAATCTATTTGACACCATGGTAGTAGATTTCTCCACCACCATAGTTCCATGGTAACATTTTATCGGTTTTGTAAGGGGTTGGCCCTGGCATTGTTATCTTCAACGGAGTAGTCACTGGAGCAGATGTAATCCTAACGGGTTTTTTAGGAACCTGGAAGGATTTGCGTATATGGTTATTATTGAAACTTCAGGAACTGGGATGGGTGAGACGGGAGCTTTCTCAAACAAAATTTCCTTGTTATCAATCAATTGTTGGATTCCTTTCTTCAAAAGAGGATAGTCAAATGGGGAGGACAGGCAAGCATGGCAATCTTGGTCACATCCTGGGAACACCTCAGCCATCAACAAATTCAACTTGATGGTTAGGAGAGGAGTTGACAGTTCATCCACAGCAGAAACAAACAGATCTTCTTCCACAGCATTGGCATTGTGTCCATGCCTGGGCATTGGTGCGGGGATAACATTCGGCTTTTCAGGAGCTTCAAATTCAACTTCCTTGGCATCAATTAGATCTTGAATCTTATTCTTCAGGGCCCAACAGTTATTGGTGTTGTGCCCTGGACTTTCTGAATGGTACGCGCATCTGGCGTTGGGATGGTAATATGGAGAAGTAGTGTTAGGATTTTTAGGGGCCTCCTTCAGCATGGCCAGGTTCAACTTCAAGAGATGGGGTAAGACTTGAGCAGGAGTCATGTTTATCTTGGTGAATTGCCTTACAGGCCTTTCCACCCTTTGTTGGTTATTCCTCGGCTGATCATTTCTCGGCTGATTGTTTCTCGGTTGGTCCGACGCAGACTTCTGAATCATCACAGCCCCCACTGTTGGTCGTCTTTCGGTTCTTCCCTGATTTCTCTGGGCATAGATAGCTGACACTCCCTTCTTTCTGGTGAAGAGCTTTTTTGCAGCAGTAGAGGTAGACGCATCTTTCTGAATTTTCCCGCTTCTAATACCGGCTTCTATCCTCTCGCCAGTTAAGATCAATTCAGTGAAACCTGCAGAGGAGCTTCCAATCAGTTGATTAAAGAAAGGACCTGACAGAGTCCCCAAGAACATGTCCACTAGCTCTCTTTTAGACAATGGTGGTTGCACCCTTCCGGCTAAGTCCCTCCACTTTTGGGCGTAGTCTTTAAAACCCTCATTGGTAGCCATAGCCATACTATGTAGCTGAGTACAGGTTGGTGCCAAGTCGGAGTTGTATTGATACTGTTTATAGAATGCGGCTGCCAAATCCTCCCAATTATGGACATCTGCTCTCTCCAACTGGTAGAACCAATCAAGCTGCGTTCCTGAAAGACTGTCCTGGAAAAAGTGGACCCACATGTCTTTGTCAGAAGAATATGGTTGAATTTTCCTGACATAAGATCGTAGGTGCATCTTTGGGAAAGACACCCCATCATACTTAGCAAACAGTGGCACTTTAAATTTAGGAGGGATTACAATTCCATAAATCAACCCTAACTCCTCAAAGTCTAGCCCAGACACTCTTTGTATCTCCATGGCAGCTAGACGTTCTTCCAAGTTTTTGTATTTGTCGTCGGCCGGAGGGTACTGCTGTTCAGAATTGTCCTCATCCTCTTCTTCTTCAGCTTCAGATTCAGATGGCATTGCAGTTCCTTTACCTTTTCCTTCCCCCTCTTCAGATGTTGATGGGAAATCTAAAGTCCGTTCGGCTTGTCCTTCAAACCTTCTGCCCAAGATAGCCACACTAGCTCTCTTCTTCTTCTTTTTCTCTTTTTCCTTCTCGAGTAGAGTCTTGAGCTCCTCCTGCCCCTTGGCCAAGGTTAGAAGTAGATGTTGAAATTGTGAATTCTGAGCTTGTAAGTATTTTACCGTTTGTTCAATATCCATCTTGCTGAAATAAATAGCAGAGAGATGAGGAAACTTGGTGTGAAGACCTGTTTATGCATATGATGAATGATATGTATTCATGTAATGCATTCAAGGATTCAGAAATTCAAATTTGTTTTAAACAAAAAAAAGAAACACACATCATATTAATAAGAAAGAATTTGTTAGTACATCAATGCCCCATGGGCAAAATAATATAAAATTCTAAGGTAAAAAGACGTTGCACATCCTCTTTGGTGCAATGTAGGTGTTGAGAGTCTGCTCTTCATGAAGTTGACGAGTGAGTTCCAAAACCTTCTTCTCGCTTGCGTAGAATTGGGCTTTAAAAGTATCGTGTTCTCCCTTGAGCTGTATCCAACTCCTTTGTAAATCTTCAAGTGATGTTGGCATGTTATGATGTAGGAGGGTGTATGGAACCTCTCCTTCCATAACAGGCTCTATAATCACAGGGACAATGGAGGGGTAAGGCATCATAAGACTTTGGGCGCGGGCTCGTACCCACTTGAGGTAAGGCTCAAAGGGGATGGAATTCTTGTGTCCCAAGGTCTTACTGTCCTCTTTGTTGGGCATCCTCCAAGCTCGGATGAACCTTTGTCGGAGTCCTTGGTTGTCGTTGTCGAAGTCGAAAACCAAACTTTGAATTAGCATGTCATGTGGGCCATCCCTTCGGGCATACCTAAACTGTCTCAGAGCCAAGCAAGGGTTGTAGGTGATGCCTCCCCTAATGCCAAGTAGAGGGACATTAAGGAATTCCCCACAATGGTCAATGATGATAACATTCTCTTTTGATCGAGAACACCAATGAATATCTGAATGTGTAAGGGTCATCAACCATTGTGACCACCTCAAACCTTGCTCATTCTTCAAAACTGATTGGGGAAGATGAGAAATAAACCATCTTGCCAGTAGAGGAGTGAAACACATGAGAACACCTATTTTCCTCATTGTACGAGTTTGAAAAGAGTGGAGGATATCCCCAAGCAATGTAGGCATCGGGTTGCAATCCATGAAGATTTTGACAGCACTTACATCTATGAGTTGATCAGGGTTAGGGAACAAGACCATCCCATAGATGAGAAGAGCTATAATCTCCTCAAAATCTTGTAAGTCCAAGGAATTCCAGCAGCTTTGGGCCTTCTCAAACAGAAACTTTGACAAGAAGCCTTTGACACCACTTCTAGTTTCCCAATGTGTTATGACATCAGATGAGTGCAAGTGTAAGGCTTGAGCAATCTCTTCTGGCTTTGGATCTCTTTCTGTACCGTTGAAGGGTAGTTGATTGAGAATAGGAATCCTCAAGAGTTGAGAAAATTCCTCCAAAGTGGGCACAAGTTGGTAGTCAGGAAATGTAAAAGCAATGATGCAAAGGGTCAAAGAACTAGAAAAGAACTTTCAGCATATCCTCCTCAGTGTTGGTGTTGACCAAGTTGAGTAGACGACCATGCCTCTCGGTGAATGGAGAGTTCTCAGGAATCCTTGAAGCTATTTCCTTGAGTAGTGGAGGAATCCTTACAAGGTTGACTTGGATTGTTTTCCTGCGAAGTGAATCCATTACCTACAAAACAGGAACAAAGATGAAGATCCAAAATCCTTGAAATGGTTAGTGGATGCATATGATGCTCATGATGTCCATGATGTTATGCACAAGTATATATGTACAAGTAAATCACACAAGTTCCTAGTTTAGGTTTGCATGGGGTTTCATAGGTAAGTACCCTCTTGAAGTTTATTTGGCTCAACCTGTTCTAGAAATAGTAACCGAGGTCAAAGGAGCTCAATATCACTGGATTGTTTCCTTGTTCATTATTTAAATTCATCCTCTTTACTGGCGACCGAAATATTCCAAGGAACCAACCCTCAATGAGTGTAGTATCAAGTATCTACCAACTTCAGACTGCACCAAAGCCGGTCATCTCACTACATCCTAAAAGGCCAAGTTGGGCAAGTATAGATTCTAAAAGTCCATTAGTGCTTCATGACATCACTCAGCGGCCCCGTATTCTCTTTTATTGACTCAAAGGCTATCGGTACCCACAAATATGTCGCACTAATATAGCTATTGCTTAGACCATGTCGTTATACCCCGCACAGTTTCCACAACGTATTGCTATTTACCTATGAATGTTTCCCAAATCCGGGTAGAGGATTCAAACCCAAACAATAGAACCAAAGTATAAAGCAAACAAGTCAAGCAAGATAAGCATGTAAAGGTGATCTAAAACCCTAAGGTAACCCCATTATTCATTACTCCCCAGCAAAGTCGCCAGTTCTGTGATACGGTGGGAGAACTGACTTGAGGTTTTGCATTTTATCGCAAATGTCGCGGTTAGCAAGAGTCACCACCGACTTTTATTTTATCCAAAAGGAAAGGTAAAAAAGCACAGGAAAGACCTTTGAGATTGTTTTTGGGTTCGGTGGTAGATTATGAAAAGGGAAGGTGTTAGCACCCTTTTCATCCATGGTTTTCCATGGGCTCTTAGTTACTTGTTTTAGATCACTTGCTTTGCGTTTTCAATTGTTTGAAATGGTGCTTTGTGTGGTTTTGAAAGTATTTTAAAAAAGAGGCCATTGTTTAGGCAATCTTTGTAATGATTCTTGTTTGTAAGAATGTATACAAAGATGTTTGTCTTTTGAAAAATGTTTCAATGTTTGAAAGTTGTTTGGAAATTGTTTTAAAATGTGTGTGTGATAGTTTGAAAATAGCAAGGATTATTTGAAAGAGATCAAGTAACTAGGAGTTACCTACCCTACTCAAAAGTCTTTCCTACACATTTTTATTCCTTTGATGTTGTTGACCTACTATTGTTTTAGTAGACAAACCTATTTTTAGATGTTAAACGGGACAGGCATGGGTCATCGTATGACCATGATAGCAATGGTGCCAAGTACCTTATCAAGTTTTGACGGACCAAAAGATCATTTGTTTAGGCAACCAAGATAGTGTCATTGAGGGACTATGATCTTTTGTTTTATTTTGTTTTGCCAAGATAACTAGCATGCATACCATGGCCATGTTTTAAGACAACCTAGTGGGTGAAACCCTATAGGTGCTTGTGTGCAATGTGTTATCATTTTTCATGCATTTTGTCTTGTATTAGGTCATGCTATTTGTTTGATTTTTGTCTTATCATACAAACCATAATTTACTAAACATGTATATAATGCGATAAATTGTGTAATATAAATCTAAACTATTACAACAATATTATGGGAAGGGGGATACAAGTTTTTGAATGGGGATATTTGCACAAAATAAAACCCTAGTTTACTATTACAACCCAATTGAATTTATTGTACAATAAATAAATAAACAATTATTTAAATATGCAAAAAAAATGTAAATATGCAAAAAAATGTTTTGTAATTGTTTTATGCACGAGAAAATAATATTATCTAAGTCCTAAAAATAAGAAAAATAATGTTATTATTTTTAAAAGGGGGAAACCCTAATTTTTTGATTAAAAGAAAAATATATGTTTTCTAATATTCTTGTCCATTTTTGTTTAAGAAAAATAATAATAATATTATGTATAAATATTAAAAATTAAAATATGTGAAAAAATAATATTTTATGTGTATAATAAAATAAAATAAAATATTTAAGTATTTTAATATTATTTACAAGTTTATTTAAGAAAATAAGTTCTATTAAACCTAATAAACTATTTTTATGCCATAAAGAATAATAAAAATAATAAAATAAAATGCAAAAAATTAAGAAAATATTTTTGGGATTTTTTAATGTTCAGAAAAAAATAATAAAAGTCAAAAATATTAAAATAACAAGAAAATATGAAAAATAACAAAATATGAATCAGGGGGTGCAAAAGCAAAATGGGAGGTGCAAAAAGAAGCAAGCCCAAGGCGCCAGGCCCAGCCAGCTTCATCCCTGACCTCCAGACAACAACGTGCACGCTTCTGTGTTCAAATCCTGTTCTTGCTATTCTTTGCATAAAATCAAAAACTTATAACATAAAAAATGTAGCTCATGAACTCACGATTTCAATGATATAAAGAACATGACCTAACTCTAAAAGACCAAGTAGAATTTTAATGGCCCTAATTTCTTCCCTAGTTTTTTCAGCATGTTCAACAACCAAATACTCTTAGCTCAGTTAATATAAATGGAAACTATGCATATGTACAGCTCAAGCATGTTAAGGACTACATCTTTGCTTCACAAACCTAAGCTTAAGGATGCCTAAATAGAGTGATAGAAACTTGACAAATACCTTGTTCAGTTGAGTTTGGATATGGAAATGTGGGAACTTTGAGTGAGGCCTGAAGATCGTGTGAGCTTCCTTGAAGTTCCCTCAAGCTTCTCCAATGCTCAGCTTGCCTTGTAGATGCTTGAATCTCCCTGTAGAAGTCAACCTACAAACCTTCAAAATGAAAATGGTGAAGCTTGAAACAGGGCACACAGTTGCAAGACAAGGGCCTGGACAGTTTAGGTTGGAGGTATGGAATGTGTTTGATGCCTTGAAACAAAAAACGCATGAGCAAATTTCAAGTTGGCAAGTGATTTGCAGAGACTGCCCTGTTTGGGCAGAAAATGGTGTTTTTTGTGTTTGAGGGTGTTTGAGGTGTTATGAATTCGTGTCTTAGGCTTGTTACAATGTTTTGAAGTTGTTTGAAATGAAGCCAAGGCTTGCCTTTATCAGATGGATGAGTTGTATTGACTTTTGCAAGTTTCTTGCTTTTGAAGAAAAGTTGGAAGTGACAATGCCAAAGCCTGTACAGGCTTGCTTGCTAGCTGCACATAGTTGGTACAAGTTGCCTGATATTTGTGGATATTGTTTTCAGCAAAATATTAGGTCCAAGGCTCAAGATTTGCAAAGTTGGAAAAAGCAAGCTTTATCAAAATGGTATTATGCACTTTATGCCATTTTTGGATTAATTCATTGTGCAATGCTTCAAAGATCAGAACAAGACCATTATCCAATGTGTTTTCATTTAATTATGGAGTGTATAAGGGATTAGAACCTGTAAAACCAAGTACATGCATGTTTGAAACTGATTTGCAACTTGTAACATTGTGAAAATGCCTTGCACAAAAGTGATAAATTGCCATTTTCATTTCTTCGATTCTCCCTAACCGTAAATGATCTTGGAGAGTTCATTGACATTTTGGAAAGCTTGTAACATTCTCTACAATCATTATTTGAAATGAATTTTGAGATACCTCTTGGAACTAGGTGAAAAATTTCCATGAAGTTAGGTCAAAAATCTGCCTAAACTAGGGCAAGATTTCACTAAGTTAAAAAGTTTATGGACCCCTATTCACAAAACCATAACTTGAGATCCAAGCATCTTTTGGGAAAACTTTGTGAATAAAAGTTGTAGATTTTGTGGATTAATACAACTTTCATGTTGGAAGTTTTCTTTGAATCCAATTGCATCATGGTGAAAAAGTTGGACAAAGTTGGGAAAAAATAAGAAATTTCCATAACTTAGAAAAATTCTAAGTTATGAAAAATTTCAAATTAAAACCCTAATTTGAAATTTTAGGTTTCTTGGTCAACAAGTTTCACATTTTGACGTATCTTGATAAATTATGACCCTTGGCACTTGATTTTGACCAAAAAGTCAAAGTTTGACTTTTCAGTGTACAGTTGACTTTTGATCAGTTGACTACAAAATTCATTTGTCAATCCTATGCATTTGAGATCTTTTGAACTATTTGATTAGGTCAAGATGATGCTATTGAGTCCTTGAAATTATGCTTGAACCCAATTGGTCATTGGCTAGGTCAAAAATCAGAAATTGCCCTTTCTCAATCAAAACCCTAATTTTGACCATTTTGCCCTTTTGATGATCTGATCAAATTTCTTGAGGAGTTGTGGTCTAAACTTGATCAAATGGTAAATAGGAGCCTATAATGTTGTTGTGGATCAAAAATTATGAAGCTTGACTGTAAATTGGCCATAGTTTACTTTTTCCCCAATATAGCTAATTTTTAGGTCAACTATCCAATTGACTGGGCAAAAATGTGATTCAAGGCTTGAAACTTGGTATGAGCAATATTAGGGGTCCAAGATGGTGTATGAGAGTCATATGAAGCATTGATGGTCCCAAAATCCTTCTGCAAACTCAAACCCTAATTTCAGGCTATCAGTGCAAGGTGAGGTCTTGAGCTGAGCAAACCTTAATCCTGTCTTGAGTCCAAAGAGTCTTGTGAGGAAAATCTTGATAAAATGAGAGGGCAAATTTTAGGGTACAACAGATGGCAAAGTCAGAATGTGCGTGGATTATAGAGATTTAAATAGGGCCAGCCCTAAAGATGACTTTCCACTTCTTCACATCGACATCCTGGTTGACAACACAGCTCAGCACAAAGTATTTTCTTTCATGGACGGATTCTCAGGCTATAACCAGATCAAAATGGCACCTGAGGACATGGAGAAAACTACTTTTGTTACACAGTGGGGTATGTTCTGCTACAAATTAATGCCATTCAGATTGAAGAACGTCGGGGTAACCTATCAACGCGCCATGGTAGCTTTGTTTCATGATATGATACATCATGAGATAGAGATCTATGTAGATGACATGATAGCCCGATCACAAACTGAAGAAGAACACCTTGATCACTTGCAAAAGCTGTTTGTCAGGTTGAAGGAGTATAAGCTAAGATTGAACCCTAACAAGTGCACATTCGGAGTCCGGTCCGGTAAGCTTTTAGGTTTCATTGTCAGCAACAAAGGCATCGAGGTTGATCCTGCCAAAGTCAAAGCTATACAAGAAATTCCTGCTCCTCGCACTGAGAAGGAAGTCATAGGTTTTTTGGGACGCCTAAACTACATTGCTAGGTTCATTTCTCACCTAACGTCTACTTGTGAGCCAATCTTCAAGCTGTTGAAGAAAGATCAGGTAGTCCGATGGAATGACGAATGTCAAATTGCTTTCGATAAAATCAAGGAGTATTTGCCAGAGCCTCATATCCTGATGCCACCCATCGAGGGAAGACCGCTAATCATGTATCTGACCGTCTTGGAGAACTCAATGGGGTGCGTATTGGGGCAGCATGACGAGTTTGGCCGAAAAGAGCATGCCATTTATTACCTTATCAAAAAGTTTACCGACTGTGAAACCAGATATTCACTGCTCGAGAAAACTTGATGCGCTTTAGTATGGGCTGCTCGCCGACTAAGGCAGTATATGTTGACTCATACCACTTTGCTGATATCTAAGATGGATCCGATCAAGTACATCTTTGACAAGCCTGCTCTATCTGGAAGAATAGCTAGATGGCAGATGATCCTAACGGAATACGATATACAATACATGACCCAAAAAGCTATAAAGGGGAGTGTACTAGCTGATCATCTGGCCCATCAAGTTGTAGAAGATTATCAATCCATGAAGTTCGACTTCCCTGACGAAGACATCATGACGTTGGACAATGTTGAAGATTTCAGACCATATGACGGACCTGAACAAGGATCCCGATGGACCCTGTACTTTGACGGGGCCTCCAATGTGCTTGGAAATGGTATCGGTGTTGTGCTTATATCTCTGGAAGGATGCCATACTCCTTTCATCGCCAGACTTTGCTTCAACTGCACGAACGACATGGCAGAACATGAAGCGTGCATCTTTGGACTCAAGGCTGCCATAGACTTGGGAATTAAATCTTTAATTGTGTTTAGGGACTCAGCTCTGGTCATCAGTCAGATCAAAGGAGAGTGGGACACTAAGCATCCAAACCTCATCCCTTACAAAGAACATGTCTTGACATTGTTACCACATTTCGAGCAGATTACCTTCGAGCACTTCCCGCGAGAAGAAAATCAGCTAGCGGATTCTCTAGCTACAATGTCATCCATGTTTAAACTTAAATGGGACAATGAGGTTCCCCAGATCACCATTGAACAGATGGACGAACCTGCACACTGTCACGAGATTAATACCGAAAAAGTAGTGGACCAGCCTTGGTTCCATGAAGTCAAAAGGTATCTCGAGGCTCAAAAATACCCTGAAGGAGCTACAGTCAATGACAAAAAGTTCTTATGGAGGTTCTCAGCTAAGTTCTTCCTAAGTAATGGCATCCTTTACAAGCGCAATCATGATTCTGTTCTACTCCGTTGTGTGGACAAGATTGAAGTTGAAAGGATTATGGCTGAATTCCATGAAGGTACATTTGGCACTCACTCTAGCGGGTATACGATGGCTAAGAAGATTCTAAGGGCGGGCTATTACTGGTCTACCATGGAAGCAGACTGCTATCAACACTCCCGGACAAGCCATAAATGTCAAATCTATGCAGACAAGGTCCACGTACCTACAGTTCCTCTAAATGTCTTAACAGCTCCTTGGCCCTTCGCTATGTGGGGAATCGACATGATTGGAGAGATCAAGCCTACCGCATCCAATGGACACCGCTTCATTCTGGTGGCCATTGACTATTTCACCAAGTGGGTCGAAGCAGCTTCCTTCGCATTCGTTACTAAGAATGTTGTTGCCCGCTTCATCAAGAAGAACCTTATTTGCCAGTATGGTATCCCTGAAAGGATCATCATTGATAACGGTACAAACCTTAACAATACTATGATCACCGCCTTGTGCGAGCAGTTCAAGATTCAACACCATAATTCATCCCCCTATCGGCCAAAGATGAATGGTGTAGTTAAAGCTGCGAACAAAAACATCAAAAAGATCATACAAGAGATGACAGTCACCTACAAGGACTGGCATGAGATGCTACCGTTTGCTCTCCACGGGTACCGGACCACGGCACACACATCAACTGGGGCAACACCCTATTCTTTAGTTTATGGCATGAAAGTTGTCTTGCCTATCGAGGTTCAGATTCCATCTTTGAGAATCATGAAGGATGCCGGTTTAAGTGAAGATGATTGGATCCAAACCCGACTTGATCAGTTGAACTTAATTGACGAGAAGAGACTTACTGCTGTTTTCCACGGTCAGACGTATCAAAAACGGATGATCAAGGCTTTCAACAAGAAAGTCAGATGACAAGTATATCAAGTCAGAGATCTAGTGATCAAGCGCATCATCTTGCCACAAAGTGATCCCAGGGGCAAATGGACTCCTACCTATGAAGGACCATTTGTAATCAAGAACATCTTTTCTGGTGGGGCAATGATCTTAACCACCATGGGCAGTGACGATCTTCCGCACCCTGCGAACGCAGACATAGTCAAAAAATACTACGCATAAATGACCCGTTAGGTTGAGACACCTAGGCAAAAAAAGGGCATCCCGGTGAATCGAAAACCCGAAAGGGCGGTTCAGGCAAAAATTATGGATAAATAAAAATCTGTACACCCGGCAAGTTGAAAACCCGAAAGGGAGACTTGGGCAAAAAAGGGTTTCCCGGTGAATCGAAAACCCGAAAGGGCGGTTCAGGCAAAAGTTAGGGAATTAAAGCGTATGACTATGTCTCGTCGGATCACTTTAAGGATAATCTCTTCACTGACAAACTCTGAGCTTCTGATCAATTCAATCATCCTCGGACGAAGCAACGGATGGACAAGATATTTGAAGATACAAAGGCTATAGCGGAATGGGAACCCCATGGGATTTTTACACATAACTATCTTTCTTTGTATAAAATTTTCCTACTTTCATGACACCATCCTCTTACTAGGATGTCTGTCTCCTTTGTACAAAACACTTATTCAAAGTAAATACAAAGATATCTCTTTCAAAGTATGAAAACTATTTGCCTTTTGTGATCGGTGGATCTGGAACTGACTGTTTAATGCTGGTTTGCGAAATGTCGCGGAAGCAAGAGTCGCCACCGTCTTTTATTTTCTCCAACATGGACAGGACAAAAGCACAGCAAAATTCCTTATGAGATTAGTTCTCGGTTCGGGAGGTAGATTTATAGAAAGGGAAGGTGTTAGCACCCTTTCTATCCATGGTTATCCATGGGCTCTTAGGTACTTGCTCATTTGTGTTTTCAAAAGTGTTTATTTTCTTTTCAAGTGTGAGTGAGTTTGAAAGAGTTTCTTTGAAAGTTTCAGATCGACTCTTGCATCAGTCCTCAAGAGTGTTTGAAAAATTGTTTTGAAAGCTTTTTGAAAGTGTCGGTGTGAAAAGAGTTTTGATTTGTTTTTGAATAGAGCAAGTATATATGAGTCATCTGCCTACCCTAAGGAATTAGGCTATGTAAATGTCCTTAAGATAGTGCCATCCCACCATTGAGAGGTAGGTAGCACCACCGTTGGAGGTGTTCGGGTCAATTCGAGTTTAGGGGCAGTGTGGTCACCAGAGCAACAGTAGGACACCTTAGAAGCTACCCTTATGCCATGTTCATGGACATAAGGACTTACTAAAACGTCCTATACTCGACGACCACGTTTCGAGGGGCAAGGCAACAGTGAGGCGTACCCTAAGAGTGGTGTGTGAATTTGTGTATTGTTTTTCATGTTATGTTTTATCTTGATCATGCATTGGGTGAGCTACGCTTTGATTTTATTTGGGCCATTCATTCTTTCATGCAAAATTTAGCAGTTAAGGGGTGCGGAAATTAAAGTACGGAAAATAAAGTCCTACGCTATTACAAGGCGCGGGTCTATACATCGCCAAATTAACAAAGACCCGTTTTTTTAATAAAATGCAGAAAGTAAATAAATTTCCTAATAACTATTACAAGGCTTGGGCAATTACATAATATTAAAAAAGAAAATAAAAATAAATGCGCGAAGAGAAATAAGAATCGAATGTGCGAGGGCGTTGGACCCTTTAAAGATTAAATTGAAATTAAAAGTTAATTAATGATTAAATAAAGAAAAGAAGTTATTTTTATGGTTTTTGGTATTTATGAAAATAAAGAAAAATCAAAATTCAAGAGAAACCCTAATTCTAAGTTGTTATTAATTGTTAAAGAAAAAATATTTAAGTTTTAACCTAATTTACACTAATTATTTAATTACATGGGTATTTACAAAATAATTAATAATTAATAATAATGTTAATATGAAAAAGGTTATTTTATTGAGAAAAAGGGGGAAAATGCTAAAAAAAACCTAATTTCTACACATTTTAGTTATTTAGAAAAAATTAAAATTAAAACCCTAAATTAAACTAAATTGATTATTAAAAGATTTACAAAAATATTAATGAATTAAATATTAAATAAATATATTTTATTTTTTTGATTTCTGATTTTTTTGTGTTATGAAAATTATTTTTGTGTAATTTAAAGGAATCAATTAATTAAAAAAACAAATAAAAGAATAAAAGGAAAAATAAAGAAAGAAAAAAGAATTAAAAGAATGAGCAAACCCTGGGGGTGTCTGAACCCAAAGAGAGGTTTGTTGAAGCAAATAGGCCCATTGAATCAGGCCCTGTTTGACTTTTCCAGCGCTTGCATGCAGAGTGTTTGACCAGCGCGTATGGTAGACAACACATTCTGGCCTTTGGATTGACCTTCAGGGACACTTGGCTGGCTTGGACATGGGGTTGCATGATGAACCTTGGGAGAGGCGCTACACTGGAACATGCTAATGAAAAAATTATGAAATACACAAGGGGACCTGGGAATCGAACCCAGGTCCCAGTACCTGCATGCCAACACAACAGCCAACTGAACCAACGCGCGTATTTGTACATATAATGGAACGTGAGTAATATACATGAAAACAAGCGCTAGTGGCCTGAAGCAAGAAATCACGCGCGAACATTTGAATTATCCAATCATGCTTGGACACATAGGCTTCATCTTCTCCATTTGCCTGTAAACAAAAACGAATAGCGGGGGTTTTAAACCCCCACTAATTGCAAAACCTGAAAATAGCGATTAGCACATAGAGCAATATAAATTGGGCGCGATGTGTGAGTTCAATTTTTTTGGATGTCATGAATCCGTTGGTACCAGTCTAAAGGGCTAATTTTTCCAGATGAAGAAACCCCTCTTTCAAAGTTTCTGAAACCCTAAAGGACGTCCATGGTGAATTCCTATTTAGGCAGCGATTCTTCAATTGAACGGTACCATTAGCTTCAGAACACCCATGTTAGTATAAATCAACAATTAAAATGCATGAAAAATATCTAGAAATCAAAACACGATTATGGATAATTTTGAAAGGAAAGCAATTTTGTTCTACCAATTCCTTGTGCGTGGAGACTTGGTTTTGATTGGAATCGTTTCCTGGATATCTTGGCAAGCTTTTGGAATGCTTTTGCAGCCTTGAAACGAGCTCTAGCTAGGTTTTCAGTTTTCAAATTTTTGTGAAAGAAGTGCAATGTTGTTCTTGGTCTTGGGCGCAGCTTCTGTGTCTCTAGCCTTAGGTTTCACTTGTGCACATGTATATGAATAGAATTAGGTTAAAAACCAGCCCAAAATCCATTGATTTATGATTTTGAATATTTGATTTTGTCAAATCTTTTCCAATATTTTTTTCATGCCAATTATGCCAATTATGGAAGATTCTTTCCTTGGTGATTGATACACGAGATATTGAGGTCATAATGGATGAAAATGCTGCACAAAAAGATTCAAAACACATGATTTAGTATTTTTCTCATAATTAATTTTAATTAAATGAATTAATAGGATTAAAAATTCAATTAATTAATTAAAAATAAGAAAATAACTCCCTTTTAGCTTAATGGGTCGTGCATGGCCTTTGGGTGATGATTCATGGAAGAAATTGAGGCCCATTAGCATTTTTGAGGTATTTGAAGCAAAGTTGACTTTTCAAAATTCCCAAAAATTTCCCAACTTCCATAAGGCATATCTTGCTCAATTTTTAAGCTTTGATCATGTTCTTGGACATTTTGGAAAGGTCTTGAAGTCCTCTAACCAATGTCTTTGGTCCCATGTCATTTTGACTTACCAATTTCAAGTTATGGTCTTTGACTTGAAGTGCCTTTTTGTTGACTTTTGAAAATGACCTATAATGTTGAAATTGATAACTTTTTGTGAGAGCATTTCATGGACTTGAAGTGTGAAGATGAGTTGTAGGAAATTTCATTCTCTTCAAAATGAGCTTTGGATGTAATTTTTCTGATAAACCATGTGGAAGTTATGCCTTGGTCAATTTGCAGTTGACTTTTCAACTGTCCAAAAATAGAAACTTTTGCATCTTGAGACTTTTTGAGCCATGCCTTGAGAATCATGATCAAGAATTGATCAAATGATGTTTGTGGCTTCAAAATAAGATGTTGACCAAAAATTTGGACTTTTGACTGTCAAATGACCATTTTGCCCCTGCAGTTGACTGTGAAGCATTTAGGGTTTTTGACTGTGCAGTTTGATGCTGTGAGTCTTGAAACTTGGCATATGGATGCTTGACAATGTATGTAGGCATGTGGGACTTGTTTGGACCCTTGGAAACTTCAATTTCTTTGCCAGCACCAAAACCCTAATTTTTGACTGTTAGGAGGCAATTGGACTGTGCAACCTTTGAGAGATTTTGAACATTGATCTAGGCAAACCTTGAAGAATATGGGAGGGCAAATTTTGGGGTACAACAGTTGCCCCTGTTCAATCTTCTTAGACCTGAGGATGTAGATTGGCTGGCGTGCCTTTCGTAATCCGAAGGTGGAAGATGATTGAACACTAGAGTGCCCAGAAATTTGCACTCACATAGTAGAATGTCAGCAGTATGATGTGGGGAATGGGCTTACAGATGCCATGTTGAGAGGTGATGGATAGGTGGATGGGCTTATAGATGCCATCGGGAGGTTGTCGATCGCGTAAGAGATTCCTTAGCGAGAAATTACGTACCTGAAAAAAGAAAAATAATTACCTGGCCTGTTACAGGAGTTGATCTTAAAATTCTTTATATAGACGTGCCCTGGCTGGTTACAGGAATCGAATCTTCAAATTCTTCAGACGTGCCATGTCGAGATACAGGAATTGGGTCCGGAGAATATAGTTGTCAACGGATACACCCTGGCAAGATACAGGAATCAGATCCTCAAACTCTTCAGACGCACCCTGGCAAGATACAGGAATCGGGTCTGGTAATGCTAGTCGTCAACGGATACACCCTGGCAAGATACCGGCATCGGATCCTCAACCTCTTCAGACGCACCCTGGCAAGATACAGGCATCGGATCCTCGAACTCTTCAGACGCACCCTGGCAAGATACAGGAATCGGGTCTGGTACTGTTAGTCGTCAACGGATATACCCTGGCAATATACAGGCATCGGATCCTCAAACTCTTCAGACACACCCTGGCAAGATACAGGAATCGGGTCTGGTAATGCTAGTCGTCAACGGATACACCCTGGCAAGATACAGGCATCGTATCCTCGAACTCTTCAGACGCACCCTGGCAAGATACAGGAATTGGGTCTGGTGCTGTTAGTCGTCAACGGATACACCCTGGCAAGATACAGGCATCAGATCCTCGAACTCTTCAGACGCACCCTGGAAAGATACAGGAATTAGGTCTGGTACTGTTAGTCGTCAACGGATACACCCTGGCAAGATACAGGCATCGGATCCTCGAACTCTTCATACGCACCCTGGCAAGATACAGGAATCGGGTCTGGTACTGCTAGTCGTCAACGGATACACCCTGGCAAGATACAGGCATCGGATCCTCGAACTCTTCAGACGCACCCTGGCAAGATAAAGGAATCGGGTCTGGTAATGCTAGTCGTCAACGGATACACCCTGGCAAGATACAGGCATCGGATCCTCGAACTCTTCAGACGCACCCTGGAAAGATACAGGAATCGGGTCTGGTACTGTTAGTCGTCAACGGATACACCCTGGCAAGATACAGGCATCGGATCCTCAAACTCTTCAGACGCACCCTGGCAAGATACAGGAATCGGGTCTGGCACTTCAAAAGGTTTTTGTTGATAATGATGTGGGACAGTTACTACCTCAACGGGACAATGAGAGAACCTTAGGCGACTTCAACCTCAGCAGAATGATGAGAAAATCTTAGGCGACTTCAACCTCAACAGAATGATGAGAGAATCTTAGGCGACTTCAACCTCAGCAGAATGATGAGAGAATCTTGGACGACTTCAACCTCAGCAGAATGGTGAGAGAATCTTAGGCGACTTCAACCTCAGCAGAATGATGAGAGAATCTTGGACGACTTCAACCTCAGCAGAATGATGAGAGAATCTTAGGCGACTTCAACCTCAGCAGAATGATGAGAGAATCTTGGACGACTTCAACCTCAGCAGAATGATGAGAGAATCTTAGGCAACTTCAACCTCGGCAGATTGATGAGAGAATCTTGGACGACTTCAACCTCGGTAGAATGATGAGAGAATCTTAGGCGACTTCAACCTCAGCAGAATGATGAGAGAATCTTAGGCGACTGCAACCTCGGCAGAATGATGAGAGAATCTTAGGCGACTTCAACCTCAGCAGAATGATGAGAGAATCTTAGGCGACTTCAACCTCAGCAGAATGATGAGAGAATCTTAGGCGACTTCAATCTCAGCAGAATGATGAGAGAATCTTAGGCGACTTTAACCTCAGCAGAATGATGAGAAAATCTTAGGCGACTTCAACCTCAGCAGAATGATGAGAGAATCTTAGGCGACTTCAACCTCAGCAGAATGATGAGAGAATCTTAGGCGACTTCAACCTCAGCAGAATGATGAGAGAATCTTAGGCGACTTCAACCTCAGCAGAATGATGAGAGAATCTTAGGCGACTTCAACCTCAGCAGAATGATGAGAGAATCTTAGGCGACTTCAACCTCAGCAGAATGATGAGAGAATCTTAGGCGACTTCAACCTCAGCAGAATGATGAGAGAATCTTAGGCGACTTCAACCTCAGCAGAATGATGAGAGAATCTTAGGCGACTTCAACCTCAACAGAATAATGAGAGAATCTTAGGCGACTTCAATCTCAAAAGGTAAATACTTTTATCTGTTGATCGTTCTTTTCCTGAAAAAGTAACGAGTTAGTTATATGCAATGTCATAATGTATGACAATGCATGATGTCCTCAAAATAAGTGAGATTGTATGTTTATGATGCGTATGTGCATGCTATAATATATGAAGCTGCGATGTTTATGAATGTATGTTTTTGTCTAGGAAAATGGATCTTTGACGAGTGCCGGGAAGTTAAATCCTGGGCTGATGCTGAATAGCATTCTGCTTCCGCTAGGGACGATTGTTGCAAGAATACCGGTAGGAGAAGATGACTCAGTTGGGGAATAAATTTGGAGATTACTCTGCGGGGGAAATTTACTCTAGCGATCTTGCTGGGGAGCAATACTCTGTGGGAAGAGAGATACTTTGCTGAGATGCTTGATGATAATTCCGCTGGGGATAGGAAGACTTCGCCGAGGATAGGGAGACTTTGCCGACGAAGATCTTTCCGTGGCTTTTGGCTGAGGATAACCCAGTTATATCCTGATAGGGAAATAACCTTTGAATAAAGCCGGGAGACGCGTTCGTGCTCTGCAGGGGGGAAAGCTTCCAGAATCTACTGGGGATAAGCTTCCTGCTGGGGGGATGATTCAGCTTTCCTGGGGAAATCTTTAGACTGGACTCTCCTGGGGAAATTTCGAGATATGCTGGGGAAGTGGCTCCACTGAATGTCTGGTATACCGCCGGGGAACAATCTTAGATCAAGACTGCCGGGGATGCTTGTTAAGAATGTTTGTATATTGCGTTGAGGAATGTTGAGATCTACTGGGGATAATCCAACTTCCTTGAGGTTGATAGTGAACTAACTCTGCTTGGGGAGAGTATCGCTGACTTGCTGGCTCACTCTTTGGGGAATTAAGATATCTTGGTCATGTTTTTCAACCGAACCTACCTTTCTACCTTGGTGGACAGAGCAATTAGATCGCTTAGACAACTCATTATTGCCCCTGTTTCCGATGTGGGAGAGGAAGATACCCGTGGAGGTGCTTGATGACTGCCGATTTAACAAATCTTCTTCTAGTAGGCAAGTGACGAGATGACAGGACATAGTCGTACGCTCTGATCCCTAATTTTTGCCTGGACCACCCTTTCAGGTTTTCAGTCCACCGGGATACCCATTTTTGCCCAAGCCGCCTTTTCAGGTTTTCGACTTGCCGGGTGTACATATTTTTTTCTTTTCATCCCTTATTTTTGCCCGAACCCTTTTGGTTCGCCGGGAAGCCCTTATTTTTGCCTAGGTGTGTCAACCTAACGGGTCTTTGATTTTGCATAGTATTTTTCGACTATGTCTGCGCTCTCAGGATGTAGGGAGTTGCCCCTGTTAGAAGTGTTTTGCCATGCCACCAGAAGATGTTTGATCAGGCAAGATTCGTTGCTGGAATGCCCTAAGTGACTCAAGCGGAGATTTGCCCCAGGCTATTTGGCCTTTGAGAGATTCTCCGAATCTTGATTGGACTGCCCCAGATAATAGACTATGATCATGTCTGCCCCTTGATTGGAAGTGCTTCTTCCATTTGAGCTTTTGTTGAGAAGATTTTGTTCACTGGATATTCGTTGTGCGAATTTCTCTACTGTTCAAACAAGAAGTCATATGCAAACAAGGTTATGTTAAAAATGCAACGCATATGTCTGTCTTGAAGTTTTTTTTTTTTGCGAAAATGCATTTTTCAGTAAAACAAACAAATTTTGTAAAATGTGATGTCAACTCGTTATTTTACCGCAAGCTTTAAGGAGTCAGGATACCTTTCGTAACAGTATGCTTTCGAACTAACCCATGCTTCAGCTAGGACTTTTAAGGGTTATAACGTGGCCTAGTTCACGGTTTAAGAAACAAAGGATAAAGGCTCAAATTATATTTATACCCACCCGCTCTTCATGATGTTCTTCAAACCTAAACTCAGCTGATCGTGCGTTAGACCTTGTTCGAGTCTTTGCTTTGATGCTCCAGTGATGGTTCGGATGTTGATGGTTTATTTTGAATAGGCAGTCATTCCTTTTTGTTATTGAGGGTTTGTGTGACCTCTTTCCTTTTTGATTTCGTTATCCCTGTTTTTTGCCTGAACTGTTTCTTTTGTGATTACAGCCAGCGGGATGTCCCAGTTTTGTAAGTCTCCTTCATAGGTTTTGACTTAATGGGCTTTTTGATTTTGATAATGACGACTGCCTATCTTTACGATTATTCGGAACCATCACCGTCTTTCTTTTTTGGAAGGACTCCTTTGATGTCATTCGTTGTGCACTTGGATCAACTGAGAGAACTACCCTGCCCCGGGTTATGATTTAATGGTTTTAAATTTCGAAAAGAAAAACTCCTACTTCTTTGGCTCAAAGGGGTTAACGAGGGATTATCTTCCTTATAACTCCAGTGTTTAGGGATATAAACAATGCTTGTACCTCATCAGCGGGGTCTGTTCAAAAGCATACTGTAAAGATCGTGGTATCGTTTTCGTCATCCTCCTTCAAGAGGCTTAGAATTATTATTTGAGAGTTGACATCAAAAAATGAAAGCAGTTTAAGTATAGCGAATGCGAATATATTGCTTCAAAACAGACATATGCGATGCATTAATGAAATAACAACGTTTAACATGAATAAATGTTTGAACACTCAAAAGAAAATTACAACTTGAAAAATTCTAATGAACAAAAATCTTCTAGTTTGAGCTAGTCATTTCAAATGGAGAATTCTCAGCGGAAGATTTTCATCTCGCCATCCGGCATGAACTCTAGCACCCCTTCTTCAATCAAGTCTTGGATCTTGTTTTTTAGAGTCCAGTAGTCATCTGTAGCATGCCCCGGGCTGTCAGAATGATAAGCGCAACGGGTATTGGGGTTATACCTTGAAGGTGTCATATTCGGATTCTGAGGAGGGTCCCTTAGAGTGATCAGATTGACCTCCAACAAGCGCTTCAGTATAAAAGATGATGGTATATCAGTCTCAGAGAAATGTCTTCCAGGCGTATTTCGTTTACACTGACTACCTCGTTGAGGCTGGGCTCGTGACCCTGAAGCAGGCTGAAGAGATTTTCCCTTGTCTTCTTGCCCCGCATGTGGTTGAATGATGACTGGAACTTCAACCCTAGTTTTTTGCCCCACTTGACTATTTTGAAGCAGCTTGGTGACGAGGACCCTGAGCTCTTCTTGTTTTTGAGCTAAGTCCTGAATGAGAGTCATCTGGCCCATCAACTGTCCCATCATTTGGATCTTCATGGTTGCCAACTCAATTTGTAGCCCTTCCAGCTGATCATTCCTGATACCCCCTGCATTCCCTAGGACCAATTTCCTTGTGAGGAGAGCCTTTATTTCTTCTTGCCCCTGGGATAGGTTCAAGAACATTTCTTGCAGTTGGGCGTTTTGAGCCCGGAGATCTTGGTTGTCCGGTTGGAAAGCCATCGCTGAAATAAACAGCGACAAGGGTAAGTGACCTGCAACAAAGGTACCTGTTATGCAATGATGTGTATGTATGCATGCAATGTTTTCAAGGATCTCGCGGGGTAAACAAAGAAACTTGTTAGCCTCTGAATTTGGGTAGCTTGGTTGAAGGAACTTCCTGTTGTTGAGAGTCCCTCTTCAAGGGTCAAAAGGCTCACCATATCCAGTGGGTCATAGCCCCTGACAACCTTGGCTAGAGGAAAATAAATCCCCTTTGCCCCTTGCCAGACATGTTGGTTCATCATGACCTGCATCACAAGCCCTTGAGATCCTTGAAATGGGTTAGTCCTTATGTGGGATGCATGCAATGGTATGATGTTATGCTATGCATGGGGTAATGTAGGTAAACCCTGTTATGAGTCCCAATTAAGGACTATAAACAAAACCTGCAAGAAACTCAAGTGTCAGATAACAAGCATGCAAGTAGTCAAGTATGAAAGCACACAAGTCACACCACAACCCTTAGAGTTTAGGCCAGCATGGGGTCTGGGTATTACCCTCTTGAAGTTGGTTGGCTCAACCTGTCCTATTAGAAGTAACCGGGTTCTAAGGGTCCCAATATCACTGGATTGCTTTCATTGTTCATCGTTTCGATTTAGCCACTGAACTGGTGACCGAAATATTCCAAGAAAACAACCCTCAATTGAGTGTAGTATCGAGTATCAACCAACCTCGGACTGCACCAAAGTCAGTTATCTCACTACCCTAAAGAGGCCAAGATGGTTAAATTAAGGTTCCTAAGGTCAGTTGATGCTTCACGACACCACGTAGAGGCCCCGTACTCTCCTTGACTGAACTCAAGGGTTACCGGTACACACCAAAGTGCCACATCAACGTAGCAGACTGCTTCAACCATGTCGGTATACCCCGCACAGTTCCCTCACATCCTTGTTGCTACTTTCTAAGAAGGTATCCCGCAGATCCAGGTTAGGATCTATAGAACTCCCAAGACAGTACCCACAATAATAAAGCAAATAGTTCAGACAATTAAAAACACAAGTGATCTTAGTCCTAAGGTACACCTCACTTTAAAAGATCCCCAGCAGAGTCGCCAGTTCTGTGATCGGTGGATCTGGAACTGACTGTTTAATGCTGGTTCGCGAAATGTCGCGGAAGCAAGAGTCGCCACCGTCTTTTATTTTCTCCAACATGGACAGGACAAAAGCACAGCAAAATTCCTTATGAGATTAGTTCTCGGTTCGGGAGGTAGATTTATAGAAAGGGAAGGTGTTAGCACCCTTTCTATCCATGGTTATCCATGGGCTCTTAGGTACTTGCTCATTTGTGTTTTCAAAAGTGTTTATTTGCTTTTCAAGTGTGAGTGAGTTTGAAAAAGTTTCTTTGAAAGTTTCAGATCGACTCTTGCATCAGTCCTCAAGAGTGTTTGAAAAATTGTTTTGAAAGCTTTTTGAAAGTGTCGGTGTGAAAAGAGTTTTGATTTGTTTTTGAATAGAGCAAATATCTATGAGTCATCTACCTACCCTAAGGAATTAGACTGTGTAAATGTCCTTAAGATAGTGTCATCCCACCATTGAGAGGTAGGTAGCACCACCGTTGGAGGTGTTCGGGTCAATTCGAGTTTAGGGGCAGTGTGGTCACCAGAGCAACAGTAGGACACCTTAGAAGCTACCCTAATGCCATGTTCATGGACATAAGGACTTACTAAAACGTCCTATACTCGACGACCACGTTTCGAGGGGCAAGGCAACAGTGAGGCGTACCCTAAGAGTGGTGTGTGAATTTGTGTATTGTTTTTCATGTTATGTTTTATCTTGATCATGCATTGGGTGAGCTACGCTTTGATTTTATTTGGGCCATTCATTCTTTCATGCAAAATTTAGCAGTTAAGGGGTGCGGAAATTAAAGTACGGAAAAAAAAGTCCTACGCTATTACAAGGCGTGGGTCTATACATCGCCAAATTAACAAAGACCCGTTTTTTTAATAAAATGCAGAAAGTAAATAAATTTCCTAATAACTATTACAAGGCTTGGGCAATTACATAATATTAAAAAAGAAAATAAAAATAAATGCGCGAAGAGAAATAAGAATCGAATGTGCGAGGGCGTTGGACCCTTTAAAGATTAAATTGAAATTAAAAGTTAATTAATGATTAAATAAAGAAAAGAAGTTATTTTTATGGTTTTTGGTATTTATGAAAATAAAGAAAAATCAAAATTCAAGAGAAACCCTAATTCTAAGTTGTTATTAATTGTTAAAGAAAAAATATTTAAGTTTTAACCTAATTTACACTAATTATTTAACTACATGGGTATTTACAAAATAATTAATAATTAATAATAATGATAATATGAAAAAGGTTATTTTATTGAGAAAAAGGGGAAAAATGCTAAAAAAAACCTAATTTCTACACATTTTAGTTATTTAGAAAAAATTAAAATTAAAACCCTAAATTAAACTAAATTGATTATTAAAAGATTTACAAAAATATTAATGAATTAAATATTAAATAAATATATTTTATTTTTTTGATTTCTGATTTTTTTGTGTTATGAAAATTATTTTTGTGTAATTTAAAGGAATCAATTAATTAAAAAAACAAATAAAAGAATAAAAGGAAAAATAAAGAAAGAAAAAAGAATTAAAAGAATGAGCAAACCCTGGGGGTGTCTGAACCCAAAGAGAGGTTTGTTGAAGCAAATAGGCCCATTGAATCAGGCCCTGTTTGACTTTTCCAGCGCTTGCATGCAGAGTGTTTGACCAGCACGTATGGTAGACAACACATTCTGGCCTTTGGATTGACCTTTAGGGACACTTGGCTGGCTTGGACATGGGGTTGCATGATGAACCCTGGGATAGGCGCTACACTGGAACATGCTAATGAAAAAATTATGAAATACATAAGGGGACCTGGGAATCGAACCCAGGTCCCAGTACCTGCATGCCAACACAACAGCCAACTGAACCAACGCGCGTATTTGTACATATAATGGAACGTGAATAATATACATGAAAACAAGCGCTAGTGGCCTGAAGCAAGAAATCACGCGCGAACATTTGAATTATCCAGTCATGCTTGGACACATAGGCTTCATCTTCTCCATTTGCCTGTAAACAAAAACGAATAGCGGGGGTTTTAAACCCCCACTAATTGCAAAACCTGAAAATAGCGATTAGCACATAGAGCAATATAAATTGGGCGCGATGTGTGAGTTCAATTTTTTTGGATGTCATGAATCCGTTGGTACCAGTCTAAAGGGCTAATTTTTCCAGATGAAGAAACCCCTCTTTCAAAGTTTCTGAAACCCTAAAGGACGTCCATGGTGAATTCCTATTTAGGCAGCGATTCTTCAATTGAACGGTACCATTAGCTTCAGAACACCCATGTTAGTATAAATCAAAAATTAAAATGCATGAAAAATGTCTAGAAATCAAAACACGATTATGGATAATTTTGAAAGGAAAGCAATTATGTTCTACCAATTCCTTGTGCGTGGAGACTTGGTTTTGATTGGAATCGTTTCCTGGATATCTTGGCAAGCTTTTGGAATGCTTTTGCAGCCTTGAAACGAGCTCTAGCTAGGTTTTCAGTTTTCAAATTTTTGTGAAAGAAGTGCAATGTTGTTCTTGGTCTTGGGCACAGCTTCTGTGTCTCTAGCCTTAGGTTTCACTTGTGCACATGTATATGAATAGAATTAGGTTAAAAACCAGCCCAAAATCCATTGATTTATGATTTTGAATATTTGATTTTGTGAAATCTTTTCCAATCTTTTTTTCATGCCAATTATGCCAATTATGGAAGATTCTTTCCTTGGTGATTGATACACGAGATATTGAGGTCATAATGGATGAAAATGCTGCACAAAAAGATTCAAAACACATGATTTAGTATTTTTCTCATAATTAATTTTAATTAAATGAATTAATAGGATTAAAAATTCAATTAATTAATTAAAAATAAGAAAATAACTCCCTTTTAGCTTAATGGGTCGTGCATGGCCTTTTGGTGATGATTCATGGAAGAAATTGAGGCCCATTAGCATTTTTGAGGTATTTGAAGCAAAGTTGACTTTTCAAAATTCCCAAAAATTTCCCAACTTCCATAAGGCATATCTTGCTCAATTTTTAAGCTTTGATCATGTTCTTGGACATTTTGGAAAGGTCTTGAAGTCCTCTAACCAATCTCTTTGGTCCCATGTCATTTTGACTTACCAATTTCAAGTTATGATCTTTGACTTGAAGTGCCTTTTTGTTGACTTTTGAAAATGACCTATAATGTTGAAATTGATAACTTTTTGTGAGAGAATTTCTTGGACTTGAAGTGTGAAGATGAGTTGTAGGAAATTTCATTCTCTTCAAAATGAGCTTTGGATGGAATTTTTCTGATAAACCATGTGGAAGTTATGCCTTGGTCAATTTGCAGTTGACTTTTCAACTGTCCAAAAATAGAAACTTTTGCATCTTGAGACTTTTTGAGCCATGCCTTGAGAATCATGATCAAGAATTGATCAAATGATGTTTGTGGCTTCAAAATAAGATGTTGACCAAAAATTTGGACTTTTGACTGTCAAATGACCATTTTGCCCCTGCAGTTGACTGTGAAGCATTTAGGGTTTTTGACTGTGCAGTTTGATGCTGTGAGTCTTGAAACTTGGCATATGAATGCTTGATAATGTATGTAGGCATGTGGGACTTGTTTGGACCCTTGGAAACTTCAATTTCTTTGCCAGCACCAAAACCCTAATTTTTGACTGTTAGGAGGCAATTGGACTGTGCAACCTTTGAGAGATTTTGAACCTTGATCTTGGCAAACCTTGAAGAATATGGGAGGGCAAATTTTGGGGTACAACAGTTGCCCCTGTTCAATCTTCTTAGACCTGAGGATGTAGATTGGATGGCGTGCCTTTCGTAATCCGAAGGTGGAAGATGATTGAACACTAGAGTGCCCAGAAATTTGCACTCACATAGTAGAATGTCAGCAGTATGATGTGGGGAATGGGCTTACAGATGCCATGTTGAGAGGTGATGGATAGGTGGATGGGCTTATAGATGCCATCGGGAGGTTGTCGATCGCGTAAGAGATTCCTTAGCGAGAAATTGCGTACCTGAAAAAAGAAAAATAATTACCTGGCCTGTTACAGGAGTTGATCTTAAAATTCTTTATATAGACGTGCCCTGGCTGGTTACAGGAATCGAATCTTCAAATTCTTCAGACGTGCCATGTCGAGATACAGGAATTGGGTACGGAGAATATAGTTGTCAACGGATACACCCTGGCAAGATACAGGAATCGGATCCTCAAACTCTTCAGACGCACCCTAGCAAGATACAGGAATCGGGTCTGGTAATGCTACTCGTCAACGGATACACCCTGGCAAGATACCGGCATCGGATCCTCAAACTCTTCAGACGCACCCTGGCAAGATACAGGCATCGGATCCTTGAACTCTTCAGACGCACCCTGGCAAGATACAGGAATCGGGTCTGGTACTGTTAGTCGTCAACGGATATACCCTGGCAATATACAGGCATCGGATCCTCAAACTCTTCAGACACACCCTGGCAAGATACAGGAATCGGGTCTGGTAATGCTAGTCGTCAACGGATACACCCTGGCAAGATACAGGCATCGTATCCTCGAACTCTTCAGACGCACCCTGGCAAGATACAGGAATCGGGTCTGGTACTGTTAGTCGTCAACGGATACACCCTGGCAAGATACAGGCATCGGATCCTCGAACTCTTCAGACGCACCCTGGAAAGATACAGGAATCAGGTCTGGTACTGTTAGTCGTCAACGGATACACCCTGGCAAGATACAGGCATCGGATCCTCGAACTCTTCAGACGCACCCTGGCAAGATACAGGAATCGGGTCTGGTACTACTAGTCGTCAACAGATACACCCTGGCAAGATACAGGCATCGGATCCTCGAACTCTTCAGACGCACCCTGGCAAGATAAAGGAATCGGGTCTGGTAATGCTAGTCGTCAACGGATACACCCTGGCAAGATACAGGCATCGGATCCTCGAACTCTTCAGACGCACCCTGGCAAGATACAGGAATCGGGTCTGGTACTGTTAGTCGTCAACGGATACACCCTGGCAAGATACAGGCATCGGATCCTCAAACTCTTCAGACGCACCCTGGCAAGATACAGGAATCGGGTCTGGCACTTCAAAAGGTTTTTGTTGATAATGATGTGGGACAGTTACTACCTCAACAGGACAATGAGAGAACCTTAGGCGACTTCAACCTCAGCAGAATGATGAGAAAATCTTAGGCGACTTCAACCTCAGCAGAATGATGAGAGAATCTTAGGCGACTTCAACCTCAGCAGAATGATGAGAGAATCTTGGACGACTTCAACCTCAGCAGAATGGTGAGAGAATCTTAGGCGACTTCAACCTCAGCAGAATGATGAGAGAATCTTGGACGACTTCAACCTCAGCAGAATGATGAGAGAATCTTAGGCGACTTCAACCTCAGCAGAATGATGAGAGAATCTTGGACGACTTCAACCTCAGCAGAATGATGAGAGAATCTTAGGCAACTTCAACCTCGGCAGATTGATGAGAGAATCTTGGACGACTTCAACCTCGGTAGAATGATGAGAGAATCTTAGGCGACTTCAACCTCAGCAGAATGATGAGAGAATCTTAGGCGACTGCAACCTCGGCAGAATGATGAGAGAATCTTAGGCGACTTCAACCTCAGCAGAATGATGAGAGAATCTTAGGCGACTTCAACCTCAGCAGAATGATGAGAGAATCTTAGGCGACTTCAATCTCAGCAGAATGATGAGAGAATCTTAGGCGACTTCAACCTCAGCAGAATGATGAGAAAATCTTAGGCGACTTCAACCTCAGCAGAATGATGAGAGAATCTTAGGCGACTTCAACCTCAGCAGAATGATGAGAGAATCTTAGGCGACTTCAACCTCAGCAGAATGATGAGAGAATCTTAGGCGACTTCAACCTCAGCAGAATGATGAGAGAATCTTAGGCGACTTCAACCTCAGCAGAATGATGAGAGAATCTTAGGCGACTTCAACCTCAGCAGAATGATGAGAGAATCTTAGGCGACTTCAACCTCAGCAGAATGATGAGAGAATCTTAGGCGACTTCAACCTCAGCAGAATGATGAGAGAATCTTAGGCGACTTCAACCTCAGCAGAATAATGAGAGAATCTTAGGCGACTTCAATCTCAAAAGGTGAATACTTTTATCTGTCGATCGTTCTTTTCCTGAAAAAGTAACGAGTTAGTTATATGCAATGTCATAATGTATGACAATGCATGATGTCCTCAAAATAAGTGAGATTGTATGTTTATGATGCGTATGTGCATGCTATAATATATGAAGCTGCGATGTTTATGAATGTATGTTTTTGTCTAGGAAAATGGATCTTTGACGAGTGCCGGGAAGTTAAATCCTGGGCTGATGCTGAATAGCATTCTGCTTCCGCTAGGGACGATTGTCGCAAGAATACCGGTAGGAGAAGATGACTCCGTTGGGGAATAAATTTGGAGATTACTCTGCGGGGGAAAATTACTCTAGCGATCTTGTTGGGGAGCAATACTCTGTGGGAAGAGAGATACTTTGCTGAGATGCTTGATGATAATTCCGCTGGGGATAGGAAGACTTCGCCGAGGATAGGGAGACTTTGCCGACGAAGATCTTTCCGTGGCTTTTGGCTGAGGATAACCCAGTTATATCCTGATAGGGAAATAACCTTTGAATAAAGCCGGGAGACGCGTTCGTGCTCTGCAGGGGGGAAAGCTTCCAGAATCTACTGGGGATAAGCTTCCTGCTGGGGGGATGATTCAGCTTTCCTGGGGAAATCTTTAGACTGGACTCTCCTGGGGAAATTTCGAGATATGCTGGGGAAGTGGCTCCACTGAATGTCTGGTATACCGCCGGGGAACAATCTTAGATCAAGACTGCCGGGGATGCTTGTTAAGAATGTTTGTATATTGCGCTGAGTAATGTTGAGATCTACTGGGGATAATCCAACTTCCTTGAGGTTGATAGTGAACTAACTCTGCTTGGGGAGAGTATCGCTGACTTGCTGGCTCACTCTTTGGGGAATTAAGATATCTTGGTCATGTTTTTCAACCGAACCTACCTTTGTACCTTGGTGGACAGAGCAATTAGATCGCTTAGACAACTCATTATTGCCCCTGTTTCCGATGTGGGAGAGGAAGATACCCGTGGAGGTGCTTGATGACTGCCGATTTAACAAATCTTCTTCTAGTAGGCAAGTGACGAGATGACAGGACATAGTCGTACGCTCTGATCCCTAATTTTTGCCTGGACCACCCTTTCAGGTTTTCAGTCCACCGGGATACCCATTTTTGCCCAAGCCGCCTTTTCAGGTTTTCGACTTGCCGGGTCTACAGATTTTTTTCTTTTCATCCCTTATTTTTGCCCGAACCCTTTTGGTTCGCCGGGAAGCCCTTATTTTTGCCTAGGTGTGTCAACCTAACGGGTCTTTGATTTTGCATAGTATTTTTCGACTATGTCTGCACTCTCAGGATGTAGGGAGTTGCCCCTGTTGGAAGTGTTTTGCCATGCCACCAGAAGATGTTTGATCAGGCAAGATTCATTACTGGAATGCCCCAAGTGACTCAAGCGGAGATTTGCCCCAGGCTATTTGGCCTTTGAGAGATTCTCCGAATCTTGATTGGACTTCCCCAGATAATAGACTATGATCATGTCTGCCCCTTGATTGGAAGTGCTTCTTCCATTTGAGCTTTTGTTGAGAAGATTTTGTTCACTGGATATTCGTTGTGCGAATTTCTCTACTGTTCAAACAAGAAGTCATATGCAAACAAGGTTATGTTAAAAATGCAACGCTTATGTCTGTCTTGAAGTTTTTTTTTTTTTGCGAAAATGCATTTTTCAGTAAAACAAACAAATTTTGTAAAATGTGATGTCAACTCATTATTTTACCGCAAGCTTTAAGGAGTCAGGATACCTTTCGTAACAGTATGCTTTCGAACTAACCCATGCTTCAGCTAGGACTTTTAAGGGTTATAACGTGGCCTGGTTCACGGTTTAAGAAACAAAGGATAAAGGCTCAAATTATATTTATACCCACCCGCTCTTCATGATGTTCTTCAAACCTAAACTCAGTTGATCGTGCGTTAGACCTTGTTCGAGTCTTTGCTTTGATGCTCCAATGATGGTTCAGATGTTGATGGTTTATTTTGAATAGGCAGTCATTCCTTTTTGTTATTGAGGGTTTGTGTGACCTCTTTCCTTTTTGATTTCGTTATCCCTGTTTTTTTCCTGAACTGTTTCTTTTGTGATTACAGCCAGCGGGATGTCCCAGTTTTGTAAGTCTCCTTCATAGGTTTTGACTTAATGGGCTTTTTGATTTTGATAATGACGACTGCCTATCTTTACGATTATTCGGAACCATCACCGTCTTTCTTTTTTGGAAGGACTCCTTTGATGTCATTCGTTGTGCACTTGGATCAACTGAGAGAACTACCCTGCCCCAGGTTATGATTTAATGGTTTTAAATTTCGAAAAGAAAAACTCCTACTTCTTTGGCTCAAAGGGGTTAACGAGGGATTATCTTCCTTATAACTCCAGTGTTTAGGGATTGAAACAATGCCTGTACCTCATCAGCGGGGTCTGTTCAAAAGCATACTGTAAAGATCGTGGTATCGTTTTTGTCATCCTCCTTCAAGAGGCTTAGAATTATTATTTGAGAGTTGACATCAAAAAATGAAAGCAGTTTGAGTATAGCGAATGCGAATATATTGCTTCAAAACAAACATATGCGATGCATTAATGAAATAACAACGTTTAACATGAATAAATGTTTGAACACTCAAAAGAAAATTACAACTTGAAAAATTCTAATGAACAAAAATCTTCTAGTTTGACTAGTCATTTCAAATGGAGAATTCTCAGCGGAAGATTTTCATCTCGCCATCCGGCATGAACTCTAGCACCCCTTCTTCAATCAAGTCTTGGATCTTGTTTTTTAGAGTCCAGTAGTCATCTGTAGCATGCCCCGGGCTGTCAGAATGATAAGCGCAGCGGGTATTGGGGTTATACCTTGAGGGTGTCATATTCGGATTCTGAGGAGGGTCCCTTAGAGTGATCAGATTGACCTCCAACAAGCGCTTCAGTATAAAAGATGATGGTATATCAGTCTCAGAGAAATGTCTTCCAGGCGTATTTCGTTTACGCTGACTACCTCGTTGAGGCTGGGCTCGTGACCCTGAAGCAGGCTGAAGAGATTTTCCCTTGTCTTCTTGCCCCGCATGTGGTTGAATGATGACTGGAACTTCAACCCTAGTTTTTTGCCCCACTTGACTATTTTGAAGCAGCTTGGTGACGAGGACCCTGAGCTCTTCTTGTTTTTGAGCTAAGTCCTGAATGAGAGTCATCTGGCCCATCAACTGTCCCATCATTTGGATCTTCATGGTTGCCAACTCAATTTGTAGCCCTTCCAGCTGATCATTCCTGATACCCCTGCATTCCCTAGGACCAATTTCCTTGTGAGGAGAGCCTTTATTTCTTCTTGCCCCTGGGATAGGTTCAAGAACATTTCTTGCAGTTGGGCATTTTGAGCCCGGAAATCTTGGTTGTCCGGTTGGAAAGCCATCGCTGAAATAAACAGCGACAAGGGTAAGTGACCTGCAACAAAGGTACCTGTTATGCAATGATGTGTATGTATGCATGCAATGTTTTCAAGGATCTCGCGGGGTAAACAAAGAAACTTGTTAGCCTCTGAATTTGGGTAGCTTGGTTGAAGGAACTTCCTGTTGTTGAGAGTCCCTCTTCAAGGGTCAAAAGGCTCACCATATCCAGTGGGTCATAGCCCCTGACAACCTTGGCTAGAGGAAAATAAATCCCCTTTGCCCCTTGCCAGACATGTTGGTTCATCATGACCTGCATCACAAGCCCTTGAGATCCTTGAAATGGGTTAGTCCTTATGTGGGATGCATGCAATGGTATGATGTTATGCTATGCATGGGGTAATGTAGGTAAACCCTGTTATGAGTCCCAATTAAGGACTATAAACAAAACCTGCAAGAAACTCAAGTGTCAGATAACAAGCATGCAAGTAGTCAAGTATGAAAGCACACAAGTCACACCACAACCCTTAGAGTTTAGGCCAGCATGGGGTTTGGGTATTACCCTCTTGAAGTTGGTTGGCTCAACCTGTCCTATCAGAAGTAACCGGGTTCTAAGGGTCCCAATATCACTGGATTGCTTTCATTGTTCATCGTTTCGATTTAGCCACTGAACTGGTGACCGAAATATTCCAAGAAAACAACCCTCAATTGAGTGTAGTATCGAGTATCAACCAACCTCGGACTGCACCAAAGTCAGTTATCTCACTACCCTAAAGAGGCCAAGATGGTTAAATTAAGGTTCCTAAGGTCAGTTGATGCTTCACGACACCACGTAGAGGCCCCGTACTCTCCTTGACTGAACTCAAGGGTTACCGGTACACACCAAAGTGCCACATCAACGTAGCAGACTGCTTCAACCATGTCGGTATACCCCACACAGTTCCCTCACATCCTTGTTGCTACTTTCTAAGAAGGTATCCCGCAGATCCGGGTTAGGATCTATAGAACTCCCAAGACAGTACCCACAATAATAAAGCAAATAGTTCAGACAATTAAAAACACAAGTGATCTTAGTCCTAAGGTACACCTCACTTTAAAAGATCCCCAGCAGAGTCGCCAGTTCTGTGATCGGTGGATCTGGAACTGACTGTTTAATGCTGGTTCGCGAAATGTCGCGGAAGCAAGAGTCGCCACCGTCTTTTATTTTCTCCAACATGGACAGGACAAAAGCACAGCAAAATTTCTTATGAGATTAGTTCTCAGTTCGGGAGGTAGATTTATAGAAAGGGAAGGTGTTAGCACCCTTTCTATCCATGGTTATCCATGGGCTCTTAGGTACTTGCTCATTTGTGTTTTCAAAAGTGTTTATTTGATTTTCAAGTGTGAGTGAGTTTGAAAAAGTTTCTTTGAAAGTTTCAGATCGACTCTTGCATCAGTCCTCAAGAGTGTTTGAAAAATTGTTTTGAAAGCTTTTTGAAAGTGTCGGTGTGAAAAGAGTTTTGATTTGTTTTTGAATAGAGCAAGTATCTATGAGTCATCTACCTACCCTAAGGAATTAGACTGTGTAAATGTCCTTAAGATAGTGCCATCCCACCATTGAGAGGTAGGTAGCACCACCGTTGGAGGTGTTCGGGTCAATTCGAGTTTAGGGGCAGTGTGGTCACCAGAGCAACAGTAGGACACCTTAGAAGCTACCCTTATGTCATGTTCATGGACATAAGGACTTACTAAAACGTCCTATACTCGACGACCACGTTTCGAGGGGCAAGGCAACAGTGAGGCGTACCCTAAGAGTGGTGTGTGAATTTGTGTATTGTTTTTCATGTTATGTTTTATCTTGATCATGCATTGGGTGAGCTACGCTTTGATTTTATTTGGGCCATTCATTCTTTCATGCAAAATTTAGCAGTTAAGGGGTGCGGAAATTAAAGTACGGAAAACAAAGTCCTACGCTATTACAAGGTGTGGGTCTATACATCGCCAAATTAACAAAGACCCGTTTTTTTAATAAAATGCAGAAAGTAAATAAATTTCCTAATAACTATTACAAGGCTTGGGCAATTACATAATATTAAAAAAGAAAATAAAAATAAATGCGCGAAGAGAAATAAGAATCGAATGTGCGAGGGCGTTGGACCCTTTAAAGATTAAATTGAAATTAAAAGTTAATTAATGATTAAATAAAGAAAAGAAGTTATTTTTATGGTTTTTGGTATTTATGAAAATAAAGAAAAATCAAAATTCAAGAGAAACCCTAATTCTAAGTTGTTATTAATTGTTAAAGAAAAAATATTTAAGTTTTAACCTAATTTACACTAATTATTTAATTACATGGGTATTTACAAAATAATTAATAATTAATAATAATGATAATATGAAAAAGGTTATTTTATTGAGAAAAAGGGGAAAAATGCTAAAAAAAACCTAATTTCTACACATTTTAGTTATTTAGAAAAAATTAAAATTAAAACCCTAAATTAAACTAAATTGATTATTAAAAGATTTACAAAAATATTAATGAATTAAATATTAAATAAATATATTTTATTTTTTTGATTTCTGATTTTTTTGTGTTATGAAAATTATTTTTGTGTAATTTAAAGGAATCAATTAATTAAAAAAACAAATAAAAGAATAAAAGGAAAAATAAAGAAAGAAAAAAGAATTAAAAGAATGAGCAAACCCTGGGGGTGTCTGAACCCAAAGAGAGGTTTGTTGAAGCAAATAGGCCCATTGAATCAGGCCCTGTTTGACTTTTCCAGCGCTTGCATGCAGAGTGTTTGACCAGCGCGTATGGTAGACAGCACATTCTGGCCTTTGGATTGACCTTCAGGGACACTTGGCTGGCTTGGACATGGGGTTGCATGATGAACCCTGGGATAGGCGCTACACTGGAACATGCTAATGAAAAAATTATGAAATACATAAGGGGACCTGGGAATCGAACCCAGGTCCCAGTACCTGCATGCCAACACAACAGCCAACTGAACCAACGCGCGTAATTGTACATATAATGGAACGTGAATAATATACATGAAAACAAGCGCTAGTGGCCTGAAGCAAGAAATCACGCGCGAACATTTGAATTATCCAGTCATGCTTGGACACATAGGCTTCATCTTCTCCATTTGCCTGTAAACAAAAACGAATAGCGGGGGTTTTAAACCCCCACTAATTGCAAAACCTGAAAATAGCGATTAGCACATAGAGCAATATAAATTGGGCGCGATGTGTGAGTTCAATTTTTTTGGATGTCACGAATTCGTTGGTACCAGTCTAAAGGGCTAATTTTTCCAGATGAAGAAACCCCTCTTTCAAAGTTTCTGAAACCCTAAAGGACGTCCATGGTGAATTCCTATTTAGGCAGCGATTCTTCAATTGAACGGTACCATTAGCTTCAGAACACCCATGTTAGTATAAATCAACAATTAAAATGCATGAAAAATGTCTAGAAATCAAAACACGATTATGGATAATTTTGAAAGGAAAGCAATTCTATTCTACCAATTCCTTGTGCGTGGAGACTTAGTTTTGATTGGAATCGTTTCCTGGATATCTTGGCAAGCTTTTGGAATGCTTTTGCAGCCTTGAAACGAGCTCTAGCTAGGTTTTTAGTTTTCAAATTTTTGTGAAAGAAGTGCAATGTTGTTCTTGGTCTTGGGCGCAGCTTCTGTGTCTCTAGCCTTAGGTTTCACTTGTGCACATGTATATGAATAGAATTAGGTTAAAAACCAGCCCAAAATCCATTGATTTATGATTTTGAATATTTGATTTTGTCAAATCTTTTCCAATCTTTTTTTCATGCCAATTATGCCAATTATGGAAGATTCTTTCCTTGGTGATTGATACACGAGATATTGAGGTCATAATGGATGAAAATGCTGCACAAAAAGATTCAAAACACATGATTTAGTATTTTTCTCATAATTAATTTTAATTAAATGAATTAATAGGATTAAAAATTCAATTAATTAATTAAAAATAAGAAAATAACTCCCTTTTAGCTTAATGGGTCGTGCATGGCCTTTGGGTGATGATTCATGGAAGAAATTGAGGCCCATTAGCATTTTTGAGGTATTTGAAGCAAAGTTGACTTTTCAAAATTCCCAAAAATTTCCCAACTTCCATAAGGCATATCTTGCTCAATTGTTAAGCTTTGATCATGTTCTTGGATATTTTGGAAAGGTCTTGAAGTCCTCTAACCAATGTATTTGGTCCCATGTCATTTTGACTTACCAATTTCAAGTTATGGTCTTTGACTTGAAGTGCCTTTTTGTTGACTTTTGAAAATGACCTATAATGTTGAAATTGATAACTTTTTGTGAGAGAATTTCTTGGACTTGAAGTGTGAAGATGAGTTGTAGGAAATTTCATTCTCTTCAAAATGAGCTTTGGATGGAATTTTTATGATAAACCATGTGGAAGTTATGCCTTGGTCAATTTGCAGTTGACTTTTCAGCTGTCTAAAAATAGAAACTTTTGCATCTTGAGACTTTTTGAGCCATGCCTTGAGAATCATGATCAAGAATTGATAAAATGATGTTTGTGCCTTCAAAATAAGATGTTGACCAAAAATTTGGACTTTTGACTGTCAAATGACCATTTTGCCCCTGCAGTTGACTGTGAAGCATTTAGGGTTTTTGACTGTGCAGTTTGATGCTGTGAGTCTTGAAACTTGGCATATGGATGCTTGACAATGTATGTAGGCATGTGGGACTTGTTTGGACCCTTGGAAACTTCAATTTCTTTGCCAGCACAAAAACCCTAATTTTTGACTGTTAGGAGGCAATTGGACTGTGCAACCTTTGAGAGATTTTGAACCTTGATCTTGGCAAACCTTGAAGAATATGGGAGGGCAAATTTTGGGGTACAACACCTTTTTATTTTACACTTGTGTTTTTATTTGCAAAAACGTCCAATGATTCATTGATGAACATATGCATTTGAACATAACTACTATTTACAAATAAACAAAGTGGAAAAGAACAATTACTGACAGACTGAAAGGATAGGAAAATGTTTTTAGGCTATTCCATGAGCAATCCCTACAGTACATCATCTAGATCCCCCAGTGGAGCTAAAATTTCAAACCCTTAATCTCCATCAGAGTTAAAACTTCAAACTCCCAATCCCTAGCGGAGCCAAAACTTTTAACTATCAAATCCCCAGCGGAAACCTTTCAGTTTCCCCAAATTTCCCAGCAAGTTATCTTGAAGCCTGGAAATCAACTGGATAACATTTATCTCTCCCCAACCTAGGATAATTCCCCAGTAAAGTGACAGACAACCCAAACTCCTGAACCTACTCTCCAGCAGTAAGCCTTCTTCCCCACAGAGTTTTTATTCCTCAACAGAATGAAGATTCTCATTCTTAATTCCCCAGTGAAGTCGTCAAAGTTTTCATTGCTCCTCAATAGAATGAAGATTCTCATTCTTAACTCCCCGCAGAAGTCATCAGAATTTTCCCTATTCCCCAACAGAATAAGGATTCCCATTGTGTAATCCCCAGTAGAAGTCATCAGAGTTCTCTGGATTTCCCAAGCAGATTACTCAAGCAGTATATGGCATTGCTCGCAACAGAATTTTGGTCAATACTCCAACTTCGAGACATGAAGGATCCTTATATCCCCACAGAAGTTGTCAAGGATTTTAATCCCCGACAGTCGCCCGTGATTTCTTATCCTCAGTAGTCAAGGGTTTATTTTCCCCGCAGCAGTCAAGGGTTTTCATTATCCCCAGCTGTCAAGGATCTATTTTCCTTAGCAATACAGAAAATCAGCTTACATGCACATATATTACATCCATATATCATAAACATTGATAAAACACATATATTGCATCATACATTTCATGCAACATAACTTTGTGTTTCAGCTAACGTTTTACCCTTTTCAGGATAGGATTAACAAGCTACCGTTAATGATATATAATCATGATACAGTACAGATACACTCCAGACACGGAAGTCATTCTGTTGCTCATTCAGATTCAGATTTCAGATACAGTTCAGATACAGTTCAGATACACTCCAGATACAGAAGTCGTTCTGACACTCATTCAGACTTCACTTCAGATACAGGCCAGATACGCTCCAGACACGGATGCCATTCTATCACTTATTCTGACTTTCCCCAGCTTAGATACGCTCCAGACACGGTTGCCATTCTAGCCCTTATTCAGATTTCAACTTCAGATACAGTTCAGATACGCTCCAGACACGGATTCTATTCTGTTTCTCATTCAGATTCAGTCTCCAGATACAGCTCAGATACGTTCCAGATGCGGACACCATTCTGATACTCATTCTTCTGACTTATAACTTACAACTCAGCAAACATTCTTGGATGGCATATTTAAGCCCATCTCCAACAAGATTCTATCACTTCTCCAAATGGCATCTTTAAGCCCATTTCCTCAACTACACTTTGTTGAGTGCAAATTTATGGGCACTCTAGTGTCCAATCATCTTTTACCTTCGAGTCACGAACGACAAAAATCTCCAATCTAACTCTTCAGGTTCAAGAAGATTGAACAGGGGCAGCTATTTTACCCCAAAATTTTCCCTCTCATTTATCAAGATTTCCCTCATAAGACTTCTTGGACTCAAGACAAGATTAGGGTTTGGTCAGCTCAAGACCTCCTCTTGCACTAATGACCTAAAATTAGGGTTTGAGTTTGCACAAGGATTTTTGGACCTTCAATGCTTCATCTGACTTTCATACACCATCTTGGACCCTAAGATTTCTCATGTTAAGTTTCAAGCCTTGAATCACATTTTTGCCCAGTCAATTGGACAGTTGACCTAAAAATCAGCTGTATTGGGGAAAAAGTCAACCATGGCCAATTTACAGTCAAACTTCATAATTTTTGATCCACAACAACATTTTAGACTCCTATTTACCATTTTATCAAGTTTGGATCACAACTCCTCAAGAGATTTGATCAGATCATCAAAAGGGCAAAATGGTCAAAATTAGGGTTTTGACTGAGAAAGGGCAATTTCTGATTTTTAACCTATCCAATGACCAATTGGGTTCAAGCATGATTTCAAGGACTCAATGGCATCATCTTGACCTAATCACATAGTTCAAAAGATCTCAAATGCATAGGATTGACAGATGAATTTTGCAGTCAACTGATCAAAAGTCAACTATGCACTGAAAAGTCAAACTTTGACTTTTTGGTCAAAATCAAGTGCCAAGGGTCATAATTCATCAAGATATGTCAAAATGTGAAACTTGTTGAACAAGAAACCTAAAATTGCAAATTAGAGTTTTAATTTGAAATTTTTCATAACTTGGAATTTTTCCAAGTATGGAAAGTTTCTATTTTTTCCCCAACTTTCCACAACTTTTTCACCATGATGAACTTGGATTCAAAGAAAACTTCCAACATTAAAGTTGTAGTCCTCCATGAAATCTACAACTTTTATTCACAAATTTTTCCCAAAAGATGCTTGGATCTCAAGTTATGATTTTGTGAATAAGGGTCCATGAACTAAATAACTTAGTGAAATTTTGCCCTAGTTTAGGCAGGTTTTTGACCTAACTTCATGGCAACTTTTCACCTAGTTACAAGAGGTATCTAAAGTTTCATTTCAAATATGAATTGTAGAGCATGTTTCAAGATTTCCAAAATGTCCAAGAACTCTCCAAGATCATTTGTGGTTAGGGAGAATCGAAGAAGAGAAAATGGTATTTTGTCACTTTTGTTCAAGCCATTTTCACAATGCATCAAGTTGCAAATCTGATCAAGCATGCTTGTACCTTGCATTACAGGTCCTAAACTCATTCTACACTCCATAATTAAATGCTAACTCAATGGATAATGGCTTTATTTTGACCTTTAGAGCATTGTACAAGAAATAAATCCATAAATGGCATAAAGGGCACATTGCCATTTTCATAAAGCAAGCTTTTTGCAACTTTGCTATCCTTGAGCCTTGGACCTATTCTTTTGTCACAAACAATGTCCACAGATATCAGGCAAAGCATACCAACCCTCTGCAACTAGCAAGCAAGAAAGTACAGCATTTTGGCTTAAGTTACTTCAACTTTCTTCAAATACAAGAAAGGTTGCAAAAGAAGTCAGACCTTGCACATCTGTTAAAGAGTGGACTTGGCCTCATTCAAAACAACTTCATAAACTTATCTCAAGCTAACACACGAAGGCTTATGCTCTGAAACATTCCAAAATACAAAAAACACAAATTTCTTCCCAAACAGGGCAGCTTCTGCAAAAATCTTGCCAATTCAATATTTGCTCGTGCATTTTGCCTTGTAACATTTCAAACACCTTCCATACATCACATCCAAACCATCCAAGCCTTTGTACTGCAACTGTGTGCCCTATTTCAGACATCACCATTTTCATTTTTGAAGGTTGCAGCTTGACTTCTACAGGGAGTTTCAAGCATCCTCAAGGCAAGCTAAGCATTGGAATAGCTTGAGGGAACTTCAAGGAAGCTCACACGATCCTCAGGCCTCACTCAAAGTCCCCACATTGCCATATCCAAATCCAGCTGAAGGAGGTATTTTTCAAAACTTTATCTCTCTATTTAGACATCCTCAAGCCACGATTTGTGAAGCAAAAATGTAGTCTCTAACATGGTGAAGCTGTATATATGCATAGTTGTCATTTATATTAACTGAGCTAAGAGAATTTGATTGTTGAACATGCTGAAAAAACTAGGTCAGAAATTAGGACCATTAAAATTCTCTCTGATCTTTGAGAGTTAGGTCATGAATTTTATATCATTGGAATCGTGATCAAAAATGCTACATGTTTCATGTTGCAAGTTTTGGTTTTGTGCAAAGAATAGAAAGTTGCAAGTTGGACTGTAAACACGCGCGCGAAGTGGACGAAGGACAGGGACAATGGCTGTTTGGGCCTTGGCGCGCATTGGGCCTTCTGTTTTGACTTTTTGCACCCCCTTGCATTACTTTTGCACCCCCCTGCTTCATATTTTATATTTTTGCATATTCTCTTATATTTTTTATGTTTATTGATTTTAATAATTTTTTTCTGAACATTAAAAAATCACAAAAATATTTTCTTTATTTTTTGCATTTTATTTTATTTTTTTAATTATTTTTTGGCATAAAAATAGTTTATTAGGTTTATAGAATTTATTTTCTTAAATAAATTTGTAAATACAATTTAAAAATACTATATACTTTTATTTTATTATTTCACACATAAAATAATTATTTTCATACATATTTTAATTTTTAATATTTGTTAATAATATTATTTATTATTTCTTGTACAAAAATAGACAAAATAAATAATATAGAACATATTTTTCTCTTAATCAAAAAACTAGGGTTTCACCCTTTCAAAAATAACATTATTTTTCTTATTTTTAGGACTTAAATAATTTTATTTTTTCATACATAAAATTAATACAAAACATTTTTGCATAAATACATTTTATTTGCATATTTAAATATTTGTATATTTATTTATCTTGTACAATAATTCAATTTGGTTGTAATAGTATTTTAGGGTGTTATTTTGTGCAAATATCCCCATTCAAAAACTTGTATCCCCCCTCCCATAATAATTGTTGTAATAGCTTAGTTTTATTTTACGCAATTTATCGCATTATACCATGTTTAGTAAAACTAGGGTTTTGCATGATAAGACAAAAATCAAACAAATAGACATGACTTAATACAAGACAAACAAATGCATGTAAAATGACACACATTGCACACAAGCACCCCTAGGGTTTCACCCACTTTGTTGCCTAAAAAATGGCCATGGTATGCATGCAAAGTATCTTGGCAAAGCAAAACAAACAAATAAGATCATAGTCCCTCGATGACGCTATCAAAAGGTTGCCTAAACAAATGATCTTGGTCCCTCAAAATGCTAAAGATACTTGGCAACATTGCTATCATGGTCATACGATGACCCACGTCCGTCCCTTTTAACATCCAAAGATAGAGTTGTTTACCAAACCAATGGTAAATCAACAATGTCAAAGGAATAAAAATGTACAAGAAAGACTTTTTAGTAAGGTAGATAGCTTCTAGTTACTTGATCAATTTGCAAATAATCCTTGCTATTTTCAAACAAACACACACATTTCAAAAACAATTTCAAACACCTTTCAAAGCATTGAAACATTTTTCAAAAGACAAACATCTTTGTATACATTCTTATGAACGAGAATCATTACAAAGATTGCCTAAACGATGGCCTCTTTTCAAAATAATTTCAAAACCATACAAAGCACCATTTCAAACAATTATCAAAGCAAAGCAAGTGATCTAAACAAGTAACTAAGAGCCCATGGAAAACCTTGGTTGAAAAGGGTGCTAATACCTTCCATTTTCATAATCTACCCCCCGAACTCAAGAAAACATCTCAAAGGTCTTTCCTGTGCTTTTTTACCTTTCATTTTGGATAAAATAAAAGTCGGTGGCGACTCTTGCTAAACCGCGACATTTGCAAACACAAACCCAAAACCTCGAGTCAGTTCTCCCACCATATCACACTACTTACCTAAAAGGAATTCCCCGATCTGGGTGTAGGATCTTCAATAATACCCAAACAAAACCCCCGAAGATAAAGCAGGAAAAGCAAACAAGAAAGCAATTTTTAAAAAATGACCTAGATCCTAAGGTATACCCCACTTATATTTTTTCCCCAGCAGAGTCGCCAATTCTGTGATACGGTGGCAGAACCGACTGTTATACTGGTTTGTATTTTTTGTTTGCAAATGTCGCGGTAAGCAAGAGTCGCCACCTACTTTTATTTCATCCAACAAAGGAAAAGCTAAAAGAACAGAAAAAACCTTTTTCGAGATGTTTCTAAGTACGGGGGGTAGATTATAGAAAGGGAAGGTGTTAACACCCTTTCTATCCATGGTTTTCCATGGGCTCTTAGGTACTTGCTCATTTTGAAATTGCTTGTGTGTGTTTTGAAAAGTTTTTGTTTGACTTCGTGATAACCCTTGTATCTGTCCTCAAGAGTGTGATGAAGTTGTTTTTTGAAAGTTGTTTCGAAAGTGTTTATGAAAAAAGTTTTTGTTGTTTTGAGCAAGTACTTAAGATTTTCTACCTACTCGAAAAAGACTATTCGTTCTTGTTTCCTTTAGATAGCGCTATCCTACTATTAAGGAGTAGGTAGCCCCATCGTTGGAGTTTTAAGGTACATTTGAAGGGACAAGTACGGTCACAAAAGCAATGGTTAGGAAACCTTAGTAGTTACCCTAAAGTCCTAAAGATCTTTCTGAGGCAACATCCAAACGGGTCATTTTTTATCTTTTTGGACTAGAGGACGACCACTAAAATTCCCTATGCTTCATGACCGCTTACCGAAGGTAACCGGAGTGAGGCAAACCCTAGGAGTGAACATGTGCATGTGTTATTTTTCAGTTTATTTATCTTTGCACAATTAGGGTTATCTACCGTTTTAATTTCATTTGTCTTTCGCATGCAATCCTATCATCCATACATCTAGCAGTTTATAATAGCAGAAAGTAAAGTGCGAGAAATTAAAGTCCTAACTATTACAAGGCCTCAGGAAAGGGGTTACATAACCAAAACTTGGGGATTAAACAATAAGTAAAAAGCGGTAAAATAAACCCTAATTGAAAACTATTACAAACCTCGAAACAGTTACAATAATTGGAATTATAAATAAGTAAATGCGCGCGAGACAAATTAAATACGGGAAGAAATTAGAAGCCTAACAAATCTAATTGATTAAAAAATATTTTTGTATATTTTTTTATTGAGAAAATAATTAAATTGAAAATTAAACCTAATTTCTAGTTAATTTTATTTAACAAAATAATCAATGTTGAAATGATTAAAATAATTAATTTTCAAAAATTAATTTTAATTATAAAAAACCCTAATTCTATTTTTGTGATTTTCTGATTTTTTTTAAAAATGATTTTTGTTTTTTTATAAAAATAATTAACAAATAATTAAAAAACAAAATAAATAAAGAAAAGAAATAAATGGGCCTGTTACTATTGAGTAATCTGGGGGGTGTATTACTGATTTTTATAAAGCCCAAATCCCACAGATCCATCAGCCTCGCCTGGTTTAGTGAGGGCTACGCTTGAGGGTGCACCATAGACCTTTCTTGCATGAGCGCCAGATCTACTTTGAGGATGGATCTAATAGCCAAATCCTGAGCTGTAGGATGGACGTGCTGGTTGGGAGGCACATGGGATCCTATAAAACACGTTAAGAAAATAAAATCATAATATGCTTGGACTTGGGATCGAACCCAGGTCCTTCCCCTCATACGCCCGCTTGCTTTACCGTCTGGGCTGGATGATTTATTTGTTAACATAATAACACAAATAAAATATAAAGAACATATTAATCATTATGCCAAAACACATGCGCGGAATTCAAATCAGCCAACCGAGCTTTGACACGCAATCGTCTTCTTCTTGTAACCGTTGTTTTAGGCCTGGACCTTTATCTACGGATGGTGTCTGTAACTATAACCCTGCATCATCCAAAAATTAAATACAAGCAACATAAATATTAACCGGGCTTGAAGCCCTTAACACCATGGTATCCATATCTAATCCTAATTTTTCCTGTATCAAGAAGCCCTAAAATGAGTTTGGAAACCCTAAGAATGGCATCCTTCGATTCCTGCACTTAAAACCCAATCAAATAATTCAGAAAGCATCGAAAGCTTATAATAAACATGAATGTATGGTTAAATTTCATTGAAAACGCATGAATGCATGTAATCGAAGATCAAGAAAAATTGGAAAACTGAATCATGTATCTTACGATTCTGGGTGTTTTGTGACTTGAGGGTGATTGGAATAGCTTCAATGACCTTCGTGGATGATCACTGATATGATACGGTGGGAAATCTGACTTGGTGTTTTGCGTTTTGATCGCATTTATGCGGATAGCAAGAGTCTCCACCGACTTTTATTTTATCCAAAAGGAAAGGTCAAAAAGCACAGGAAAGACCTTTCGAGATTATTTCTCGGGTTCGCGGGGTAGATTATGAAAAGGGAAGGTATTAGCACCCTTTTCATCCATGGTTTTCCACGGGCTCTTAGTTACTCGCTTAGATCACTTGCTTTTGTTTTGATAGTGTGCTTGTGGTATGGGCTTTGAAAGTGTTTTGAAAAATCTCTTTGTAATGGTTCTCGTTTCCATAAGAACGCTTACAAAGTTTTTGTTTCGAAAGATAGTTCAAAGATGTGTTTGTGGATTGTTTTTTTGAAAAGAAATTTTGCAATGGTTCTCGTCTCTATAAGAACGTATACAAAAGGTCTTGTCTTTTGAAAATGTTTTGAGATGAAAATGTTGGTATAAAAATGTTTTTGTCGTGAGCAAGCGAGTAACTAAGAGCGAATCTACCTACTCGAAAGGTCTCAAATGTTCTTTTCTTCCTCCTTTTAATGTTACGACCTTACCATTGATTTGGTAAGAAGCCCCATCGTTGGATGTAAAGAGACAGGCGCAGGTCAATTTTACGGTAATCAAAAGCAACTTATGAGACGCTTTAGCAATTTTCGTAAGGGACGAGATCATTTTATCGAAGGCAACATCGAGGGTCATCGAGGGACTACGATCTTTTTTATCGAAGGTTCAATGCTAAAGCGTCCCATATTCGAGGGACATGATTGTATTTCCGAGACAACGAGCGAGGTTACCCTAGAGGTGTGCGTGTGAAAAGTGTTTTTGATTCAAGTTAATTTTATCTTTGAAATTAGGTTATCTAGAGATTGATTTTAAATCTTTCCATACACGCCTAATTACTATACAGTAATAAGTAAAACAGTAAAATGCGGAAATTGAAATTCTACGCTATTACAAAGCTTCGGGAATGGGGGGTACAAATTTACAAATGGGGATGAAATAAAAAGCCTATTTAAACTATTACAATCCATACGAAATTACAATAATCGAAATAATGTGAAAAAATAGTAAACTACGAGCAAATGAAAAGAGAAAGAAAATTGTTTTTTCAATGTGTTTTGATAGAAAAGAAAGTAAAGATGTAGAATAGAGATGTAACTGAAACCAAAGTTATCTAGACTAAATTAAAATTCTAAAGTTACTAAATTAAAATTCTAAAAATTATTAAATTAAATCTAAACTAAATTAAAGTTTTAAAGTTGTTAAAATATTTCTAAACTAACTAAAAAATATTAAAGTAACTAAAAATTTCTAAAGTTACTAAGAAAAAGTATACACTAACTTAAAACTACTAAAAAAGATTCTAAACTAAAATAACATTCTAAATCCACTAAATTAAGTCTAAATTTAAACTAATTAATAAAATTATTTAACTAAAACTACATATTCATTTCTAAGAAACTAACTAACCTAAATTAATTAAATGTAATTAAGGAAACTAATAAAACTAAACTAAATAGCATGGAGTAAATTTGAGGGTGCAGAAATCAAAAGGCCAAATACTCATGGCTGATCAGGTGCAGCAGCCCCCTGGAGGTGCACCATGGGCGTGCATCTATGGTGTGCTAAAGGGTTATGATAGATGATGATATGAAACAGACGGGGGGATGATGAGGGTGCATCAGTGACTAATATGGGGACACATGCATATGATCCCTCATGATGATTAAAGGGGTGGTGACAAGTGTCACCACCGGATTGGGCCAAGGGAGTAATTAATCAAACAAAGCAAAATTAGTTAAGTTGGAACACAGAACCCTCATAATTCATATCTCTTTCTCTCTCTTAATGCGCTGCTCTCTCTTCTCTCTTGTTATGAGCCTTCACCGGAGAAGACCATTTGGCCGCGCCGGAAATCGCCTTACGGCAATGACGGTGGCGGCGTGACTCCAAACACTATTTTTTTACATCACTCTGATCGTCTCCTTTCCCTAATTACTAATTTGTGATTAATTTTTGCAGATTCTTACTCTAGAGCCCTAGATCTAAAAAGGGGTGGAAGGAAACCCTAGGTCAAAGATGGGATCGGTGAAGGTAATGATGCATGCAATGATATATCAATGAAAATAAAGGAAAAAGAAGAAAGAGATCGTCTGTGAGGTCCGGATCTGTGACCTTACTAACCTCCTAAAGCTTTCTCTGGTAAGACTATTTTGACCCTGTGCTTGTAAATTGCTTTCTCTCTTTTTCTGAACTTGTGGTCTTAGATTTTTTCCGGAAGGGTTTTTTGAACAAATGGAAAATGATGATGATGATGATGATTAGGGTTTGGCTTACTTGGTAGCTTGCTGTGATTTTGTAGGGTTTTTCAATTTCTGAGATTTGTGTGTAGCTTTGTATGTTCTGAATGGATTTTGAAAAGGGAAAAATGATGAACAAAATATTTGGCTTTTTTGCTGTTTGTTTGAGTTATTGATTTGCTGTGGGTTTTTGAGTGGTGGTATTTGATGACAATGTTTAGGTGATGGACTTTAGTGATGGAACTTGGTGATGGGATTTTTGTTGGTTTTCGTTGGTTCTGGTTTTGTGGCTTTTGGTTTTACAGTGATGGCTTGATGGTTTCTGGCTTTTGTGATGTTTGATGATCTGTGGCTTTTGGTTTTATGATACTTTGATATCTATGGCTTTTAGTTTCTGGCTCTTTGATGTTTGATGATTCTGTTTTTTGTGATATCTGATATTTGCTGGTTCTGGTTTTTTTTGTGAGCAAGTTAACTTGTATTGCAATATTTGGTGCTTTTGACCCTTTGGCCTATTGCTTGCATATTTTTTGTTTTGTTCTATTGTAGCCTTTGTTGTATTTTCTTGTTGGTTTGCAGCAGGTTTGGTTCTGCCTTGGACAGCTTACTTGTTGTCTGCTATTTGGGCAGCTTGACTGCTGCATCTGGCCTGCTATTATTGTTTTGCATAGCACTGCTTTTTTTTTGTGATGCAGTTTGGCTGTTTGTATAGTTTGACTTGTGAATTTGACTGCTGTTGTTTGCAGCTTGTTGCTTTTGCTGCAGTTTGAACTGTTTGTATTTGCTGCCTTGCCTGTCCAGTTTGTATATTTTCTTTTTCCCTTTTTTTGTGAACCAAAACCTAGGTTTTGAGATTTGCAAAAATAGGGAGAAATGGATGGTGATTAAAACAAACAAAATTCTGATTCCTAAAAGAAAACCCTAGTGATAAAAATCATTTTTGCTTGGACTTTTCAATGTTGATTGTTTGCTAATGTTTTTTCCTTTCTTTTGTTACGTGTACAAACAATTGAATGGCAAGCAAGACAAGATGAAGAGAAGACCATGGCTAGCAATGAGGAATTTCTTGAAGATGAAGCAAAGAGTCTTGAAGAAGAAGAAATTCTTTCCTTGTAAATTTAACTTGTATTTCACTTGTAATCCATTTGTAATCATTTGTAATTTACTTTGTGAATGACCCACAAAATGTAATGAACATAAAACTTGAGTAATAGTGAAATTTGTTGTACAAAACTTTGAGTTTTAGTTTAACTTTGCAATTCTTGATTGAATGTTTTGAATAAAACATCTTGGCTTGGTAACTTGCATTTTAAGCAAACACGATATGATAGGATAAATCATGTATTTTGCACTCTTAAACAAAATAAATGTTTAAAAGCTCCAACCCAATTGATTAATTGAATCCACAATCATGATTATTTAAAATGATATCCTTAAACTTTATACCTTATCCAAACAGAACATGCTCCTAAGAATAACATCAACCCTCATAAAATTGTGGTTAAGAAAATTTAAAATCACACAAATGCCTTTGCAGTTATCTGGGCCATGGATTGGGCAAACTTGCAATGTGAGGTTTGAAAATTGACTTAAACAACCTTGAGGAGACATGGTGATTTATTTGAAACCTTGATGACTCAATTTCCTTTGAGAAGTGCAAAACCCTAATTGTTGACTGGTTGCCTAGGAAGAGAATCTTCTTGATCATCTTTTGAGCCAAATTGAGTGTTTGAGAAACCCGGGGATAGCATCTTGAGTGAAAAATGGGAGGGAAAATTTTGGGGTACAACAGTTGCCCCTGTTCAATCTTCTTAAACTTGAAAAGTGAGATCGACGTGTTTGTCGTTCGTGGCTTGAAAGTAGAAGATGATTGAACACTAGAGTGCCCAGAAATTTGCACTTGATGATGCGTTGGTTGATTGTGTAGGGAATGAGCTTATAGATTCCATTTGGAGAAATGATGGAGAGTTGTCGAAGATGGGCTTATAGATGCCATTCAAAGGTCATTGTTGACAGAAAGTCTGAACTCGATTTTAACAGAAAAGAAATCAGAATAAACCTTTGGTCGATTTAAACTGGAGCTAGAAGAAGTCTTGAATGTCGTTGGAAAGAATCAGAACATCTTTTGGAGCGATTTAAACTGAACCAAAAGATATCTTGGATTAATGTTGACTGGGAAGCATCAGAATGAATCTTGGTACAATTTATCTGAACCAGAGAAAATTGTCGGTGGGGAAGAATCAGAATAAATTGTTGAGAAATTTAAACTGAACCAGTAAGAATCTGAACCAGTAAGAATCTGGAAACGAATCAGAATAAACCGTTGAGAAATTTTTCTGAACCAGTAAGAATCTGGAAACGAATCAGAATAAACCATTGAGAGATTTATCTGAACCAGTAAGAATCTGGAAATGACTCAGAATAAACCGTTGAGAGATTTATCTGAACCAGTAAGAATTTGGAAATGAATTAGAATAAATCGTTGAGAGATTTATCTGAACCAGTAAGAAATATGGAAACGAATTAGAATAAACTGTTGAGAGATTTATCTGAACCAGTAAGAATCTGGAAATGAATCAGAATAAACCATTGAGAGATTTATCTGAACCAGTAAGAATCTGGAAATGAATCAGAATAAACCATTGAGAGATTTATCTGAACCAGTAAGAATATGGAAATGAATCAGAATAAACCGTTGAGAGGTTTATCTGAACCAGTAAGAATCTGGAAACGAATCAGAATAAATCGTTGAGAGATTTATCTGAACCAGTAAAAATCTGGAAATGAATCAGAATAAACTGTTGAGAGATTTATCTGAACCAGTAAGAATATGGAAATGACTCAGAATAAACCGTTGAGAGATTTATCTGAACCAGTAAGAATCTGGAAATGAATTAGAATAAACCGTTAAGAGATTTATCTGAACCAGTAAGAAATCTGGAAATGAATCAGAATAAACTGTTGAGAGATTTATCTGAACCAGTAAGAATTTGGAAACGAATTAGAATAAACCACTGAGAGATTTATCTGAACCAGTAAGAATCTGGAAATGAATCAGAATAAACCATTGAGAGATTTATCTGAACCGGTAAGAATCTAAAAATGAATCAGAATAAACCGTTGAGAGGTTTATCTGAACCAGTAATAATTGGGAAACAAATCAGAATAAACCGTTGAGAGATTTATCTGAACCAGTAAAAATTTGGAAAAGAATCAGAATAAACCATTGAGAGGTTTATCTGAACCAGTAAGAATCTGGAAATGACTCAGAATAAACCGTTGAGAGATTTATCTGAACCAGTAAGAATCTGGAAATGAATCAGAATAAACCGTTGAGAGATTTATCTGAACCAGTAAGAAATCTAGAAACGAATCAAAATAAACCGTTGAGAGATTTATCTGAACCAGTAAGAAATATGGAAACGAATCAGAATAAACCATTGAGAGATTTATCTGAACCAGTAAGAATCTGGAAACAAATCAGAATAAACCATTGAGAGATTTATCTGAACCAGTAAGAATCTGGAAATGAATCATAATAAACCATTGAGAGATTTATCTGAACCAGTAAGAATCTGGAAATGAATCAGAATAAACCGTTGAGAGGTTTTTCTGAACCAGTAAGAATCTGGAAACGAATCAGAATAAACTGTTGAGAGATTTATCTGAACCAGTAAAAATCTGGAAACGAATCAGAATAAACTGTTGAGAGATTTATCTGAACCAGTAAGAATCTGGAAAAGAATCAGAATAAACCGTTGAGAGATTCATCTAAACCAGTAAGAAGTTTGAGGGAAATATTTTGCTATGTAGATGGTCGATCAGTCTTTTCTCGGTAATTGATCTGTATTTGACTTGTTAAAAATATTTGCTTGTCGGAGATTTGTTGATGATAATTTCCTGTCGAATGATTCTTTCCTGAAAAGGTGAACAGTTAATTGCATGTAATGTCATGATGTATGTAATGCATGGTATAATATTGTTTCTCAAAATTAATGAGATTGCACTGCATGTACTTGTGTTGTCAATGCTATGACGTATGAATGTAAATGTATGGACTTAAAGATTGTTTGTGTCGTAGTGTTGCTGGAAGCGGAGAAAATAAATCCCTTTTAAAGCACTGATGAGTGAGTTTCCAAATATTAGAGAAATAAACTCTGTTGTAAAAGGGAAACTCCGGACATTTCTTGTGGACTTCGTGAAATCCTGCTGGGGAATCCTGAGAAATTGGGAAACTTACTGGGGAATCTCTGGAGAGGTAGTTGGAAGTTTTGCTCTGCCAGGGGTATGGGAGCGCTTGATACCAACAGGCTGCATACTGGGCATACTTTAATGATCCTGTAGTAAGATGTTTTTGCTTCCGCTCTTGCTGGAGAAGGTACCTGCGGGAATCTAATGGAATGGCCTATAGATATTATCATATTTCTTAAAGCCATTAGTAATTATCTTTCCGTTTTCTGTTCGTTTGTAAATAGTAATGACGTTCAAATGCATATGTTCAAAAATAAATCATTGGACGTTTTTGTAAACAAAACACAGAAATAAAGAAAAATAGATAGTTTTCCACTTTCAAAAGGGATATCTTTGTATTAACTTGAATAAGTCTTTTTGTACAACGAGACGAACATTCTAGTAAGAGAATGTCGTCGTAAAAAATGAAGTTGATACAAAGAAAAGATAGCTATGTGAAATAATCCCATGGGGTTCCCATTCTGCTATAGTCTTCGTGTCTCTGAGTGTCTTGTCCACTTTTCGCCTCAGCGAAGCTGATTGGATTGATTAGAACCGTTTGAGCTGGTTGGTCAATGCTGAAGATTGTCTGCAAGATGATCCAACGGGACATAGTCATACGCTTTAATTCCCTAACTTTTTCCTGGACCGCCCTTTCGAGTTTTCGACCCACCAGGATACCCTTTTTTGCCCAAGCCGCCCTTTCAGGTTTTCGGCTTGTCGGGTGTATGGATTTTTTTTTGTATTTTATCCCTAATTTTTGCCCGAACCTTTGGTTCGTCGGGATGCCCTAATTTTTGCCTAGGTCATTCGACCTAATGGATCCTTGTTCACGCGTAGTATCTTTTAACTATGTCTGCATTGACGGGGTGAGGAAGGTCGTCGCCATCCATAATGGTCAAGATCATTGCCCCACCAGAGAATATGCTTTTGATTACAAATGGTCCTTCATATGTAGGAGTCCATTTTCCCCTGGGATCACTTTGTGGCAAAATGATATGCTTGATTACCAAGTCACCGACTCGATATACCTGACGTTTGACCTTTTTGTTAAAAGCTTTGATCATGCATTTTTGGTACATCTGACCATGACAGATAGCTGCAAGTCTCTTCTCATCAATCAAGTTCAACTGGTCAAGTCGATTCTAGATCCAATCTTCTTTGTTCAAACCAGCATCCTTAATGATCCTAAGATAGGGGATCTGGACCTCAATAGGTAGGACAACCTCCATGCCGTATACCAGAGAATAAGGTGTTTCCCCAGTTGATATATGAGTTGTGGTACAATACCCGTGGAGAGTGAAAGGTAGCATCTCATGCCAGTCTTCGTATGTGACTGTCATTTTATGTATGATCTTCTTAATGTTTTTGTTAGCAGCTTCTACAACGCCATTCATCTTTGGCCAGTAAGGGGAAGAATTGTGATGCTGGATCTTGAATTGCTCGCACAAGGCGGTGATCATAGTGTTGTTTAGATTCGTACCATTATCGGTGAGAATTCTCTCTGGGATACCATACCGATAGATGAGGTTCTGTTTAATGAATCGGGCAACCACATTCTTAGTAACAGAAGCGAAGGAAGCTGCCTCAACCCACTTTGTAAAATAGTCGATGGACACCAAGATGAAGCGGTGTATATTGGAGGCCGTTGGCTTGATTTCCCCAATCATATTGATTCCCCACATAACAAAGGGCCAAGGAGCTGTCAAAACATTCAGAGGAACCGGAGGTACGTGCACTTTATCAGCATAAATCTGACACTTATGGCAAGTCCGAGAGTGTTAATAGCAATCTGCCTCCATGGTAGACCAATAATAGCCTGCCCGTAAGATTTTCTTTGCCATTGTATCCCACTAGAATGGGTACCAAAAGTGCCTTCGTGTAATTCAACCATGATCCTTTCAGCTTCAACCCTGTCTACGCACCGAAGTAATACAGAGTCATGACTGTGTTTGTACAAAATGTCGTTACTAAGGAAGAACTTAGCCGAGAATCTTCTTAGGAACTTCTTGTCATTCACTGAAGCTCCTTCTGGATATTCTTGATACTCGATGTTGTACCCAAAAATTTTCCCTCCCATATCCTTCAAGATTTGCCAAGATCAATCTCAAGATGATTCAAAATCTCTCAAGGGTTGCACAGTCCAATTGCCTCCTAACACAGTCAAAATTAGGGTTTTGGGTCTGGCAAAGAAAATGAGGTTTTCAAGGGTCCAATTAAGTCCTATATGCCTATATATATTGTCAAGCATCCATATGTCAAGTTTCAAGACTCACAGCATCAAATTGCACAGTCAAAAACCCTAATTGCTTCACAGTCAACTGCAGGGGCAAAATGGTCATTTGACAGTCAAAAGTCAAAAATTTTGGTCAACATCTCATTTTGAAGCCACAATCATCATTTGATCAATTCTAGATCATGATTTCTCAAAGCATGGCTCAAAAAGTCTCAAGATGTAAAAGTTTCTATTTTTGGACAGCTGAAAAGTCAACTGCAAATTGACAATGGCATAACTTCTTCATAGTTTATCAGAAAAATCCCATCCAAAGCTCATTTTGAAGAGGATGACATTTCCTACGACTCATCTTCACACTCCAAGTCCAATAAATGCTCTCACAAAAAGTTATCAATTTCAACATTATAGGTCATTTTCAAAAGTCAACAAAAAGGCACTTTAAGTCAAAGACCATAACTTGAGATTGGTAAATCAAAATGACATGGGACCAAAGGCATTGGTTAGAGGACTTCAAGACCTTCCCAAAATGTCCAAGAACATGTTCATAGCTTCAAAATTCAGTAAGATTTGCATTGGAGAAGTTGGGAAATTTTTGGGAATTTTCAAAAGTCAACTTTGCACAAAAGGCTTCAAATTGCTAATGGGCCTCAAATTCTTCCTTGAATCATTACCCAAAGCCTATGCACGACCCATTGAGCTCAAAAGGATTTATTTTCTTATTTTTAATTAATTAATTTAATTTTTATTCTTATTAATTCATTTAATTAGATTTAATTATGAGAAAATATCAAATCATGCTTTTTTAAATCTTTTTGTGCAGCAAATCAAACTAGGGCAAGGTGGCAAGTCGTTTCACATTCAAAAAGGGAAGATTTTACATGATTGGCAAGGGTTTCAATGGCAAAAGATTGAAAAATATATGTTGAAAATCAAATCTTCAAATCATCAATTCATGGACCTTTGGGCTTGGTTTCTTGACCTAAATTCGTACACATACTTATGCATAACCTAAACCTATTCCAAAGGACACGAAACAGCTGCTGAAAGCTCATAACCAAATTGCAAAATTTCAACAAAAAGCTTGAAACTGATTTCATAGTTGGAGCACGTTTCAAAGCATAAAAAGCATTCTAATACGTTGCTGAACCTTCCAGGAGTCGATTGCAATCAAGAATAAGCTTCCATACTCAAAGAAACGGTAGAACAGAATCACGTTTCTTCACAAATATTCCATAATCGAATTTCAATTTCTACGCATCATTCACATGTTTTATTCATTGATTTGCTTTACTGACATCTCCCTGAAACTTTTGGCATAGTTTAATTGTTCTAAAGATGATTGAATCGAAATCTGCCATTGATGAAACCTAGGGTTTCAGAAGCTTCAAAATAGGGCTTCCCATATACTGTAAAATTGGACCATCAAACATACATGAATGAATTCGTTGCAGCAAGCCTGAACGATTGAGATACTCGCGCCTAATTTATATAACCCATGGGCGTAATCGCTATTTTCACAGGTTCCACTTAGTGGGGGTTTAAAACCCCCGCTACTTGTTTTATAATTGCAGGAAAAAGATGAAGAAGAAGCATGCGTGTCCAGGCGTGGTTGGGTAATTCAAATATTAGCGCGTTTTTCTTAGTTTCAGTATAATTGCCTTTTTCACATATTATAAATCGTTGTTATATTATTTACAAACAAACGCAAATGGCCTGGTGGTTGAAGACGTGTCTTGCAGGTACAGGGACCTGGGTTCGATTCCCAGGTCCCCCACATATTGCATAATTTTTGTTTCAATGTATTCCAATGCAGCTTCCATCAAACGTTCCACCATGCACGCTCATGCTTAGGCCTGCCAAGTGGACATGATGATTAATCCAATGGCCAGAACGTGAATTCCAAGGTGTACCTCAGTCAAGCCTCACATGCACGATCTGGAAAGTCAAACGAGTTCTATGTTTCAATGGGCCAAAATTACTTCAAAAAACCTCCCCTTGGGCATGATACCCCCTGGTTTGCATCTTTTTAATTTTATTTTCCTTTTAATTAAAATTCTTTTTAATCTTTTTTAATTGTTTTATCACTTCACAAATAATTAATTTTCATGATAAAAAATCAGAAACTAAAAAGTGTTTTTTTAATTAATTACTAATTCACCATTAAAATATTTTTTGTAAATAAACTTTAACAATTAACTTAGTTAAATTAGGTTTTAAACTTTAATCTTTTCTTAATAAATAAAATCCATAGAATTAGGTTTTGACATTTTATCTTTTTCTTAATTAATTTTTCCTCATTATTTATTATTATTATTAAATATTTTTGTAAATAAATAGGTAAATTAACTAATTAGTGTAAATTAGGTTAACTTGGATATTTTTCTTAATAATTAAAATAGACTTAGAATTAGGGTTTCCTTTTAATTTTAATTTTCTTTATTTTCATAAATACAAAAAAACCTAAAAAAGAACTTTTCTTTAATTAAATAATTATTATGCATTAATTTAATTTAATTTCAAACAAAAGGGTCCAACGCCCTCGAACGTTCAATTTTAATTTCTATTTCGCGCATTTATTTTCTTTTGAATATTATGTAATTGCTCAAGGATTGTAATAGTAACTAGGTTTTACTTTCCGCACTTTTATCAAAAATGGGTCTTTGTATTTTGGCGATGTATAGACCCGCGCCTTTTAATAGCGTAGTTTTTATCTTTCCGCATTTAAATTTCCGCACTCTTAAATTCTAAATTGCATGAAAGAATGTATGGTTAATTAAAAACAAGCGTAGCTCACAATGCCATGATCAAAGATAACTGTCAACATGAAAACAACACACAAATACACACACCACTTCTAGGGTACGCCTCACCTGTTGCCTTCGAAACGTGGTCGTCGAGTATAGGACGTTTTAGTAAGTCCTTATGTCCATGATCCAGTTGCCTCGAAACGGTTGCCTCGGATTAAAAAAGGATCAAGGACATAAGGGTAGCTTCTAAGGTGTCCTACTGTTGCTCTGGTGACCACACTGTCCCTACAAACGAATTGACCCGAACACCTCCAACGGTGGTGCTACCTACCTCTCAATGGTGGGATGGCACTACCTTAAGGACTTTTACACAGCCTAATTCCTTAGGGTAGGTAGATGACTCATGGATACTTGCTCTATTCAAAAATAAATCAAAAACTCTTTTCACACCGACACTTTCAAAAAGCTTTCAAAAACAATTTTTCAAACACTCTTGAGGACTGATACAAGAGTTATTCAGAAAATTTTCAACGAAACTTTTTTTCAAACCCACTCACATTTTGAAAAGCAAACACTTTGAAAACATAAGAGCAAGTATCTAAGAGCCCATGGATAACCATGGATAGAAAGGGTGCTAACACATTCCCTTTCTATAAATCTACCTCCTGAACCGAGAGACAATCTCATAAGGAATTTTGTTGTGCTTTTGTCCTGTCCATGTTGGAGAAAATAAAAGACGGTGGCGACTCTTGCTTCCGCGATATTTCGCGAACCAGTGTTAAACAGTCAGTTCTAAATCCACCGATCACAGAACTGGCGACTCTGCTGGGGACACTTAATAAGTGAGGTGTACCTTAGGATAGCTCATACCTGTGTTTTCAATTGTTGTGTTTGTTTGCTTTACTATTGTGGGTACTGCATCGGAGTTACATAGATCCTAACCCGGATCTGGGGATACCCTGTTAGGTAGCATAAGCTGTGAGGGACCTGTCCGGCGTAGACCGACACGGGTGAAACAGTGGCTACGTTGGTGTGGCACCTTGGTCTGTACCGATATCCCTTGTGTCGCAACGAGGAGAATATGGGTCTTCTGAGGAGTCATTAAGCACCAACCGACCTTAGAACCTTAAATGACCCAACTTGGCCAATAGAACAGTAGCAGTATGCTACACCCATTGAGGCTAAAATCTCGTGATGGTTCTGGCCGCAAGAAAAGATTGCGATGCTGGAGTTATGACCGATTGAGGGTAGTCAGTGATATTGGGATCCTCTAGAACCCGGTTACTTCTGATAGGACAGGTCTTAACCAACAAACTGAAAGAGGGTAATACCTGAACTTCATGCTGGCCTAAACCCTAAGGGTTGTCTTGTGTGACTTGTTTGCCTTATCATGTTTGCCTTTGTGAATATTTGTGGTGTGCTTTATCATAACATCATGCCATCATAGACATTGCATGCATCTTGCATAAGGACTGACCATTTCAAAGACAAAAGGGTTTCACCTTTGCTCTGTGTTGTAGTACATCATGATGCTTATGCGAAGGAACACTATCCGGTTCAATTTTGTTCACCCACCTGAGTTGCTTAAAGAGTTGGTTAGCAGAATTCCAAATACCACTTCCTTCATCCAGAGGCATGGTTCTCTTCTCAGTTTAGTCACTTCAAAGTGGGACCAACAACTGATGAGTGTCTTGACCCAGTTCTATGATCCCTTGTATAATTGTTTCACCTTTCAAGACTTCCAGCTGGTCCCTACCCTGGAAGAGTTCTCTGATTTTCTTGGCATCCCTATCTTGGATCAGACTCCCTTCACTGGTTGGGAACAGACTCTTAGGATTAAGGAGATTGCTGCAGCCCTTCCCTTGACCCACAAAGAGGTAATGGACAACTGGGTGACTAGAAGCAGAGTTAAGGGTTTCTTGGCCAAGTTTCTGATCGGGAAAGCTAACAGTTTCTGGAATGACTTAGACTTTAGGGCGTATGAAGACACTCTGGCTCTCTTAATCTATGGTCTGGTTCTGTTTCCAAATCCGGATAACTTCATCAACATCACTGCCATAAGGATCTTCATATCTCGGAACCCTGTGCCCACTCTCTTGGATGATATCCTGCAACAACTATATGCTCGTACTGCCCGAAGACGAGGAACTCTGTGGTGTTGCATTCATTTGTTAGTGAGGTGGTTTACTTCGCACCTCCCTAAGTTCGTGCTGAAGAACAAAGAAGGAAGAGGTTGGGCTCATAGGTTAATGTCTCTCACTGATAAGGACATCATTTGGACTCTCAGAGGTTTGGATGAGGTAGCTGTCATTGATCGTTGTGGAGAATATCCCAATGTTCCCTTGATTGGTACCCAAGGAGGGATCTCTTATAATCCATGTCTAGCGCTCCGTCAGTTTGGAAGAGCCAGAAGAGCAGGGCCTCATGAGATGTTGGTGCCTCACATCAGTTTTGAGTTTCAGGTAGATAGTGACGAGCTGCGTCGTAGGTTCATCAAAGCTTGGGACAGAATTCACAAAGCTGACCCACAAGAGTTGGGACCAAAGACTTCTCTACCTATGGAATCCTACTACAGATGGGTCCGCATCCGTGCTCAGAATTTAGGAATGCCATATGAAGCTGTCAGACCCATCATTCTTGAGTATCCTGATAGAGATGGGGCTCCCCCAACTGGTCTCCCTCCTTAGATACCTACTGACGTTGGTACACTAAAGAGGTCTTGGGCGCAACTACGAGAAGAACGGGATTTGTATCGGGAAAAGTTCAACGAGCAGGAATTGAAAATCCAGAAGCTGACAAAGCAATTGGAGAACGAGCGGGCCTTGAATGACTACATCCGTACTGAGAAGAGGAGACCATGGGATCAATGATGAGCTTTGGATGTTCTTTTACAGTTTTTATTTCCCTTTTCAGTATTTCCATTTTATGTAATGCCTAAGGGCAATCTGTTGAACAATTTAAATTTCAAAGTTGAATCTAATGAAGTGTGTTCTTTTTTGTTTACAAAGTTGAATCCTGATTGTCTTTGAAAACATAAATCATACGCATTCCATTCATCATATGCATCACAGGTACTCTTCTTTTCAGGTTGCTTAATGTTCTTCGCTGTTTATTTCAGCATCATGAACCCTGAATCATCTACCGAGCAGTCCATCAAGGCCCTCCAGGCTCAGAATGCCCAATTCCAAGAGATGATCATGAGTTTAGCCCAAGGACAAGAGGAATTGAAGGCCCTGCTGGTCAAGAAGAAGAAGAAGAGAATTGTGCTATTCAACACTGGCCGTAGGTTTGGTAACACACTGCAGAATGAGGTTGATCAAGCTGGTTCTTCTGTAGGGAAAGGCAGTCCCCAAGGGGGAAGGGTTCCTAGTCCGGTGGTCTCTGACAACGATACTGATTTCAATGAGGAGCAGTATCCTCCAACTGAAGACAAGTACAAGCAGTTAGAGGATCGCCTGAATGCCATGGAAATTCAACAAGTGCCTGGGTTGGATTTTGGAAACCTGGGTCTATCTTCTGGTGTGGTAATCCCACACAAGTTCAAAGCACAATCTTTCGCAAAGTATGACGGGGCGTCCTTCCCTAAGCTACATCTCAGATCTTATGTGCGGAAGATCCAACCGTATACTGTGGACAAGAACTTATGGATCCATTTCTTCCAGGAGAGTCTTTCAGGGACTCATCTCGAATGGTTCTATCAGCTGGATGGAACCAAGGTTCGTAACTGGGAGGAATTGGCTACTGCTTTTTACAAGCAGTATCAATATAATGCCGACCTCGCTCCTACACGTACCCAACTCCAGGGTATGTCGCTAGGATCGGGAGAAGGTTTTAAAGAGTATGCGCAGAAGTGGAGGGACCTGGCTGGCAGGGTACAACCACCATTAACCGACCGTGAGCTAGTGGACATGTTCTTGGGGACCCTATCCGGGCCGTTCTTCAATCATCTCATTGGCAATTCATCTGTAGGATTTACAGATCTCATTCTTACTGGGGAAAGGATAGAGGCTGGTTTGAAATCAGGGAAGATACAGAAAGGTGCATCCTCAAGTTCTGAGAAGAAGCCTTTCAAGAAGGAAGCCAGTGATGTGTATGGGCCTAGAAGGCAAAACAAATCGGAACGCTGCCAAACTGTCAACGCGGTGGTAATTGCAAAGCCTGTTGCCGCTCTTCGGCAACTTAACCAACCAAGGGGCGAGAGACCCAGAAGAGAATTTACTCGGCTTAGTATGACCTTGTCGCAGATCTTGCCGCAACTGTTATCGACCAACTTGGTAACCGTCAGAGAAGCTCCGAAAGTGGTAAACACAACCTCTCCGAAGTACAATCCAAATGCCCGTTGTGCTTATCACTCTGATAGCCTGGGGCATTCTACTGATGATTGTTGAGCCCTAAGGAATAAGGTTCAAGACCTTATCGATGCCAAGGAAGTACAGTTCGAGGCGCCCGAGAAGCCTAATGTGGTGACAGCTCCCTTGCCTGATCATGGGGTGAATGCTATCAGGGATGGTGACAAAGTGGAAGAATCTGAGTTCAACAGCTGGATCTGCCCGACGGCTGACGGTGGACTGAATAATTGGATTGCAAAACACCACATACCTGTTACTTTTGTTACGCAGTAATGAATTCCTTTGTTTTATAATTTGTAATGAACAATAAATTGAAACTTTATGGCCCGGTGTCTTACCCGGGGCACCGTGGCTTCATTTGTGAGGGCTTATTAACTGTCATTTCCATATATCATGAATAAAAACATTGGACGTTTTCCGCATTTCAAATCTTGTGCTCCCTTTCTTTCTTTCTTTATATATTGCAAAACAGCTGTATTTACACACACTCACTCATACAGGTTTCAATCCACTCTGGATCTCACTGGTAACGACTCTGCTACTGCCAGTTATGACTTCGAAAATCCGATCAACTTAGCCGAAGACGAAGGTGAAGATGATTGCGAAGTTCCTGGTGAGCTTGCAAGACTGTTACTCCAGGAAGAGAGGGCCATTCAGCCACATGAAGAGCCAGTGGAAACGGTAAATCTGGGTACGGAGGCGGACAGAAAGGAAGTTAAGATTGGTGCCAATCTGGAGCTTAGCGTAAAACAACGGTTGGTTCAGATGTTGCATGATTATGTGGAAATCTTCGCCTGGTCCTACGAAGACATGCCTGGGTTGGATACTGACATTGTGGTCCATCACTTGCCTACCAAGGAAGACTGCCCTCCGGTTAAACAAAAGGTTCGCCGCATGCGTCCAGAGATGTCCGAAAAGATCAAAGCCGAGGTTATGAAGCAATTTGACGCCGGGTTTCTAGCAGTGACTTCTTACCCTCAGTGGGTTGCCAACGTAGTTCTGGTGCCGAAGAAAGATGGTAAGGTCAGAATGTGTGTCGATTACAGGGATCTGAACAGGGCCAGCCCCAAGGATGACTTCCCCCTACCTCACATTGATGTTCTGGTTGACAATACTGCTCAGCACAAGGTGTTCTCCTTCATGGACGGATTTTCAGGTTATAATCAGATCAAGATGGCTCCTGAGGATATGGAAAAGACTACCTTTATTACTCAGTGGGGCACCTTCTGTTACAAGGTCATGCCATTCGGGTTGAAAAATGTTGGGGCAACCTACCAACGTACCATGGTTGCTTTATTTCATGACATGATCCATCATGAGATTGAAGTGTATGTCGATGATATGATTGCAAGGTCCCAAACTGAGGAGGAGCACCTTGACCATCTGCAGAAGCTGTTTGACCGTCTGAAGTTGTACAAGCTGAGGTTGAACCCAAACAAGTGCACCTTTGGGGTAAGATCTGGAAAGTTGCTAGGCTTCGTCGTGAGCGACAAGGGTATTCAAGTGGACCCTGCCAAGGTTAAAGCCATACAAGAGATGCCAGTCCCTAAGACAGAGAAAGAAGTCAGAGGCTTTCTAGGACGTCTGAATTACATTGCTCGATTCATCTCGCATCTAACTGCTACCTGTGAACCAATCTTCAAGCTGCTGAAGAAAGATCAGGTAGTACGTTGGAATGATGAGTGTCAGGCCGCTTTCGACAGAATCAAAGAGTATCTCCAAGAACCACCCATCCTTATGCCACCGGTTGAAGGGAGACCTCTGATACTATACCTGACAGTACTTGACAGCTCGATGGGGTGCGTGTTGGGGCAGCATGACGAGTCTGGCCGAAAAGAGCACGCCATTTATTACCTTAGCAAAAAGTTTACCGACTGTGAGACCCGATACTCACTGCTCGAGAAAACTTGCTGCGCTTTGGTATGGGCTGCTCGCCGGCTGAGACAGTATATGCTGACTCACACTACTCTGTTAATTTCTAAGATGGATCCAATAAAGTACATATTCGAACAGCCTACTCTGTCCGGAAGAATAGCAAGATGGCAGATGATCTTGATGGAATACGACATCCAGTACACGACTCATAAGGCAATCAAAGGGAGTGTATTGGCAGACCATTTGGCATACCAGGCAGTAGACGACTACCAGTCAATGAACTTTGAATTTCCTGACGAGAGTATCATGGTAGTGACTGATTATGAAGTACCTGGACCGGATGAAGGACCTGAGGAAGGATCCCGATGGTCTATGCACTTTGACGGAGCTTCCAACGCTTTGGGTAACGGTATCGGCGCTGTGATCATATCTCCCAAAGGCACTCATACTCCACTTACGGCTCGGCTATGTTTCAACTGCACCAACAACATGGCGGAGTATGAGGCATGCATCATGGGTCTCCAAGCTGCAATTGACTTAAGGATCAAGTTTCTGAGTGTCTTCGGAGATTCCGCTCTCGTGATCAATCAGATCAAAGGCGAGTGGGATACGAAACACCCAAACCTGATTCCTTACAAAGAATGTGTGTTGACATTGATCCCCCATTTCACAGAGATAACTTTTGAACATTTCCCAAGAGAGGAGAATCAGTTGGCGGACGCGTTAGCTACGATGTCTTCTATGTTCAAAGTCAATTGGGACAATGAGGCTCCCCGGATCATTATCTGGAAACTGGACGAACCGGCATACTGTTGTGATCTTGAGGCTGAGGTGGTAACTGAAAAACCCTGGTATCATGAGGTGAAGAGGTATCTGGAAGTTCAAGAATACCCTGAAGGTGCATCTGTCAATGACAAAAAGTTTCTGAGAAGGTTCGCAACAAAGTTCTTCCTTAGCAACGACATTCTGTACAAACGAAACCATGATTCAACCTTACTGCATTGTGTGGATAAGACTGAAGCAGAAAGGATCATGGCAGAGCTGCATGAAGGTACCTTCGGAACACATTCCAGTGGACACACCATGGCAAAGAAAATCCTGCAGGCAGGATATTTCTGGTCCACAATGGAAGCTGATTGTTACCAACATTCTCGGACATGTCATAAGTGCCAGATTTATGCAGATAAGGTGCATGTTCCTCCAGTCCCTCTGAATATCCTGACTGCACCTTGACCTTTTGCAATGTGGGGCATTGATATGATCGGCGAGATTAAACCTACGGCATCCAACGGGAATCGCTTCATCCTGGTGGCAATCGAATACTTTACAAAATGGGTTGAAGCAGCTTCCTGTGCCACTGTAACTAAGAACGTCGTGGCGCGGTTCATTCGACACAACCTGATCTGTCGATACGGCGTCCCGGAAAGGATCATTACGGACAACGGTACCAATCTTAACAACAAGATGATCACTGAGCTCTGCGAGCAATTCAAGATACAGCACCACAACTCTTCTCCTTACTGGCCAAAGATGAATGGGGCTGTAGAGGCAGCTAATAAGAATATCAAAAAGATTGTGCAGAAGATGACAGTGACCTACAAAGATTGGCACGAGATGTTACCGTTCGCTCTTCATGGGTACCGTACCTCAGCAAGAACGTCAACCGGGGCAACTCCTTTTTCCTTGGTCTACGGCATGGAGGCAGTCTTGCCGATTGAAGTCCAGATACCCTCTCTCCGGATAATGAAGGATGCAGGCTTGAGCGAAGATGACTGGATCCAGACTCGACTTGATCAATTAAACCTAATTGACGAGAAGAGACTCACTGCTATTTGTCATAGTCAAACGTATCAAAAACGGATGATCAGGGCATTTAACAAGAAAGTCAGACCACAAGAGTATCAAGTTGGGGACCTGGTAATCAAACGCATCATTCTTCCTCAAAGTGATCCCAGGGGCAAATGGACCCCTACGTACGAAGGGCCATTTGTGGTTAAACATGTGTTCTCAGGAGGAGCCATGATCCTAACCACCATGGATGGTGACGACCTTCCTCACCCCGCCAATGCAGACATAGTAAAAAGATACTACGCATGATAAAAGACCCGCTAGGTTGACATACCTAAGAAAAAATTAGGGCTTCCGGCGAACCAAAAGGGTTCGGGCAAAATGAGGGATGAAAAAAAAAATATGTACACCCGGCAAGTCGAAAACCTGAAAAGGCGGCTTAGGCAAAAATGGGTATCCCGGTGGACTGAAAACCCGAAAGGGCAGTCCAGGCAAAAGTTAGGGATTAAAGCGTAATACTATGTCTCATTGGATCACCTTGCATCCAGAATCCGGTATCAACATCAGGTTCAGACGGCATCGATCAACCAGCTTCATCTTCAACTGAGCAGCCAAGTGATGAGACGCTCGAAGATATAAAGGTGATAGCAGAGTTGAAACCCAGTGGGATTATTCTTTTTCACATAGCTGTTTTGTTATCCTTTTTCACAAAATTGTATAAACTCTATTGTTCGACGACGTTCTCTTACTAGGACGTCAGCCTCTTGTACATAAACGCCTATTTTCAGGCAAATTCAAAAATCAATACAAATTCACTTTTCAGACCAATTGCCAATTGTTTTTCCTTTTTCTGTTTTGTTTTACGAAGAACGTCCAATGTTCAATTGTGATATATACATTTGACACTAATTGCTAACTCATAAATATTTGCATGCAAAACAAAGGATTAATTACAGGTGACATCAGAAGCAGGGGCAATAATGAGTTGTCTAAGAAATCTAATTTCTCTGTCCACCAAGGTACCAGGGTAAGTTCGACTGAAGAATATAACCCAGTTACCTCCATTCCCCAGTGAAGTCGCCAAAACTCAACATTACTCCCCAAACAGTTGGTCTCCCAATCAGCCCTACAAGGCATAGTATCTCCAGCAAGTCAGCGACACTCTCCCCAAGCAGAGTTAGCCTACTCAGTCAGCCTTAAGGAAGTTGGATCATCCCCAGAAAATCTCAACATTCCCCAGCAATATACAAACATTCCTAACAAGCATCCCCGGCAATCTTGATTTAAGATTGTTCCCCGGCGGTATACCGAACATCCAATGGAGCCATTCCCCAGTCCAATTTGAAAAGTTTCCCCAGGAGAGTTGAATCATCCTCCCCAGCAGGTCTTGAAGCTTATCCCCAGTAGATTCTGGAAGCTTGTCACCCTGCAGAGCATGAAAGCTCCTCCCCGGATTTATCCAAAGGTTATGCTCCACCAGAGCTTATAACTGGGTTATCCTCAGCTAAAAATCACGGAAAGATCGTCCTCGGTGAAGTTCTTCCTATCCCCAGCGGAGTTCATCAAATCTTCCAACATAACTTATCAACGGCATCCCCAACGGAGTTATTATCAAAACCTCAGCAAGGTATATCTCTTCCCCACAGAGTATTCCCCGCAGAGCAATCTATTCGCCAAGTTTATTTCCCAACAGAGTCATCTTCTCCTAACGGTATGCTTGCAACCATCATCCCCAGTGGAAACGAAGCTCTACTCTTCAACATCAGCCTAGGAGTTAACTTCCCGGCACCCGTCAAGGACTTATTTTCCTAGACGAAAACACATTTCATAAACATCACATCTTCATACATTATAGCATGCATATACGCATCATGAACATACAAATCTCAGTCATCTCATGATATCACACATCATGACATCACATATAACTAACATTTCGCCTTTTCAGGACAAAAGATCAGTACAAAGATGATTACTATCAACTGTCGTGATTCCAGATCCGATTCCTGTATCTTGCCAGGGTGTATCTGTTGACGACTAATTCCAGACTCGATTCCTGTAACCAGCCAGGGTACGTCTGAAGAGTTTGAGGATCCGATTCCTGTATCCAGCCAGGGTGTATCTGTTGACGACTATTTCCGGACTCGATTCCTGTAACCAGCCAGGGTACGTCTGAAGAGTTTGAGGATCCGATTCCTGTATCCAGCCAGGGTGTATCTGTTGACGACTATTTCTGGACTCGATTCCTGTAACCAGCCAGGGTACGTCTGAAGAGTTTGAGGATCCGATTCCTGTATCCAGCCAGGGTGTATCTGTTGACGACTATTTCCGGACTCGATTCCTGTAACCAGCCAGGGCACGTCTGAAGAGTTTGAGGATCCGATTACTGTATCCAACCAGGGTGTATCTGTTGACGACTATTTCCGGACTCGATTCCTGTAACCAGCCAGGGTACGTCTGAAGAGTTTGAGGATCCGATTCCTGTATCCAGCCAGGGTGTATCTGTTGACGACTATTTCCGGACTCGATTCCTGTAACCAGCCAGGGTACGTCTGAAGAGTTTGAGGATCCGATTCTTGTATCCAGCCAGGGTGTATCTGTTAACGACTATTTCCGGACTCGATTCCTATAACCAGCCAGGGTACGTCTGAAGAGTTTGAGGATCCAATTCCTGTATCCAGCCAGGGTGTATCTGTTGACGACTATTTCCGGACTCAATTCCTGTAACCATCCAGGGGACGTCTGAAGAGTTTGAATATCCGATTCTTGTATCCAGCCAGGGTGTATCTGTTGACGACTATTCCAGACTTGATTCCTGTATCCAGCCAGGGTGTATCTGTTGACGACTACTCCGGACTCGATTCCTGTAACCAGCCAGGGTACGTCTGAAGAGTTTAAGGATCTGATTCCTGTATCCAGCCAGGGTGTATCTGTTGACGACTATTTCCAGACTCGATTCCTGTATCCGGCCAGGGCACGTCTGAAGAGTTCGAAGATCCCATTCCTGTATCTTGCCAGGGTGTATCTGTTGACGACTATTTTCCAGATTCGATTCCTGTATCTAGCCAGGGCACATCTGTGAGTAACCGACTGTAGACTCGATTCCTGTAACCGGCCAGGGCACATCTACATAAAGGGTTTAAAGATTCGATTCCTGTATCCAGCCAGGGCACATCTGTGAGTAATCGACTGTAGACTCGATTCCTGTAACCGGCCAGGGCACATCTACATAAAGGGTTTACAGATTCGATTCCTGTATCCAGCCAAGGCACATCTACACAAAGAGTTTGAAGAATCAACCCCTGTAACAGGCCAGGTAATTGTTTTCTTTCTCAGGTACGCAAGTTCTCGCTAAGGAATATCTTACGCGATTGACACCTAGATGGCATCTATAAGCCCATCCACATATCGACAGTCTCCAAATGGCATCTATAAGCCCATTCTCGACAAGGTTCTGTCACACCTCCAGGTGGCATCTATAAGCCCATCCTCCTATCCATCAATCTCCAAATGGCATCTATAAGCCCATTCCCTACATCACGCTGTTGATACTCTACTATGTGAGTGCAAATTTCTAGGCACTCTAGTGTTCAATCATCTTCCACCTTCGGATTACGAAAGGCCCGCCGGTCAATCTACATCCTCAGGTCTAAGAAGATTGAACAGGGGCAACTGTTGTACCCCAAAATTTTCCCTCCCATATCCTTCAAGATTTGTCAAGATCAATCTCAAGATGATTCAAAATCTCTCAAGGGTTGCACACTCCAATTGCCTCCTAACACAGTCAAAATTAGGGTTTTGGGTCTGGCAAAGAAAATGAGGTTTTCAAGGGTCCAATTAAGTCCTATATGCCTATATACATTGTCAAGCATCCATATGTCAAGTTTCAAGACTCACAGCATCAAATTGCACAGTCAAAAACCCTAATTGCTTCACAGTCAACTGCAGGGGCAAAATGGTCATTTGACAGTCAAAAGTCAAAATTTTTGGTCAACATCTCATTTTGAAGCCACAATCATCATTTGATCAATTCTTGATCATGATTTCTCAAAGCATGGCTCAAAAAGTCTGAAGATGCAAAAGTTTCTATTTTTGGACAGCTGAAAAGTCAACTGCAAATTGACCAAGGCATAACTTCTTCATGGTTTATCAAAAAAATCCCATCCAAAGCTCATTTTGAAGAGGATGACATTTCCTACAACTCATCTTCACACTCCAAGTCCAAGAAATGCTCTCACAAAAAGTTATCAATTTCAACATTATAGGTCATTTTCAAAAGTCAACAAAAAGGCACTTTAAGTCAAAGACCATAACTTGAGATTGGTAAATCAAAATGACATGGGACCAAAGGCATTGATTAGAGGACTTCAAGACCTTCCCAAAATGTCGTAGAACATGTTCATAGCTTCAAAATTGAGCAAGATTTGCATTGGAGAAGTTGGGAAATTTTTGGGAATTTTCAAAAGTCAACTTTGCACAAAAGGCTTCAAATTGCTAATGGGCCTCAAATTCTTCCTTGAATCATTACCCAAAGCCTATGCACGACCCATTGAGCTCAAAAGGATTTATTTTATTATTTTTAATTAATTAATTGAATTTTTATTCTTATTAATTCATTTAATTAGATTTAATTATGAGAAAATATCAAATCATGCTTTTTCAAATCTTTTTGTGCAGCAAATCAAACTAGGGCAAGGTGGAAAGTCGTTTCACATTCAAAAAGGGAAGATTTTCCATGATTGGCAAGGGTTTCAATGGCAAAAGATTGAAAAATATATGTTGAAAATCAAATCTTCAAATCATCAATTCATGGACCTTTGGGCTTGGTTTCTTGACCTAAATTCGTACACATACTTATGCATAACCTAAACCTATTCCAAAGGACACGAAACAGCTGCTGAAAGCTCATAACCAAATTGCAAAATTTCAACAAAAAGCTTGAAACTGATTTCATAGTTGGAGCACGTTTCAAAGCATAAAAAGCATTCTAATACGTTGCTGAACCTTCCAGGAGTCGATTGCAATCAAGAATAAGCTTCCATACTCAAAGAAACGCTAGAACAGAATCACGTTTCTTCACAAATATTCTATAATCGAATTTCAATTTCTACGCATCATTCACATGTTTTATTCATTGATTTGCTTTACTGACATCTCCCTGAAACTTTTGGCATAGTTTAATTGTTCTAAAGATGCTTGAATCGAAATCTGCCATTGATGAAACCTAGGGTTTCAGAAGCTTCAAAATAGGGCTTCCCATATACGGTAAAATTGGACCATCAAACATACATGAATGAATTCGTTGCAGCAAGCCTGAACGATTGAGATACTCGCGCCTAATTTATATAACCCATGGGCGTAATCGCTATTTTCACAGGTTCCACTTAGTGGGGGTTTAAAACCCCCGCTACTTGTTTTATAATTGCAGGAAAAAGATGAAGAAGAAGCATGTGTGTCCAGGCGTGGTTGGGTAATTCAAATATTAGCGTGTTTTTCTTAGTTTCAGTATAATTGCCTTTTTTCACATATTATAAATCGTTGTTATATTATTTACAAACAAACGCAAATGGCCTGGTGGTTGAAGATGTGTCTTGCAGGTACAGGGACCTGGGTTCGATTCCCAGGTCCCCCACATATTGCATAATTTTTGTTTCAATGTATTCCAATGCAGCTTCCATCAAACGTTCCACCATGCACGCTCATGCTTAGGCCTGCCAAGTGGACATGATGATTAATCCAATGGCCAGAACGTGAATTCCAAGGTGTACCTCAGTCAAGCCTCACATGCACGATCTGGAAAGTCAAACGAGTTCTATGTTTCAATGGGCCAAAATTACTTCAAAAAACCTCCCCTTGGGCCTGATACCCCCTGGTTTGCATCTTTTTAATTTTATTTTCCTTTTAATTAAAATTCTTTTTAATCTTTTTTAATTGTTTTATCAATTCACAAATAATTAATTTTCATGATAAAAAATCAGAAACTAAAAAGTGTTTTTTTAATTAATTACTAATTCACCATTAAAATATTTTTTGTAAATAAACTTTAACAATTAACTTAGTTAAATTAGGTTTTAAACTTTAATCTTTTCTTAATAAATAAAATCCATAGAATTAGGTTTTGACATTTTATCTTTTTCTTAATTAATTTTGCCTCATTATTTATTATTATTATTAAATATTTCTGTAAATAAATAGGTAAATTAACTAATTAGTGTAAATTAGGTTAACTTGGATATTTTTCTTAATAATTAAAATAGACTTAGAATTAGGGTTTCCTTTTAATTTTAATTTTCTTTATTTTCATAAATACAAAAAAACCTAAAAAAGCACTTTTCTTTAATTAAATAATTATTATGCATTAATTTAATTTAATTTCACACAAAAGGGTCCAACGCCCTCGAACGTTCAATTTTAATTTCTATTTCGTGCATTTATTTTCTTTTGAATATTATGTAATTGCTCAAGGATTGTAATAGTAACTAGGTTTTACTTTCCGCACTTTTATCAAAAACGGGTCTTTGTATTTTGGCGATGTATAGACTCGCGCCTTGTAATAGCGTAGTTTTTATCTTTCCGCATTTAAATTTCCGCACTCTTAAATTCTAAATTGCATGAAAGAATGTATGGTTAATTAAAAACAAGCGTAGCTCACAATGCCATGATCAAAGATAACTGTCAACATGAAAACAACACACAAATACACACACCACTTCTAGGGTACGCCTCACCTGTTGCCTTCGAAACGTGGTCGTCGAGTATAGGACGTTTTAGTAAGTCCTTATGTCCATGATCCAGTTGCCTCGAAACGGTTGCCTCGAATTAAAAAGGATCAAGGACATAAGGGTAGCTTCTAAGGTGTCCTACTGTTGCTCTGGTGACCATACTGTCCCTACAAACGAATTGACTCGAACACCTCCAACGGTGGTGCTACCTACCTCTCAATGGTGGGATGGCACTACCTTAAGGACTTTTACACAACCTAATTCCTTAGGGTAGGTAGATGACTCATGGATACTTGCTCTATTCAAAAACAAATCAAAAACTCTTTTCACACCGACACTTTCAAAAAGCTTTCAAAAACAATTTTTCAAACACTCTTGAGGACTGATACAAGAGTTATTCAGAAAATTTTCAACGAAACTTTTTTTCAAACCCACTCACATTTTGAAAAGCAAACACTTTGAAAACATAAGAGCAAGTATCTAAGAGCCCATGGATAACCATGGATAGAAAGGGTGTTAACACCTTCCCTTTCTATAAATCTACCTCCCGAACCGAGAGACAATCTCATAAGGAATTTTGTTGTGCTTTTGTCCTGTCCATGTTGGAGAAAATAAAAGACGGTGGCGACTCTTGCTTCCGCGACATTTCGCGAACCAGTGTTAAACAGTCAGTTCTAAATCCACCGATCACACTCGAGATACCTTTTAACTTCATGGAACCAAGGTTGATCCACTACTTCGTCAGTACCGATCTCGTGATAGTAGGCTAGTTCATCCATCTGCTCAATGGTGATTTGAGGAGCCTCGTTATCCCAATTAAGTTTAAACATAGATGATATAGTAGCTAGTGCGTCTGCTAGCTAATTTTCTTCTCGCGGGAAATGCTCGAAGGTAATCTTCTCAAAATGCGGTAGCAATGTCAAGACATGTTCTTTGTAAGGGATAAGGTTGGGGTGTTTGGTGTCCCATTCCCCTTTGATCTGACTGATGACCAAAGTTGAATCTCCAAATACATCCAAGGATTTGATCCCCAAGTCTATGGCAGCTTTGAGACTGAAGATGCATGCTTCGTATTTTGCCATGTTATTTGTACAGTTGAAGCAAAGTCTGGAAGTAAAGGGAGTATGACATCCTTCTGGAGATATGAGTACAACACTGATACCATTGCCAAGTGCATTGGATGCTCCATCAAAGAACATGGTCCATTGGGATCCTTGTTCAGGTCCGTCATATGGCCTGATTTCTTCACAGTTGTCTAATGTCATGATGTCTTCATCCGGGAAGTATACTGTATGTTATATTCTGATAGTCTTCCACAGCTTGGTGAGCGAGGTGATCAGCTAATACACTGCCCTTTATAGCTTTCTGGGTAGTATACTGTATGTTATATTCTGTCAAGATCATATGCCATCTCGCTATTCTCCCAGAAAGAGCAGGCTTCTCGAAGATGTATTTTATCGGATCCATTTTAGATATCAACAAGGTAGTATGGGTCAGCATATACTGTCTCAGCCGGCGAGCAGCCCATGCCAAAGCGCAGCAAGTTTTCTCGAGCAGTGAATATATTGTTTCACAGTCGGTAAACTTTTTGCTCAGGTAATAAATAGCATGCTCTTTTCGGCCATACTCGTCATGCTGCCCCAACACACACACCCATTGAGTTTTCTAAAACAGTCAAATACAGGATTAAAGGCCTTCCCTCGACGGGTGGCAACAACACAGGAGACTCTTGTAAATATTCTTTGATTTTTTCAAAAGCAACTTGGCATTCGTCATTCTATTTGACTACTTGATCTTTCTTCAACAATTTGAAGATTGGCTCACAAGTAGCTGTCAGGTGAGAAATGAACCCGGCGATGTAATTCAAACGTCCTAAGAATCCTCTGACTTGGGCACGGGAACAGCATTGGCAACCCATTGGGGATAAGAGGTGACCGCCAAGAATCCAGCATTGAATTGCTTCATTACTTCTGCTTTAATCTTTTCTGACATATCAGGTCTCATGCGGCGAACCTTTTGCTTTATTGGAGGACAATCTTCCCTTGTAGGCAGACGATGTACCACAATGTCTGTATCAAGTCCTGGCATGTCTTCATACGACTAGGCAAAGACTTCAACATAATCGTGCAGCAACTGAATCAGACACTCCTTGACACGGGGTTCCAAATTGGCACCCACATTGACCTCCTTTTTGTCCTCCTCAGTACCTAAGTTAACTGTTTCAACCGGCTCTTCGTGAGGCTGAATGGTTCTTTCTTCCTGTTGCAACAACCTGTCCAACTCCCCTTGCACCTCACAATCTTCCTCACTTTCAACGTCGGCTTGGTAGATCGAATTTTCAAAGTCACAATTGGCCATAGCAGAACCGTTACCCATGGGATCCTGAGTGGATGTAGATCTTCATTTTAATATGTGAGTGTGTGTAAGAGCATAGCTACCTTTGAAAGAAATAAAATGTAAGAAAGAAAGACAAAGAACACAAAATTTGATGCAAAAACGTCCATGATTCATTAATTACATATGAAAATGAAGTGACAACCCTCACAAATTGACCGTTGTGCCTCGGGTAAGACACAAGGTTTTAAAAGTATGAATTGTTTAAATATTACAAGCCTGAAAACATTAAAAGATAATTACTCTTGAATAAAAGTAATAGGAATGAAATCTTTGGCCTCCCAATTGTTGAGACCTCCACCGGTGGTTGGGAAAATCCATTCGTCCATATCACAGCTACCATCACTGTCTTCTACTGCATTGACTCCCTGATTGCTGATACGCAGAGGTGGTCCCCCGGTGCAAGAACGTCGAACAGCTCTTTGGGCCTCTGCAATGAATCCCAAACCGAATTTGTCGGACTTGTAGGGAATATCCAGAAGTTGACCCCAGATGGTACACCCGCCTTCTTAAACTACTGCTCGAGCATCTTTCAAAGAGGCCATCTTCAGTGGAGGTCTGGTAATCTTTGGGACCTTAGGAGTAGACTTGGTAGTCGCGACTGTTGCTGGAACCTCCTCAAAGTTCTGACAGGGAGTCTCAATGAATTCACCATCCATTTCAACATACCTGAAAGAGTTCAGATGGCTAACCATGTACCCCTCCTCTCCATGAACTATGACAATCTTTCCTTTGATCGGGTATTTTAGCATTTGGTGCAGGATAGAAGTGACGGCACCCGCATTATGGATCCAAGGTCGACCCAATAGACAAGAGTATAAAGGGCGGATGTCCATCACATAGAAAGTTGAGTCAAAAGTCTGAGTTCCAATTTTTATGGGGATACTAACTTCTCTGTGCACTGTCCTCTTGGAACCATCAAAGGCCCTTACTATGATGTTGCTAGGATTTAAGGTGAGCCCCTCGCAGTCCAGTCGGTCGAGAGCATTTTTGGGCAAGACATTCAATGATGAGCTGGTATCCACCAAAACATGGGCAAGTGTGGTGCCCCTGCATTCAATGGAAACATGCAAGACATCATTGTGCTTCCTTCCCTTTGAAGTTAAATCAGCGTCAGAAAAGCCCAATCTGTTATCAGCAGTTAGACTGGCCACACAATTTTCAAATTGGTCGATGGAGGTCTCTTGGGGCATGTGGACAGTCTTAAGAAACTTTACCAAGCCTTTGGCGTGGGCCTCAGAACACAAAAGTAAGGACAACAATGATATCTTCGAGGGGGTCTGCCCCAACTGTTCTATAATGTTGTAGTCACTTTTCTTGATTATCTTCAGTATTTCTTCTATCTTCTTTCTAGAAGCTTCAAGGATGATCCCGGGACGCTCTTTTGCTTGGACAGACTCATTCAAGACCCCTTTGCCCCTTATCTCTGTATCAGGGATAACAGTAGTAGTATCACTGGGAGTGTCGGTAGGAGTGGCATCATGGATGATCACAGGAGTGGCAACGGTCTTTGGAGAAATCTCGGGTGAGAAGACTCTTCCACTTCTTGTTATCTTGCTGGTCCCAGTGATATTACCGATGTCGGGATTAATATCTCTCGCAACTTTTTCTTTGACAACCAACTGATCTTGCTTGACGCCATAGTAATAAACGTCAGCCCCATAGCTCCAGGGAACAGCTTTATCTGAAGAGTATGATATCGGTCTTGGCATAGTGATGATTAAAGGTGCAGACCTTGGAACATATGTAATCCTGACGGGTCTTTTGGTGGAGACCCCGCAGAGTCGCCAGTTCTGTGATACGGTGGGAGAACTGACTATGGTTTTGCGTTTGAATTCGCAAATGTTTCGGTTGAGCAAGAGTCGCCACCGACTTTTTATTTTATCCTAAGGAAAGGTTTAAAAAGCACAGCAAAAACCTTTGATATTTTTCTTGGGTTCGGGGAGTAGATTATAGAAAGGGAAGGTATTAGCACCCTTTCTATCCATGGTTATCCATGGGATCTTAAGTACTTGCTTAGATCAACTTGCCTTGGTTTTCAATTGTTTGAAATGGTGCTTTGTGTGTGGCTTTGAAAAGTTTTTGAAAAAGATGCCTTGTCTAGGCTACCCTTGTAACAATTCTTTACTCGAATGTTTTACAAAAGGTGTTTGTCTTTTTTAAAAAGGTGTTTCAAGGTTTTTTTGAAAGTTTGTTTTGAAAGTGTTTGTGAAGTGTGTTTTGAAAATAGGCAAGTGTTTTGTTTTGCAAGTTGACAAGTACCTAAGAGCTATCTACCCTAAAGTTCTCAAAGATTTTTGTTATGTTTTAACCCTTTTGACAATTTTGTTCCACCATTGCATTTGGTGGACAATCTTGTATTAGGAGGTAAAAGGGACGGGCGCGGGTCATCGTTTAGACCATAGTTGCAATAGTGTTAAATGTCTTTGGGCAATTTTTCCTTGAAAGGGACTTGATCATTTTAGGCAACTTTTCGAAAGCGTCATCGAGGGACTATGATCATTTGATTTTGTATTTGTTTTTACCCAAAGAAACCTAACATGCAATATGGCCCAATTATTTGGAGGCAACAAGTGGAATACCCTAGGGGTGCAAGTGTGAGATGTGTTGTCCATTTTCATGCTTTGATTATCTTGAGATTAGGTCAAACTATTTTGTTCTTTTTATTTGCATACAAACCCTAATTCTAGCATGGTTTGTATGAGAGAGAATTTTGACATTCCCAAATCCTGACCTAAGTTTTCTTCCATTTTCAAACCTTAAATTCTCACAGCTCAGGCAAAATAAATGAAAAGTAAAAGCATGTACAGGTTCAGGGGCATGAGTAGAACATTTCTTATTCACAAACCTAGAGCTAATGATGCCTATACTAAGAGTTAGAAGTTCACAAAAATACCTGTTCAGTTGAAGTTCTATCTGGCAATGGGGGAGCTTTCAGAGCAAGATGATGATCTGTACAGCTTGCCTGAAGTGTGGTGATGCTATTCCAATGCTTACTTTGCCTTGAGACACCTTGAATCGAGCTATGGACCTTCAACTGCAAAATAAGAAAGTGAAAATGGTGGAACTGGTTAGAGGAATTACAGGTCGTGTTTTAGGTTTTGGTTAGCTTGCATTGATGCTAGGGAATGTGTTTGATGTGGTTTGGGCAAGAATGCTTGAAAGGATTGAGAGTTGGAACTCAATCTGCAGAGGTTGCTCTGTTTGGGCAGTTTTAGAGTGATTATGAGTTTGTCAAGGTATTGGAGGCCAAAGGCTCGTCTTCTAGCTTGGTTAGGATGATTAGAAAGTGTATACAATATTTGCTTAAGTGTTCTAATGCTGAGATGAGAGTTATGGTAGGTTATGCCACTTTTCTTCACACTTAAGCAAGCAAAGCCAAGTTGGTGTTCTAGGCAAGTAGAGGCCCACTAATCATGCTGCAAAACCTCTCCTTGATCAGTTTGTTATGCTCATAATCTTGTGCCAATTAGATTTGATCTGTACTTGTGGATTTGCAATTGGACATAAAGCTTAACTTTTTAAAAATGGTTATTTCACTTTTTCCATAAATGGATTAAACTTGTATGTAATGCTTGAACTCATAGAACAACACTTTGGCACAAAGGTTTGGCATTAAATTTATGAGTGTTGGATGGTTTAAGGGCCAGTAATGTAGCACAAACCAAGCTGACTTGAAAATGGCATAAGTTATGAACATGTACATGACCAATTCAAAAGTGAGTTTTTGCCATATTGTGAAATTCGATTCTCTCAAGTTATGAGGTTTTTTGATGAGTTCTTGGACATTTTGGAAAGCTTGGAATGTGTACTACAATCCATCTTTGAAGTGCAAATTGAAATTCCAAGTGGAAGTGTATGGAAAATGGACTTGAAGTTAGGTAGAAAACCTTGCCAAAATAGGTTGAAATTTCACTAAGTTAAGAATGGTTTAGTACCCATATTCCAAAAATTGTAACTTGAGATACAAGCCTCATTTGGGAAAACTTTGTGAATCAAAGTTGTAGATTATGCAACAATCTACAAATTTCATGTTTTGACTTTTGTTTGAATCCAAATGAATCTTGGTGAGAAAGTGGGGCAAAGTTGGGGAAAAATTAGGGTTTTTCATAACTTAGAAAAATTCTAAGTTATGAAAAATTCTCATTTCAAACCCTAACTTTGCAATTTTTGATTTCTTGGTGAACAAGCTTCATGATTTGGCATGTTTTGATGAAAAATAAATCTTGACTCTTGATTTTGACCAAAAAGTCAAAGTTTGACTTTTCAGTATACAGTCAAAATTGATCAATTGACTGGGAAATTCAACTGTCAATCTTGTGTACTTGGGACCTTTTGAACTTGTTGAGCATGTCAAGATAATTCCATGGGGTCCTTGAGTCCATATGTGAGCTTGGTTTGCCATTGGCTAGGTCAAACAGTCAAAAATTGCCTTTGTGCAGTCAAAACCCTAAAAATGACCATTTTGCCCTTTTAGTGATCTGATCAAATTTCTTGTGGAATTATGATCCAAACTTGATCAAATGGTCCATATGAGTTCATAATGTTGATGTGGGTCAATTTTCATGAGGTTTGACTGTCAATTGGCCACAGTTGACTTTTCCTCCAATACAGCTGATTTCTAGGTCAACTGTCCAATTGACTGGGCAAAACTTGGAATCAAGACTTGAAACTTGATATGGATAAACTTGGGAGTCCAATATGAAGCAAGAAAGTCATCTTAGGCATTTTAGGTCAAAACATCTTTGTGCAAACACAAACCCTAATTTGGGTTAACAGTGCAAGGAGAAGTCTTGAGCAGATGAAACCCTAACTGGATCTTGATCTTTAGGGACTTGGTGATGAGAAATTAATGAGAAATGAGAGGGAAAATTTTTGGGGTACAACAGTTGCCCCTGTTCAATCTTCTTGAATCCGAAGAGTTAGATTGGCAAGTTTTGCCTTTCGTGACTCGAGGGTAAAAGGAGATTGGACACTAGAGTGCCCTTAAATTTGCACTCATCAAAGTAATGGATGCGGGAATGGGCTTAAAGATGCCATTTGGAGATGGGCTTAACGATGCCATCTGGAAGAGTGACAGACACTTGTCGGGGATGGGCTTAAAGATGCCATCTGGAAGGGAATATCAGGAAGATGTCCATGCTTTGGACCATCTCTGAACTGGGGGTCTGAATAAGCAATAGATTGACATCTGTTGTTGGGAGGAATCCGTAAACTGTTTTCAAAAGTTGCATCTGGACACGTTGATAGATTAACATCCGTTGTTGGGAAGAATCCATAAACTGTTTTCAGAAGTCTTGAGAAGAAACTGAACAAGTGGTAGGTTATCATCCGTTACTTGGAGAACCCGTGAACTGTTTTCAGAAATCTTGAAGTTGAATAAGCAATAGAGCAGCATCCGTTATTGGGAAGCGTCCGTAAACTGTTTTCAAAGGTTGCATCTGAACAAGTGATAGATTAACATCCGTTATTGGGAAGAATCCATAAACTGTTTTCAGAAGTCTTGGAGTTGAATAAGCAATAGAGCAGCATCCGTTGTTGGGAAGCGTCCATAAACTGTTTTCAAAAATTGAGAAGAGTCTGAACAAGTTGGTAGATTAACATCCGTTGTTGGGAAGAATCCGTAAATTGTTTTCAGAAGTCTTGAAGAATCTGAACAAGTGATAGGTTAACATCCGTTACTTGGAGAACCCGTGAACTGTTTTCAGAAGTCTTGAGGAGGAACCGGTGTAGGGTTTCCTGATGATGAGCTTGTGTAAAACTGTATCTAGAGGAATTTGAAGAAGTATCAGAATGTCGTCGTGTTTGGGTCACATCTGAGTAAACTTGGAAGATGATCTTTGTTTGCCGACTGATCTTACCTGAAAAGGTAAAGGGTTAGTTGTATGCAATGTTATGATGCATGATGCAATGTATGTGACATCAATGTTTATAACATGAATGTGATGAATGCGCATGTAAGCTGAAGAGCTGTCTTGCTGAGGATAAATGAATCTGAGATGGCTGAAGATGACAGTATCTCGACTGCTACCGGGAAGAATAATTCCTGGTCACTGCTGGAGAAAAAGGAGCTTGGGTTGTATATCAATCTTCTGGGGAATTCCTGATGACTTCTACTGGGGAGTTCCAATCTAATAGACTTATGCTGGGGAGGTAAGATTGAGAGCCTTCAGCTTGGTGGGAAATACTTCCGGCGACTTCACTGGGGAACTCAAGATTTGCTTTCCCAAAACTCTGTGGGGAAAAGGTTCACTAGCCTGGCTTTGCTGGGGAGTGATAATTTGGAGCCTTAGCTCGGCTGGGGATACTGAAACTTAAATTCTGAGGGGAATTGAGTTCTGGAGGATCCTCTGGCTGGGGATGTACAAAGACAACCTCCTCTGGGGATTGTATTGATAAGTTATGTTCGGGAATTCTGATGAACTCCGCTGGGGATAAGAAGAAATTTGGCGAGTGCGATCTTCCGTGGCAATAAGCTGAGGATAACCCAGTTATAAGCCCTTGTGAGGAATAACTTTGAATAAAACTCGGGAGAGACGTCCGTACTCTGCAGGGGATAAGCTTCCAGAATCTACTGGGGATAAGCTTCAAGACTTGTTAGGGATATGGATTCCAAATCTCCTGGGGGTTTCCTTTGAAAGGGTATCAAGATATCCAACTGCGCCTTCAACCTATCAGTAATCCTCTTTCTTGGTTCATAAGGAAATGATTATGTTCAAATGCATGTGCCTATTTAACAAAACATTGGACGTTTCTCAAAATAAAACAAATAGTGCAAGAGAAAAGGAAAGGAAATGACACAAATTTCTGGGAAAACTATTTGTATTGACTTTCTATGAGTATATTTGTACAAGGGAGACAATCATCCTAGTAAGAGGATTTTGTCGTAAATATTTGAAAAATTTATACAAAATAAAGATGGCTATGTGAAATAATTCCATGGGATTCCATTATGCTATTGCTTTCACAACCCTGAATATCTGTCCATTCAATGCTTCGTTTGCCGATGACTGGATTGATCAGAAGCCTGGAACTGGTTGATGAAGAGATTGTCTTCTGAAGTGATCCGACGAGACATAGTCATACGCTTTGATTCCCTAACTTTTGCCTGAATCGCCCTTTCGGGTTTTCGATCCACCGGGAAACCCCTTTTTGCCCAAGCCGCCCTTTCGGGTTTTCGACTTGCCGGGTGTACAGATTTTTTTTTTTTATCCCTAATTTTTGCCTGAACCGCCCTTTTGGGTTTTCGGTTCACCGGGATGCCCATTTTTTGCCCAAGCCGCCCTTTCGGGTTTTCGACTTGTCGGGTTATTTTATGCGTAGTATCTTTTGATTATGTCTGCGTTCGCAGGGTGCGGCAAATCGTCGCCATCCATGGTGGTCAGAATCATTGCACCACCAGAAAATATGCTTTTGATCACAAATGGTCCTTCATATGTAGGAGTCCATTTGCCCCTGGGATCACTTTGCAGCAAGATAATCCGCTTGATCACGAGATCTCCGACTTGATATACTTGCCGTCTGACTTTCTTATTGAAGGCCTTGATCATTCGTTTTTGATACGCCTGACCATGGCATATAGCAGCAAGTCGCTTTTCGTCGATCAGATTGAGTTGATCAAGTCGGGTCTGCATCCAATCATCTTCATTCAAACCTGCATCCTTCATAATCCTTAGAGAAGGAATCTGGACTTCCATAAGCAGGACAGCTTCCATGCCATATACCAATGAAAATGGGGTTGCCCCGGTTGAAGTGCGTGTCGTCGTACGGTATCCATGCAGAGCAAACGGTAACATATCATGCCAGTCTTTGTAAGTGACTGTCATTTTCTGAATGATCTTCTTAATGTTTTTGTTCGCAGCTTCAACAACACCGTTCATCTTCGGCCGATAGGGAGATGAATTGTGATGATAAATCTTGAACTGTTCGCACAAAGCGATGATCATTGTGTTATTCAGATTTGTACCGTTGTCTGTGATGATCCTGTCTGGAACACCATACCGACATATGAGATTTTGCTTGATAAAGAGGGCAACCACATTTTTAGTAACAGAGGCGAAGGAAGCTGCTTCGGCCCATTTAGTGAAGTAGTCAATGGCAACCAGGATGAAACGATGTCCGTTGGAAGCCATTGCGAATGGCCAAGGAGCAGTCAGAACGTTGAGAGGGACCGGAGGGATATGAACTTTATCAGCGTAGACTTGGCATTTGTGGCAAGTGCGGGAATGTTGATGGCAGTCAGCTTCCATGGTAGACCAGTAATAGCCTGCCCTTAGGATCTTCTTAGCCATTGTATGCCCGCTCAAGTGAGTGCCAAATGTGCCACTGTGTATCTCAGTCATGATTAACTCTGCTTCAGCTTTGTCTACGCATCGGAGTAGTACACAATCATGGCTTCGTTTGTAAAGGATGTCGTTGCTTAGGAAGAACTTAGCCGCAAATTTCCTTAAGAACTTCTTGTCATTTACGGAAGCTCCTTCGGGATAATCTCTAGTCTCGAGATACCTTTTGATTTCATGGAACCAAGGTTGTTCCACTACTTCTTCGGTATTAATCTCGTGACAATGCGCAGGTTCATCCTTTTGCTCGATGGTGATTTGGGGAGCCTCGTTATCCCAGTTGAGTTTAAACATGGAGGACATTGTGGCTAGAGAATCTGCTAGCTGATTCTCTTCTCGCGGGAAATGCTCGAAGGTAATTTGCTCGAAATGAGGCAACAATATCAAGACATGTTCTTTGTACGGGATAAGATTAGGATGCTTGGTATCCCACTCTCCTTTGATTTGACTGATGACCAAAGCCGAGTCCCCAAATACGATCAAAGATTTGATCCCCAAGTCTATAGCAGCCTTGAGACCAAAGATGCAAGCTTCATACTCAGCCATGTTGTTTGTGCAGCTGAAGCAAAGTCGGGCCGTGAAAGGTGTGTGACAGCCTTCCGGAGAAATGAGTACTGCGCCGATACCATTTCCAAGTGCATTTGAAGCACCATCAAAGTACAGGGTCCATCGGGATCCCTTTTCGGGTCCGTCATACGGTCTGTTACTTTCAATGTTGTCCAAATTCATGATGTCCTCGTCCGGGAAGTCAAATCTCATGGGTTGATAATCTTTGATAGCTTGATGAGCCAGATGGTCAGCTAGTACACTCCCTTTTATAGCTTTTTGGGTGGTGTACTGGATGTCATACTCAGTCAGGATCATTTGCCATCTAGCTATCCTTCCAGATAAGGCGGGCTTTTCGAAGATATATTTGATAGGATCCATTTTGGAAATCAACAAGGTAGTATGAGTCAACATATACTGCCTTAGTCGGCGAGCAGCCCATACCAAAGCGCATCAAGTTTTCTCGAGCAGTGAGTAGCGAGTCTCACAGTCGGTAAAATTTTTGCTAAGGTAATAAATAGCATGCTCTTTTCGACCAGACTCGTCATGCTGGCCCAAAACACACCCCATTGAGTTATCCAAGACGTTTAAATACATGATCAATGGTCTTCCTTCGACGGGTGGCATCAGAATAGGAGGTTCTATCAAATACTCCTTGATTCTATCAAGAGCAGCTTGGCAATCGTCATTCCATTCAACTACCTGATCTTTCTTCAAGAGTTTGAAAATTGGCTCACAGGTAGAAGTCAGATGAGAGATGAATCTGGCAATATAGTTCAAGCGCCCCAAGAACCCTCTAACCTCCTTCTCAGTACGGGGAGCAGGCATTTCTTGTATTGCTTTTACTTTTGCTGGATCGACTTCAATGCCTTTGTTGCTTACAATGAATCCCAGGAGTTTACCAGACCTAACTCCAAAAGTGCACTTACTGGGATTCAGCCTGAGTTTGTATTCTTTCAACCTGGCAAACAACTTTTCTAGATGTTCAAGGTGCTCTTCCTCTGTTTGTGACCGAGCTATCATATCGTCTACGTAAACTTCGATCTCATGATGTATCATATCATGAAATAAAGCTACCATGGCGCGTTGATAAGTTGCCCCTGCGTTCTTCAACCCGAACGGCATCACCTTGTAACAGAAAGTGCCCCATTGTGTGACAAAAGTTGTTTTCTCCATATCCTCGGGGGCCATTTTGATTTGATTGTAGCCCGAGAATCCATCCATGAACGAAAACACTTTATGTTAAGCTGTATTGTCGATCAAAATGTCAATGTGTGGCAGCGGAAAATCATCTTTGGGGATGGCCCTATTCAAATCCTGGTAGTCCACACACATCCTGACTTTGCCATCCTTCTTAGGTACTGGCACGATGTTAGCGACCCATTGAGGATAGGACGTAACAGCCAGAAAGCCAGCGTCGAATTGCTTCATTACTTCTGCCTTGATCTTTTCAGACATGTCAGGCCTCATTCGGCGAACTTTTTGCTTGATCGGTGGACAATCCTCTCTTGTGGGGAGACGGTGAACCATGATGTCTGTGTCTAAACACGGCATGTCTTCATAAGACCAAGCGAAGATTTCAACATACTCATTCAACAACTGTACCAGGCGCTCCTTGACTCTTGGTTCCAGATTGGCACCCACTTGTACCTCCTTCCGGTCTTCCTCGGTCCCTAAGTTGACAGTTTCCAATGACTCTTCATGAGGTAAGATGGCCCTTTCCTCTTGCTGTAGAAGTCTGGCTAGTTCCCCGGGTACTTCACAACCTTCGTCATCTTCATACTCGGCTTGATTGACCAGATCTTCAGAGTTATTGAAAGATACAGCAGAATAGTCACCCATGGAATCCGAAGTGGATGGGTACCTGCATTTGTGAGTGTGGGTGTGTGTAAGGGATAGCCATCCTTAAACAAAAATGCCAAAGGAAATAAAATGAACACAAGTAGTTTATCAAATGAAAAACGTCCAATGAATCATTAAACATGGCATATGGATATGAAAAATAATCGAAACCCTTACAAATGGACCTACATGCCCCGGGCAAGGCATGAGGTGAAAAGATAGTGTACGGATTGTTTGAAAGTAAATATTACAGACCAAATAGGAAATGTTTAACAGATAAATTACTGATGAATAAAAGTGATGGGGACAAAGTCTTTTGCCTCCCAGTTGCACAATCCTCCTTTGACAGTTGGGTAAATCCACTCTTCGATGTTGCTCTCTTTGTCCTCATCCTCCAAAGCGTTGATTCCGTAGGGAGAAATTTTGACTGGCGCTCTTTCAATCTTCGAACGACGCATAGCTTTCTGGCCAGTGACTGTGAACCCTAATCCAAATTTGTCTGTCTTATGTGGAATGTCAGGTAACTCCCCCCATGCTGAATTCTTCCCTTCCTTTATTGTGGCCCTTGCGTCTTCCAGAGATGCCATCCTGGCCATCTGCCTCGGTGTCTCAGCTTCCAACTTTGCTACTGCTATTTCAGGAAGGACTTCTTCGAAATGTTGAAAAGGCGTCTCAATGAACTCTCCTTCAACCTCCACATATCGGAAAGAATTCAAATGGATAATCATGTACTCTTCTTCACCATGGACAGTAATGATCTTTCCCTTGACAGGATACTTCAACATCTGATGTAAGGAGGAGGTGACTTCCCCAACATGATGTATCCAAGGCCTACCCAGCAAGCAAGAGTATGACGGACGGATGTCCATCACATAAAAAGTAGACTTAAACACCTCAGTGCCTATCTTGATGGGAATTTCAACCTCCCCATGGACCATTCTCTTCGAACCATCGAAAGCTCTGACAACAATATCACTCGGCTTTAATTCCAACCCTTCACAATCTAGTCGGTCCAAGGCCTTTTTAGGTAAAAAATTCAACGATGAACCGGTGTCGACCAAGACATGCGCGAGAGTGGTTCCTCGGCACTCAACTGAAATGTGCAAAGCATCATTGTGATTTCTTCCTTTAGGAGTTAGGTCGGCATCGGAAAACCCTAACCCATTGTCCGCAGTAAGGCTAGCCACGCAATTCTGAAATTGATCTGCAGAGGTTTCCTGGGGCACATGGGCTGCCTTCAGGAATTTTATCAGGGCTTTAGCGTGCGCTTCTGAGCAAAGTAGCAGTGCCAGCATGGAGATCTTTGAGGGGGTTTGCCCCAGCTGTTCTACCACATCGTAATCACTCCTCTTGATTATCCTCAAGATCTCATCCATTTCCTTCTTGGAGGTTTCCGGGACGACCAAGGGTTGAGCCCTCGTCCTGACGAGCTCATCTTGGATTCCCTTACCTTTGTCAGCAGCGGTAGGAGAGACAGTACTAGGAACCACAACGTCTTCAATCAAAGGAGTTCTAGCAGAAAGTTTTATTGGTGCAGGGGTGACCTTATCAGCTGACGAGGGTCCAAAGATTGCTCTTGGAGGGGCAATCTCTGGAGAAAATATTCTCCCGCTCCTGGTGATTTTGCTAGTGCCCGCAATGTTACTAATGCTGGCTTCTTCATCATCCGAACTTTCTTCAATTATTTCGATTTGTTTGATACCATGGTAGTAAACGTCACCGCCATAGTTCCATGGTATGGACTTCTCAGAAACATAGGGGACCGGCCCCAGCATTGTTATCTTCAAAGGAACGGATTTCGTAGCTGGTGTAATCTTAACAGGCTTTTTGACGGCCTTGGAAAGATTGGCGTGAATGGTTATGATTGAGACATCTTCAGTATGAACTGGAACAGCAGAAACTTTTTCAAACAAAATTTGTCGACTATCCATAAGGCTTTAGATGCCTTTCTTCAGTAACAGACAATCAAACGGCAGAGAGTAACAACAATAGCAGTCTTCTTTACATCCCGGGAAGATCCCGGCCCTTAACAGATTCAGCTTAATGGTTAACAAAGGAGTTACCAGATCATTAACATCAACAACATACAAATCTTCTTCAATGGCATTGACATTTCGGTCGTGCTTCGACATGGGTGCAGATATCACATTAGGCTTCTCCGGAGCGTCAAACTCTACCTCCTTCGCCTCTATCAGGTCTTGGATCTTATGCTTGAGTGCCCAACAATCATTGGTGTCGTGCCCAACACTGTCTGAATGGTAGGCGCATTTAGCATTAGCATGATAATGTGGAGAGGACGTATTCACATTCTTTGGTGCCTCTTTGATGGTGGCAAGATTTAACTTCAACAGATGGGGAAGCACTTGCGCTGGAGTCATATTAATACGGGTGAACTGCCGTTGTGGCCGTTCCACCCGTTGCTGATTTGGTCTGGATTGGTTATAGCGAGGCTGCTCACTTGGAGTGTTTTGAATCATTACGGCCCCCACAGTTGGCCGGTGTTCAGTCTTCCCTGCTCTTCTCTGAGAATATACCACAGCTGTCTCCTTCTTAAAAGGCTTCTTCTCAACACTTGCAGCAACACCCTTCTGAATCTTTCCTGACTTGATGCCAGCTTCTATTCTTTCGCCTGTTAAGATCAAATCGGTAAACCCCGCGGAAGAGTTACCAATTAGATGATTGAAAAATGGCCCAGATAGGGTCCCTAGAAACATATCAACGAGTTCACGGTCGGTTAAAGGAGGCTGCACCCTGCCAGCCAAATCCCTCCATTTTTGTGCATATTCTTTGAATCCCTCGCCTGTTCCTAATGACATACCCTGAAGTTGGGTACGAGTAGGGGCAAGGTCAGAATTATACTAGTATTGTTTGTAGAAAGCAGTGGCCAAATCTTCCCAATTTCGGATGCTGGTTCCCTCTAGCTGATAAAACCACTCCAACTGAGCTCCAGAGAGGCTGTCTTGAAAGAAATGAATCCAAAGGTTTTTATCTGCTGTATAGGGTTGAATCTTTCTCACGTAGGACCTGAGATGCATTTTGGGACAGGAAAGCCCATCATACCTCACAAACACTGGCACTTTGAATTTTGGGGGAATCACAATCCCGGCGACCAAACCCAAGTCTTCAAAATCCAAACCCGGTACTCTTTGTAACTCCATGGCGGCCAATCTGTCTTCTAGCCCTTTGTATTTGTCATCAGCTGGAGGATATTGCTGATCAGAATAATCTCCATCCTCTTCGACCTCTTCTTCTTCCGCATCGGACTCGGAAGGTACCGCAGCCCCACCTCCTTTGCTGGTTCCTTCATCAGAAATAGGAGGAAATTCGAGCACTCTCCGAGCTTCTCCGTCAAATCTTCTCCCTAAAGTAGCCACCCCGAGTCTCTTTTTCTTCTTTTTCACTGGGTCTTTATTCCCCAGCAAGGTCTTGAGATCCTCCTGACCTTTAGCCAAGGTTGTCAGTAGTTGCTGAAATTGTGCATTCTGAGCTTGCAGGTCTTTGACTGTTTGCTCGAGATCCATCCTACTGAAATAAACAGCAGACAGATAAGGAAACCTGGAGCGAGACCTGCTTATGCACATGATGAATGATATGCTTATGTATTCAATGCATTCAAGGATTTAGGACATTCAAAATTGTTTTAGACAAAGAAGAACGCACGTCATATTAATAAGAAGAAGTTTGTTAGTACATAAATGCCCCATGGGCCAAATATTACAAAATAACTTCTCAAGGAAAAAAGACATTGCGCATCCTCTTTGGTGCGATGTAGGTGTTGAGGGCCTCTTGCTCATGGAGTCGGCGGGTAAGCTCTAGAACCTTCTTCTCACTGGCGTAGAAGCTAGCTTCAAAAGTGTTCCGTTCCTCCTTGAGTTGAATCCAGCTTTTCTGCAATTCCTCCCACGATGTAGGCATATCAGGATGTAGGATGGTGTAGGGAACCTCTCCTTCATTGACGGGCTCTTTAATCACAGGGAGTACGTGAGGATAAGGCATCATCAGACTTTGGGCTCGGGCTCGTACCCACTTGAGATAAGGCTCAAGAGGGATGGAGTTCTTGTGTCCCAGAGTCTTACTGTCAACCTTGTTGGGTCTTCCCCAAGCTCTGATGAATCTTTGGCGAAGTCCTTGCGCATCGTTGTCGAAGTCAAAAACTAGGTCAGGAATCAACATATCATGAGGGCCATCCCTCCGTGCATATTCAAATTGCCTCAAAGCTAGGCAAGGGTTATAGGTGATACCTCCTCTGATTCCAAGTAAAGGAACATTAGGAAATTCTCCGCAACGATCGACAATGATGACATTTTCTCTGGACCGAGAACACCAATGTACATCAGAGTGAGTAAGAGTCATCAACCGTTGGGACCACCTTGAGCCTTGGTCATTCTTTAGGACAGATTGTGGAAGGTGCGAAATAAACCACCTTGCAAGGAGAGGAGTACAACACATGAGAACACCCCTCTTTCTCATTGTTCGTGTGTAAAATGAGTGAAGAATGTCCCCAAGAAATGTTGGTATTGGATTTCTGGACAAGAAGATTTTGACGGTGTTGACATCTATCAATTGGTCAGAATTTGGGAACAAGACCAATCCATAGATAAGGAGTGCCACAATTTCTTCAAAGGCTTGAAGGTCCAATGAATTCCAACATTCTTGTGCCTTCTCAAACAAGAATTTTGCTAAGAATCCTTTGACGCCGCTTCTGGTTTCCCAATGCCCCTTGATGTCGGATGGTTGTAGATGTAATGCTCGAGCAACATCTTCTGGCTTTGGTTCCTTCTCCGTACCGTTGAAGGGTAGTTGATTAAGGATAGGAATTCTCAGGAGTTGAGAAAACTCCTCCAAAGTGGGCACCAACTGATAATCAGGGAAGTGAAACAGTGGTGAAGAGGGTCAAAGAACTGGAATAGCACTTTCATCATGTCTTCTTCAATGTTGGTGTTGACTAGGCTGAGCAGTCTACCATGTCTTTCACTGAAGGATGAGTTTTCCGGAATTCTTGAGGTGAGCTCCTTGAGTTGAGGAGAGATTCTCACAAGGTTGACTTGAATGGTGTTTCTGCGAGGAACTTCCATGACCTACAAAACAGGAACAAAGATGAAGATCCAAACCCTTGAAATGGTTAGTGAATGCATATGATGTTTTATGATGTTTATGATGTTTATGATGTATGCACAAACATATGTACAAGCAATTCACACCAAACCCTAGTTTCAAGCTTGCATGGGGTTTCATAGGTAAGTACCCTCTTGAGTGTAGTTGACTTAAAAACCTGTCCTATAAATAGTAACCGGGTTCTAAGGAGCTCAATATCACTGGATTGTTTTCATTGTTCATTGTTTTGGTTTAGCCACTTAACTAGCGACCAAAATATTCCAAGAAAACAACCCTCAATGAGTGTAGTATCGAGTATCTACCAACTTCGGACTGCACCAAAGCCGGTCATCTCACTACCCCTAATAAAAGGCCAAGATGGTCGAGTAAGGTTCTAGGTCATTAGTGCTTAGTGACATCACTCAGCGGCCCCGTACTCTCCTTGATTGAACTCAAGGGTTACCGGTACTCACAAATATGTCGCACTAATACAGCTATTGCTTCGACCATGTCGGTATACCCCGCACAGTTTCCACAACGTATTGCTATCTATGAAATGTTTCCCAAAATCCGGGTGTAGGATTGAAAACCCAAACAATAGAGCCAAGATATAAAGCAAACAATTCAAACAATTAGTCATGCAAGAGGGTGATCTAAGCCCTAAGGTTACTCCACTTTTAAATATTTTCCCCAGCAGAGTCGCCAGTTCTGTGATACGTGGGAGAACTGACTATGGTTTTGCGTTTGAATTCGCAAATGTTTCGGTTGAGCAAGAGTCGCCACCGACTTTTTATTTTATCCTAAGGAAAGGTTTAAAAGCACAGCAAAAACCTTTGAGATTTTTCTTGGGTTCGGGGAGTAGATTATAGAAAGGGAAGGTATTAGCACCCTTTCTATCCATGGTTATCCATGGGCTCTTAAGTACTTGCTTAGATCAACTTGCCTTGGTTTTTCAATTGTTTGAAATGGTGCTTTGTGTGTGGCTTGAAAGGTTTTGAAAAAGATGCCTTTGTCTAGGCTACCCTTGTAACAATTCTTTACTCGAATGTTTTACAAAAGGTGTTTGTCTTTTTTAAAAAGGTGTTTCAAGTTTTTTTGAAAGTTTGTTTTGAAAGTGTTTGTGAAGTGTGTTTTGAAAATAGGCAAGTGTTTTGTTTGCAAGTTGACAAGTACCTAAGAGCTATCTACCCTAAAGTTCTCAAAGATTTTTGTTATGTTTTAACCCTTTTGACAATTTGTTCC